>JAWWTY010000077.1:74449448-74485368 GCA_035222235.1 Margarornis squamiger
ACTCCCAATAAAGGTATTGTCTATCTTTCTCCATTAACGTTGTTCTGAGTGCCTATTTTCCAGGATTTTAGGCATCAAGAGATTGGTGCTCTAATCTGTAAGACCATGCCAGTATTGGTATTATTAACTGAAATAATGACATGAACCTGTGGGCAATGAGAATCTAGGGACAGAACTGCAGGCATTGCTGACACTATTCCTTCCTTAAGAACTCATTTCACCATAAAAGTAAGTGAAAAGGCTCAGGTTGTAGCTTATCAATAAAAAAGAGTTTTTATCCTTCTATACCTCTCATTCTCACTTCTGCTCCTTCATTACTCAACCCTTAACAAGTTCTCAGTCTCCAACGTACTTGCTTACTGATCTGCCCAGAATGCCTGGTCCTTCGTGGCTTACTAACTGTCTGTCGTCTTGAATGTCACAAAACTGTTTTCCAAAAACCAGATAGTTTTTGTCACCATTTTTGCCAAGCTTGTCTGGCTTGTGACCTCCATAAGAAAAAGCAAAGCAGTTAAGCAGCAGCTTAAGATTTTTTGAATTGTTTTGTGTTCTTGTTTTGTCTTCCACCTTTTAACTGCTTTTAGAACTAAAGATATGGCCTTCAACATTAAAAAAAAATAAAATCCAAGGCATAGGCAAACTTTTCATTTAGTCTTTTCCATCTTGTCTTCTCCTAGAAAGAGGTCTCATTTTAGGAGATTCTCAGATACCATGTTATGTCTGCATTAGTCCCTAGGAAAGATTTCTGAATGTGTACGGGCAAAAGAGATGAACAAATGGTCTTGGCACTTTGGTTGTCATTATTAGTTTTCCTGAAAGTGTTTGCTTACAGTTAATTATGCATGACCTCCTGAGGATGTTAGGAATGTCAAACCAGCTTTGCTAAAATGGTAAGTAAAGTTGCAACAAACTCAACAGAATGAAAACACTGAATAAGTAAAGCGTTGTTATTTATAGTAGATAGGTCTTCTAAAGTGATATTGATTTTGAAGAGGTTTCCTTGATAGGAAATATCACTGTGATTTTAACTGGTATTAATCACCAGATGGTGGTGGCCTTTAGAAAAAATTGTTTATTTGATAGTATTATTACTAAAGTCCAGATCACAATATATCACATTCAAGTCAAATATTTGCAGAAACTTTCCAGAACACTAATGTTTCCTTTATAACGTTAATTCCCACTGAAGTCTATGGGTAAATCTTGATTTCTTTAGACAGTTTCATCCACTTATTTTTAATTTTTAAGACAGAATATCAAGTATTACTAGTGGAACACAAGTGAATTCAAATGAAATCCATTCCCTGAAACTCTGCACTCTCATGGGAATGTGCCAAACACATTCAAGTAAAATTGAAGTCTGGAATTTTCTTGATTTGTCTTTAAATTATTTATTGCACTAGCTATGAAATACTCAGGTGGCTAAACTCTACTAGAAAAATCAAATGGTGGTTGTTGTTAAACTACAGACCTTATTTACTATTATTTATTTCTGCATTTATTCAAACTTGTTTTATTAAATTGTCAAATCCAATGCTTAATTGTTTGAGCTAATGCTTGCCAACACCATATATGAGAGTACTTCCCTGGACCATTTGTATCAAAGGTTCAGCAAACAAGATACAGTATAGAATTGCAAACCAAATGGAAAAGAAGCATACTGACAAACACCAATATAAAAAATGAAAAAAACCTGAAAAGATTTGAAAAGGACCTCAGGAAGGTACCACCATAAAACCTGAGCTATAGATACCATTATAGATACCAATCACCTGGACTTGACTAAGGGAAAAAGGCACAAATCAGGAAACCATTTGTGACCAGAACACAAAGAAGTTTGGGTAATAGTGACTTCTGGACTATTAATAATTTAACTACATGCTTACTTTCCCCCTTTTATTTTTGTTGAGCAATTTTGATTATTGGTGTGTTGTGTGGGTGTAACTTTACCTAAAATAGTCATGATTTCTGTCATATATCAATATGAGCCATAATAATACCACCAGTATCACTAGTAAATGCATTCTGTAATGAGATATGTTTTCCTTTAGCTCATAACAGAGTTCTGAACATAACACTAGGGAGTATGGAGGTTGCACCTCATATTTTCTAGGTCAGGAATACCTCAAAGGGACTAAGATTAGGAGGAGATGAGATGCTTTCTCCAAGTTATGGAGCAGAATTGACCTTAACCCCCTTAACTGTCTGAACTTTCATAAATCAGACATTAATATGTCATTACATATTCTTACCTATGTAGGCTAATATGCAACAATCTCATTTTGGTCTTTACTGTTTTTATCTTGCTGAGAGAAAGATCCTAAGTTTGACACTCCACACAACTCAAGATAGTTGCTGTAGTGCTGTTTTTCACATAAAGAAACATGCAGTATCTGAGAATGTTCTACTGCTTAGGACTTCTGTCAAAAATGTTATTAGGATTATAGCCTCCTTGAGGCTATGTTTTCATTTTTGTTTAGCTTTTATCCTAAAAAGAAAATCTGTTCCAAGGTTTGTGAAGTGGTTCTAAATGTATATAAAAAGTCCTGGAGGATTCTTGTTCATTTTTCTTTTCCCCCCTTTCTCTGGTTTATTTTTTACCCTCTTTTACTATATTACTCTGCCTAAAAAATGCCTATCCTTAACTGTATTAGGACTCCTCTGAAAAAGCACTTGTGTCCAGTGCTTTCTCTAATTATTAAAAATGGCTCCACGTGTTTCTTCCTACATTATACTTCTAAGCTTTTATTAATAACCTTCTCTTTTTTTCAAATTAAGTATACACACACTATATATATACATACATGCACACACATACATACATACATATATGCAGGTAATCACATATACTTAGAGATAAAGGTCAATCAAAATTATACATACTCTTAAGTTGTGTCTGCAAATGAAAAAATGAATGGGCAGCTTTGCTAATGATGGACACCGATGCAGCTCACAATTTTGTTTCTCTCAGTTGTCACTGCTTTATCAGACTTACTTGAGCAGAGGAATTTCAGCTGAGACGTGGCTGTGGCTGTGTCATGTAAAACAATAACAGTGTTCTAGACAAATGTTTCTGCATTTATGTTCCATAACTTGATGTTTGTGTTGGCTGACAGTGGGGGTTTTTTCTTGCCTTTCTTTCTGGTCTGATTTTCTGCTAGACTACAGAATTGAGGTCCTCGCCCCACATGTATATTGCAAGTTAAAGTAATGGCATTCCTATTGCTATCCATGTGCACCTAGAGGGTACCTCTAATGGGCTTGCAAGCCCTAAGTTCTAAGATAGAAGGATAAAAGAAAATGACTGACCCTAATTTCAGTCATAGATGCACATGTCCTAAGATAGAAATCAACATGCAGTTCTTAACAGCTACATCTGCTTCATAAAACTACCTGTAAATTAATGCACTAATAGCATCAGATCAAACAGGACAAAATAATTTTTAAAAAAATATGCTTAAGGGAAAGGCTGCCTCTAAAATACTTCTGTTTCAGTTTTGTCATGATTACTAGCTATGAAAATTGAATCTTATTTTCTTTTTAAAGATATATGGCTTCATATGAAAGTGCTAGATTTGGGAAACTAAATTGCTGTGGTGTCATACTACACCTAAATTCGTACAAAATATTGTGTTTCAATTGTATGGTGTGGAGAAGAATCTCCAGGAAGACCAACCACTGCATAACTCTTCAAAAAAGTCTCTCTAGAGCTATAACTGCAAAGACTTGTCTCTGTCACAGAATTCAGTTGTACCTTTTACTGTGCAACTCAGTTACATTGCAGAAATCTCGTGAGTTATATAGATTTTTGAGAAGATTTCCAAATGGAAATCTGATATTTTGAACAGAAAAAAATTGTGTGCATTTATAACACTGTTACAAGTCTTTCATTTAGTAGAGTCCCTAAAACCTCAGTGTGTAGATTGAAATAATGATCAGGGACAATACATTACTGTATTACTTTTTTTCTTTTTATTCTAATGAATAAACGGCATTTATGTTTGTCCCAATTAGCAGACATGACAAAAAGTAACCATATAAAAAACTATTTTAACACAACAACAGACATGAAATATGGAAAATATCAGCAATCACTGATAAAAATACATATTCCTTTGTCATGTGACAGGTGGGAGTTTAGACTTTTTCCTTTTGACACCCCCAGAAGAGTTGAGACCTTGGTGTTCAACAGTCTGTCAGCATCTTGTAATGAGACCCATCACCAACAGATTCATAAGGTTGGAGGGTACCTTGACTACCCTTCTAGTGGGAGATTCAACACAGAAAAGGCCCCTCAGCAAGTCCTGCCAAGGTGTTTTCCACTGCCAGCAACTGAAAGAACTCATTTTAACAGTTTAACAGAATAATTTTATTAATACAAATTATGACAGATTAATAAGGTTTGAAGGTTGTCAGTGATAGTGTCTACTGCAAAAATATGTTTTAAGCAATCTACTGATACATATCTTAAGCAACCACAAGCTCTGACACAAAGCAAGCTATTATTATGCCAAGGGATAAGCACAAGCAAAAGCTCTAGTCCTAAAAGCTGCATTTAACGTGCCTACAATATATTTCTTACTCAAGGCGTCCATCTAGGAGGGGGGAGAAGGTGAACTTAGTCCATCAACTGACCCCAGTTGTTTCAGTGGAAGTCTTCTCCCACTTTTCCCCATCCCCAACTTATTTTTATACTATTTTTGTTATATTTGGGTGGAATTTGAGTGGCTCTAGTCATAAATACCTTTTATTTCTGTAAAGTTATCTCTACTTAATGGGAGGGCAGGGATGGTCGTGGTTTGGCACCTGAGGAAGGAACTTGACATGGTAGTTGCCTTCAGCAGCAGAACAACTTAATTCTCCCTTGTCAGACAGGTATAGTCCCAGTACCACAATGTTCCCTCATTCTGCTGGGATTTGAATGGAGGGAGGCCATGTAGTCTGCACTTCATTCAATACTCTGTTCTGTTCCTCAGAGCAGATGTTTATCATTGTATAAGGGAGACTGTCAATCTCAGTCCATTCAGAAGGTTGCAGCTGCTTTTTGTCCTAGAATTCTGAATTTTCTCTACATTTAACCCTATCCATTATCCCACATCCTTCTATGTAAAATAATAAATACAGAGTGTTCTAATAAACTGCCTTAATATTAAAGAAATTCCATATTCTTTTAGCATGTCTGTATAAATATAATGAGATAATAATGTGGAAGGTAAGAAACATATATATTTCATAACAGCTCTGCACTTCTGCAATTGTTTCTAGGCAAAAGATTTAAAACTATTTAGGACAAATTACACAGCAACATGTAATTGACATAGAAATATGTGTCTCAGTTTCAAATACCTAAGTACGTGAAAGCACCTGAATATGCAGATTTGGCCTAGCTGGAATTGCAAATATTGGCCTGTGACATGTTAACTAATTAATCATTTGAACTATTTGCTGTTAGTTTTGCAGAGCATTAGAGAGTCATTTGAGCTGCATGTAATGTTCCTGGAGAGATATCATCCCATTTTACAAATAGTAAAAGTAAATAACATACAATACATTTTCTGTAAGCTTTCTACTTTAGAGCAGCATGAGCTAAGTTCTGAGCTGCTATAGGCAAAACACAGATGCACATGCGACAATGTATTTTTCAGAAATTGGTCAAAAGACACAAAAAGTCTCAATTCCTTTCTTAAAGATGAGCAATACAATATTAATAATTTTAGAATGGATTTCCTTGAAATTTACTTCTATGTGCAAGTTACCTCTAAATTTTCTTTAGCCTGACTTGATGTTATATAGGAAAACTAAATGAGAAATACACCCAATAGCTTTGCTTGACTAAGTCATGGACTTCTGTGAGCAGAAAGACAGCATGGAGTAAACAAAATTCAGGCTGACAGTCTGGTCAGTCTAAAAGATCATAAATCTTAATTTTTAAGACCCCTTTATTTTTATTAAAAGTGCAAACTAACAAACAAACAAAATTCCCAAATCAATCCCTCTTATTAACAAAACAAACTTCAACTCTCCCCCATTATGCAACATTTCAATGGACAGAGTCTTGAAGTGAGAAGGTAAGTATATGACAGACCTTTACACATTACTTAATGTACTACTGGAGGCTCTTGGGCATTAAAACAATTCTCATGTGATAAGACTATCCATAGAAGTAATTGATCTGACCCACAAATATATTGCATTGTCTTAGTTTTCTTTACCTATCCTCTATAGCAGCAAAACACTTGCATCTCAAATAAACTACATCCACAATCAGTGGCAGAGATGGAATAACACTTTCTTCTATTCAAATAAAACATGTTTAAAAAGCAGTTAGGCTGATAAGGACCTTAATTTTTGAAAGTGTTGTTACATATTTGTTTGGAAGGGCCAGACACTGGGAGTGTTTGACAGAAGCTCCAGTGTGTGTAGAGAGACTTATAGAGATTCTGGGAATAAAAAAAGTATTTTTCCTGTGGATCACTAAATGTGAGCAGAAGCAAAATTTAGTGGAGCCAGAGAATTAAAACGTATTTTTCTTCTCTTTCTTCACAGCTTTCTTTTTCTCTTTGCCCTACTCCCAGCATCCCTGAGCAATACACATTGGTACCATTTGGTTAGTACTAACGGCAGTAGGAAGAAACAAGCAAACAAAAGACTTTTAGTATTTTAAAAAGAAAATAATAAACATAAGAATGCATCTGAACAGAGAAGCATAAAATGAGAATGCTTTTGGAACTGTATGATACCATAAAATCAATTATTCAGCAGAAACAAGAGATTGGACCAAAAGTGTAGTTAGGAAACTGACAGCAATAACAAAAAAAGGTGATGGGTAAAGGAACAAAAAAAAGACCAGCATTGTGCCTGTATAATGTTGGGGTTTTTTCCTCATAGTTTGTGTAAAAACTTCTATGCACCGTCTCATTTGCTGTATGAGGCCACAGTATGACTGCAGTGCATCAAGGAAGAAGGCAGAATTTCTCTGTCAATGCACAAAACAGTTCTTCAGTAATTAACTATCTGTGACCTGAGCTCATCAGGCATTTAGAGCTCTAGAAAGAGAACCAGAAATGATAGGTTAAATGACTGTGGGTGAGAGAAGATCTCACAAAAGCAGGTTAAGCACGGTTCTTTTTCAGAATTCGTTCTTTAGATACTGACAGTAGGAATGCAGGGTTTGCTTTTAGTGATTTTATACAACATCTAACATGAAGGTAATACTACTGATGTCATTTGGTTGCTATTGGGCCTAGCAGCATTATGTAGACACCAGGTCATACTACAGAGGCTGTTGTACAAAATTCCCCAAAATAACCCCTTAGACCTAGAAAGTCACTAATCAAAAATTAGAAAATACAGTTTTGGAACTGAAATGCGGAGTTAAAATTGCAGAAGACTTCCTCTTCATGCATTGCTTTAAAACGTGGTGGTGTTCATACCACCTCACTCTAAGCACTGTGAGATTGTGTCTGAGCTGAAAGGCAGAGAGGCTCCCCTATGGAGTAACTTCAGATAGGAGCCAAAGTTATGTGTCCCAAATCATTCACTAGATGATGCTCTTTCTCTTATTTATACATAGGTCTTACACAGACTAGCCCCTAGGAATATTAATTGGTTGGGCTGTTAGGCTTCCCTGATGCCTTTATTTATGAAGTAGGATGAACTACTGTTACAAAGCAAGCAGAAAATATGTTAATACAAAGAAAAAGGGAACAGGTTCACTGCACCAGTGAATGAACAGAGAAAAAATTCAAACAAAAATTTAGCAGATATTCTTAATATTGCTAACATTTTTAATTGAAGAAAAGAAGATTTTTATGGTGCTATTAATGTATTATTTTTGATCAATTGATATTGGTGGGTCAGAGACAAAAGAGTCCAGGTATTCTTAAACAAGATATGTTGAAGATAGCTGACCCTCAAGCCCACCCTTATGACCCAGGGGTACATAATTTTTATTTCCATAACTTGATGCTTCTTATACTAGCTTCCACATACTGAATTCTACTTTAGTCAAAGACAACTGCACTCTGTGTTGCTTAGTATTGTAGGTTTTCTTGTTTCCACCTATGCTCCTCCAGGTGGCTGAATAATGGCAAACCAGGTTCTGGGTGCTACTGTATAAAAATCATGGACAGGCAAGATAAGCCTATAAGTGGCAGCCAAGTAGAATTGAAGACTCTAGATTTTCAGAACTGTATATATGACTGCCTTGGGAAAAAACAATATCTCAAATGAGAAAGAAGCAAAACCTTTTTTTTTTTTTTTTTTTTTTTTTTTTTTAATATAGTTGGATGGAGAGGAAGTTACAGGGCTTTGTCACACCACTTGAAGTCATATAAATGAAGAAATCTTTCTTCTGTGATACAAAAGACTTTGGAATTATTTTATGCAGTATACTTCACTCAGTGCGCACCGCCAGTGGCAGCTGCATTAATATTGGGAAGAGAAGTTAAAGAAAATAATATTCATTTAAGAAACCTTACTGCTACCATTATCCTATTGCTACAATCAGAATTCACATTTGTTCCTTTTTTCTTGATGATTCTATGATGATCTATGTAGTCAGAAAGAAAGTATGGCAAGGGCGTAAGAGAGGAACTAGCTATTTTCAAAGCAAGAAAACTTAATAGCTTGATAAAATATCTTTGTGTGTGTGTGTGCATGTGTGAAATATTCTTTATAATTTTTTCATCACAGTACATTATTTTAGACGACCCCTAGATCATGAAATTCTACCTTTCATGCAGCAGATTTCTTAGTCTGCACAGAAAAATGTCATGTAGTTCTGTTAAAAAAGGAGCTTTTTTTCTCTAAGGTGAATTATTCTATATCCAGAAAATATTTAAAGATGGTAAAGGTTTAGGCTGCAGAGAAAAATCTCAAGTTTAATTTGAATGTAGCTCTTTGCTCTCTTGGGATTTCACTTCATTGATCTTTCTGAATGCTCCTGTCTGTGAGGAACAGAGGTAGCCTATCAGCAGGTATGTTGCAGGTCTTTTCTGTGTGGCTCACAGAGGATTCCATGTGGTTACACCCTGGAGCTGAAAAAGTCTCTGAGTTGAAGTCTCTTAAATGATTAGGGGTCTACTACCTGGGAGTGTGGGCATGGAAAGCAGCAATGAGACATGAGTTTAATTAAAGAAAAGTAAAAGTATTAAGATGGCATTCTTTTTTATTTTAATATTATTTTTGCAACTGACAAAATATACAACATATTTTCTTGGATGACTGCATCTCATTCTTGACAGCTGAAGCAAATACAGACTTTCAGAGGGGAAAAAACAATATTTTGTGCAATCATTGAGTGTATAGACCACACATGGATTCAGATTTCTGTGTTGAGTCTAAATCTTCATTTTCCAGCTTTTCCAAAACAGACAGTTTACTATTTTGCGATTCCCACTGGAATTTGGAAGCCCCAGGTAGACTTTCACCAGTGGCTCTACTGTAAGTCAGTAGCTACAAGCAGGTGATGCATTTTCTATCTGCCATCTCTCATTAGATAAACAAGGCCATAGTGGAGGGAACTAAAAATATATCAAAAAGACTTCTTCATTACAAAGTGCTTTCTTTTTCTAGGTTCTTGCTACTTATACAAAACTAAGTTAACCTCCTGGGAGCATGACCTTATCTGACAAATCAATTCTTCATCTGCAATTCCTGTTTCAACTTTGTTCTGTTACATGATCTTGCTTATAAAAACATTTCCTCAAAAAAGCCACTAGGGGAAATGCCAGATATCTCAATGCATCTTCTAAAACAAAACCATATAATCAAGAACTGTCCTGCTACAAACAGTTTTGACAAGCAGTGGTCTGAACTCACAATTTTGTGTCTCTCTTTTTATGTCAGCATTATTCTACTGAATTCAAGATAGAAAGGCTAATGGTAAAATTTTTAAATATGGTGCAAGAAGGCAGAGGATCCCATTGCATTACTTTTGCGAGTTCTGAAAAGAGATGTCTTCACTAAATGCATGTATCATGAAGTCTTGGTAGCTGATTTGTGGGTGAGAAGGAAAAGAGTAAGGATGTCTGATTTAACTGAGATGGATCACAGAGTAATCAGCAGTTGAAGCTCTAGTGGGAACACATTAAAGCTGCCTTCTGTCTGAACTAATGATTGCTTAAGAGATAATTGTTGAGACATGAAATCAGTGACAAAACAACTACTGAAAATAATAATTTTCCTCTTCCACTTAATGTCTTCAAACTGAACTTGGGGTAGCTAAGAATTACACATCTGGAGCTGAAGGAAATAATGTATTTATATTAAACCTGTTTCTGTTTTAAATCAGAATCTAAAGGAACAAACTCAAAATCTGTGCATATGGTTGTATAAAACAACTATGCAGAATTTCTGATTGTTCTTTTAGAATATTACACAGGAAGTAAATGTATCAAGGCTGTGAAATCACTTTATAAAGCAGCTTCTATTAATGAATGTGCTTATACTATTAGTACTATACATATAATGTAAAATGGTGATATTCTCCTGGTTTTGGTTTGTTGGTTTTGGTTGTTTTCTTCTTTTTCAACCCTGTAACTCATTGCAAGAAAGAAAGAGGATGAAACTTTGTGAAAAATAAAGAAAATCTGCATCCTGCTAAGGCTAGAAATCTGGGGATAGGGTGAGAAAATACTTGCAGAAAAAAGTAGGAGGAATGGGCATTTTTTTGTTTTCTATGTGAGAGACTATGCATGTATATGATCATATTTTCTCAAGTAATTTACTAGGAAGGTCAATGGGTTATTTTGATGTACAAAGAGGTTAGCACAGAATACTGAAATACTATCATGCCTCGTTCAATTAAGTCCTCAATGACTGCAGAAAATTTAATATTGTGTCTTACTTATGAAAAATATTTTGGTACCTAGGAAAAATATGCTTTTGGTAATTTTTATTTGTAAAATATTAAGCAGTATATGAAATCAATTAACAAAAAAGAAGTTTGTAGGGTTCCATTATGTATAGAAATACATACAAGCATACATTTTCCAGACTTTAGAAATTACATATTCATTTATTCTTCATACTAATCTGGAACATGCATAGCCAGTAGCTCAAAGAAAACACTCTCTGAAAAATATTATGCTTTGTATGCCTTCTAACACTGATGTTGTTGTTCATGTAATTAATGAATATAGAAAGGATGCTTCTCTCCTGTGATGATTATGCTTCTTTGCAAGGATGAATATCAGTGAAGAAACATCATAAAGAAAATTCAGTGAGGTAGAAATAGGCAAATGTGAACTATTTGTTCATAATGTTAAGATGGGGGGAAATGAAGAAAAAAGTTTATTCTCATTAGTATAATTAATTAATTAATATGATTAATTTCCTTATCTTGCAGTGCTTAGAGGTCTAGAGATAACACTAGTAGGAGTAGAAAAGATAAATGCATTAAAGAATGAAAAAATTTATACCAAACAGCTCAAACTAAGTAGTTAAACTGCAATGTCCTATTGAAACACTCCTTTTGAAAGGCTTTGGTAAATTTTTATGGTACACTTAAAGCTATCCAATATATGAAACAGTAGACAAAGGGCCATTCTTGTGATGTAATTTGACCTGGGGGAAAAAAAAAGAAACAAACACAGAAAAGAAGTTTCAGTCAAACCCCTAGTTCTGCACAACAGATTTGGCAACAACAGAGTAAATATGGCTTCACTGATCCTCTATATTTATGTGGTAGAGAGCAAAACCTCTAAAGCATGGATTAAGTATTCTTAACACATGGACAGGCAACACAGTGTTGACACCACAAATGTAAGCTTGCACATTCTTTTGACAGTAGCTCTTGATTCATTTGTCTGAAGGCATTGTCTTCCAAATATCCTTTTGTTCCTTCATGAGCCGCAACCTTAAGACAAAGTAATTTTCTTCATTCCAGTTGAGGAACCAAAAGTTCAAAGATGTTCTGAGTGATCGTGTTGTGCTCTTTCTCTCTCTTTCTCCCTTTCTCTTTCCTTTTTTTATATCAAAATTTTTCCTCATAATGTTTTGAAAACTGCTTATAGTTCAATTTCTAATTACATGATATTATATTTTGGCTAGTGTAATGAAACTATTTCTAACTCTGTAGGAAAAGCTAAGATGGCTCCTTCTGTGTTGTTTTCCTGTATAAATCTATGCATTTTCTTATAATTTGAATTTTTGGGAGGGACTGGGGTGCAACGATGTAATAAAAATGATATGATGGAATAGGAGAACAACTTCATGGTATAGTGTATAGCATAGAATAGGTAAGAAGGCAAAAGTGAGAGAACTCTCTCAAACTTAACAAAGTGAGAAAACCAGTGAAAATTCAAAAATTTCACATTTACTAAGATAGTTTATATTTCTTTTAAAAGAATAATGTAAAAAAAAAAAAAAGAAAAAAAAGAAAAGAAAGATAAGCTTGGGATGTCTCCTAAATCTTAGGGCCCTTATATTGGAGCATAGTAGCCAAGCACCAGCTCCAGACTAATTTCACTCATTACACTATATCCTGTAGCTTGAGCTCTCTCACTGAAAACTCCTTTAGAAGTCTGTGGTTTGGAGTTCTCTGGCCAAATCTTTGACAGATTTCTGAAAGCAAACAGTGATGTTCTGATGCACTGTTGGTACCCATAAGCTGTAAGTAGGACAAGAAGAATTTAATGACCTTTCTTACTGTTACTAGCATTAAGTGATCATTCCAATTATACCCCATTCTCCATTTTTTTCCTCCAATCTTTTTGTGTAATTTTTTTCCACCTGGTTGCCGCACTCACTTCTTCATCTCAAGAAACAAAATCTCTCATCTCCCAAAGTACCCCTACTAGCCCACTTCCAAGATCATGGTTGGCCTACCCTGTGTACAACAGAAACACTGTAAAATTGACATGATGAGGAGAAGAGGAAAAGGTTTATGCATGAGCAAGCACACAGAAGAGATGTGCACTGCACTGTCTCTTGACACAGATCTGTGCCAGGATCCAGGGATCAGAGCAATATCCAAGAGAAGATCCTCTCTGTTTCTCCCTGTCTGACAGAAATTGCTTCCAGGGGTGTACACTTTCACCATATATAATAATTTTCACAGAACCACAGAATATGCCGAGTTGGAAGACGCCCACAAGGATCATCAAGTCCCACTATTAGCCCTGCACAGGACCATGCCCAAGAGACACTGTGTTGCTGAGAGTATATATTTTTTTTTTTTAAGAAATGTCCAAATGTTAATAAAAAGAAGTACATAGACCTTGTAAACTGACACTTTACTATCAGCAAGACAGGCAAGTATTCCTCAAGTTGCCTCATTATGGTGTTTACCTGTCCACTTTCTTCTGTGACATCTGTTTCTGTCCCCTACTGGAAACCAAGTCACAGTGTAATCCCATTAGAGAGTTTTCTGTGTTTTGTCTGATATTTTTTGCCATTTATCAAGAATCTTACATTCCTTAGCTATTTCTTTCCTTTGATTGTTTTACCATAGCCCTCTCCTTGCTAGATAGCTCCTTTTGCTTTGTAGATTACTTAGGAGAAAGGCTTTAAAAATATGTCCAAATGCTGTATTACAAAAATGCCTCAACAAACTCTGTGTGTTTCAAAAGCCATATAGAATGGCAATAAATCTAAAGAAATCTTGCTGAAAGGCAAGGTATGTTAGCATGAGTGCCTTATCATATTCAGAATTTGAGTGGCTTGTGCCCCATCATTTTCAATGTGACCAGAAAGAGTTCAAGTTGCCTGCAGTATATTGCACTGATATATTTTTATTTTATCCTCCTGAAAGATGCAGTCATTGTTGATAACATTACATTTATCAACGCTTCCACTCTCAATCTGCACTGGCAGGTTTTTCTTGTTTTGTTTTGTTTTGTTTTTCTGATCAGAAGCCTCTAGCAACTTTTGTCCTGAGATAGTTACTATTCTCACCGTGCCATACTATCTATCTGAATACAGTATTTTGACAGTCTTCATTTTTCGTGTTTTTTTACACATGTTAGTCTGATGATATCCTGTATGTCCCTTAAAGGTTGATTTTTGTCACAGGATGAAGCAGCAGCTAGAATGTGCTAAACAACTTCAGAGGTGTCTGGCATTTTAGCCTTTATTGGACAGCTGAGTATAAAAATTAAAATCCAAAAACACAGTTGTAAACGGAAATGAAAGAAGGTGATATTTAAAACTGTTTATACCAAGCATGAATCTGAAACATCTTTCCCACATTTATTTGATTTATGTAGATACAGTCTAAATTCCTTTGTGCAGGAGCTCTGTACCATATATCTTCTAGGTTATTTCTCCATGAAAGAAACTTAGTTTTAAAAGAAAACATTTTTTAGTGGACAGAAAACATATCATATGATAGTCCTCTCTATCACACATTCAGCTGTGCAGATCCAACTGCCCAAATGTATGTGCTCTGACCAATTCAAGAGCTGAGTTCTGGGAAACATTTAACTAAACTAACAGCTTCCTGACTTACTTGGGAATTGCTGGCAAAACAACTTTGTGAATCAAGGTTACGCAGAACAGTTGTCTTCTCCCTAGTCTCACAAAACAATTTACCTTGATCTCTGTTCTAAACCCCATACAAAGCAAGGTCAGCTTTAAGGTCAGTTGAGCAATCACTTAACAACTCCTTAGAAACTTCCTAGTGAGAAAATGATACATCCCTTAATGTATTCTCTTATGAAGTGTTTTATTTATTGAATCAATACCACAAGATATCTTTCCATAAGTTCAGAAATAGATGCCATACAAACAGCTAAACCAAATAAATGACTGTATCTTATTCTGACCCTTGAGACCAAACACAAGAGTCATCATCTACATTGGGTTAACAGTATCTTTGAGACAATTCATATTATTTTTTAAGATTTTTTTTTCTACAAACATCGTTGCACTTTCCTACACACCACCCACTACACAAGAAGAAACCCAGCCTGTCAGATACAAGTAGCTACAGATGAGGTAGCTTCTTGTCTTCCTCCATTTGTTCACTAGAATACCTTTCTATTGACATGGTGTTCACACAATAGAAAAAGCCTTTAAGGAGAAATTGACTTCTAGCATTTCTTTATGTTGAATCACAGTTGACTTCAGAGTGGATTCAGATAGCGGATCAAGGTGTTAGCTTCAGGTCAGTTGCTTCAGCCCATGTTTGTTTTATGTCCAGCTCATGAACAGTTCCAGTTTGTGAATGGCTCCAGCTCATTTCAGCTTCAGTTCAAGTTTACCACCAGCTCAACTTTGACTCTAGCTCACTCGTGGCTCTCATGTTTCTGCTCTGATTTATTTTAGGTCCAGCTTATAGATGGCTCCAGTACTGTCAGCTCGTTTTGTCCACAGCTCCTTTTCGGTTCAAGTCCATTTCAACACCATGTCCATTTAATTTCTGCTTGTTAAACAATCTTGTTTTTTGACAAGGTTGTAAACTGCTGGACCCTTCCAGGGGAACCAGCCCCAGCTGCTGCGCTCACTGGCATGGCAGGATAGGTCACTGAGGGGAGAGCAGTGGATGTTGTCTACCTCAACTTCAGCAAGGCTTTTTTCTGTCACTGTTTTCCATAACATTCTTGTAAGTAAGATCAGGAAATGTGGCTTATATGAGTGGACATTGAGGTGGATTAAGAACTGACTGAATGGCAGAGCTCACAGGGTCATGATCAGTGGAGTAGAATCCAGTGGGATGCACTGGTAGCCAGGAGGGCCAATGGTATCCTGGGGGCCACTGGGGAGAGTGTGGCTGACAGGTCAAGGGAGATGATCCTGCCCCTCTACTCAGCCCTAGTGAGGCCACATCTGGAGTGCTGTGTCCAGTTCTGGGCTCCCCAGTACAAGGAAGACAAGAAGCTACTTAGAGGGTCCAGCAAAGGGCCAAAAAGATGATGAGAGATCTGGAGCACCTCTCTTATGAGGAGAAACTGCAGGAGCTGGATCTCTTGCTCTAGAGAAGAGAAGACTGAGAGAGGATCTCACTAATGTCTAGAAGTATCTTGAAGGTGGATGTCAAGAGAATGGTGCTCTTTTCAGGTGCCCAGCAACATGATGAGAAACAATGGCCATACACATAAACAGGGAGGTTGTGGAATCTCCCTCTCTGGAGACATTAAAAACTCACCTGCACATGTTCCTGTGTAACCTGCTCTAGGTGACTGCCTTGGCAGGGAGTTGAAGTAGATGATCTCTGGAGGTCCCTTTCAACCCTAATGATTCTGCGATTTTGTGTTACTGATGGTGTGCATCTGAATTCCCTACTCATATGTACTCACCACAATTCTGTACAGAAAAAGGAAGCAGCAACAAAAATAATAGAACTTGCAGCAACTTGAGGAAAGTTGCTACTTTGAGGAAAAAGCCTGCACAGCTAGGGGTCTTCATCATGAAAGGTGGATGTGGAGTATTTGTTAGATATTTATAAAAAAGTGCAACATCATAGAGAAGATCAATAAGAAATACTTTATTAGCACATCAGAAAAAATAAAAAGTTTGTTTCCACATTAAGAAGCTTAGTCTAAATCAGTTTGAAAAGGTACTAAACATGTCCATGGAGGAGAGATCAAGCAGTGACTCTTTAAAATAAAAATCTAGGTGAAATTCAACGCCTGAGAAGAACCAAAACGAAGTCAGGAGGATAAAATGGGAGATGGCTCTTTCCTTAAATAACTGTAGTTATTTTCTCTCACAGAGACTGAATTGGGTGAGATGCAACTTTTGGTCTGATCACACAGAGATTTTCATCTGTCACGCACTGTCTATAAAAGATAGACCAAATAACTTGTTTTGCAAAATACATACTCAATAAGCATAAAGTTAAAAAAAGCTGGGAAAACATACTTTTTTTCTTCTTTTATATTTTAGCACTTTTATTCTGCATTTACAATGTCACTGATAGGAAAGATTGCAGATAAACAAGCAGAGAAGTTATCTCAGATACAACTAATGAGATATTTCCACTAATCAGAAGTCTGGCAAAATAATCCCAAATTTTCTTTTGGAATGAAACTGGAGGAATTTAGTATTTCATAAGAGTGCATTCTGTTAGGTGAGTGACTGTGTAGCAGAGACTAATATTTACTCAACAGCTTCCAATTATTAATTGAAATAAAATAACAAAGTCTTTTTGAATTTGTCTTTCTAAGCCTTCTTGAGGAAATACATATTAGAACAGATGTAATATATAAAAAATTAAAGAACTCTTAAGCCTTGTGTTAGATGTTTCTAGGAAATTAAGTGCAACTCTCATAATGCTTTATAAGTAAACCATTAAAAATAAACTCTAGTATTCCAAAAAATTCTACATTGTTATTTGTAGAATAATAATGATTCCAATTAGAAGAATAAGTCTAATACACTTAGTTGGCTTTATTAGGGGATGTGGAAGGGGAAATAGAAATTGTAGGAAAATCCACTCATCCATTGTTTCTCCCCTTTTTCCTCTGTCACTTCTTTCCACATGAAAAATCCACTCCCCCCATCTTAAAGAGATGGCAATTTACCCATTTTCTCCAGAGTGGGGTTAATCCATTTTAGGATACATTCATATTCCTGAACTTAACAGCCTCTGTTATGAGGCAAAAGTAGTTAAGGGACATTGAGATATAGTGACTGCATTTTAAATTTAAATGAGCTATATTTTCTTGCTCTTGACTACTTATGGATGAAATAAGAGGCAGAGCTTTTATACACATGCAGAAGAGTATTGCCAAAAATGTTAAATGGCCAAATAGCTTAGTGTTTCAAAAACCAGTTTTCTTATATTGCCTCTGGAAGAGATACCGTGGTGTGAATCTCTTATTCCCCAATCTAATGTTTTTATTATGGTCTGCCACAATAAAACTTAAGATTGTGTTTTCCAACATTTCTTTTGGGATGCAGTATTTTTTAGAAAAGGTTAAGTTCCATTGCTTCAGAAAATTTGTCTACCCACTCTCCTCTAAAGAAAGACTGAGAAGATTTTCAAAAAAAAGGTAAGCTGAGGATGTGTAATTGTGACTTCTGTTGTAAAAGATATCATTTAAAGAAATTATGATACTTGCTGACATTCATGCAGTGAACTGCTTATAAGGAAAAAAATGCAGAACTCAAGAATAGAATGACAAAAATTAAAGAAATAGGGATTTAAATGGATTTCCTCTTCTGCAGAGAACACTTGAGCAGTAATAGCATTCAAAGAAAGTTAGTCAGAGGACTGTTGGAAATACTCCTGTATCAGAACTGCAATTTCCCATCCTAAATTTGAATCTTTTGTTTCAAAATAAATTGGGGTTTCTTTTTTTTTTTTTTTTTTTTTTTCCAGTTTGTTTGCAATTTAGGGCCAGAAGCTGTCAGCTGTCATACTACCTTGTCACACATATGTTTCTTAAAATGATTGATACAACATTTTTTATTGCAATTTTTCTTTCTTAGAGAAGATGAGAGGTTGAGGATAAAGGACAGTAGTTGATTCATTTATATCAAATAGTACTTGAGTTATAGAGTCTTATGGTGAAATGATTGTGAATTATAATGTAATGGTCTCCATAAGGGTACCACAATCTATGTTATGCATAGTAAGATATCTGGATGGCTTGGGCAAAAAAATGACAGCTGAGATCTGGGGTACTGACAATGAAGAACAGCCTAAACAGTTAGCAACATCTAGCTCTGAAAATTTGCTTGAAGTGTTGGCATTTCCTTCATTTTCCTGCCTCTAAGAGTGTCTTGCAGATGAAATGTTAAGGACGTATACACTGAAAAAGTTTTAGTTAAATTTGTAATTAAGTTAGAGAGATTTGTCAACAGTGTCTATGTGTTTTATATGCTTATTAAACTGAAAATCAGTATTTTGCAATATAATAGAAATGAGGTACAGGAGATTCAATACAATTGCTTTTTATTTCCTGCGAATGCTGCAATAATGATAGTAGGTCTTAGATTTTTAAGTACGAGTTTAGTATTAATTTGGCTTAATGAAATACTGGCATATTGCTTGATCCATTTATCAGTGCAAAAGCCTCTGACTCAGGGATTTGGAGGATTTGTTACTTCTCTGTTGAGCTCCAAGAAAGCTTTGGACAAGAGCTCAAAATAAAATATAAAAAATAAAGCATTATATATTTTTAAAAATTGAATTTACAGGTAGGGGAATGTTTGAAGATTATTCTAGAAAGGTATTATGCCAGTAGGTGCTTTGTCACTGCTAGATAGCGAAAGCCAGAGTTTCATTTCAGTGAAGCAAGATGTAAAAACCACAACAATTTAGGTAGAATAAGAATATTAAAAACAGAAGAAAAAGGAAAAAAAAAGAAAGGAAAAAAAAAGAAAAGAAAAAAAAAGAAGGAAAACAAGAAAAAAGTAAACCTAGTGAACCTGGTATAAGAAGCAATAGAGGTTTGACATCTTCCTATTTTTTTTTTTTTTTTAATTTTTATTAAAGAATAAAATAATGAATGTTAATCCAGAGAGGGATATTTTGATAAACTTTATTCTGATTATGAGAGACATCACTACAGATTCAGTGATGTAACAAGGAACAGCTATATTAGACAGAGTAGAAGCTGGACTTCCCAGAGTGAATAAGAGGACTAAGGTGCTTTGGAAGATTCTTCAGAACTAAGATGATTTTTTTCTCCACTGAGAAAGGAGTTTACAGTTAGATAATTCATTAGATCATTCAAAGCCATGTGTGCCTCCTGTTCTCAGGCAACCCACTCATACATCACACAGGTGGTTTCAATACTTTCAAGCAAATTCATGGTCTGTCTGAGGACTGTTACTCCCACAAAAACTGCCTGCACTGCTGGTCACAGAAGAGCAGGAAGGAAGATGGAGCTTCAGACAGTGAAGAGATTTTGTACCAAGAACAGACAAAACAAGAAGTGGTCAGAGCCTTCTTAACCTGGCTTCCTAAAAAGCAAGGCTAGTGAGACTGTACTGCTTGCTTGTGATATGTATTTATGCATATTTCACTGCCTCACAATAACTTGCATGCCAGGTATCAGAGAACTGAGGTGATAATTTTTACTTAAATTTGACAATGTGGTTAGAAATTCCTTTTATCAAATTTTATGCCTGGATGCAAGAAATGAGCTCTCCCTATTCTGGAAATAATCCCTCCCAACTCACCAGAGTAATGTTGCAGCAAAAGGCCATTTTGTGACAGACAGTAGAGAGAGGAGATGGTTTAAGTGCAAGAAAATCCTCTGAACCATAAATTTAAATCAAGCCAGGCTTCATTAGTCCTGTTATTCATAGAATTGCTTTTTTCTATAACCACTGGTGAATGTGCCAACAAAAATATCCCAACATACTTACCAAGGGACTCTTATCAGTCAAGCCTGATAAGAGTCTAGCACATGTCACTTCTACCTTGAAGCAAAATTAAAAAATCAGGAAGTTGAACTTTGACATGACACTTTCTGCGAACTTAGAATAATTTTGCAACTCTTTCTGAAGAAAATATATTTATGATGAAGATACTGTTAATAGAGTCTCTCTCATTAATGGACATCAGGTACTGAATTCTGAATGAATATTTAAGCCTAATTAAAAACATAAAAGGACGGGGGCGGGGTGGGGGGTGGGACTAGGGGATTATTTCTTTGTCCACCAGTTTGTGGTTTTCAAGTTTCACTCACATTTTGTCTTCAATAACTGAGCACTGACACTAGGCAGATCCTATTCAAGAGTAATTTGGCCAAATGTCCTCATTATGTATTCTTGCAGAACTGAATGCAAGAGTCAGTAAAGATGTTAGACTTTTGCTAAAAAAATAATACCTGGATTTCTTTCACCCATTTTATTGTAATAAATATTTACTGATTAACACTGAAGGAATAGGCAGTGAAAGAAAAGCCTAGTCAGACCTCCAACTTAGGGTGATCTGTCTTTTGCAGCATGGATTATTTTAATTAATTGTATCTTGTCCATCTCTCTCAGTATTTCATTGAAAAAAACCTATTTGTTTTATTCTCCAGAAAGTGTTAATTCTCCGTAACTCCTAGAATTTTCTAAAGAGACTTGTAAGGACACCCATAGAATGCAAGCTTTTCTTGCAGTTGTTCTTGTGAATGGAGACAACAGGAGTCCTTCTTTCACACTCCTATATTTATGCTTTCAGTTCTTCACAAGTTTTGGAAATGAGGAACTCCCAGTGGTACATGGCTTCAAACATATACCTAGAAAGGATGTAAATGATGTGAAACTAAATCTAATGTGAAAAAAACAATATCAGGGGGAACTTAGATTCAATAGCTTCAAGATGGAAAAGCCTATGGTTCCTGGTGAGACTCTCAAATATAAGTCATACCTCCATTCAACAAACCTGTTAAGTGTGTATTGGATAAGTGACATGCAGATCTGGAAAAAAATTTTGCACTCCAGGAGTTCCCATCAATTTTCGAGCAAATATGGCAGAGATCCCTGCTTCCTGGCACCCCAAATATATGAAGTTATTTACTTTGCATCTGTGCAGAGCAGGAGACTTATCAGGAGCCAAGTTATGGAAGCTTCAGAGCCTATGTCAGCTGAAACATAAATGAAATGAGAACTATCAAAACTAATTTAATATCCTCCAACTTTTAAGTGGACTTTTTCCTTTTTTAACAGCATTTTCACCTTGATATACTGTGTTAATAGCATGCTGCTGTTTGCAAATAATCTGAATCACAAAGAATTTATTTTCTGATAAACTGGTGAAATGAATATATTCCCTGGATAAAAAAATTCGGATTTTTCTTTTTATCTTTAAGTTAAATATAATAACATATATGTGCAGAAGATTTACAGAAGTAACTTCTACTTCACTGAAATACAGATAGATCCAAGACATGCAGTTCCAAAACCAGAACCAGATGCACCATGTAATCATTGTAAACTGTTACAAGAAAAACAGATTTTTTTTTTTTCAGTATTGATTCCTTTCATATTTTTCATTGCTCATTAAATTTTAATTAAGGAATGATCTTTGTCCATCACTGTCTTTCTCGAATTTAGATCAGACTGTACTATCACATTCAGTTAGCTTTACTATATTCACTGTATGCAATGTCTCAGGAGGAACAGACTTGCTGTTCTAATATTTTTGGAAGGTACTTCTGAAATGGCAACAGCATGATTTCGGTCTCATGTCAGTGTCATCACGAGTAGAACACAGGCTTGGGGGTCATGGGCACCTTTAAAGAACGTGGTAAACAAAGATTGACAATGTTTATCCCTCTTTTGGTTTTCATCAAAAGTTTTGCTTTACACTGGTGATTTGGGTAAATTCTGCATGTTACTATAATCACCTTCAGCTGTCATGGGTTGACATTAACAAAACACTAGTAATAACCTTATTTGTGGACAAACTTTTTCATGAAAACAAGGATAATATTGGGAAGACCTAGTGAAATGTAGACTGCATTTTAAATAAAAGTTTTATAGGATGTCTTTCTAGCACTGCAACAGCGTGGTGGAACACTCCCCCTTTGTTCCCCCTCGGCCATGTGGTCCCAGAGATGTCCCAGGAAAGAGACAAACACAGACCACAGGAGGGGAAGCAGAGAGAGAGTTTACTCACATGGTCTTAGTGGTATTTAAGGGGCTTTAGGGGTTGTGGGTCACAACCAATAAAAGTCGAGGGTTAACAGCAAATGGGGAAAGGGTTGACAAAGGACCAATAAGGGGAGTTTTCACATAAACCTGCCAGGGCACATTCTTGCATGCTAATTTAGGAAGATAAAGGTTTTCTCAAGGGGTCTTGGGAAGGAGAAGGGTGACTCAAGGAAAAAAAAAGAAAGGTAAAGAGTCCATTTTACAATACAGTAAAAGCCTCAGTTTTTAGGGCACTATGGCTAGTTTCTTCATTTTCTTCAGAGACCCATTGCTACATAGCACATCATTTTATCTATCATTATGGTATTCATGGTCTTTTTTATAACAGATACTAAGATGTTTAATACAACTTACATTTTACCAAATACCACATAACACTGTCTTGCTTATTAACTATGTTTTTACGCCTTTGTAATGCAGTGTATTAGAGGTGTTCCTTCAAATCTACTTCAAAAAAACAAATCACCAAGAATAACTTTCAAATTCCAATATTCTAAAGGTAGAAACAGAAGTCTAAAAAATGTACTAACCCTTCAAGAAAAGCAAAGTGCCAGAAATATTGACAATGTTTAATTGAACCTTAACTTGATACACTTTTATACATGCATAGAGAAATTAGTCTTTCAAAGTCTTTGGTTTCTCTCATAACCCAAAATAATAAACCACCAAGAACTCTCCTGTGGATCTGACAATAAAGCTGAAGATTAGATCAGCTAGAGTTCCAGCAAGATTCACAGGCTGACCTTTTGGTCAATGCCATTCTTATAGCTTTGTTTAATCTGTGGGAGTCTGTAGTGCTTGGAATTGTTCTGATCTTTCTAATATTTTGAAGTCTACTCATTAATTCTCTAAAGAGGGAAAAGTAAAGGCATCTTTTTCCTTACAACATTGTGCAAAGCAACAGTGAGATATGGGGGTTATATTTCTGATTCTGAACTGGTATGCCTAAATTGAAACTCTTTTCATTGTAAACTCTTAACATAAGTAATGAATGAAAACAGAAGTGTTCCTGTCTCTTTTCCAAAGAAGCCTGTAGTGTTTAAAAACCTATCTTAAGTATATGAATTACATAAAATTAAGCAGTTAATTGTCAATCTGATAAAAATTTACCCCATTGCTGTTGGCTGACCTTATGAACTACCTGCTCTGAAGCACATTAGTAGGATTTTGAGCATAAGCTGAAGTGCATTTTACTGTGAAAGACCATCAAAGACCTGTGCAGCAAAGGAATCCAGACACATCTGATCTGAGGCTCCCAGCAGTAACTGTCTGTATGCTTGATGATGAAAAGGCCCCTGGTTTGTATCCCTCTGTAGAAGTCTTGGATGGAAACAGTCAAAATTTCTGTTTAAAAAAACCCAAAAAACTAAAAAAACAACAAACAACAACAAAACAAACCAAAACCAAACATCCCCTCCCTGCCAAAACCAAAAGGCCAAAACCCCAAAACAAAACCAAACGAATATAAAACCCCATAAGAAAATAAAAAGAGAGAAAAAGAAAAAAAAGTTCAATCTATATAAGAATAGATATTTTCCAAAATGCAGAATGAATTGATGAAAATGAGGGAGACACACAGATTACCTGTTAGGCATATGAATTTGTTAGTCAATGTGGTTGTTGAAGACCTAAGTTCTGCCTCAGAACTTCTCATATAAGAGAAGTTACTTTTATTATTTTGTTTTTGTGGGTTTTTTTTGTATTGGATTTTTTGTCCTTTTTTTTTTTTTTTTCCCCTAGCAAGAGAGACTGAGGATGACCTAATTCTGACTGATCAATAGATGAAAGACTCAGCTGAAATGTGAGAGAACTTCAAAATATGATCTTCCCTCAGGGTCTTCCACATTCTGCCTAGGAGTCCTTGTTGTATGGATATTGTCTTTCTAGTTCTAGGAGGGAAAAAAGGGAAAAAGAACAGCTTAATGTTGTCTATCAATTTTCTCTCCATTTTTTTTTTTTTTTTAGGTCTGTGGAAAAAACCTCTTAGAGCACAAAAGGATGATCCACAGTGAATAAACAGTCCGGCCTTGCTACAAGCTGATCAGACAGCTCGTCATTGGTGTTTTAGCCTGCAGATGAGACAATTTGAGGGTACTGTGAGAACCCAGTGTGGAGTCTGGGGTGTTCTCCCCCAGTGATGTCAGCTGTCTGCTATTACTGACCTCATGACTGTGAGTGTAACACTGAGTTTTGCTCTAGAAAAGATACAAGGATGGCTCATCTGTCAGCATCCTTTTGAAGTCCTGTAAATTAAGTGAAAAGACTGCAACAGAAACTAATAGTTAACTGCATGATGTCAGAGGAAATTCAGTCTCCTGGTATGAGCTGAACGTTCTTTGAATTGTCTAATGAAACAATTTTGCATGATAAGGAGCTTTAAACAGCAATTGTATTCATGTGAACAAAAATGTTCTCACACAGGTCTTGAAAAAACAGCTTTGGAAATGTCTAAAACAAACTAGTTAAGTGTTTAATTCTCTAGGTACAGCAAGATGTAAATTCTTGCAATACAGCTTCTCCTTTTTAATCTCTGTGTACTGACACTTCAGGAGTCTGAGATATGGGACATTTTGTTGAAGAGCTTATTGTTT
The DNA here is from genome assembly GCA_035222235.1 of Margarornis squamiger. Classification (NCBI taxonomy): domain Eukaryota; kingdom Metazoa; phylum Chordata; class Aves; order Passeriformes; family Furnariidae; genus Margarornis; species Margarornis squamiger. The sequence goes on from JAWWTY010000077.1 coordinate 74,474,585, forward strand.
TTACCAGTGTTCACAGTGAAAAGAACAAAGCCAAGGACATAGTTTACATCCTGCATTTAAATAACAGTTGATTAGGTGATAACAGTGTTAATTACTCACTGGCAGGCAAATAGGCTAGGTAATCAAAAATGTATTTGCTGCAGTGAGATTTGTATTATCATGAGAAAATAGATGCCAGACACAGCATTTTGGAGATGAATCTGGACAAAGTAGGGCTCCTCTCTATCTCGGTGCAGCAGCAGTACTGCCAGCTGGTAGATTGATTGCATGACTTCACCATCGCTGAACGCCTGGCTTAGGCTGCACCGAGGGAATGTCTACCCACCCTCCTGCCAGAGGAAATGGCAATGCTAGAATTTTTGTATAACTACTAACAAAACCTTTTCACAGAAAAATGATTAAATAATTGATATCGTTTCCTAGAAAATTAGAAATAAAATATTATATTGAAGCTAGCATTAAACTATATATTCATATATTTTCTTTTTTTGAAGAATATGGCTTCATGTTTTCTTTTATGTATATAAGATGGAGCTTGTGGCACTGATACAGTTTGAAAATAAAGCAGTTTTTCAATGAAGCAAAATCAAACACCAAAGTAAAATTATGGTTGAATATCACAAACATTTACTATGAAATCCATGAACAATAACACGTAATATTTTTATGAATTAGCTATATCCTAAGTGTTATCTGTGGAAGGACACTCCAGCTCATTCACTTCCACTGACACTGCATGACTCCCTCTTTTATGTTAAAAAAAAAAATAAAAAATACAGTTCCAGTTATGATGAAGACATAGAACTGTGTTCATTTAGAAGCATAATCTGAAAATCAGATATTATATATTTAAAAAGAGCATGTATAATTAATTCTTTCATACATTTCAGTTAGTACTTTCAGAATTTTCATTTAAAATAACCTAAACTCTCATTATAACAAGGCTGTCAAGAAAATAAATAGTGAAAATAATAGTGTTCTGAAAGTTATCTACACAGTACATTTTGTATCAAGGAGCTATTGATCGCTTCTCCATTCATATGGGTGAGGTTAGGTGAACCCACAGCTAGCCCTTGGCTTGGCCTCTTCTGAGATCAGTTCCAGAAGCTAGACTTCTTCTGTTTATGATTTTCAGTTTCTGAAAGAAATGTAGCACTGAAGAATACATCTTCTCATTCAAAGAGACGGGAGGGAACTTTGAATCTCAGTAGACGGAAGAAAATTCTACTCTTTTGGGATGCTGCTAGCATAAACTTGCCGTTTTTTTTTTTTTTTTTTTTTTTTTTTAATGGTACTATGCACGTGGCACTTTTCTTTTGTTTGGTATGTTATTTAATTGCAGGTTTTGTTTCAGTTTATCCTGCCAGAGGGAACTCCTTTTTTATGTTTCATTTGTGTGTCCAGTTACTAGAATCATTGCATTAATGCCAGGGTCTTCTCACAAATTCAATTACAACAGCTGTCACATACAAGCAATTAGACATCTGTGCAGCAGCTCCCTCCTTGCTGTTGCTTTTTACCATTCTGTTGCTGCAACCAGACTCATAATTTATATGTGTACTGTGCCTTCCTTGCATAGGATCTTGAATGATTAACTGCTCATAACCTCTTCCAAGGCAGGTAAAATGCCAATATATTCACCTTCCCTTGTGGAATAGCTGGCAGAGTACTTGAAGCCTGATTTGCCTGCAGAAGGACCAAGGATAGAAGGCAAATAGGCAAGATCAGTTGCAGCATACCTTGTTTTAAACTGAAAAAAACCCCCAAAAAAACAGAGGGGCTAAGATAGCCAAATGAAGCACATCTTTGCTAACCAGGAGGACAGAAAAAGTGTCTGAGAGGAAGATGGAGAGGCTGTTTGGATTTCCTGTTGGGAAGCTGAACAGAATTGTATTACAACTAAGTGATATATTCTTCCTTTCCTTGAAGGAATATGGTGATATAAAAAACTCCTTTGTACTGGTATCTTTATTCTGTACAGAAAAAAAAAAAAAAAGAAAAAGAAAAAAAGCAATCACTCTGTTAACCATGGTTGCACAGCAGTACTGCATACATATGGGTGTTTATTAGTGCAGATGTTTGGCTGAAAAGAAATCACAGATCAGATTGAAGTAGCTTTTCTTAAAACTATCAAGCTACTTATCTGAGGGTTGTTTAAGATGGAATGAGGGAAATGAAGTATTCTTTCTTCCCATAAAATTCAAATTTATCTAAATGTTTTGATGTATAATCCCCACCTCCCTCTCCAATTTGTGGCACCAGTCACTGCAAGACAGGATGAACAGGTGTGTTATACAACCCTACTGTTAATTATACTGAATTCCAGCAGTGTTGCCCTGGTTCAAGACTTCATAAAGTGCAGCACGATCATCCCATGACTCTCATCTCCAGGTGCAGTTTGATGAGCCATGGGCCTTGAAAGTGGCACCAAATAAAGAAATTCTTGTCACTTCTCATTCCTGTCTCTGCATTGAAATTTCCCTCCCCCTTACTCTTTCTTGACAGAGGCCAAACAGATACCTAGGGAACATTAAGGCTGCAGTGTGTATACCACAGTAATATTAACCCTCCACAAGCCTTTGTTCTTCAGATCAAGTCGGAGGTCTGGATTATGGTTTTCTTGACAAAATGAGAGGCACATTAAAGGTAGGCAAGCAAGCAGAGGAAGCAAGGGAAAATTAAGGTGAATATGCTGCCAAACTACAGTACTAAAATCATACACTAAAAATTACTGTCAGAGATCTTGCTTATTTTGATAATGAATTTTGAGTAATGAATTGGATATTTGTCTTCTCTGGCAGACAGGGAGAATATTGCAGCATAACATAATCAATTATTCCTGGTGCATTTTTGTGGAAGAAACAAGATTAGCTTTCACACCAAATCTTTCTTTTGAAGAGGAAGTGGTTTTGATGTTCTTATCATTTAATCTTCCAAACATGTCAGGGATAGGTCCCTATTGAAGTTCATGGTTGTAGAAGCATGCCAGAATTTTGAGGAAAATTTTCATGCACATTTCCAGAAATTAAGTGGATGACAACTCTGTATCTCCAGAGTTAGAAATTTATTAAAACAAAAGATTTCACTCTTCTAAACTGAGAGACAGACTACTTGATGGGAAGACTAACAGTAAAATGAGTGGAGAATAATTATGCAGCCTTCTCACTACATTCTTGATAGGAAGGTCCTTTCTACTAGATCTATATTAAGTCTGGCAATTTTTCTGAGTTTCAGCAAGAGCCATACCCTTTGTCTAGATCTCAAACAGTTTTCTCATTTTGTCACTTCTGACTTTTGCTTATTTATTTGTTCTGCTATTCTCCAGAATCCTTCTTATGGTTTTAACACTTTCTTCCACTCTTTTCCAGTCCCTGTATGTATAGGGAAGTCAGCCACTTGAGCAGTGTCAGGTATGCTCTACAGAGACATTCCCTGCCCCTGCTCTCTAAAGGGCTCTGCTGGCTGCAGAGGTTATCAGGCAGAACAAGGAAAACAGGAGTTCTTCTGCCCAGCCATGCCCCTTAATAGAAAAGATTAACTGTGAGCAAAATAGGTATCATCCATCACGGACAACATTAGCACACATTAGCAATTGGCTTTTGAAGGGAAATTAGGTGTATTATTTACAAAATCCTGCTTGTTCTCTGCACTTAGCATGGTGGTTGTTCACTGGGAGAGCTCTTGTCTGTGGTGAATTTTGGTTTTGAGGAGTAGGAGGAAAGTGCATCTATCTTCTGTTGGATTTAAAACCATAGTACAATGATTGCAGTAATTTCAAATCTAAATATATGAGTTCTATGGCAGCAGCCTGTGAAAGGTTCATTTTATGAATAGTGTAATCATGTTTAACATAGGAGATGCTTGTGCTGCTTAGTAGGCAATGTTTCAAAGTAAAGAATTTTACACAAGAAAAAAAGCATCAGGAAACAAACCCCGTTATAGGGCTTCTTCACTTTGTGTAGAGTTGATGTGGAGAAGGAGCTTCATCACACTGTGATGGTTCATTACTTGGTAAATGAGTCATAAATGTGCCCGCTTGCTCCAACTCACACTGATCTCAAAATCACAGCAATATTTTCCCTTGATGAATCTCATGGGCAGTTATTTTATCTTCCTTGCTTTATCTCCAGTTCCATGCACTGTGGGATTTTTCTTGCAGCACATTTTGTGATAAAAAATGAGAGCCAGCTGGAAGCAATAGTAGCTCTGACACCAGAGGTCAAGCACCAAGATTCTATTTTCCAAGTATCCCATTGTTTCTCCAGTTTTGGCCAGGTGACTCCATTTATAACTATTACCAGCCAGAATGGACATAACATTGTCCTTTGCTGTGAAGTAAGTAATGTCAAAGATGAAGTGCTTTGCACATGAAACAAGTGATCTCAATGTCAGGCTCGCTATGCATTGCATGCTGTACCTTCATGTTCCTGAGCACCACTTGCAGCAGTTTGGTTATCAATATTGGCAGATACCCAGCCTGTAATTGTTATGAAAGGAGGATAATGCATACCAGCTGCTTTGAAAAAAACTCTTCTGATGTGCAGCAACTTGTCTAGATATGCTGATATTTAGCACGTGATATCTATATGTTAATATTTGGTGGCACTTTTTTTGTTTGTTTTGTTGCTAGCTTCTTTTTTGTTTGTTTGCTTGTTTTTTGTGTTTGTTTGGTTTGTGGGTTTTTTTTTTTTTTTTAAACAGTAACTGGAGACCAGGAAGTATACTAATCAGTGTTTATAAGAGTCTTTCAGAGGTTTTCAGAATGAGCAGGACAAAGATATACTCCCTAAAATGGCAATGCCCGCAGTGATGAACATTGAATTCCATTGTTTGTGCATCGAAAATAACACCACTGACAACTTTTCCTAAATCACATGACATGAAATATATAATTATAATTCATGCTATTATATGAGAACTTCAAGAAATATATCAGTACTCTATGTACAATTGAAAAGTAGGCAAGTATGTCTTAGATTCCTTCTGCTGGTATGTTGTAAGTATATACAATTAAATTATCAGCTTACCTACTTTAAAATGTCTATAATTCCTTTGGCTTGTACTTTTGGAAAATATGTTTTATTATATTGGATTTTATATTTAATACACTCTTAATGGGAGCTGAAAAAGCCTATTTCTCAGCTTTTCTCCCAAATCTAAGTGCAAGTGGGTATAAATATTTTTAATGGAAAATATATAAATATTTAGCTAAAATTCAAAACTAGAGCAAACAAATATGAAACAACTGAAACAAACAGTTTCAGATCATATCTTGCTAGAAACTCTTACTCTGAAAGTACCTCCCATGTACCAGAAAGCAAAAATAGACCCAAACTGCACTTTTTTAGGAAGAATGGCATACTTTCCTAGAAACAACAGCAAAACTACGCCTTGTGGAATGAATTGCATGACAATTTTGTGCCTGTAATTTCAAAAAAGAGGTAATCATTTATATCTGCTTCAATGTAACTTATCAAAATTAGACTAGTAGATATTTTCAATGATTTACAGCTACTGGGCCTTAACCAAACCCTCATGATAATTAATAGCAGTGACAATAAAACCCAGATATTTTTACCATTTTATATTTTCATATTTTACTCCCTTTAGCAAAAAAAAAAAAAAAAAAAGAAAAACAAAATTTTCTTGTTTGTTCCCTTTTTTCTGTTATTCTTTTTTTTTTCCTTTATTTTGGATTTTTTTTTTTTTTTTTTTTTTTTTTTGGTCCAGTGATCTCCTAGGCTGGCAAGGACATTCACAATCCCTCAATGGCTTCAACAGAATGTATTTGGTCTGGTATTGCATCACAGTGTGTCATACGGATATGACTATGGGTTAGTACAACAATCAGCTGACCAAATTTGAGTGAGACCAGATCAAGCAAACATGATTTCACATCACTAAAGAGCACTTGGACAAAAGTCCTGGTTAAATGCTTCTTTAAAGATGTGTAGTGTGCAAAGAAGCATGGGATGGCACCGAGGCAACGGTCCAAGAAGAATCCTTCCATCTGCAGCCAAGCCAGCACTAACACACCACTCACTGAAGAGGGAGTTCAGAATCTGTGTCGTCTTGTCAGGGACTATCAGTGCAAGGCATTTCAATATGTAGAAACTAAGCTTTGAATAAACTGACTCTTGCAAGCAGAATCAAGTACAAGAACATCCTGAGCAAAGCAAAGAAGCATTCAAAAATTGGGAGAGGCTTTTTAAAATGTCGTAAGAAACATTGATCTTTTCTCGAGTAGAAAAAACATGCCTAAGAGTACCAGCTCTGCTTCCAAATTTTCAATCTGCAGTGAGATTTCCTGGGGGATAATTGCATATTATTAAATTAAAAAAAAAAAAAAACAAAAAAACAAACAAACCCCTGCTATGAAAAGGTAGAGTTCTGTTTACTTAGTCTGTTTATTCTAGGTCTTTGAAAGTGATGTGATGCCTTCAGTGCTACAATTGCATTAACTGTTCCTTGGGTCTCAGCCTCTCATACTCAGAAAACTTGCAAAATCATATGAACATGTTAATGCATCATAGCGTATTTTAACGCAATTATAATTTGTAACTTAATGGAGGAACACAAAGTCAGTTACATCATTTAGAGTAATTTATTACTCATTTTGCTGTATTGTCAGTATTGCTGTAGATACTAATTAATCTTTTTATCATTCACTCTTGACATACATGGTGAAGATACAGTTTTGTTCTACTATTTCAGTTATCTTTACAACACGTTTGGAAGAAAATATTTAGAACTCAAGATTGACACTAAAATTGCCTAGAGGCCATATATCTTTGGGTGAGGTCTTGTTCGGTACTCCCTAATAGGCCCCATTCATAAGATTTCAAGAAGGTATTGAATTGTACTGCTTCACTACAGCTTCCTTTTCTGATACTTTTTATCCACGAGACTTTATATTATTTTGTCCTTCAGAACCTCAATTTTAATTAAAAAAACTTGTATTTTATACTTATTGGAAATATAAGTATGACTTACTTATGTTTCAATAATTACCTTGATGTGAAACATTATTAGAAACATATCTGGTTTTCACATAATCTGGTTTTTCTTTATCTAGTTACATCAGGGTAAAAAGATCCATGTTCTGTGTCTTCAAGGTTATTTCACGAAGAAACAATGTTGAATTAGCTATCTCAACCCAAAAACACATCTAAAAATGCAGCAAAGAAATAAACTATGTCCATACTAAGAAAGAAACTCACATAAGTGAGTGCTTGAATTGCCCACAAGCTGAATGATTTGCAGAAGTCTGAGTCCAGGTGGTTCATTGTTCTCTCTCTTCTACAGCCAGTTGTGTTCCGGGTGCCTGATATAGCACCTGCCCCACGTGCTTTATAGAATAGATTATGTGAGTTGTTCAGATTAATCCCTGACTCTTCTTTGGCACTTGACTATATGTTCTGAGAGAGTTAAACAACACTGAAAGCCTTAGCATGCTTAAAATATATTAGTGTAGGTTCACAGGGTAGCAACAACAAGTAAACTACACCAGTGTGAATTTCCTAATGCAGAATTAGAGGCTTGAATTCAGAACATAAATATTCCTGATAGGGCTGGTAAGGAATGTTTGAGTATGTGACATTTATGCTTTTAAGGTTGACTTGTATTCGGGAATTTGTCCTGATACTGTTCACACTGATAACCCTATACCAGTCCAGTGAAGAAGAACTTTAAATTAGATCCTGTGGTCCATCATGTCATCTGAATATATCTCCTACCCTTTCAGACTGTCTCAAACATTAGTTTTGAGAACTAACTCAAACTAGTAAAAAATAAGTTTTGAGATGGAGGAAGCCGAAGAATTTTAATGAAAGGCAATCAAGCATTCATCTGTTGATTATTTGCAAATATATTCTTATCACAAGTCATGGTGATGTCATCCGCTAAGATGCTACTAAATATTTTGGGATGGAGTAGAGGCTCAAACCCTGCAGTATTACATTAAGAAGTGGCCTTGGTATTTATTTTGAAACAAAACTTCAAGAAATTGAGGATCTCCATTCTGGGTTCCTCCTTCAAAGTCCCTAATTTCATCCTGCTTGTTTTACTGGTCCCCAGGCCTTTCTGAAAACATCTGCTGCTCCCATCTTGATAACTGCAGTGTTTCTAACCTGGAATAATAAGCACGCTTCATTACAGTTGCACGGCAAGGATAGGCATTTGCCAGAATGAAGCTGCAGATGCAGCTTTAACCCTGCAAGTGCCCAGTGAACCAAGAATGCCAGTTGAAAAAAAAAAAAAAAAAAGAAAAAAAAAAAAAGATGAATCTCCTCATGAAAAATAATTAAATTAGTAGGGAGTAAGGATGCTGGAATTGGCAGAACTTAAAAACATCTGTAGCTTTCTTGAATCAAGATGTCCTTTCATCAGAAAAGGTGTCTAATAGCTGGAATACATTTTCATAGCTGCTATGTCATATCCAGTAGGCCATAATGAGGAAAGTTTGCTCTTGTTAAAGAACTGAAACATGCAAAGGAAAAGGATTCATGTCAAGGATTAAAAAACTGCATTGCTGTGTGCTGGAAAAACAATAAGCTGTTTCAGAACTCTGATTTTTAATTTTATTTTTTTTAATATATTTTAATTTTAAGAGTCATGTCTCATAAAGGGTAGAATCCCAGGCATCAGCCAGAGATTGCAGCCCCTCTTCTTTCATAAATTTTGGTTTCCCTCTTGTAAGAGGAGAAATAATATGATTAAGTCAAATATCCTTCACTCATGAAGATTTCCATTATAAGAGGTTGGCAGAGGTGATATTGGTTCATCCAAAGGTCAGTAATAATTTCCCAAAGCTACTGCCATTTCAATTTTATAAGTATTGCTACTTTCATTTCACACAATTTTGTCATACTGAGACCCGATAGTATTATCAATTATGTCTTCTTCCAACAAGTTTTCTAGTGTTGGGATCCTTCAGTCATCACATATCGCAAGTTTATTCTGCTTTATTCCACTGAGTAAGTATCAGGATGCACACCCAGACTTATGGCAATGGCTTTGGCTTTTTTTTTTTTTCTTTCTGGACGGGAAAGGATACTTTTTTCTACTTTGTCAATGTGGTGGCTTGGTTTTGTCTTAGGCCTTCCTTGGTAACAAGGTCATAACTAAGGGAGTATTCCATCCAGTTCCTTTATGCAATCAGGTGTATATAAGACAAGGAGGCGAGGTTCTTCTCTCTCTTCCGTTCAGGTGCTTGGAGGACAGCAGGTCTCAGTGTGTTGGCTTCTCTCTTAGCTATGTGAGCCGAGGCTTATTTGAGAAACTTGTCTGAAGCTGCAGGGAAGTGAAGATTTCTGCTGTTTTTCTGAGGGAAGTTGGTGAGAGTTTATTGTGTTAGTTACTTTATTGAGCTATTCCCTGAGTTTTCGAGTGTGTGTATCTGTTTTGTTTTGGTTTTACCCATTTGTGTCCTTTTTTCCCTTTCCCTTCTCCCCCTTTTCCCTTTTGGGGTTGTTTGGGATTCTAGTTCTGTACATACAGTGTTTAATTGTATATAACTGTAATATATGTGAATATATGTGAATATATATATTTTTTACTCCAATTTTCTTTTGGTACCTTTTTCTTCTCTTTTGGGAGGGGGGAATCTGTGTGGCCAACAGCTGGGTTTGGCACGTAGCCAACCCAAACCACCACAGTCAAATAATTACATATTCTGTAAGCTTAGGCTGTGTCTGTTCTTATCCTCCCTTTGTGCTAAAAGTTTTCAAACTCCAAGGTATTTTATGAAGAGCAGAGCTTGTTAAGGCAAATTTTGTATGGATTTATTTCCCATTCTTTCTAGCTGTTCCTCCAACTCTTACTACTTAATCTACAGCCTTGCCTGCTAGCACCTCAGCTTTTGCCCTTACCTCCTCCAGGAAAGCTTTTATCTTCCATGTCCCTGGCAGCACTGCTGAGCTGAAACTGAACTTTTTTCATGTTGTAGGGCAATACGCTTTCTATACTTGTGCCTGTTTTCATGAAACACCAGGATCTTTCAAAGATGAGATACAGCAGCCTCACAGGACAATGGCCACTTGCAAAGTAGTCTGTTATTGTGCTCTGAGGAGATCGGGTCTCCTGGCCCCATTGACCTCCGGGACTTCTCTCATTGTTTTCTTCAAGTAAATCCCTGAACAACTTCAAGTCTAGTACCCTGAAGTGCAAGACCATGACTTTACCTTTTATCTCACTTTTCTCAAAATCTTAAACTCTACTATCTCATAGTTACTGATTGTTGTCTGTCATTGAGTTTTAAAATATCCATCCATTCTTCTTCATTTATGAGCAACCAGTCCAACTAGAAGCATCTTCCTAGTTAATCCAGAAATCATCAATTCAAAAGTTAATGAATCATCATCAATTGTGTTTGACAGTCTCCTGAAGTCTAGATTGCTTGTGCCATGCTACATTGCTTCTCCAGTAGATACTGAGGTGGTAAATCATGCTATTGACTGTGTAAAACAATAAAGTCTTTAAATATTTTTACTGAATTCCAGCACTGATCCTTTCCCTTTTAGAACACTCCATTGGAAAAATATGCAGCAGAGACTAAGTATATTGAATGAAAATCTTCCTGGGTAACAGCATATGTTTAGACATGTACTGTTACCTTAATGATCATTATACTGAAAGTCAACTGTGGGGAAACCAGTCGAAGATTATGAGGAATGGAAACAGGCTCAGGGTGGACAGGGTGGCGTCGCACTGGCCATGGAGCGATTGTAAATAAGTTAAAGTTTAAGGGCAGTTGTTGAAAGTTCGGTTTTATAAGGTTTTTATAT
>JAWWTY010000077.1:74485468-74570272 GCA_035222235.1 Margarornis squamiger
CGTTCAGTATGTTACTCCACCCTCCTTCCAGAACCCTCTACCCTCAGGTTATAAAAGCCCGTTACCCCAATAAACTTGGTTCACTGCTGTTCCTGACACCCTGGCGTGGACCTCTTCCTTTCTCACCCCTACTGAACGCGACAGTCAACTACATTTATCAATAGTGCAGTAAAACATTTTTTGCACTACAATTGTTTGATCTACTAGTAAGTACAGTCTGACAGAAGAATTTTTCTGTAATCATGAGTCAGGCACTTTTAACTTATGTCTGGCTACATATACCATTACTTCACAGAATCTTTAAAAGACATATGCTAAATTTGTGAGCTAAATGCCAAACTAAAGGCATCAAATTTTATATCTTTCCTTGACATCATAATATGTTTGCCTAAAACATAAATTAAAATTCATACTGACAAAATGACAGTTCTCCAAACAGAATATTGAAATTGGAGCAAAACATATTCTGAAAATAAGCTGCTTGTGTCACACTATTTCAGCAAAAGTAATATTAAAACCAGTAACCAGGTAATTCTCATACAAATGGCTTGTAATGGAAGAATCTATTTCATGTTCTGTGAATGCAATGAGTACACAGAAGGAGCTAAACACGGTGATTGACATACCGTTCTGGTAACTAAGTTTATCTTGCCTGGGCACAAGCAGTCATATAGAAATCTATGGTTTTGCTGAGCTGTGAGACAAGTCTGCTGCTGTGATTGTGTGGCTATATCCTATGACACTTTTCCCTCTAGTAAGCTGAGCCACTTTATATGGTATCTTTTCCAATCCAAGAGTGAGAATTTTCTTTTAGCCTCACAGAGTGGGTAATAAATCATTGCATGACTATGAGATTCATGGTGATTGGCCTGTGTTCCCACTGCAAAATTAACAAGTTATCAGCATAAATGAGTAGTTTTGTCCTACTGGGAAAGACCACAGTGGGAGCCATCAGATCTCTAGAGGAATCTGCCTCTCCCTGAGGGCATGAATAGGGAAGCATAAAGCACAATTCTCTCTGACAAAAGTGGAAGACTGTATCTTTGAGCTAGAATGATTTCCTCTGTGCTTACTGTGACTGGTGTTGGAATAATGACACCTCTACTAATGTGGAGCCACAGAATATAAGCAAACGGCTCATCTCTCAGGAAATATAGGTACTACTGTTTACCTCAAACACTGTCAAAGAGTTTTCTTGGAAGGCTGGACAGAACTTTTTTTTTTTTTTTTTTTTTTTTTTTTTTGTTAAATAAGACCTATCTGTTCCAACTGAAATAACTGTTTATAGTGATAAAACAGGTCCTGCAAAAAAATCTACCTTGTATTAAAATGAAAGTGTAGAAACTGAAGCAAGATTTTTTTTTCCCCCCTACTAAATTTATACTGTGTCTTTGGAGCCCAACTGCAGTTACATTGCAACAGATGCAATTTCCCAGATCCAACCCCTGCAGGAGAGGGATGAGCATTTGGAACATCTGTCATTTGATGAAAATAGGATAATTGCTACATGTCCCTGGTATTCTTAGCTGAGCTAGTAGATAACAATTTAGAAAAAAAAATAAAAAAAAAAAAAATGAAGGAAATGTATGAGACACGTGGATGTTCAGCAAGGGAAACTCCCCCTAGACTTTCAAAAAATGTCAGAAATGTGTACATATAGATTTCTGTAAATGTGCAGGAAATTCAATTTTCTTTGGGTATGAATAGTTTGGGCTCATTTTACAAAATAAGCTTATTAGCTCAAGGGGTGATCATAAGAGAGACAAAGAAAAAAGACTGATATTTTGTCTTGGAAAAAAACATGTTAAAATGAAAAAAAAAACAAACCCAAAAATATAACCATTCTTTAGGCAAAGAATAAAGTTACCACTGGATAAGAGAACAACAAATGCTGTTCTTTAGTATAAATAAGGAAAATATAAACAGACAGCAAACCAAACCCTATTGAATAAAAAACATTTTTGGGGAAATTGAAGATTATTAAGGTTCTCTTTTTCTCTCTCCATGGAAATAAATAATCCATATAGATTGTTGTTTGAGTATCTTGAGATAATCCTTTCTACAGAAAGAATAAAGAATTATCAGGAAAAAAAAAATCAGTTTCTGTTGGACTGCTTAGTATTCTGAAATAGAAAAGCCCTAACTGTGTAAGAACTGCATGTGCAAATGACACATATGAACCGTTATGCCCATGCTTCATTATTTTGACTAAGATGCCTAGCATGGCACAAATTATTTCTTTATAATCTTTCAGAATCAGTTGACATTTGAGCCTTTACATTTGACATTTTGAAACTCAGTTAACATCTGCTGATAGAATTACTTCTCACAACCTTGAATACAGCATGACTGATCACTGAAGCTTCCTTAAGATTATGGTCCAGTGTTCAGGACGCATTAGCTGATCTCCACAAACCATCTCACTTATCCTTGTCCCTGAAGAAGTCTGAGAACACGGACATGTATCTGATGCCTTTCATATATTTTTCTTGCTTCTTTAAAGATGCAAGGATGGTTTCCTGCCTAGGGATTTTGACAGCATGAGTCCGTATAAACATACCTTTTTGCAAATTGCTTTTTTTATTAGTACCCTCAAAAAAAAAAAAAAAAAATCCCATAGAAAAGTTAGGTTTTGTTCTTAAAGTTATAGAATATATATATTCTATATAAAGTTTATCTAAAGTTAAAGAATATATATATTCTTTGTATGAATTTTCAAAAATTTTGTGTCATGAAGCAACAGCTTCACCAGAACAGTGGCTCTGCCTTCCTCAGTGTCCTACTTCTACCTATAGATCTTGATACTTCAAGAGAAAGTGGAAAGCCTCTCCAGCTTTTACGTGCTTAGTTAAGATTCTGTGGATGCAACACTTTTTTTTCAACCTTTTCAGTAAAGTACTTGGGCCTCTAAAATGTGAGATTTGATTGTTAATCTTCAGAGTCAAGACCTCATTAACAAGTTCAGGTTTTACTTCCCTGTAAGGGAAGAATATAAAAATGTTGCTCATTCTGTCTCAATCACTGTATTTTCATATGCTTTCCATCTCATTCTTTCCAGACACTGACTGTGAATAGTTTATAGATTGTAGGGACCTATGAAAACCTGCTATGAGCCTTAAGACGAAGGGATAGAGGAGAAGAGTAGAAAAATACTATCCCCATTGTCAGTTCCATGTGAGCTGCAGCTGAATGGTAGAAGAGATGCTTTAGGGAGTTCTTTAGAATCATCCTCCTTTAATTCCACATTTCAGGTCTATTTGTAGCTTCAAGAGATGAAATACATTTTATTTTAATCCCAACAAAAATACAACTTTGTCTGGATGAGATGAATAACATCCTAACCCCTTTTTCCTGTCATGTAGAAATGGAGGAAAATTCAGAGAAATTTCCTCTGCCCTTAGGAAATTTTGTCTTCCACTGCTTTCTGAGCACCTTCAGAAAAGCAATTTGATTTACCAGTCAGTATCTGAATGAAGGACCCCTGATTTATATCATACAGTTTATTATAGGTACCTACAAACCAAATTTAGGATCTTATAGAGAAGGAATGAGACCCAAAAAAAGTTCCAACATCTTTATCTCACATCCAGTAAAGATACGTGGGATCACTTGTGCCACTGTCAGAGTTGAGAGAGCATCTGATTCTTCTGAAGTTTGGAACACAAAAAGACTGAGACACATCCTGATAGGACAAAATGTGGAGAAGAGGTGATGACACCTCAATACAACCAAAAAATCAGGTCTAAGCATTGGTAAGGATCACAGCCTCCCATCCTGCATACATCTTATTTCAGTAAGGATCATGCCGCTTTTTCAAACCATTTTTTTTAAACAATGTCCTTAGGCAGTGAGGTGTTTTACTGAGATTCACAATTTTTATTGTTCACTGTGTGGCTTCCCTCTCTGAGGATCAAATTATCTCTCACTGTCTGGTTCACTATTCAGTAAGACATCAGGAAAAAAACCACAACCCCCTCCAAAAAAAAAAAGAAACACAACCCCAAAAAAACAACAGACAAAACCCCAGAATTAAATCATCTGTGAAAAGTGTTGAATATGGTTTTCTTGTACAGGTGAGTGTCACTTTCAAAGGCAGCACTGTCTTGTGCTTCCATTAGTAGAGGTTTATACTGAAAATTCTTCTGCTACCTCTCTTTCTGCACTAGACACTCAGCAAACAATGTCTTAGTTTATCTGTTGGGTGGATATTTTAAGCACAAGTAATTTCTTATTAACTTTAACCAGTCAACCTTGCAATAATATTTCACTTCTACAGAGCATTATGTTATCAAAATGCAGTCCTCATTATCCCATTCTGACAATAGTTTTGAACATTTAAACGTAGATGAATGGTAGAATTGATGGCATTAAGTTGAGAATCCTAGAGTCCGAATCAGCACAGACTTTCCTAAGGCAGTTCTAGGAGCTCAGTGCATCAGAGAATTGCAGCATACAAAATAATGTGCTCAGTTTTTACATTATAGTAAGAATTCTAGGAAATGCTTGATACACATGTAGATTTTTGCTTATAATGTGACCACTCTGTCATCAACACTTCTGTATGTCCTCCATACCCAAAAAGGGATTGCTTGCTTTCACTTGTCTCAGAAATGAAAGGTTCAGAAGATAACACAGGTCTATCTGACAACTTAAGACACCAGAACACCTTAAAACAAAATGTTTTCAGTGCCATAGGACATACGATTTACTTGAAGAAAAATTTATATTAAGCATTACTGAGCTCTTTACTTTTGACTTATTGTCATCATCTTAATATATGCTTACTCATTTAGAAGTCGAACATTACGACCTAAAATTGGAGGACTAAATTTTCAGCTCTAGTAGGAATAAGTATTTGTTCTTCAAATGAATTGCACTTGAATTTTTTTTCTTAAAAGCAATTTTTTCTTGCATATGTAAAAATTACATATTCTTTATAATACTTTCCATCATATATACCACATATATTTCACTCTACCACTGTTTATGATAGCTCTTATTGATAGCAAAGTGAAAATCTAAACTATAATCTATACATTTTCAGTGAGTAGCTTCTAATAATCTTCCTCAGATCAGATTAGACAGAGAAAAGAAGACAAGATTATGCATTTTCTTCATACTTGGAAGAAACCATATGACTCTCTATAATTCCTTGAAAGTAGATTGCAGTGAGGGGGTTGTCAGTCTCTTCTTCCAAGAAACAAGTGATAGGACAAGAGGAAACAGATTCGAGCTGTGCCAGGGGAGATTTGAATTAGATACTGTGAGACACTGGATTATTACATTGACTCAGCCTCAGCTCAAGTGTGTGTGTGGTGGAGGGACAGGTCGAAATTCATGAAGGTGAGGTGATGCTTTGTTCCACGTCCCAGGACCTTGGAGTGTCCTTTAGCAGCCCTGGGGTAGCTGTCAGTCAAAAGCAGCCTGGGAACCCTGCCTATACCACACCTGGGAGCCCTTGATCCAGCCCCAGACTGGTTGGAACCCCAGCTGGAACTTCCACCTGGGGGCAGTGGATGTGGCCACAGGGGCTGGGCAAAGCAAATAAAAGCAGCAATACGTTCTCTCCATTGTTGTTCAAACCCTGCCATCTGGACACATGGAAACCGGATTTGCACGGGACTCTGGGTAGTAGCTCTAATTCTCCCTTTTTCTTTCTCTTTCTTTACTTCTTCTTCTTCTCCTAATCTTCTTTTTTAATATTTTCAGTAACTTAAAGCCAGATGAGTTGGATTTTGTTAAGTTGTATGGGCTAGCATGTACTAAGTCAGTGCTTTGTGGAATGTTCTCTTTTGGTTGAACGTTGCCCTTTAAACATTTGCCAAGTGTCCTTATTTTCTAAAGTTTGCCAGTAAACTACCTCCTGAGAAACATGTGCAGTGTCCTCTCCTTCGCAGTATCTCTTAAGGTATTAAAAGAACTAAAGATTCTTTTAATAAAATCAGTGGGCGAACCTTTGGAGACATATATATTTTTAAAGTATGCTTTAGAATAATGTATATTTTAAATCCCTTCAGTGAGCTTGTAGCTCAGAGCAAGGGGTCTTACAGACACCAGGAAAAAAATTCTTCACTGAAAGGGTTATTAGTCATTGGAATGGGCTGCCCAGAGAAGTGATTGAGTCACCAGCCCTGGAGGTACTTAAAAGATGTGTAGCTGTGGTCCTTAGGGATATGGCTAAGTGGTGGACTTTGCAGTGTTGGGTTAAGGGGTGGACTCAAGGATCTCAGAGTTCTTTTTCAACCTAAATGATTTTATGATTCTGTGATTGAAAGGTTTGACACACAAAAAATTCCTTTGACACTAAATGATACCACCTCTTTAGCACAGTCATTGTCATGCAGGTATCCTGATACCAATTTTTAGAGAAGCCACCTTTTTAAAAGGTCTGGTTTTCCTGCCAATTTTTGAAACAATTTCCTTTTTTTTGTATCTCTGACAGAAACTTGATTTGTGGCCTTGAGATGACAAAGCTATACATATGTTCTGAATTGGAAGAAAAAAGTGCTTTTCCTTTTTATCTCTTCAGTGACATTCATTAGGGTATACAGGTTTTTGTGTCCTTTGTAAAAAGTTAATGGATTGTTGCAAAGGAAATCCTTCATTTTGTTAAAATACACTTCTCAGCACTATTTGTGAAGGAAAGACCTAACACAGTACTGACTTTATCTGAAGGTCAGCATTAGATGTTAGATATAAAGAGGAGAACAAAAAAAAAGAAGAAGATAAACTATACAAAAGGTTGACATTTTTAGGAAGTTAAGACACTGAAGGGAAGTAAAAAGTAAGAGTTTTTTATAACTTTTAAGAAAAGAAAATAATGAATGGTCTCAATAAATCCTAAGGCAAGTGTTTATTTCATTAGTGTTGCATAAATAATTATGTTTGTCCTCTAGTCCTCATAAATCTGACTATTGTAATATATCCACTGTAATATGAGAAGTACTGCACAAAAGTACAGACGTGCACATAAAAGACATACCAGAGAACAGGGAATTTTTCTCCTTCTTGTACATGAAATAAGTCTAAGAGAATTTTCTGAAGAATATAAGAGAACCCTATATTTAGTATTTTGCCATGCTTCTAATTTCCCTGGATGGAAATATTTTATAATAGTGCCTGTTACTGATGTCATTGTTCCTCAGCTGTTGTTGACCAGGATTTTCTTGGAGTTCTTCCTTCAGCCCGGTAATTTCTTCCATTCCCTTCATTTTGAAGTTACCAGACCTGAAAAATGCTGCTGCCTGTCTGTATGGGTACTGTAGATATGTGCATGGAAGGGGACATCTTCTTCTTAGAAGGAATACTAGCTTCATCATAGAAGAACAGTCTCTGTATTCAAAAAGAATATTACTGCATTACAGAAAGAACAGTTGTCTGGAAAGTAAAAAGATGATACTGCAGCTGTAACCAGTAACACTGTAGGCATACAATGTTCTTCTACTTCACTATTAGCTTCACTACTTTGCTATTTTTGTTCATATTTGTTCATATTGCTCATATACATTTGTATATACCAGGCATTGAAGACTATTCTTTCAATGGTCCTGCCTAAAAAATGTGTGAATGGCTTTACATGGTGTTTTTTCCTTTATGAAAAATGGATGAAGGTCTTGATTCACTACTTCTTTGTACCCAACAAGACAAGTGGGGGAATTAGATTTGTTCTAGAGCATCACCAGGTCCTTGTGATAACTGAGCAGACTAGCAGCAAGACTGACATTTTAGTCCTTGGCTAGCAAGGAATTGGAGAAGGAGGCTTACCACAGACCGGTGCTGCTGCCCTCTTCTTACTGCTCAACAGGTTCTCTGAATATAGATGTCATTCTTGGATTTAGAATCAAGGATCATATCTATTCTGATGCAAATTCTTGTTTTTTATGAAATGAGTAAAGTATTTCCTTCCCTAACTAGATTTCTCTGACTCTTTATTTATTTATTTTGTGTACAATTAAAGTGTGTTCAGCAGAAAAATTTTTAGTGAGATTATGTTGTCATACCTGTATGAGAGAGTGTCAGCTGACACCTTAAATCTGCTATCACTCCTAGTGACTGCTGTTGACTCTTGCAAGCTTCAATGTTCACACAGGTAATCAGAGAGATAAGCCATGGGCTTTTAAGCAAGAAAGGAAGTTTATTTCGGGAACACTACACTGCTGCCAGAACTCACAGCTGGGTGGCAAAAGCATGCACACAGACCGCAGGTCTTTGGGTCTATATATATATCAAGGGGCTTTCTGACCTGCACAGTGCTGCTTTTATGAGCTGTACCCTTTTCCCTCCTCCTCTTCCTTTCCTCCACTTGTGAGCAAAGGAATGCTTCTTATCTAGCTTAGCCGAGAATCAGCTTCTGAGGGAAAGACAGAGTGGTTGTTCTCACACATTCTCTCAACATATATTTCTGTTAGCCGCAACAGGTTTCTTGAGCAAAGAGAAGTTTTCAAACCATTTACCTCCTTGACCATTTCTTGCACAGGGCCCACCAAATCCCCACTCTTGTCTAAGTCAAGAATTCCAGTAACATACATACAATTAGAAACTGTTGTAATAGCTTTCCATTTAATACACATATTAACATAAAAGGATCAGCAAAAGATCATTTTCTGACTAAAACTTGATAAAGAGGCACCAAAGACAGAACAAGAACACTGAGCTTTATTGACACAAGTAATAGTTTTCTAGCTAATAAAGTGCAGGAGATGACTTCCAATGTAATGAAAAGACTTCATGTAGCTATTGAAGGGAAGTGACTTCAAGTGAGTTAAGCAGGCAATTAGACTGTCCTTTAGGTAGAAAGAATAAAATGATATAAGGAGGAGAAATTTGGAAGGATAAACTATGAGTGTGGAAGGAGAAATTTACCGTTAAATCTGTCATATTTCATAGACAAGAGAAAACTTTGAACATATGACCCTATTTTAAGTAGACTAAGTATAGCTCTTTAGCTATCTATACCTATGTATTTCCAAACATTTAGACCTGTATTGCCAATTTTGGATGCCATTAATAAAATTTTGTATCTGCACATTTGTTTTAACTTGTGTTAAGTGGAGGGAACTGGAAAGCATCAATATCCTCCTCAGCCACAAATGCTGACCCTGTAATGGAACATGTCCATGAAATGTCCCAAATACTTTTTTGAATATTTTTAAGTCTTCAAGAGATAACAGAAGAATTTTCTGCATCAGTTAGGGGTAGAGGCAGCACCAAGAGGGTCAGGGAAAGTAGAAATGTCATTCAGCCATGCAACAGTCCCTGGTGTACATTGGAACACAAGTTCGAGCCACACATGTCACTTATTCCATGTCACAAATTCTACAGAAAGAACAAAAGCAACCACAGATAACAGAAGTCTGTATTTTTAGTAGGCTTATATATTAAATTATAATCAATATATAATGTTCAATATGTAACAAAAACACAGGATGATACAGTGGCTAATATTTAATAAATGAAATGGGGAATAGAAGGAAAAGCTACAAAGAGAAACAAAGTCAGAGTACATGGAGATGCCTGGGTTTAAAAATTAGTGTGTGCGAGCCAGTAATCATCCAGACAAACCATCAGAGCCCTGGCTACTACTCTGTTATCTGGGATTTGCACATTTTGAGATGAAAATGAGAAATATTCTCTCTCTCACTAACATGAGTCTGCAAGTATGAAATATCAAAATTGGAGACTTGATAGAAAACTTTGAAAGAACAATGGGCTTTACAATGGGCTGCCTAACAATCAGAATGAACCACTTGGCTAAAATGGAAAAAGATTAAACTACTCCTATTTTCTATCAAAGATAATGGATTTTCTTGTTTCCCTAGGGATAGAAAGTCAATTTTTCCTACTGGAGATTGAAAGGCAAACCTTAGGGACCCCAGAATATAAAGGGAAAAGTCATTTTCCTTCTTTTTGATATTTTTTTCCCAACTTCTTTTTACAGTTCACATTATTTGAATATACCACATAGAGAAGATAGAAGAGTAGCTACATTTTATTAAAAAAAAAATAAATCATGACAGAAAAGTACTGGTTGCACAGAATCATCAGCTGATTTTATGGAAGTTTTATATGGTTAACTTGCAGAAGTGAAGGCAGAGTCATTGGAGTTTGTCTCCATTTTCACCTCTTCAGCATAAAAACCAACACTGAATGCTAATATTTAAGAAACTGTAGGCTAGCACTGCAGGGTTCAAAATAAAGATAATTTATCCACTCAGGTTTTCTTCTACCATTTGAACTTTCACATAATTAAGTTTTAGAAATATCTACATGATTTCAATCTCAAGGTACATTTATCTTGTAATCATATACCTTTGGAAAGAGCGCTTTTATTTGCTCAATTTTTTTACTGCCGTATTTGAAATCATAGCTTTTCCTTCTCAACAGCAGTAGTGAAACTTGTATGCTAATCACAGACTATAAAGTGCTGAGACCTAATTCCTCTGAACTAGGTTGCAATTAACTGTGATTCCACAGAACTACAGAATGGTTGGGGTTGGAAGTGACCTCCAGAGATGATCTAGTCCATCTCACCTGATAAAGCAGGTTCATCCAGAACAGGTTGCACAGAATCACATCCAGAAAGGTTTTTAATATCTTCAGAGAAGGAGACTCCACAAACTCTCTGAGAAGCCTGTTCTAGTGCTCTGTCACTCTCAAAGACATTTTTTCCTTAGATACAGACAGACCTTCTTATGTTTCAAATTGTGCTTGTTGTCCTGTGTCCTGTTACTGGACACCACTGAAAAGAGTCTGGATCCACCCTCTTAGCACCTGCCTTACAATATTTTTGCGTTGATAAGATCCCCTCTGAATCTTCTTTTCTCAAGACCAGAGCATATTTGTAATCTGGGCTTAAATCAAACCTTGTTGAACTTCAAAGGATTTGGTATTTCACAGGTAAACAGCTAGTATATTATTCAATTATTCCAGTCTCAGAAGTCTGTAAAACTAGGCTGAGCTGGTGACAATGAGTTCGTTGCTAAAGGTGCAACATCCCAGAGCAGTGCATGCTTTATCTAACCAGCTTTTCCAGACTTGAAATAAATTGCATTCACATTGTACATTTGTGTATCTGGTAAATGGACCTGCCTGTACTGAAGTGTCTGTGGCCTGAGGAAAATACTTTAAAAGTCAAATCTGAACTTGACCTTCCCAATGAATACTTTTGAGTCTTTGGCGTGTTCCAGAGTCTTTCAGGTTGAGGTGCCCTGGACCACCATAATACCTTTTCCAAAATAGACTTTCATCATCTTTTCCCTCTTGCAGCAATGTCTGCCTACTGCTGCTGATCCTACACGCAGTACTATATACAGGACACTGCGTGACTCATGCTGTTTTCTCTCAGAGTACCACAGCAAAAAGCAGAGGCAACTTTGGGGAGGAACTTCAAAAAAGTTTTTGGTAATGAACTATGAGACCCCTCTGCTCTAGAGAATTATAGTCCACATATGTTGGAGCTGACGTCACTGAGATACAAAGACTTGACACTACTAAATAGAAAGCAGGAAAGTCTACCTCTACCTCACACTGTAAAAATTCAGGTACATGCATGACGTCCATCATCTCTTTGGAATTTGATGGTGTTTGTTTGCATGCTAGTAACAAAAATGAGTTCGTGCAGTCTGAGAAATGCTTCTGCTTGTGTTTCTGCTCATTTGCATATATGCAGATTTGGCTTGTAAATTTTCCTGTCCAAAGCCAGCATAGTTGATACAGTCTTTATGGTTGAAGGGGGTGTTGGAGTCAGGGAGGGAAGTGGGAAGAAGTCATGCAGAGCAAAAGCTGTGAGCAGTGAGTGCTGAAGCATAAAATTAGTTCAGGCATATGTGTATGCTCAAACTGGCCATCTAGGTATCACTGTATGCTGTTGTTCCAGGCTGCAAAGTAGCTGACTGCTGGGAAGACTTGGATCTACTAACAAATCTGGTGTTGGATGGCAATATTATTAAAAATTTTCAAGCCACATTAGAAACAGAAAATGTAAATGATATCTGCGAGCTCATTCATGTGTCTATGGTGGCAAGGCAGTAGCGGTGCAGGTTGTGCAGGTTTCAGATTTCTGTAATACTAGAAGCTGAAGGCAGGTTTCCCACTAACAAGGAAAGCGCTCTGTCCTGGCAAGTGTAAGCTAACAGCAGGAAATACAGAGTCTTTCTTATGCACTCACTGCATGGCTAAAATGTGTTTCTGCTATTCTGTGGGCTTAAGAGCAGGATGACACATGGCTACAGCATAAACAGATACTGTGAAGAAGCAAACTGGAGACTATCTCCCCAGATGGGTATCTACAAGATTTTTTTTTCTCTACTTTTCAACTTCAAGTTGTATTGCTACTCAGGGGCTTGAAAATGAAGAGATTGTACCTGGGCAGAAGGGACGGGAAGAGCACCCCAGAGGACACTGTCAAAAGGTAATATAGATGCACACCCAACACTAATTAATTTTATTTCCTGTGGCATCTTCTTCTACTTTCAGCTGAGAGTCATGGTCTCGATGTTCAGAACAGGCAAAGAAGGAGAGAGTGGCAGCATTAATGCTTCACCACTGCCCACATGACAAGTTTTGCTCCTCTAAATCTGCACATCCTGACCCTCACTTGCTGACTGAGGTTCCTGGCTTGACCTCAAAGCTGCCTCATTGTGATGGACATGCTTGATGATCTATACTCTTGGATGAACCTAACTACTCTGAGCAGATTGGTTCTTCTCATGCTACTAAGGTACTGAGAGACTGCTGCAGATCACTCAGTGATGAATTGGCCCTATAACAACCATATTCCTATATAATTTGTGCCTATTTTCCCTACAATAGTGGCTCTACAGTGGACAGTCCCTGTGTGAAATGTGACTGTGTTGCACAGATTCACACTAATGTAATATCTGTGTAATATTTCAGCCAGTAGAACACACAGGCAGAGGAAAAAAGCAGAAGAATAACCATGTGAAATGTGAGCAGAAGTGAAGACTTCTATGGCAGACAAACATTACTGCAAGAACGTTCATTTATCCTTGAGACCACAGGAAGTCTCTGTCTACTGCTGTAACTACTTTCTCTCTCAATCCACTTGCTTATGCTTGGATCAATACCTCTCCCTGAGGACAATATGGTGAATTGACTAACTTTGTTAATGTCAGCCTTACTTTGTCAGCAGATCTCTCACTGGCCTAGGGAATGCATGTAGCAATAGTCCACGATTTTGCTATTTCAATTATATTGGATACACTCCAGTGATATTTCCAAAATAAAAGCCTTAAGAAAGGCTATTTTGCCAAAAGTGTCACTGAAGGTAGACACATGCTGTCAAGCAAATATCATGCAGCTTTTTTCATAAACATCAATGTAGCATTCACACATCAAGAATACTGATACCTTAAAACTACACCATGTATCTCTAAAAGAAGTCAAAAATAATCTTCCAGTGAATGCTAAAAATTAGGAAAACATAGAAACTGTGTCAGGTTCTGTCAAAAAACAAATTAATTTTAAGATAAATAAAAGAGAACTTCAATCAACATCAAAGTCACTTCACTTTCATGTGAATAATAACCATTAAAATTGTTATTTTAATTACTCAAACCCAAAGTATCTGTGTAAATGAATAAGTAATAACAAAGTATATTTGCTCAAAAATTAAACACTCAGAGTCCATTTAATCAGAATACAGACTTAGCTTCTTCATTTGTAATGTCATGGACTGACTATAAAACAAGAAAATAAAAATTTAATTTTATGTCTAGTAGCAGATTTAGCATTCTTAATTTTGCTTAATTTGCAACTTTATTAAGTACATTGAGAAGGAATATTTTTTTGGACTAAAATGGTACATCCTAAGTTTTGTTTATTCAGCAGTAGGAACTTCTGCTACAAACTTGCTGTTTTCTATACACCAATCTTGCTAGCTTTTGAAGATGCGATAATTTCTAATTCACAGTACCTTTCTTTTTATAAACAGGCCAGATGACTTTCTCAGTACAATCCAGGAAGTGTGCAGAAAAGTCTTGCAACCTCTCACATTTTAACCACTATATAATGATGTTTTGATGGTGTTAAATTATTTTATTTAATATATTGATTCAGGCCCACTTGAGTCAGTAAAAGCATATGCTGCATCTGGGGTTCCTAATCTTTCTAGCCCTTGTGAAGTCTAATCAATAAATAGTCCTTCTAAGTAATATGAATAGTCCTTCTAAGTAATGTATGATTAAAACACAACTCTTAAGGATTCTTCCTCTTTCTGTTGTATGTGCTCAGCTGCAGAAAATATTTGACTTCATCTCTTTTAAGTGTTACGGTAGCAACAAAATGCATTATAACATTATGGAATGTTAAAGTAGGTTCTTTTCTTCTCTGTGCCTATGGTAAAGCTACTGTTAATTTTGAAAATATTTAAAGCAATATTAAACAGAAATTCAAATAGAGAGATACTCCACTTAATCAGAATGAATATTAGTAAGAAAGCCATTTAACTGAGAAAACTTTCAGGGGAACAGATTTAAACTTAATATTGCAAGTCAATAATGGTGATTTAATGTCAGACACGTTACTGCTTGGTAGATTGTGTAGGGGTATGTCAGTGAACATTACACCTTTTTGGTGGTTTCGTGTTTGTTCTTACCTGCTCACCAATTTATTAGCTCTGAAGCCTTCCTTTGGAAAGCACACATTACATACAAGGTTTGTGTTCCAGCTGCTGAACTTGCAACTGGAAAATTAGCTGTTACCAGTATGTGTGGTCAGGCCAAACTCAATGTTATTGAAGTGTTAAAAAAAATGAACCAAATAATACATTAAAGCAACACTTAATTGGTGTTTCCTTCACATTGTTAATATGCAAACTTTCAAATGTCTTGATATATTTTTTCTGCAAATATTGAGTACTTTCTCCATTTGTCAACAGTGATTGTAGAATTTGTCAGGGCATTGGTAAATGCACACATCACTGACATACATTATTAACAACAGAAATATTTTTGGCACCGAGCAAGCTTTAGTTCCATGCCAGCTGCTGAGCATTTCATTGCACTTGTATCTCACAGATGCCTTTCTTGGTCTCAAGAGGAAATGAACAAGCTATGTCTCTGTTCAAGTGCATACCCTTGCCTAATCTGCTAGCATGTTTATGTCCTGAGGCTGTCCAGATGATCAGACTTGCAGCTATCCAGGCTTTGAGACTGTGAGCACATCTCCAGGTACAGCCTATATATACCTCCCAGGTCATGCAGGACATTGTATGAATAAGAAGATCCCATGGGTTTGCTGACTCTAAAAATGCCCTCCTGCACTGTGAACACCAGTTACCATACTGTTCATGTGTAGCTCTGCAGCTTTATCACAGTTATCAGGTAGGAGACCCCAGAACCCATTTCATCAGCGTATAAACTCCTCACCACTGAAGTCTCCTCAACTTCTCAGCAAGTCACAGTACAATTTAACTATTTTCTCATGACTGGTAAAAGCGAATTTAAGTTGAAGAGTGTGGA
The DNA here is from genome assembly GCA_035222235.1 of Margarornis squamiger. Lineage (NCBI taxonomy): Eukaryota > Metazoa > Chordata > Aves > Passeriformes > Furnariidae > Margarornis > Margarornis squamiger. The sequence continues at coordinate 74,500,948 of JAWWTY010000077.1, forward strand.
AGGGGGTTACAGGGCTCTCCAATTCAGAAATTTCTAGAGGATGGAAATATTTCAGAATGGATGCAATAATTGACATGAGTGTGGAGTGTTTCTAAGGTGTTCATTAAAAATGGCTAATTATGATTGCCTTTCAACTTGCTCAGAAGCACAGGCCATGAGAAAAGACAAAGCAGTGGTTAATAAGGCTTTTTTTGTATAGTTTTACTGGTTGACTCTATCCTTGGATGTTAGATTATTTAAATCTGATACTATTATATTTCAAAGTATTATTATTCTTTAATAAATATTAAATGTGTATTTAATAATTTATGGTTATAATCTCTGCCTTTTATCAGTTGAGAGGTATCAAGTCACAGCAGTATCTGTCATTCTCAAAAAGGCTATAAGTAGCTGCAAAAAAGGAAAATAATTGAATGGCTAAACAAGGAATGCACGTATGCAATATAAAATGTTCCATTCCATTTCAGAAAATTGTGCTCTTTATTTACCTCTCTGTTGGGCTGAGGTTTTGTGATCCCTCTATATTTAGCTTCTCAATAAAGGGAAGACATAAGAGGAAGACAAGGTAAGAAAAATTAATGAACTTAAGAATTACCAGAGGCTGAAAGATAACCCAGTTTTCATACAGATAGGTAATTACCATGTCAACTGTAGTCTTTGTGTTGTGAAACTGGAAGTATTCTTAAAAGGTTGCAAGTATATATTTGCTTTCACTACTTACTATAATGATCTGATGTTGTCATTAATATAGATGATCTTACAGAAAACAACACTGGAAGCCAGATACCTACTTTTGTAGTAATTTGCATAGTAAATATGTTCTATAAAAATTCTAGTAGTTGAATGATTTATCTCACAACTATGTTTAAAGGCTGGGATGTGGGTCTTAAACAACAAAGGGAAAGCATTTTGTCTCACTACCCGTCAATAAACTATGGATAAAGATGTTTATCCCTTTAATAATATCTATACAGAGCCACTAATGAAAAGGTAATTGTATATCTAAGTATATGGGTACATGTAGTTCTTACAAAGGACTGCAAGAGAGTTATTTGCTGAGATGCCAGATAGTTGTTTGTTCTCACAGTGGAAAAAATATTTCAAGAATAATTGATAGAATGACCATTTATGATTTTACTGTTTTTATTTCCTCTTTAAACTAGCCTATTTCCATCTAACAGGGTTTTTTTGTGCTCTCTCATTTGCATACTGTATTATTGTATTTTCTGCAATTCTTAACATCTTTAAGGTGACTGGGCTCAAAGTGATTATTTTTATGTTAATTAGACTTTGTAAAATATTCAGAAGATGCTAAGAAATTTTTGGAAGTTAATATATTTTCCAAAATGTGATGATGAGTGTTCTCTGAAAATGCAATGCCTGACATGGATCAAGCAATGTTATGCTTTTTTAGTTTGCCAGTCTCAGGATTGTGCTGAGACTCCAATGGTGCCATGTGTGCTTGATATTTGGTATGCATATGGTTCCACTAAAGTGTTTTCTCTTCACATGTGGAAAACACTGATCTATATGACTACAGGGTATATGTAGAGAAAGGATATGGGACCATACTGTCATATCAAATACACTAGGGCTGTTTCATCATGGGATACACTTCTGTAGTCATATACACTTGTGAAAAGGGTCAATAAAACTCCATCGTTGTGTTTTGACAGTTTTTTTGCAATCAGCACAAGTGACACACACAGTAGTAAATCTATGGAGACCAGAAAATATAAATTTAAATGGTTTTTTCCTGGTTTGTAAAGAACTGCTACATAAAAAAACCAACTTCCTGGAGTGCAAGAGAACCAGTTTTATACATCCTATAAAATCCATGAAATGTTCTGGCATCTTGTCCTATATCTATCTAGAATAATCTCATCTTTGAAAAGTTGCATGTTATTTATGATAGCAATGCTTATTTATGGCACTGATTCTTCAAAAAATGAAATGGATCTAACCACTCTTTTTTGCACGTTAAACTTTAATTACTGATAATATTCTACCAATCCCATTATTACAATTAGAATGACAGTCTAACATTCAGTCACTGTAAGGGTTTAACTCACCATCATTTAACAACAGTAAATATCTAACTACAAAAGTTTATCTAAAGTTTACTAAATCTTATGTAACAAAATAAAATACATCTTTTTAAATAGCTTGTATATCCACAAAACTCTGTTGTAACTGTTGTTTTCTTTCACATAAAGATAAAGATAAAGATATATTCAAATTCACGACTTTTTTAGGGCCGGTTGCTGCAATTGATCAATTAATTTTTATTTTTTTTAATCTTTTCAGAGACTACAGTGAGATTAAAAAGACAACGAGTATGCAACAAAATGCAACAGACATAGTTCAATATACATTGTACTTTGGTGGGGACGGAAATATGCGGCATAAGTAGAAGTTGACTATGAAGTGATCTAGAAAGTTTCAGCAGTAATATCAAGGTAATAAAAGATAGCAGAGTGAATATATATTTACTCAGTTGATTCATTGGTTAGAGAACCAAAACCATCTAATCTTATATATCTAATGAACAGTTTGAATGCATGAATTGTGCTATCTCATAGGTGTAAGCATGAGTAATATCAGATGATTTTAGAGTTCTCTAAGTCAAGAATGCTAATGCAGAAGTGAGGGAAAATTACCCTAAATTACACAAAGGTGGAGGATAGGATATACGATTAAATGAGATCTGCATATATTAATAAGTTAAGAAAAAAACAAACCAAACAAATAAAAACCTAGAACAAAACAAATCAAGGGGACTTTGATATATATTCTGAATGTGAAGCCAGTATTAAAGCTGGATGATGTGACAGAAACAATGCTGTCAATCCCAGTAGGGACTGCAACCCTGCTGTTGCAGCAAGCTGTGCTGCTTAAAACTTGTTGCCACCGAATTTGCTGAGTAACAACAAGGGCTGTGATGACCAATGCCAATAGCTCTGTTTATTCTCCATTATTTTTCTTCCTCTGCACAAACTCAGCTCAGCTCTCAGTGCAGTTTTCTGCTTAAAAATTCAGAGGGAGGTAATAGAATCATTGAATGGTTTGGGTTGGAAGGGATCTTAAAATCATCTAATTTCATCCCCACTGCCATGGGCAGAGACACATTCTACTAGATGAGGTCGCTCAAAGCCCCTGGTCATAAGAGCATGTGCAAAGTATCTCAGACAGGTCTCCAAGAACAAGTAGACATTTTTATTTTAAATTATCTGCCCCTGTCTACAACAATGGGGTAAAAAATTCCAATCCTTCATCTCACAGGGATATTGTGAAAATGCTTCATACATGTGAAGCACTTAAATACAGTATAATGATTAGATTTATACAAAACTCCAGAAGTAAATAAATACTTCTGAGTTTATAAAGGAGTTGAAAACTGCAATAAGTACAATATAGAACAACACAATGCACAAGGCTGAAACAAAATATTGAACAGCTGTCCACCAGCTAACCAGCGCACAGAACTAAGCACAGGGGAACAGACCACTGCAGTCATATAATTAAGACTGAATCAAGATGTAGGTACTAAGCATCTGAATTAAGAATACATAGGAGCTTAAGTCTTGCATTTCTTAGCCTCTGTGTGCTGAATGCTACAGCATGAATAGTTTCTGTCCCATTTCCTAGGCTTTTTTCTAAGCACTCTCACGAGAAAACAGTTTTCATTTTGTAATGTTGCATTGATACTTAACAGGTTACTAGCAATGCTATAGTCTTTGGTTCCAAGAAGAATGTTGCTACTTGGCCTAATAAGGTACCTGACAACCAGAGTTTAGCTTTTATGGAGACCAGAAAAAGAGCAGGACCAAAAGCAATTCTTTGCCAGTAAGTTTAAGAAATTCTGATCAGAAGACAAGCAGGATTTTTAATAGGATATTTTCTGGATAGAATTATACTCCACTGAACAGTAATGCTTCTTCCCTGTCCCTTCAAGTATGAGCCCATTTTGTCCTGAGGGCTGGGGGAGGATGCTAGGTGCACATACGTGGGAGGAAAATGTCCTTCCCTTGGGTTCTCCCAATCACCAAGCAGGGCTGCAGCCAAAGCCAGGCCTCAGGGTCCAAGTCACAGGGATGGCTGCTGGCCAGATCAGGATGCCCCTAAAAACACCCTACTCCGCTAATCCTTAACTCACTCCTGTAGCTGAAGACTAGCCAGTACAGGATATTTATATAGAGTACAACAAAAGAGCTTAATAAAGTGATCCTTCTTATTTTCTGTGTGTCTGTCCATCAGCTTTTCAGGAATTCCCTGATCTAGAGAAAGCATATTTTACAGATATTGCTAGATTAAGTCCCCATGAAACACTCTTACCCTCCCACACCCTTCAAACCCATACTCACATTTCTCTGCTTCTTTCCTCTCAAATGCTGAATTTATTCTGCTTTAAACCCCAAAACACAGGAACCCCTCAGCAACACAGAAGAGATTAATGCCTCCTCTCAGATCAGCATCTTGGAACCACCATAAACTGTAGCACCAGCTCACAGTGACATCAAACATAAAATAAACCCAGGCCCAAGAGTGAGAGGAAAATTTAGTTTATAACTGCAAATCCTTTTTTACGTGCATTTAGGTTATGATTTTTAAATTGAACAGATATAAATATTTTCCTCCTAAAGATTTTAAAAAAAATTACTTAGTAAAAAGAAAAAAAAAAATCTGTTTTTCTTTAGTATTGTCCTCTGAGATTATTCAACAATCCACACCAATATTAAAAAAAATAAAAATAAAAAAAATCAGCCAGTCAGACGTAGTCCCAAACCATTAAAATTTGCTAGGCTTTTTACATGATGCTTTTCAGCTTTTCTGACATGGTCATGAGGCGCAACAAATCTTGAGCTGAAAGATCCACTCTGAGGAAGCAGAGTCCTTAGGAGAAGTCTCTCTGACTTTCTAGGTCCATTTACAAAGCGAGGTAAATTACATGTAAGATGGAACGTTCTGGGATGATCAACAAAACTGACGAAAAATCCATGTATTTCAGGTCTAATTCCTTTAATTAATGACAGGCAGCTGAGGAGGATTTATCCTGTATTATAATGAATGCATATTTTTCTATGAAAGAAACTTGAATTTCTAAGAAAACAACAGGAAGAAAATGATCACACAAGATTTCCCTCTGTTTAGCTGAAACACTATCAGACACAAATCAGGTCACCCTTATGCCTCTTAGGAATGCCACAGTTAGCAGAGGTACAAACCTTCAGAGAAAGGCCATGCTACAAAGGTGAAAGAAAAAGATAAAGCCAGCATAATGTTTTCTCTTGAGGTTTTTTGTAGCAATTTAGGAGCCTAAATAATCAAGAGCGATATAGAGCAGAAATGAATATATCAAAGTTCTCTGGACTTCGAGAAGAATTTATGGTCTAAAGTCTGAGTTGTATAATTGGGTATGGTTTGAACCTTACAAGTCAAGTTATTATTTTCTTATTGAAAACTCTAAGGAAAATGCATTACTGAAATAAACCAATGATTTCTATGACCTAATTAAAAATCATAAATATTAAACAAAGGGGACCGACAAGTTTATAAAAGAACTGAACAAATAGCAAAAATAATGCAACAATGCAAACAAGTGTTACTGAGGTAATAGCACATTAAAAACCTGTCAGGAATATGATAACTGACCAAGATTTGCATAAACTATTCTAACACGCAAATACATTGTGCATATATTATTTTTCAATAGAAGTCTCAACACTTTTCTGTTTTTTCAGAACTTCAGTATTTTTAAGAGCACTTTACTTCTCTCTCCCACTTCTTTAATCTTATGCTTTCTCTATTTTCCCAGGAGTCTTTGGTGCTTTCCTCCAAAAGAAAAGCAAGCAACCAGAAGTTTTATTTTCATGTTCCCAGCTGCTTGAACAAATATTTGCATGATACAATGTTTTAGCTTACATAAAAGCTCATCTGTGTGTGTGTGAGAGCACCTCTGTGTCTCTAAGGCTGAGAGCAGAAGGGGCTCAAATGTGTGTGTGTGTGTATGTCTGTGTGTGTCTGTGTGTCTGTGTGTCTCTCTGTGTCTCTCTGTGTCTGTGTGTGTCTGTGTGTGTGTCTGTGTTATTCCTGGGGGCCAGCACAACTGGGGAGACTGGGATCCAGAACCCAGGAACTGCAGAGACTGAGGAAGTCCAGCTGCTGGAGGGATCCTCCTTGTACGTACACATATAAATATATTCTCACCAGTGAATTTTCTTCCTGTTAAAGGAGAGCAGAATTAGACTGTTGCTTATACCTGTGTTCATGCAACAGTTCTGAGTGTCTGTCTGTGATCTATGTGGCTGACCATTATTATATGTGGTACAATATGTGTGTTCTGTGTGTGTGTGCCTACTGGGAATACATATTCAGCCTTGCTATTAGTCGACTCTGGGGACATGGAGCTGCAGCATCCTCACCTCTCTCAGATTGTTGGACCTGGCATGATAAATTTTCCTGTAAGAATATAGGCTATGGACCTGTTTTACCTTTGTCACAAAGAAGACACAGTATATTTGTGGCCTATACCTGTGCTTTTTTGTGTGAATGCCTGATGGGAATGTACCTTCAGCATCACTACTGCTTGAATCTGAGGACATGAAGTAACAGTAGACCCACCTCTTTCATGTTGTTGGATTGAGGTATGATATATCTTCCTTGAAGAGTATTATTCTCTCTCCCTCTTTGGTCAAAAACAGCTTAAAAGCAAGAGGCTTATGGTGACATATGACACTTAGATTAGCAGGTATCTTCCATTTTTCCTTCTCTACCCACAGTTGTATTGTATCAGAAATACAAAGAAAATATAGGAACTAGGGGTTACAAAGACCCAAGTTTTGTTGTGTTTTACATACATCTCTTTTGTCTGAATGTATTTTTTTCTAGATTCCTGGTTGAGGTTGAGGTCTCTTCTGTATTTGTTTAAACAAATTGTGCTGTACTGGGCCTTAATTTGTTTGGTTTTTTGTTATTTTTTCGCTCTGGTGGGTTTGCCACAGAAAAAATTATGAAAACCTTTGCTATCTTCTCTGCCCAAGGTACAGTTAGCATTTTGTCTCAAGTGAAATTATCACTCTTCTTCTTGTATAGTGCTCTTCACAGAAATAGTGATGGCTTTCATTCAGGAGTTTTGACTACAGACCACTTATCTACTCTTCTAAAACTTGCATGATGCCTGATTAGTAAAAATATTTAAACTACTCCTAGTTTTAAAGTTAAAAGGTTCCATTCATACTTTGAAAAGTAAATGTTTCAGAATCCATGCTGTTATTAATCACTTCACTATCCACAGCTTCCATAAGATTATGACACACTTCTACATTCAGGTTTACAAAACAAGCATGCATGTGGTAAAGGTAAGAAATCTTGTGTGAGAGTTTTAGTTCTGGTGTTGTCACACTGAGGATCTCTTGCTTGTGCAGCAGCCCTTGTCAGTAGGGTTCTGCTGCTGCTCTTGGTGCTCTTCATGTTACAAAGAAGAAGAGGAAAGATGGAGACAGGCTAGACTACGGACATGGACGGACTGAGAGTTTTGGTTTGGTGACAATGAAACACAAAATACATCAGGTGGGAGGTGGAAATAGAACAGAAAGAAAGAGACAAAGAGAAGGTGGAAAGTAGAGTTTTTTACATGCATTCTTTCAGATACTGAAGAACATGTGCATGCAATGGAAAGTGATAGGTATGGTCTGCATTTTGACTTTGACAAGTCCAACTTCTATCCAGAAAAAGATACACCCTTCATTCCAGAACACATTTCTCTTATTTGCTTTATCATTCTTGATACCGATCAGCTAATACTGCTAGTAATAACTGTGGCAATTAGTGTTTTGCAGAACAAACCCTTCTGGGGAGAGCTTTTCTGCTAGAGTGAAGCAGATACTCAGTAGCACATGTGGAAACACATTCACACTCTTTATGCCCATGCTACTGTAGGAATATTGATTAAAATGTTACATTCAGTGAGGCGAAGATCATATTTTATGCTGGGCTAACTTGTGATACTGATCTACTTGGTATTTCTTTAACCTGACTGTGAATAAAGAACTACAGTGTTGCAATATTTGGGCAGTGATCCCTCAGTTTGGTGGTGTGAACAGCTTCTTTCCAATACTTTCTAGATCACGCTAGCTAATGCTGAAGAATAAGCAACAGATTGTTCCACGTGCCCCAAAAGTGAAATGATTAGGACTGAAAATCCAGACAATTAAATTTCTTCCTTTGTAACCAGATCAATTGTTGTCTTTTTGTTTCTGTTGGGATAACAAAAATTTTGAAACAGCTGTCAGGGAGAGAAGAAAATATACATTCTGAAAATACTTCCAAGATCTGAGTTTTCAGAATAAACTACAATATGTTTTTATGTATTCTGAATGGGTTTTAAGAACTACAGCCTTTCAGAGAATTTTAATCTTTTGATAATGGATGGGCTACAACTGTAATCACTGGTCTCTCAAACACATATGATGGAGTCTAAAAAAATGCCACTTGCCTTTGATAACTTAAAAAGCTTGGTGCTGTAAATAATGCAGTTATTTTCAGTGGTATGCAGTAATGTCAAAAACAACGAAACAAAAGTTCTTGGCATAACTATCTCAAAAAAAAAAATTGCAACCTTTTCTGTGTTGTCATTTCAGTCACCTGTTGTCAGTACTTTGGTAAACTGCTCAGATATAAACTATTCTACTATTTTTTATAAAATATTAAAGAGATGGTGCTCTTAGCAATTACTAAGTGGGGCTTAGCTATAGAGGGGCAGTAGTGGCGCTCACCAAAAGAAGAAGCCAGATAGCCATAGTACTACCACTCTCTGGAAATGGGCCTAAGTCTTAGGATCAGTTGGTGGAAGGAAGTAGACAGGCCAATCCACGTGACTTGATAATTGTCTTATTGTCTTTTTTTCAGTAGAGATAATAAGTGAGACAGACTTGCCAGCCATTTTTATTTAGATAAGAAAAAAGGTAACAGTAATATTACCCCAGCAAAGACCATAATTAATAAAAGGTTTGCATGCAGAAGTGACTGGCAGGCCCTTCTGATCAGCAGATATATAGGAAAAGCAGCAAAACAGTTGGGAAGGCAAGTGGGGTGGGGGGAAGGGAAAAAAAGAAAAATTAATTTCTTTTGTTTTAGAGAACAAAAATTTCAATCATTTAGTTATTAGACCTATAGGGTTGCCTTCATGAATAATTACTGGATATTGAAAGAAATGATAGGTGATAATGTAGTTAATAGTGCTTTTACTTGAGAAATTATATTGCCAAAAGAAGTGGATTTGTTCACAATATATTTTAATGTTTTGTGGTTTGTTTTTTTTTTCTTCTTCACTGTATTTATTTTTAATCTAGAAACCCAAGAGACAAAAATCCCATCTGAAAGATTACATCAATGCACAGTATATTGTCCTTTAGAGTTCAGTCATATTTGTAGTCCTGTGACTTTATTTGTTTTGCAAGATGATGTCTGAGAAATAAATTTTCACTACTACCTATCTTCTACTAAATAAATAATTAAAAAAAAGTACTAAACTATTTTTGAAAATACCTATGTTGTCCCATACAATCATTTCCTTTCTGAAAGAACTAGAAGTTCTAAATCTTTTTCTAAATAGTCTCAGGCATGTTCTGACCTCAGCAGAATTGTTTCAGCAATCAGGAATAGTGTTTGATATTTTGTTTGAATTGAGAGATCCATCAAGATTCTTGTAATGAAAGAATATAACCTTGCCAGAGGCTCAATCATTAATGTCCAAACAGATTTGTGCATTTTGTGTTGCTGGTTGACAAACCTCTGATGTTACAGCAAGAAAAATAAGCAGAGAGTACATCCTTTACAAATATTTCAATCTGTCAGGAACAAGTGATTATAATTAATACTGGATAGCTTTCCAGGAGTCTACCAAGCAACATGGAAAACTAATATATGAATACTAGAAAAAATGTCATTGCAGAAATCAGTATATTATGTGTCTCTGGTTCTTTATGCATGTTTCTGAATAAGGACATGAGATAAAAATGTTCCCCAAATATTGAAAAATCTTGCCCTAGATCAGATCAGATCAAACATCTAATTTTTATTTCTGATATTAGCTTTTTTTTCTGTTAATTAGTGCATTATTAGTTATAGTCTCACATTTTGCGATTCCATATGAAACCCTAAATGAGATCTCAGTTACATTAGTAATGAACAGGGATAGTTGCACTGTAATCATTGAATTGCTTTGAATTGCTCAGTGTCTAGAGAACAAAATGAGGCAATCATTTCTTAGTGGCAGTGACTTCAAAAAAAGGTGCTAAGTCATAAAAAAAATATTTCACAAAATATCTCTTCATGAAATCAAGGAAACATAGAATAGAAGGAAATATATTACATGAAGAAAATATATTCATATTGCTGAGAATGCAGTTGAAGCCATGTTATATTGTAGACATTCAAGTATGGACTATATCTGCTGACTCTGTCGTCTGGGTTAAATATAAATTAAATTGCCTTCCACTTGTGGAGAAATAACATCTTCAACATTTTTTGATGCATGGTGAGAGTAACACTACATTCCAAGCTTGTAAAGAGAAAAGTAAGTTAATATGCAAGCAGTGGTAGGCAAACCATCAAAATGGCTGAATAATTAGTGTCAAAATTAAAAAAAAAAAAAAAAAAAAAAGAAAAAATCTTGTATTATGACTTCTAAGAATTATGTTTTTAAGTTATGCATTAATAGTAGGGACATTAGATGGCTTAAAAGGGAAATGAGTTAATTGCACTACTGAAGGTGTGAGATTTTTACTTTTGGTTATATGGGCTTATATTATATGGGTCTGATTTGACTGTTCATGAAAGGAGGGCTACAAGGTCCTAGAATGACTGTTAGACCTTTTCAAAAGCCATTGTGGGCATAGTCAAGAAATGCTTGAGGAAACAAAAGTGTCACATTATGTTCAGAAACAAGTAGGTGCAGACAGGTAGAACCAGGCTCTGCATTTAGCTTGGCTGGTAGAGGGAAATATTATGGAAAAATAGTGTTTCTGAAATAAGAGGAAACCAGAGGGATCACTCCTGCTATGCTTTCAAGGGCAAGCAACCATGGTCAGTTTCTTACTGAGTGTAATCTGGGATTTACAAAATGTAAAGACTACTGCACTAAACCAGATCATCTCCTCATTATCCTACTCCCTACAGAGGGCATTAGGGAGAGAGTCACCAGCCTTACTCACTCTCAGAAACTCATGGAACAAAGTGTGCTAAACAAAGTGTTGCACTGAAAGAGATAGTGAAGAATAATGACTGACTCATACAGCAGCTGAATACTTGCCTATGTAAAATGAATTGTGGAATACAGTATTTGTTCAACTCAGCTCTTATACCAGGGCTATGAATATTCCAACAAAAAAAGTTAAACACTGATAGCATTAACTTTAACCATAGTAGCTAAACTGTCTTAAAATCATACTAACAAATTAGATAAATATATTTATACATTACTAGGTTGGACCATTTCAGAAGAAATAATTTTTTTTTCATTTAAAAAACCCCAAAAAATCAAATCACTTTTCTCTGCAAGGTGAAGTTGATTTATACTTGATCTTTACTCTGAGGCATTTCAGCTAGCATATTAGGATAGCAACTACCAGTGGGTGTTATTCAAAATTGTCAACATCCATTTTCAGGGTTCTGCATTGAGCATCTCAGGAAGAATTATATGAAGACAGAATCACATTCTCAGGAAATAATATCCTTTCAGGAAAATTACAAGCAAGCCCCTTGACAGGTTCATTATAAGCCTTTTTGTACCTTGGATTTATTAAACTCTTTTAACTCATACTGTGAAAATTATATGAGAAACTGTAAGAAAAAAAAATAAGTCTAGAAGAATTCTATTACTGATCTGACAAACAAGTGACTCAATTTTTAGAAATAGATCTTGATCTGGGTGTCTTGGCCTCCAGTAAAGGAGATTCCATTTACTTCTTCACAGGAGTTAGAGCTGATTTTTTTTTTTTTTTCTGCTAAAGAGATAAAAGACAAAAATGTGACACAATTTCTGTGTAATGAAAAGTGATTTGAAAAAAAAAAAAAAGTGGAATTGAAGTAACAAGGCATTGAGAATTCTGGGCATGTTACTTGTCAGGTCTCCAACATTGCAAAGACCTATGAAAAGCAGTGCCTTTGTTTTTTTCCCACCTACTGCTGGGTGGCTTCTGGTATTCTTATGGTATCAAAGTTTCTTTTGTAAAAGTACAGGTACCGTTATTCACAACAGTCCAAGTTTAATGCAGGGAAATACAAGTCAGTATCTTCAGCTAAGGCCAAATTGCAGTTCAGAATCTGTACAGTACAGGTCACTTAGATGTCTGGAAATACTGATACTCTGTTGGAATTTATAAGGGAACATATCTGTAGCTCTACCATTTCCTTTCTTCGTCTTCTCCTTCCTTGCCTAATACATCACTGGCGATTATCAATCAGATTTCTGAAACTTCCCTTCTCTCCCAGTGCCATATGTAAGATTTATTTTATAAAGCTTATTTTGATCTGGAGAACCAAATAACAGCTACTGCTACAGAAAAGAGCAAAATATGTATGTCATGTAACATGGTGGTAACTTTATTTTCAATAAGACTTCTAATTTTATCAGATATCTGAAAGTTCAAAACTGAAGGCTTAACTGAAGAAAACAATATCCTAAATATTTGAATTGCTTTCTATATTTATTATATTAGTAGGTTGTTTACTGTAGGGGTTTTTTGCACATATAAGCACATATATATGCATATGAAGTGAGAAGGAAGAGTCCTACTGATAGTCCATAATTTGTTTTGTCTGCCTGCATATTTTTGCAGGCAGACTTTATGCATGTAAACTAAGGTATTCAGAGGGAACAATTGTAGCATAGCTGGAGGAAGATGTTTCAATGACATCTTTGCAAATAACTCTTAGAGGAAACAAATAAAATTACAAATGCACAGATTGATATCTGGGGTGATAGATATTTGTGCACAGAGTGTTTATTATTGATCAAGAGGAAACAAAGCATAAATCTATTAATAAAACTGTTAATGATAAAGATTTAGAGCAAGGATGTTGTACACAATAATGCAACCTAAAGAATACAAGAGAAATTAAATACCTTGGACTTCTTATTGTCTCAGAAAAAGGGATTTATTACTTATTTTCTGTATGATTAGCACATAGTGCTAATATGTTGGACTTTTTTCTTTTTTATGCAAGGAGGGAACTAGGTCCTCTTGTGGATGAGGATAATATTTGAAATTTAAACTCTGCAGAATACAGGAATTGTATACACTGCTGTATCCATTGTTTAAATCATTAATTTTAATAAATGGCTTTCTCATCATTACTTAATCTATGATAATCCTAAAAAATCCTTGTCAGGACTTTAAAAATAAAGTTTCCAGTATGGTAGGGAATGTCTATAGTAACAACTTTCTGACATGGGCAACAAATTGCTTAAGGAAAATACTCATTGGTAAATGAATCACACAGAGTAGCACAGAGAGTTTAATATAGTAAATGCACAAGAAAAATGGGTGGGTTATTAAAAATCTTACATAAATGAAACATTTGCTCCAGTATTTTGCAGGCATGATGTGAGATAAATTTTAAGGTAAAACCTGAGGGAAGGAAGTGGTATTGCTTTGTAATGTTTATTTTGCACTCCTGAAAATCAGTAGAATCAGTGAGGAACATTTCAAGGCACTTGGCATATTAGTAGTGAGGGCAAAGGGAATTTTAAATATTATTATTTTTTTTTCACAAAATATAATACATATGTATTTGAGGAAAATGCCACAGAAAGTTTATGTGTAAATTAAAGTCTGCAATATTTGAAGGATTTTAATCCAGGTTTTAGTACACATCCAGAAAGAGACAACAATATGTGTTTTCACTCACATGTGACTCAAGTATTTGCGCGATCTGTAGAAATAAATAATTAATTTTAACAAAGAAGATTGTTTTTGCTCTTTCCCAAAGTCTGGTATACACATCTAGTAATCTTTAAAGTAAATATTCTACTTTTTGTTACCTTAAAAATGCATGTGTACTGGCTGAATAAATTATCGCTTTCAGATAAGGTGCTTGATTTTGTGAAGTTTGTTAGGTGCTTTTGTGAACTTTTGACTCTGCTGAGATCATCCTGAAAGACCAAGTCAATACTGCATCCTGCATCCTCTCTTGCTGATCATAAAGACCAGAAAATGTGGTAAATTCCTATGGTAGTATTTTAGAATGAGACTGAAATATTATAATATTCAGAGAGAAGTACAGATAGAAAGAAAATAGCAACATAACTTTTTTCTAAGCCTAAGTTCACCTGGGGATATCTCCAAGCATAAATAGGACAAAAGTTCCAAGAATCTGATATTCATAGACATGTGGTGCAGCCCAATTTACATGCATCATTTAGTTACGTTGAAGCACAGGAATCAAACACAAGAAATCATACACACAATTCTTAATGGTTGTGTTGGTAAGCCAAAGCTCTTCTGCATATACCCAGCCTTCCCACGGAATAGATAGAGACTGAAGAAACTCTCAGGTAAACTAATGAGAAAGTTTTATTTTCTCTTTAACAATTCCTGTACTTTCATCAGATATCAGAGTATTTGCAAAATTCAAGTTTTTTAAGTTGCTGTCAGGACATCTTAAATTTAATATTTGAATAGCACAGAAAGAAGTATATAAGGAAGATATAAGAAACACATTTCTAGTCCTTCAGGGCAAATTTTCCTAAAAATTCTGATAAGTTATTAACTGAACTGTGCCTACTAAAATTCTTACTAAGTCATTTGTGTTTAGAATTCAAATGCATGCTTTCTCACATGCATTTTATTTTTGATAGTGTTCTCTTTTCTTTCTACAAGCAATTATAAGAAAATTTTATTAACTATATTTGCAATGAAACATTAAATCTCACTTTACTCATGTGTTGGATTTGTGGAAGTAGCTAGGAATTTAATCAGTTTTGTATTTAATTATTTAGCATGTAGGTGCTTTCAAAAAATGAAGATAAATTATGCTTACCAATGGCCTACAACTGCAGCATCCAGACTTATGTCTCTGGAAAGACTGCTCTTAGAAACAGAAAAGTAAAACTATAATTAAATCAAATAAAGATATATTGGCACAACACTGAAAGTTCATGAACATAGGTGACTAGCAATTTCTCTTGCCATTGAGAAAAGCCACAAGAAAGACAGAAGAAAAAAAGAAAAAAAACACAACAAAACAAACAAACAAACAAACAAAAAAAAAACAGAAACAAAAATCTCCTAACATAACTATAGCATTGACTCTCTTATTTTCAGGATACTTGCTTGTTACAGGAAACTCAAGATTTAAATCTGTGTTCTGAACGTGTGGGTCACAAATCTTAAGGGATCTTGCAGTTAGAGACTAGGGCTCTCCTTGTCCCTACAGCTGCCTGCAGAAGAAAATATAGAGCTGCTGCTTTGATTGCATGCCTCAAAGAGGAAAGGGAAAAACATGCCATAATGAAAAGAAGCTGTGCTGATAATGTGATGAAAAAGGTGGCAAGAAGGAACTCAAGAGTCCAGAAAGAAATCTTTTGATAGCGATCACATTTAAACAGAAAGACTGCTTTATTTCCCAAGCAATAGAGGGGAAGATGGGTCAGCTGAAAAACCAGTTGTTGTCACAGAGAGGACTCCCAAGGGTTGTGCTGCCCAGTGACGCTGCCCTGTCTCAGCATCATCTCAGAATGACTTCCATGGCTGCCCTTTGGCCACGCTAGGTCTGTCCCCTGTAAGCACAGCTGTTTGCAGAGGTCAGTGTTCCCCCTGCCACAGTCACACAGGGGTATGACAAGAAACTAAAGCAGAATGTGGGGCTCTACACAGGTTTGTTTCATGCATACCGCATATGTTCTCATGCATGAATTGTTTCTTTCACATACTGACTGCAGCTTCAGTCAATAGGAAAAGAAAGCAACTAAGAAAGCAAGAGAACCATAAAATCTGAATGAGGCCCCAGGTAAGCAAAGAAATCCACAGCTGTAATTTTCAACTCTTCTCTCACTCTGGAAGGGATCTTATTGTTTTCTTAACCTACTTTGAAAAATCAGGCTTTGCAACTCTGGAAACATCACAGAGCATTTTACTGAGTTGATTGTTCTCCATTAACTACTTTTAAATTATTTACTGTGGCTGTGAGTTAATAATGCTTTTTATTAATCTGACCAATTTCCACCTAAAATCTCTGGAAAACTTTCACATGTAAAACTTTACATATGGCTTGTCTCATTGTCTATGTTTTTATTTGCCTTTAGATTGCTATTCATAAAAGAAAATGCTGAGAGAGAGTAGAGATAGATAAGGTATATTTCCAAAGTCAGACATTGCAGTACAGTCAATTCCTTTTCAAGTCATGCTTCTTTAGTGCTGAGATATAGAGCTCAGAATCATTATTAAAGAGAAGCATATAGGTAAATGAATTTATGTATATTAAATGATAAAAAATTATATAATACAGAGAACTCAGGCTTAAAGTTCAGGTTTAAACTCACATAAACATATTTAGACTTGCCCGTGGGCAAGATTTTCACTTGAAAAAAAATGAGATCTAAATACCACATGTATCCTAAAAAGAACATTTATTGCAGAAATAGGACGTTCCTCAGAACAGCCATTGTACTTACTTCTTATTAAATATACATATTAAGGATGATGTTTTAATCCTGTTATCTGTGAGCTTCAGAAAGTTGTTCTGACTTATCTGGCAACATCCTTCATTTTTAAGTTCTGTGAAGAACAAGCTTTGACAAAAAACACCATGTGGCATGTGTTGTCGAACTGAGCTTTCTCAAGTAATTATTTTCTGAAACTAACAGGTTGAATGTTGAGGATTGTTCTAATGATGCTCACTGCTGTCAAAAAGTACAATAATAAATTTCCAAATTTGGCATTGCAATTAGAGGTGACTGCCAAAAATCCCCATGATCTAGTCGAATATGCCTTTTTTTCTGCACAATTTTGCTTCATTCTAAATTTTGGGTTCCTTCAAAGAAGAGTTCTGTCATTCAAAACTGTCTAAAGGCAGTGGGTAAAATTCAAAACTCACTTTAAAATTAATAAAATATTGTTGGACCCTAGTATTATGAAATCTGACATAAAGTATAATACAGAACATATAAGTGGTGTGATATTTGATAGTCAAACTTTACAAAAATATTTCCTTTTCTTCTTTCCAATTCAAGCTACCTCTTCTACTTCCCAAATGCTCTATGGTCTTATTATTTTTCAAATTTTATCTCAGAACAGTTTAGAATAAAGGTCATTCTATCATTCAAAATATTTTGCAAATAAGCTATTTCTAGTATTTGCCATTTCAGGTGAATGAGTTGATTTTTAGACAAATGTTTCTTGTGAAGAAGGGGAATAACCTGACATATTTCATTATGTGCTCCAACAAAGGCTAATATTTGGATAAAAGAGAGGCTTTATCTTCTCCTTTTTACATCTGCTTTTAAAATATCAGGTATTATAATAATGATTAACAAGAATAATTTATTTTGTTTTTTATTATTATTTTTTTTTTTTTTTTTTTTAGTATCAGGAGTCTCTTTGGCTGTATGCAATACCTCATGTGCTGTCCAGCTACAAAAAGAAAAATATGGAAATTTTAGTTAGTACTAAGTGCTAATAACACAGATTTGAATACCAAATATAAACTATTGGGGCTTTAGAAGGGAGACAGCTTTGCTATCATGTTGACTATGAAACTAGGAAGGTAAGCAGAGAAAACTTCTACATCCTGTGGTATAAAAATATAAACCTTAAATAATATATATATTAATTTTCATTTTAAAAGCAGAATAGGCAACCAGAAAAACAGTTTATGTACAGTTTATCTCAAACACTTTTTATAGATTTAATATTTTTTTCTCTGTGTTAGAGGTGGTTTGAGCCAGAAAAGATAGAAGTATATGTATTGGGGAAACAGTCTAGAAGTGTTGCACTGAGAAGAGCAGTACGAAATGTATTGCATTGTCCCTTCTTTATTCTTTCATGACTTAGGTTTTGTTCCCTATTTTCAAGGTTAACAATGTGTTAACAATGAGTAGAGGATGATCATTAGTTTTACAGAATGACAAAGATACTGTCTTTATGTAATATTCTATCTGATTAAAAAATAGATTTCCAAAGTAGGTAGGAAGCTGACAGGAGATTGAAAGCTACAGTTACATGCAGAAGGAATATACTCCTTCAGTTTCAAATTATCCACCTTTTCATTTTATACATTAGAAACTAGTGTGCTTCTTTAAGGAAGAGGAAAAACGTTGGAGGACCCACCAGGGAATGTGTAAAATGAATTGCCAAAACATTGCTTGAATGTAAGAGCAACATGAAAAATCCTTCTAATGTTCATTCAACATAAATGAAAGAAAAAAAAAGAATAGAAAAAAAAATAAACTACCTTATGTATACTTCTGCATTTTCAATGTTTGGTTTTATAAATGTTGTTCATATGTATTTAGGATTATATAATGAAAAAATGTGTCTGACAAGTTTGTGGTGATAATAACTAATATTGCCTGATTACATATGACACAGTGCTGCAATAATATAACTTTTTGAAGAGCACAAAACTCCCCTAATAGGTAATCCTTGATGCCTCTTTAACATGAAAAGCCATAGCTAGATAAGAAAGACCATTAACTTTTAACAGTTGCGACAGACATATTGGCCCTATTAAAATCCATCTTCAACATTGTTATGAAGGTATATCTATAATGAGGCCCACTGTATAATTTTAGAGAAGGTATCAGATTAAAATGGAGATGATACTTTCAAGATAAGATCTCTCTTTTATTAATGAAACATATTTTTCATATAGCAGTGTACATTCCCTTCAGATTTTGTTTTTAGATAAAAATAATCATATACAGAGATAGCTCTTGTAATTATAGAATTTGATGCCCAGGGGTATAAAGTGCAGATTTTGGATTTCTTTTGTAACTCAGATTACTGTTATTATCAGGAAGGGATATTGTAGATGTAGAAGTTATAGAAGAATAAATACTGTTTTAAGAGTTAGAGGAAATATAAGGATCAGAGTATAGAAGAATAAAGTTCTGTTTAAAGCATTCATTTTGTTCAAATAGATTTCTTCTCAATAGAAATCCGAATGCTGTCACTATAAAAATACAAGGTTGCTCTATATCCCAGTTTTACAAAGCAGATATTAATGAATGCAGATATTAATGAATGCATTTGATGGCATACTTTAGGTCTATTAAAATATGCTAATTGCTTAAGACAATGTGTGATTGCTGGATACTCATTGTGTGCAGCTAGTGTACAAATGAGAACAAGAAATTTCATTTCTGTAGGGGGTACTCTCAGGAGAACAAATTTTGAATCAATAATATAAATGACAAAATTTTCCTGTCAATTAGTAAAATTAATTTGCAGATCAAACAATTGACTGTATCAGTATCATGGCATACATGGATTTTGATGTGTCAGAGTACATTTTATCTAATAAGTAACAAATCTAAATCACTTAAGTGAATGTATTTGAATTCTACAGTCCTGATTCACTACCCTTAGCTACTAATATTATAAGAAAAGAAAGGATGTGGCAAATTCAGATAAAATCCTATTAAAATGCAAATGCCATGAATTTCTAGATAATGAAGTATTAAGCTTGGAACACTAATGATCATAATAGTAGAAAGTATATGGCATATTTTATGCACCTCTACCACTTCTTTCTGTTCACTTAGATGAATGTATTGAGATAATTATAGAGGTTTTATATTCCTTTTGCCACAAAAATATTTAAGAGCTTTAGACCCCCATTTTCCTACCTGCATGTTTATTTTATTTTTCTGCTTATATAAATAAAATATTACAGTCCAACAAGTAAGATTATTGGATATCAGCAGCCACTTTTGGAGATTTTTGGGAATCCTAAAAAAAGATTTCTTTACAGTCAAGTGCAAATACTCCATTAGCACTAGACACATAGTTTGACTCCGTATTTGACTCAAGTTGCTGTTACTTTCTTTCAAAAAACAAACAAAAAAAATGAAATAAAAGGGAGGCAACCCCTAAGGCACTACAAAGACATAATTTTCCTGAATTTAGTTATTTCTGTGGTCTTTCAACTTATTTTGATCCCTAGTTAATCTGAACTCTCCTGTCCCTAATCACTTTCTCAATAATGATCTTGTTCTTTGCAAAAGAGACTTTTTCTTTTACTTCACTCCATTAGTAAAGTGTTAACCAAGACAAAAATGTTCTTTGTCAAGCTGGTGAAAATTTTTTGGAATGAAAATATAAAGTTACTCTCAGAAATGTATATTTCCAAACCTGAAAAATTCTCTTCATAGAGCATTTTTGACCAATGTCATATGGATCACATTAAAAAACAAATCAAATAATTATGAACTTTATGGATTTAACTAAGAAGTAGCTATTATTAACAAAATTAAAACCTTGCCTATCTGTTATGTGCAAGGGCATTTTGTGAAATGAAATCTTGAGGGGCCAGTCTGGGGATTTGTCAGGGGTATGTGCGCGCAGGTTCAGGGCAGAAACACCCTGATCATACCTGCTGTGGGATCACCTTGAGGCAGAGGAGGATCTGCCAAGCAGAACAAAGGCAGGAGAGCAGCAGAAGCATTTTGGTTTAACAGACGTCTTTCTTAACAAGCAGCTTGGGAGCTAGAGTTAGTTTGAGCCGCCAATTCATTTGAATTTTGTTGAATCACTTTTGGCAGAGTCCTATATATCTCTAGGTCGTGATATTTTAAAAATTAAAATAATTTTGAGCTTGTAGATTGTCTATGTCATACTGATTTCCGCAAGTCACTCAAACTACTTTGAAATATTTTTTGACTACTTTCTTCTTTTATTGGACAAAATTCATAACTGTAACAATCAGAGCAATAAGAAGATATTTAACTATGCCCTGATGCATAGATACAAGAGATTGCTATCATCAATAATATATAGAATCATAGTGTGGATTGAGTTAGAAGGGACCTTAAAGATCATGTTCCAACCCCCCTGCTATGGGTAGTGACACCTTCCACCAAACCAAGTAGCTCCAAAACCCATCCAGTCTGGCCTTGAGCACTTCTAGGGACAGGGCATCCACAGCATCTCTGGGCAACCAGTTCCAGGACCTCAGCACCCTCACAGTAAAGAATTCCTTCCTAATATCTAATCTAAATAGGAAAATGGAACCAGAGGCATTAACTTGCTGAACAGGTAGGAATGGTATTTTGTTAATAAATGGGAGAAGTGATTGGCCTAAACTGCAATTTGGAAATAATGTGATGTAATTTAGCCAATTTGATGCTCAGGATCCAAAGAGAGTAATTCTGAAGTAAAAATAATAATTAAAGAATTTGGAAGTTATTTTATGTAACCGGTTGATAAGCACGACCTTAAAAATATTAAAATCATATTAAGACAACAAATATGGATGCAAACACTTGCTAATGAGTGCTGTCTCTGCAGCCAACTGAACCCATATATCAAACAGTATCAATTTTTCTACTGACCTTCTTCCTCATCTAAGTAATCCTGTGCTGTAACTTAGAGCACAGTGATGCAGAATCAGTCTCCCACATCCGCGAAATTATTTTTTTTTACTCAACTAGTGTTTTTTTGTGTCAAGTAGTCTAGTTCTTCCTAACTAAAAAATATTTTGCTTCTCTTCTCATTAAATGCTTGTCCTATCCAGGTTTTATGTTCATAAGTTCTGTATAAAAGTACTTAGACTTAAAAGCACATCTAAATAAATGCATTTAAAATTCTATTGTTTTATTTAAAAGATCATTAGAGAGTAAAAAATAATTAATTCTTGACAAATGGCAACTAACTTCTTATTTTTAATGATTGACTGGGTTATATCAAATAAGCAAAAAGAAAGTCAAATCAATGAATCAAATTTATTTTGCAATGTTAGGCAGCAACCTTTGATTACATCTCTTTTTTCCCACACACTTTTTACCACGGGTGATTAACAAAAGAGAAACACAAATACAAAACTTTAAAAGGATGGGAGTACTGTATTTTTATGTTATTCCAGCATCATCCTTGAAGCAAAACCCATTGATGCAGCTATATATTTGTGACTTTACATTTCAAAAATAAGATTCTCCAGGTGAAGTATGGAAATGACAAGGAAAGAATAAAACTTGTAAGAAAACTTGTGAATGGCTACGCAAACAGAAAGTACTTGTCAACTTGGGTATTACTATGTCCTATTGCAAAAGTCTAGGGAAGTCTGCATAGAGGTTAGGTCTTTGAATCAAGATAATCATTCAGCACCTACTGTGAGTATCTGGCCATTTCTAGATAGGGGGCATAACTGGAGTTCCTCAGAAATTTTTCTCAACTGCTTATAAATAGGAAAAGTTTCCATCCCCTAATAGGCTACATTATTATGTGCTGTGAGTACGTCCTGAGCTACTGGGGAGACTGAAGGAGACTTTAAAAGCTATTTGGTAGAAACTGGAAAGATAAATTGAGTTTAGGAAAAAAATGGGTTGGTAAGTTCAGAGAGAAACTTTGAACTCTGTGTTACTGAGAAAACTGGGGCAGCAACTCTCAGTGAGTCACTTGCTCCATCTGTCAGGTTGCTTTTACCTGCAACATACATGTCTAACTCAATAGTAACCTCTCATATTTTATTGTGTTGATTTCTTCTGGAAATGGCAGAATCAGAAATCTTTTAGCCAAGGAGTGGCGAGGGCAGATGTTTATGATGTCAACAGGGATAGGAAAATATTAATTAGAAAATACTAATCAAGACTAAATCTAGTAAGAGATATTTAATCCTCTGAGTACTGTTATCACAGCTTTCTCTATTAATCTTTAGACCACATGTACTGAAGGCTTAAATGTGAAGGGTGAAATACAGGACTCCAAGGAGAATGAGGTGAATGGGAAGGGCATTCATTTCATAACCTTTGAGATCAGCAATCTCCTAAACCACATAGCACAATTATGAACTGACTTATTTTCTTCAAAATGTTCTCAAGTTACAGGGTGTGGGGATTAAAGCTGGCAAAGTAATTCCTTTTATTTGTTTTGTGATTTCTTTTAAACACTATTCTGTTATTTTTTATTTACAGAGTTTATGAACTAGTCAAATAGTCTGTGAATCTTTTATTCAAACATTATCTCTGTTGCAAAGTTCAAATACAGCTTTCAAATGTGCTTTTATGGTCTCTATTATAAATTTAATTTTCAGTGATCCATTTTAATTATATAATCATTTATATGATATCTATGGTAGCCAGGCAAATATGAAGTACTTCTGTGAATCTTAAGCACTATCCTGCTATTCTTACTATCACATTCAGATACTGAAAGCATAAAGGGAAACAGAAGGTACTTTGGGACTGCCGCAGGAGAAGAGCAGGTTGACAGTTTCTGGTGGTAGCAAGTCAAAGTGCTGTCACTAGAGTCTGCCTTGAATGAACAGGGAACGCTCGTTAAGCTTGTGGAAGCTAGTGATTTTTTTGGTTGTGTTTTATCTTGTTCTGTGAACTTTTCTCATTGGTATCCAATTGGTATCAAAAGAGACTATTCCAGGACAGATGTTATAAAGGAACAAAGATCTCTTGGGGAAGGTGAGAGGGAGTTTCTTCAGCATTAGAAAACAAATGTAATTTTCAGCTCTGAATTCATATATGTACATATGAATAAATACATATGGATGACTACAGAATTTGTGTGCCTGAATGTGGACTTGTAATCTTGTCCACTTCTACTTTTCTCCTCTCACAGTCACTGAACCACACAATGTCCTTCTTAACCAATGAAGTTAAATGATAACAAGCAATTCTATCTTTCAATTCGTATTACCGGGTTATAGAAATCTTTGGATTCAAATGCTTCAGACTCTTTGATTTGAAAAGAAATTATAGGACTATAAATGGGACTTTGCAGAAATTAAGCAGTTAATATAGGCTTTATGTTACCAATGGTCAGGTTTTCTTATGTGCTTATATTTGATATGCAAATAAACTACATTATCTGTCTGTGTAGAAAATATAAAGAAAACAGATTTTCTAATGCAAAATATATAAACTTTCACTGCTTTTCAAGTATTTTTGTCTTTTAGATGTCCAAATGCAATAAATCACTTCAGTTTTATCTGATATAGTATTACTATAAGTTGATTTTTTTAAGATTAGTAATAGATGAAATGTTCACTGATGTAATTACCTCACAAGAAGTATGCAGAAATGCAAAAATTCCTTTCTAGCCCAATGATCATCATCGTACTTACTGAATGAGATTCATGACTTTTTTCATTACATTAAAACTTCATTAAATCTAACCTATGCATGAAAAGTGAGGACTAGAAAATATTTCTGTTCTAAGTTCCTTCCTGTTCCCTTGAATAGGTTGAAGGAAAAATGGCTTTTTTCAGAGTTCTGTGGAGTCTTGACCAAATTATTTGGGTGGGATGAGTCAGTCAAAGCAAACATTGAGATTGCTGATGAATTCTCAGTTGACAGCTGATGGTCTCCATTGTCCATTCAGGTGTTTGTCGTTTGTGGTTTGTTTGTTTTTTGGTTTTTTGGTTTTGTTGTTTTTTTGTTTTTTTTTTTTTTTCCCTCCTCTTTCTGTTCCATGAATTATCTATATTTTAACTTATTCATAAATGGGTGAAAAGTACACTTTGATGTAAAGGTAAGGAGTGCATATTGATGTGAAATGTTGTATTTTAAACTTTTAATATCTTTTAATATCAAATTCATTTATTCTGTTGTAAGTAGAGATGAACTGAAGCATTGACATTCCAATTTGTATGATGTTTGGACTTCTAATTTTAGCTCTGACATATAATTGAAAGCACAAAAGGATTTGTATAGAGAAATTAGAATTTAACCTCCATCTAAAATTCTGATTAGTTAGACTTACTGCCCTGGACTTGTGCTGTTTCTAGTTCTGAGTGATATAATAGAGTCACAACTAACATGTCAGTAAATTTGATGAGCAGATGTCATCACATCTTAGTCACTGTAATGAAAAAGTAAGGAAAAAAAAGTGATACACTTATAATCTTAATTTAATTGCACTTTGTGTATTTTACGTGGTTCTAATGCTTGTCACAGTTTTCTTTCTTGTAGATATTGGTTTTATTTCTGAAAAAAAAAAAAAAAAAGGCAAAACATCCCCCACCATTGCAGTAAATAGTCCCAGCTATAGTCCCCGCTACGCTAATATTTGAAACTAAGCTTTAGCTTTTGTTGGATGGACATGCATGGTAATGAAATTGGATTTTCTACTTGAAAACAGAAATTGATTACAATATTTTGGCTAATTTACAACACATCTATTTCTATAAGCAAACTTCAATGTTATATCGGAATTTCTGCAAAACAAAGAACTATGAAACTAGAAGCCCTCAAAAAGATCTATGCATTAGAGTTTCAGACTGGAACTGAAGTTAGAACATTCTGCCTAATGTGCATATTGAATAAAGTGAGATTACTGTATCATTTCTAGTAAGTCAACTAGAAAGACCTTTCCTTCTGCACTTAAGGAGTCTGAGTGTTCACCCATGTGTTGAGGGAAATCTAAGTGGGAGTTGCCAAGGCCCTTTGCCAGAGTGAAGCAAACCAGAATGCATAACTAAATGTGATGTCAGGGTTTCAAGGCAGCTGATCTGGTTATTGTCCTTGTGCTGCTCCTGATATATCCAGTCCTGAAATGAGGGTATCCTTGTTCTGTACATGAAACTTGCCATATGGCTCTCCATCAAATGTTTTTTTCAGGCTTACCTGCAGCACCTGATGAAAGGTTTTGTTTGTAGAAAAATATTGTGACAGTTTGGGTCCATGACTAAGCTCTGGTTCAAGAGGCTATGATTTTTCCACTTTTTATTTCTGATCAATATTAAAATTTCCTGCATTTTCTATGCCTCGAAAAGTAGCTTTCAACCAATTTTATCCCTGTGAAGTAACATCTCTCCCCTGTGTTTCTTCTTGACAACTATTTTTGGTGACTCTGAAGAGAGTACAAGCCATATTTACTCCTGTTGGCATATCTTTGTTATTTATGGTTGCCATTAAAATCTGATGGCTGTCATTGTCTATTGTAGTTTTTTATTCTGCTCAGCCCCACTTTGGGGGCACTTTCCATTCCATGGAGAACAGATGCCTCACAGCAGAGGTTTGCTATGCATGTCCGGTAACACAGTTGTGCTGCAGGCACAGGACATTGTGTTAGCAATCTTACATGTCAACAGCCTGTACCTAATGCTGTCTGGTCATGCTGGATTCACAGGCCATGCCCTGGAAGGAGCCATTTTGTACAACACTCATCTTGACAGTGGCCTAGTTGCTGGTTGTAAACAAATTCTGAACAAGTATCTTAAGTGTTTTATTAAGCCCCCTCTTAGAGAGCTTCCTTTACCCAAACACTTCCAGGCATCCATATCTGGATACAGATCAGCACTGTATCTGTGGAACTATTGAATTTTTAAGTGTGCCTTTTAGTGTATGCAGGATGGGTGCATAAATTAAGGTTATTTCTTGAGTGTAGTATCATGACTCTAAGGGCACTGCCAGCCCTGATTGTCTCTGCCCAGCCCAGGGGATTTCCCAGACCCTGCCATCCACAGAATCACAGAATATGCTGAGCTGGACACACAAGGATCATCGAGTCCAACCTGATGTCCAGAGCTGGAGCTTCCCCGGTGTGTCCTGGCTGCCCTGTTCCCAGCTGGGTTTGGGACAGGTGCTGCCTGCCACACCCTGTCATCACCAGCCCAGGGAACCCCTGCTGCTCCTGGCACCTTGAGCAAAAAGATAATGTGTTCCTGAGAGTTTTTTCTGATTATGATCCTTACCTATTTCTTATTTGGAAGCAGAACAAAATGTTTTACCTCAAAGAGAAAGCATTATTTCATCATGAGGATAATAAAACCATACACTTTTTAATGTGTGAAACTTTTAGACTGAGAAGCTCATACAGTGGGCAATGCAAGCACTTCAGCATGACAAGCCTTAAAAAATATTTGTAAAGATATGCTGAATTCACACCACATGTTTTGAGACAGTTGTGAATTCAAACTGATACATGAAGTGACTGAAGTGTTTCTGCTAATGTTGAAAGGATATTAATATATCCAAAGTATGCTTTGTGCATATGTGACCATAAATGAAAATACAAATTGGACAGCTGATTTGGTTTCAGATGGTGCCTTTTTTTCTAATTATGAGATATTTGGTATTTTTTCTGGTTCGTGATCATCCCAAACCAAAGAAGTTTTGAATATAAGAGGAGTCGACTTGTTGTTTTGCTCATTTTTAGGGATAGCATAGTAAATATTAGTTTGCTGTTTCTGTGGTGGTTTTTTCTTTGTCCTTTCCATTGTGGAGCAAACAGTCCCCTACAGTTACTTAATTTTAGACATTTAAGAAACAAGAAGGCCGCAAACAGCTTATAGAATTTTCTTGTTTTTATCTAATAGTATTTCACTCTAAAATTTTTCTGCTAACAAGTAGCTTGCTAGATATCCTTGCTGCCTTCCCCCTTGTTTTTTCACCATTGTTGTTGCACATGATATAGATGTTCTATGAACATACAATCTACCAACAGATTTATTACTGTACTCTTTACAGAGCTATTCATGCAAATATTGGTGTTCATGAATGCAGGGGGTTTTTATAGAAGACTTAAATAATCATGTGGTGATTCACACAGTTTGCAGATACATAGCTATTGCTGTATCAGGTCCTGGTCCTGTGAAGTAAATCTCTGTTGGAAACAACAAGTATATTTTATTTCCATGGTGTTTAACTACACAGGTATGAGAGTACCTTGGACTTGACAACCAGCAGAAGAATGAAAACATTCACAATCTGGGCACCATTGACTAACTGATCCATCTCCAGCAGTTGAGAAGCAGGAGCTGTGATAAATTTGTCAATGCTGAACAATTTCACAAGAAAGAAACAAATCAGTCGACATTGCAAGGCTATTCAAATGTTCTTTTTGCCAATAATAAGTTTGACAGTGAAGTTGGTGCCCGTGAAGATTTGCAGTTCTTTATTTTCTCAAGGCTAGAGCAACACATCAGATTTCTCACTTAAAGTATTTTTTTAGGAAAAAAATAAAATCTGTACAAAGTTTTTTATATAATAGCTGTCCTAGCTGTCTCTGAAAGCACAGAGGAAAAAATAAAAGTTTTCCAGAATTCAAAGCTGTTTCACTTGCTCTTATGTGTACTTATGTACCTGTACAGGGAAAACAAATTATGAGCTTAATGTCCATCAGCTATGAAACATATAATCAGTTCCATATATTTTAATACATATGTGGAAGTAGACAGGGATGGAGAGAGGAGGTAATTTTGAGGAAGACACTATGGTGTCAGTTCTGTTCTGCTTTTGCCATAAGCTTTCTACATTATAGCTATCTGATGTATGGTTTTCAAAGCATTGTCGACCTGTCTCTGGGGTATTGTGAGGATAAATGCATTAGAGTCTGAGTCATCAAGATGCTCAGATGGTAAGACACAAAATAACTGTGAAGATAAAATTAATATGCTTTTTCTACATTTTTGTGCACAGAGCTTGTCTTTATTTCCTACTGAATTAATCTGGTATTGATCAGTCTTATCTTTAATTCTGTACATTGATATATGGCTTTTCTCTTCCTCTGCACAATCTCCTTGTAGGACTACACAACACCAGCAGGTGAGGTAAAATATTCCTGCCTGTATTCTTATTGAATAATTTTTACAATGTTGGTAAGTCCAATTCTGTGTCAGACTCTTTATCATGTCAAATGCACAGTGTGCATGCAACCAGCCAAGCGAAGAGCAAACTGTGAGATGGAGGTGCATATTGAGGGAAAATCACTATACAAGTCAGTGCTTAGGTATTTTCACCTTTCATTCATGATAATATCTTTCAAAAATTTAGTGTGAAGAAACATGGCCAACACCACTGTCTTTTCTTCATTGTGAGCAAATTAAGGGGGGTTACCATTCTTCATTTATGACAGCTGCAAGGAACTAAGAGCCTGATAACCCTTTTCCAAAGAGAAGTGCAGGTAACCATCTGACAATGAATCTAAAAAAAAAAAAAGTGACAACACTTTTGTTGGCCAATATGTATCTAACTATTCCATGAAACTGAAAGACAAAGTGTCTTGGAATGTATCAGGGAACTATCTGAATTGCCAGCAGCATGACTGAGAACACAAAAATGCTAGACATCAAAAACCTGTCAAGTTCGATTTGAAGGGAGCTCAGACTTGGTAGCGTATATAGAGTTTCTTCTTTCTAGGTTCTAGGATTTTGGTCATTCTTTTCTTAAAAAAGAGCAATTATATGAGGTATGTGAGATTCTTTCATTTTCTTTGCAGAAAACAACCTGTGGGGGTCTGAATTTTGAGCAACTGCTTGCTTTTGAAGACAGTGAAAGCTACCTGTGAAGAACACTGATCTACTTCACCAGCATTGGCTTCAAGTATTTGCTTTAAATTTTATCATGCTGCTCCTGTATGTTTATTTTGTGTGACTAACAAGATGTTAATTGCTTCAAAATAAAATAAAGTTTAATATAATTACATTTCTAATGATAATACAGAATAATGCCTACTTAAATGTTTTTCTCTGGCAGCTCTACATTCTGTGACACAGTCAGTCCTGTGGGCTTAAACCTATTCTTCTAAACCTGGCACTATGGTACCTGAAATTCTGAAAGGGTCATGTGTTTTAGAAAGAGCAGAAGTAACTACTTAATTCCTATACAGACAAGTATTGAGGAATATCTCTAGTGCAGGTGTGCAGCTGCAGAAGGAGCTGAAGGTTGTGGGTGGTGGGAGTTCTGGGCAAGTGGCCGTGACCTGCCGACCCTTTGCACAGCAAAGGACCTGGAAAGTCGTGACCCAGCCAGGGGACCAGACACTTGGAAGCATACCAAGAGCTGATGACCCCCAGACCTTCATGCTCTTAGGCTGTGAGGATATGAAAACCCAGGGATTTCTTTGTTCTTTGTTTCTTTGTGCCTCCTCAAAGGCACCCAGCTTGAGCTTAAATTATTTTAAGGATCTGGATGTCAGAGACTCTGCTATGGGTAGCCTGGGGTCGAGCTGGTGAGGAAAAGCAGTCTGACTGTGTGATTGTGGGGCTGTAGCTGTGAAGAGACCTCAGTCCCAGCTCAGGGGGTGCGAGTGTGACCACCAGAGTGGCTCCCGGGTGGTCACACAGGGAAGTGTCTTTAACTCAAGAATTAAGAGGAAGAATCGCTGATGTAAGGAATTTTTTTTTTAGCCTGGAAAATTCTACATGCCTTGTTGGTAATGGTTCAGTTCTTCAGAATACAGATACACTTTTGTGGATGGAGCTGATGCTGACTTGGAGTTTTGAAAAACAGATGAGAAAAATAATGTAATATTATCAGAAATTTGATGATCCACTCTGTAACAAAAATATGACGGATTAGTCCACGCCAATATTGATACCGCTGTTAGACATTCTTCCAGTTCTGTTGTAAATTTACAAAACAAATCCTATTTCCAAATATGCATACTACATATCCAGTTATGTCTGATGAAATGAATGGAGTATGGTATTCTCACAGAAAGTTTATGTAGACATTTACCCTGGGAGCTCTTAATATAAAACATAACCTAAATATTAATAAGGACAAATGTTCAGAACTCAGAACAGGTGTTAATGCACTGATCTTGCAGATAAAGCCAATAGTAACTGCTAATTTAAATCCTCCGAAACATCTCTGAAATGCTACCTCTTAGCTGTTATGTCCGACTGCTTAAGAAGATGCCAAGAATTTAGTGCCAAGTTTCAGGCACTGTTGAGTTTCTTTGAAAAGAACAAGAAAATTATGTTGGACTACTTCTAAACTGTACTGGAAAATAATGATGAACTTTATAATATTAATAGTGGAGAGAAAAAACCCTGGAAATTAATATTAATGAGAGTTCTTTGATTCAGTTTCAGGGTGCTTCAAGGGCTGGCTGTTCTCTGCAGGCTGGTAGCCACGAGGCTCTGTCAGAGCAGAGCGAGGGCCTTGCTAGACAGGGCCTCTTGCATTGTCCCTGGCAGAGTCATTATTTCATCTACCGAACTGATAGCTTGAAACTGCTAATATTTGCATAATTTTAAAATACTTTTTTGCCAACCTCAAACTAACAGTCAATCTCTTTGAAGAAAGCCTTTATTAAACTTAAAATCTGGACCTAAGTACTCTGAGAAGGATTTTCTAGTCACATAAACAATGGTCTTCCTTGGGGTTAAAATAAAAGCACTGACTGTGTTATCAAATTGTGTTAATGCAGGTTAAAAAACCAAACCAAACCAAAAAAAACCACAACCTCTCTTTTTTCCCCTTGCATGCTTTCAGAAAATAAAAAAAAAAATCTTTCCCTATTGCAGATGTAGTTTCTCATAAGCACTGATGTATTCATGAGATTATTACAACTGGGATGACCAGCAATTGAACAATCCTGTCAATAGAAGGCAAGTTGGAATTAAGCTATTAGTGCTGGGGAAAGTACTAGCAAAACTCTAATTTGTTTTGGTTTGGTTTGGTTTGGTTTGTTTTTTTTCCTAAAGGTCATATAGTTAGCTCCAATGAAATATCATTGGAATTCCAGCTCAATTATGGATTGTTGATATATAGTGGGGTTTGAAAGTATTATATAACATCTTAATATCAATCAAGTGTTAATTTTTATAAACTTAGTAGTTGTAGAAAACCAAATAGAATGTTGACAAGGCATATGATGTTAAACTCAAATGCATTTGATAAAAAATATTCAGCAATATGAAATATTAATCATACATTTTTCCAGAGCTGTTAGCCAGACAAAGTGCTTTTTAAATCTGACTTTCCCATGTATTAAAAGCAGACAGAAAAATCTTGCCCTGATGTTCCAATTTCAGCCTTAGCTCTCTACTCAGTTCACGTACTCCTTTTCAGTTCTGTTTTCTCTATTCCACTTGAAACCATGCACAAAAACACAGCAGTATTGTACACTGGAGGGAAAAGATCTTTTGATATTCATAGCAAGCTCATAAATACCCACAGAGTAGAATGACATTTATTTCTAAAAACACACTAAGTGATCACAGTCAATAAATCATCTGAAGGGTATAAGCAAAATTGTCAGCCAGTTTACAGTGGCTGGGTAGGCTGACATGACAGCAAGGTACATAAACTTGTGCCTTACTGGACTATGAAGTCACAGGGAATACTTATTGAAGCAGCTCTCATACATATGTAGTGCAGAATAAAAATCATCCTGTTTAAATAGCTGTCTCTCATATATGCTTTCTTCTCTGCTTTGTGGCATTGATCAGTGAAAACCTGTAATAGTTCATGACTGGACACAGTTTTTAGCTTGGTGCGCTATCACTAATGGATCCTTATTTTAATCTCATAATCTACAAGAAAACTGTGATGATTCAGAGGCTGTTTCATGAACCATTCAGACTTCCTTTTAGGAAGAGCTGTGAGAGGTGAGAGGCAGTGGCCTGGGTGAGGAACCCTTTGAGTTATACAATTCTCTCTGATAGCACTGTAGGTGAAGCAGAACTTGCTGTTGTAGCTTTAGTGCTCAGTCAGTCAGTAATTCCGTCAGACATGTGGGCACTGCAGATTGGAGAGTTAGACCTTTGTGAAGGCTAGATGGAAGGAGATGGAGGTCATCTGTAAACAGTAATCGTCCACATATTACCACAGGAGTGACAATTAATGCATTGTCTTCTCAGCATCATTGTGTGAACTGTCTCTTTACAGTCAGAGTGCTCAGAACCTGTAACCAGGAATATGCTCTCTTTCTACAAAATATTGCTGCAAAGTATTTTTATTTTATGAAACAACTTTTGGACTTTAGCATGAAATTCAGATTATAAATACTAGTGTGTTTCTACCAGCATTCTAAGAAATACATGTTTTGCTTTTCAAGCTTTCACTTTGCTAATGTTTCCAGCTATTTCTTGCTGTCTAGAACTTCAGTCTTTCAGCAAAAATATAAATCCTTGATGATGTATCACATTGCAAAGTCCTGAAATTTCTTTCTTTGAAATAATTCCAACATGGTCCTGTGCACAAGAATAGATCCTTGTTTTAAATTCTTCCAGATTAGCCCTTTCAAAGTATATTCTCATTCTCCTTCTTTTCTTCCCATCTTTCACAGAAACGTCTTCCTTTTTCTGTTAAAAGTCTATAGAACAATCACCTGTAAGGATGCAACATTCTGCCTTTAGTACAGTTTCCTTGCCATTGCAGTAATAGCTCACTGTAGCCAATTATGTTAACAAAAACAAACAAACAAAAGTACTAAAAAGATGTTTAAAGAGGACTGCAGTTTTAGTTACAGCATTTCCTACTTTGAGTATTCCTTCTTGATAATCTCACACTTAAAACAAATAGTCTTATTTGGAAAAAAATTTTCTCTCAAAGCCAAGTTCTTTTTACTAAAACCTCGGCAGGAAAATTATATGTTATAATTTGGAAGTCATGCTTTGATTCATTAAAGGAATTTTCAAGCAGATATGCTCTTATTTTTATTCCTTGTGATGAGGTTTGTTGAAATCACATGAAAGCAATGTCATCTCTTTCTTTGATAAGAAAAAAGAGTTTGTTATGGCAGTCATGACATACAGTGTTTTGTGGACTCTAGAGATGATTAATTACAATCATAAGATATCCTAAGAGTATTTTCAATTAAGTAGAGTTGACTTTGCACTGGAAAAGCTAAACTTTTACCAGAAAGTGGATTTTTCATGAGGATCTTGTTTAGTTGAAAATTCAGGCTTCCATTAAAAATCAGCTTGGCATATTTTTTCCATCTGTTTTATTTTCCGCTGTTTTTCACTTTACTGCTCCTCTTCTAAGACATGCTCCTTCTCATTAGGTTGCAATATTTGATGCCTGCTTGATAGTATCCAGTCTTTATCTTCTTCTTTTTTTTTTTTTTTAAATAATAATTTATAATTATAATTTAATTTAATTTATAATAATGATTTTCTTTGCTGGCTCCTTGCAACAAATGCTGTATTTAAAAGGCAGGATGGAGAGATTTAAACATTAGGAAATCTTATCCCCTTTTCATTTAAAATTGTTTTGAAATTTCCACTTAATTGATTGACTATCCAGTTAGGATATCTCATGATATAATGTTATTTCAAGTTCAGTCTGCTGAACTTTCACAAAATCTCTCCAAGACCTCTATTGAATTTCTTTCATTAACCACAGGTATAACATGCGCAGTCCTTCTTTCTTCCCATCCTTCTTCACTTAAGTAACAATTAAGTATATTCTCCTCAGCTTCCCCTAAGGATACAACCAGCCTATAGGGCATCTGTTCCAGTCTGTGCCTCTTACATCAGTAAAAAAATCATAACCAACACTTCTATTTCTAAAACAAAAACAAAACAAAACAAAACAAACAAACAAAACCAAACCAAAACAAAACAAAAGACAAAATGTTTATTTCTCCATTTTCACCACTGCAATGAGACAGGTTTAGATGTGTTCTAGGTACTTTGTTCCTTTCTGGCTTGAAATATCCAGTTTAATAGTTATTGTGTATCATTAATATGAATTAAAGTAACAGAAGTAGCATACTGGTAAACCTGGTTGTCACTTTGGCATGTGTGTGTTCCTACGCATGCAGAACATATAAAGGACCTATGGTTTGAACTTTTAGTATTTTAATGTATTGCCATTAATTTTTTTGAAATGTAGAGATAATTTATTACAGGTAATGTAAAGACTAAAGCAATTCTGATGATTTTCTTTTCATGCTTTCTTGTCTTTAAGGTCAAGTAGCAAAACTGCACTTTCAAAAGAAAGATTTCCATGGCAACAAAAGTGAGTGAGGGAAAGAAGACATTGCTAATTCACATGTCTTTTTAGCCAAGATTATTCCTGGGATGCTTTTATTTAATTTGTTTGCATGAACAGCAAGCAAACAGAAAAATCAAGGGTATTTTTTGACCAATTTTTCTACACTTATTGACAATAATGAATGTGCAATTCTCTGTCAATAGAATTTAGCAAAATCAACAAGGTTGAATAAATAAATGAGGAAAAACAAGGTTTCCCAGGACCACTCTTAACAGATGCTTTATTTCTTGAAGGTGTCTGCATATCCTTACAAATAATCCTATGGTCTGATCAAGTGAAGGATGCAGAGTAGTGAGCCAGAAGTATTCCAGTATATTCTTAATTTACTTCTAGAAAACATTTGTAGCACAGTTCAATTTCAGGATATTTTTAACCTCTGGTAGTTGTTGTTCTCTGTTTAAATAGGAGGCTTTTACAGGTATACATGGCAATTAGAACAGGGACTGTTATCCCTGATGACCATCTATCAAACAGCATAACTATGAAGCATAACTTTTAAGACTGCATATGCGGGATACAGGATCAAATATCTGCAATGTTAGACTGCAAGTGCCTAGTGAAGTACTCTCACAACAGCAGAAACAAGGGTTCTGGACTATGTCAGCATACAGTCAATCACCTTAGCAGATAAATGAAAAATGCAAAATATTAGAAAAGCCTGGATAAAACATTTTGTTTGGAACAATTCCCTACAGCAAATCATATTTTTAATCTATATGCTGGTAGAATTACAAGTGTACATATGATATCACTGGAAATTAGGCTTTTTTTCTGATGTTTTTCTTTAAATTCTGTCTCAGCTGAAAAATAACTAGCATGAGAAGTGCTTCAGAATGATTCAATTAGAGCTTTCAGTTTTTTTTGGGGTCTAAATTCTTCAGGTAGGCAACTCTCTCCACCCACCATGAATGTAAAAATCCCTTCTTAAGATGTAACTTAAATTCTAGGAGGCTAAAAAGGATAAATGCATCTTATAAAATACTTTTTAGAAATGATGTTTCTTTAAGCTGGTCTTAGATATATATGCTTATTTCATGTATAGTTCACATAGTTCATTGCACACACTTTGTCAGTGAGTTCCATTTACTAACATAAGCTACAGCTAAAATTGTATTGTGGCCCTGGATCACAACTTTTCATCACATCTGTAGACCTATACTTAACATAGGTCAGAAAATATTGTATGCCCCACAGTGCTACACAAACTGTTTGATGAATTAACACATGACATCTCCTTGATATATATCAAAATATGTATATGCCTTCGACTTCCTTCTTAGCATATCTTACAGAATTCACAGATCATTTTCTCCAGAACACCAGTTCTAAAAATGTAAACAATTCACTTATTCAGTATTATTTGTCACTAAAGAATTGTATTTTAAAACATGGTGCAGCCATCCAAACTACACTAACTTGAGTGAAGTGTTGAACTTCCTCTCTTGTAAATAATTAGAAACTCAGACACTAGGAGTAATTTTCCAAGACTGAGAAAAAGAAAACCAAATAAATTCTTTGCAATTTTCTTTGCTGGTCTTGCCAGTTCTTCATGATGCGAGGGTATCCAATATGTCTACTTGTCTATTTACTACAAAATGCAATGACTTTCTTCATAGCCTCTTTTTTTTGTTTGTTTTTGTTTTTGTTTGTTTGTTTGTGGTTTTTTGCAGCTTAATTGGTGCATGGATTCAGTGTGGTGGTTATTGCATCTGCTGTATCCTTGTTTGCATGGATGCCTTTGCCAAACTTTACTCTTTGACACATATCCAGCTTCTATTGTGAATGTCAGGAGTGAGCTCATGTTTAAAACTAAAGGCAGAATTGGATCCTGTCTTTTGAGGGTGATGATTAGAATAACTGACCACAAAATAGTTTTAATTTACTGAGATGACCATGGTTACCACTTCTATGTAACAAAATACATTGAAAATACATGTATGAATCATACAAACTTCAGAAATCACAGAAATTTGATAACCTTTCAAATGCAAAGAGATGTGTAAAGCTTTCCAGCAGCAGAATTTTGAAGAGTTCAGAATTTACCACAAAGGTTTCACATGTATAGAAAACATGGGGTTTTTTTCTTGCTTTATCTGTTTATTGACAGTATCGGTAAGATAGTGGGATTCAATTTTATTTTATTATTTTCTCTGGAAAAATGAGGAAATATGAATGAAAAGTCATTATTCAAGTATTTCACACTCACATAAGTGGACCTGAAAGAAGAGAGGCTTAAAAATTGAGCTTTAGTTACAGAAAATGGATGTGTAGTCCAAACTCTTTTTGGATAAGAAAAATATAGTTTAGTCCATTCTAATTGTTTAGTTACTTCACTATGAAAAACACACTGTACTTTTGGAAAGCCCACATGTAGCATGTAATCCTATGTCTAACTTCCTAACAGAAATTCCAGCAGACAAAATTACCAAATAAATTCACAAGCCTGCCATTCAAGACAAATATTTATATTAATATTAGTTATGTTGTCATGCTGATATTTTCTCCATTACTATAAGCATGACAAATATTTTCTATTTACATACCAGATATGTTACACTATGTATTAGCAAGAAATGAACCCAACTTTCATGTTTTGAATTAAACTTATTGGTGAATTATTTTCCTGTTTGTGTCAACACAAGTAATTGCCCTAGGCCTGGGGAAAAGAGTAACAGAAATACATGACTTAATTAATGGGTTGGTTTTGACTGGTGTAGAGATAATTTTCTTCACAGTGGGTAATATGGGGCTACGATTTGGATTTGTGCTGAACACAGGGTTGATAATACAGAGATGTTTTTGCTGTTGCTGGGCAGAGCATAAACAGAGCCAAGGTCTTTTCTGCTTTTTGCAATGCCACTCTGGCAAGGAAGTTGAAGGTACATGGGAGACTGGGAGGAGACACAGCCAGGATAGGTGATCTAAACTGACCAGAGGGATATTCCATACCATCTGGCATCATGCTCAGTATATAAAGTGGGGGAAGAAGGAAGAAGGGCAGATGTTTGGAGCGATGGCCGCAGCCCTGCTCTCCTGGACATGGCTGAACACCTGCCATGAATTATCAGCAGTGAATTATCTCCTTATTTTGCTTTGCTTCTGTCACGGCTTTTGCTTTCCCTAATAAATGGTTTTTATCTCTACCCAGGAGTCTTCTAGCTTTTACCCTTTCAGTTGTCTCCCTGATCCCACTGGTGGGGAAGTGAGTGAGCAGCTGCGTGGGACTTGGCTGGGTTTGAACCACAACAGCAGGTCACACTCCTGGTCAGATTAAACATGCAGTAAGTTCACCTGGGCTATTGCAAAACCTGTTGGAATCTCCCATCCTGGGACTGTGCAAAGTGACAAAGATGTCCCTGCCAGACTGCGGGTGTGGCTTTCCTTGGGAGGAATACACTGAACAGAGGGTTATATTGCATCAAAGTAATGAAAAATATTAAAGATAAATCATAGCATTTGAGCAGATATGTGTCTTGAACGTTCATCACTACTAACAGGAAAGTCTTTCAATATACTAGCACTGGAGATTAGTGGAGCTTCTTTTTTCCATAGATCTAGCCTTTTATGTGCTCATCTTGCTAGATAAAATCTGCACCGAAATGTACGCCAGCAGTTAGAGAGAACAAGTTTTGGCTGGGTCGAAGAGAGGAAAGAAAAAGAAAACCTTATCCTCACAGTGAAGCAATCCTATTCAATAGAACTACAGTGCAGCTGCCTAAGCTGTTACTGTAAACACTGTATTTTGCCAAGAAAACCTCAGCAAATAAGTCTTAAATATAGTGTAAGAAACCTAAAGCTGTATGTATACATGTAACTCTATGAAAGTAAGTTCAACAGATGGTTAAATGGACCCAGATAATGGTATGATGATTGTAGTGATTACATGATGATTGATGGTATGATGATTGATTGTGATTACAAGGCTGGCAAAACTTTATTAAACAAAGAGTGTGTTCTTACTTTAAAGAGAGAGGAATATAATTTGAATGTAATATACTTTTGTGTGTTTTTTCACAACTAGACACAATATATTCTTGAATTATGTTCCTACTAACTTCTGTTAAGTGTTTCAATCCCTGAATTCCTGTGGAGATAGACATATAGATGCACATACAAGCAGTGTGTGAAAGCACAAAGTTTCTTACTTCAACTGACAGGACTGTTTCTAGTAGAAACATGTAGAATTTTGGTGGTATCTGAAGACAGATATCAACATTATATTAAAAAAAAAAAAAAAAAAGATTTGATCTATTTAGATATTCAGCCTATGGATACTGATCTTTACATATGGTCCCCAAACTTCAATTTCTGCACATTGGTATTGCACTGTACTTTGGGTACACTGGCTCAAAATCCAGACCATCATTTCCTTATTGAATCATTTTAATGCAACACACTGCTTGTGACAGCAAGGGATAGGCTGAAGGAGGGAAATCTACTAAATGTATTTTAGTTTTCCTCCATCTCTCTCTAATATACTTCTGTGTATATGCTGAGTCAAGCACACATTTTTTCATCTCTTATCTCAGTGAAGATAAGCTTTACATCATTTAAGGAACAAAAAAGAAAAAATACCTTGCTGAAATGCTGAACTTGCTTTTACACTAAGTAAGAAAAACTACTTCCCTAGCTGCCATAAACATAGAAAAGGTTTTTCAACCTGGAGCAGGTTTTGTATCACAGGCACTGGCTATTCCTTCTTGCAGGCTTTCATCATCTGTGGCAACATAATTTCTTGGTCATAAGTGTGACTTACTAACCAAGATGCTGCAGGAAATTGTGATCGCTGTGAAAGAGAGAGGACATAGCTGACTGCAAGATGTGGATGTATGGATTGAGTATTAATTCACTACAGGAAATTGATGTTAAGAACAGCAAAGAAAATAAGTAAGTTCTGTGGGTTTTTTTTCTTAGTGGAAAATAATGTAAACCAAAAGCCAACCAGGCTCCCCACTCTTTAAGAACAGTTGGGCAACGGAAAGTAGTTTAATAATCATATAAATGCATTATACCTGATAAAAAATTTTCAAGGATTCCTATAACTTTGTAAGGCTGGTACCAAATCTAGCAGTGGCTGGGTATAAGAGCAGAATCAAGA
Organism: Margarornis squamiger; assembly: GCA_035222235.1. Classification (NCBI taxonomy): domain Eukaryota; kingdom Metazoa; phylum Chordata; class Aves; order Passeriformes; family Furnariidae; genus Margarornis; species Margarornis squamiger. The sequence goes on from JAWWTY010000077.1 coordinate 74,540,952, forward strand.
AACTACCCTGAGATTAGCTCAGGGCTTGGTTAGAGCAGGTACTAATGACACTAAGGCCATGGGTTTGATCCTCATATTGACCCTTCACTTAAGAGTTGGACTCGGTAATCCTTGTGGGTCCTTTCCAACTCAAAATATTCTGTGATATTTGATGAAGTTTCCAATAGCGAGGCAAGTCATTAAAAGAAGTACTCGTGTATGATCACTGAATCAAAATTCCTGATTGCTGTGGTTTAGGAATGGTATTCCTTAATTTAGTGTTCCCACTAAAATTAAAGACATTCCAGTGAGAGAGACACAAGACAGAGATCCCAAGCTAAGAACAATTTACTGGAAACAGCAGTGAGGTAAGAAAATGGACAATAACAACAACAATATTAATAACAACAGCATATTAAAAGAGGGTGATTTACATGCAAAAATGCTCACTGACCAAGCCAGTGCTGCACAGCCCCTGAGACAAAGAAAAAAATGGTGCTGGACCTTCCGTGTACCTTTTTTTTTTCCCCAACTGCAAGCCATGCCCCTTCTTGGGAATGAGAATCCTTTACTTCCACCCTCTAGTGATGACACGGGTGCTATAAAATAACAATCTAGACTTGCCTACACTGCTCCAGGATCCACACCCTCACAGCTACTGAAAAAAATTAACCCTGTCCTTGGCTGAAACCAAGACACTTTTAAATCAGAATAGTCAGATGTTTACCATATTTTTTTACCAAAATAATTTTAAATATGTTAAATAAGATTCAACAAGTAGATTAATAATTGCTGCACTTGTCTGTGATGTGATTTACCTAACTGTAGGCTATTTGTTAAGTATTAATTAAATTAACTAAAAACTTGCTGTAAGTTTAAGGCCCTAATAAGAACTGAATTATTTATTGCATTTACTGCCTGTAGGCAGACAAATTACTTGCATGTCATCACAGTTTATGTTGTGCTGTTATTTTGTGCTTTAAGAAGCACTGTGCTGAATATTAAATACATAATGATATTCCCATCTACCTCATTTAGCAAACTGTTTCACTCAGCTGTCAAGTACATACCAACATGTCTGAGAAAGAATTCAAATCCAAATCTATTTCTTTAGCCATATCCAATGCCATATGTGATTTATACTGGAAAACTGTGTTAAGAAAGGGAAAGGTCCATTTCCCTGGAGCTACAGTTACAAGGAGACTGTAGCTTCATTTCTCACTTTTCTGTAGGAGCAGTGCCTTTACTTGTGTGTCTACCTCACATCTTCCACTTTTCTTGAACTCTCCAAGGTATGCAACACAACGGAGCACAGGAGCTAAAATGCTGCTTTGAGACAGAAAGGAGGAGATTTCAGTGAAAAGGGAGGTTACACTAAACCAAATCAGCCAAATTTTATGTACATGAAAGGAGCAGAAATACACACACAGGCATTTATTTACAGCATAATCTACCAGTGGCCAGACAGGGCAGAACATGTTAATGATTTCAAAGGTTGCTTTCAAGACCCAGCTGCCAGCAGCAACTCCATGTTTTCCAACACAGAAGAGTCAGAATTAAAGATGTAGCTTCTATCTCTTCCCTTTTCTCCATTTCTAAAAGGAAATTTAATTCAAGTTTATTTTAGGTAGGCACAATTCTCCCTTACTGAATATTTACATCTTGTCTGAGGCCTGTGATGCATTGTGACTCAGAAGTGAGTATTCATGGTAGTGGTGTGGAAATGCGAGCAGATCATGTGCCAAAGGGACAGAGAAGACAGCTGAAACACTGAATCACCTTAGTAAGCAGTGGGTGCACCTACAGGAGTTCTAGAGTTAGGACTAGGAGAAGTAAATATCCTAGTGACTCCTGTGAACCATACTTTGGGCAAAATAATGAAATAGACTTCAAGACCATAGACTTGATTCCCTGCTGGTGAAAATAAACTGGCTAATGAATCCAAGGAATGCACTCAGTGCACTCCCACTTCTATGGGCATTTGTCATCACATCTAGACTAATCTGAAATACGTTTTCATCATTTAAAGTATATGCAGTGTCAATGTCAAATCCTCAGTGACAGCTGCTCAGCTCACAGATGTACATATATTCCTTCATATTACTTTATAATGTAGACATGGTAGGAGTCCCCTCATGGATTTGGTCTCTTCCAGCAGGGTAAGATATCAGATTTCCATATAATTACTATGATTTATTAGTAATGATGAATTCTTTCTAATTCATATCTGGTTAAATTACAAAATGCCTCAAAACTATAGCTCACATTCAGCTGTGTTTTAAGGAAATAAAAAGTCTTTCACAGACTCTTTTTAAGTTCATATTTAAGTTCTCTAAGCTGTCAAGCTTTTACAATTAAAATATGCCCCATCTAACTTAGACAATGATGCAATATAGAAAAGTATTGCCTTTGTTCAAAATAAATTATTCTTATCTTCAGAGAAGTGATTTTTCTTGTAGAAGGCACTACATAATTAGGTGGTTTAAGTTCAAAATAATCTTTTAGGTTCAGCTATTAGTCTAGGTAGAAAAGCTCAAAATGGGATATTGCTTGAGTTCCAGCTGACTTCCTGGTTCAGTGTAGGGGTTCTTCTGTCAAAAGCCCCCAAAAGAGGAAAGCAGTAGAGCATCTTTGGCTCATGTAAGGAAAGAGTGCACTACACAAAACCATAACAAAAACACTCAAACAAGTCACCCTGACAGTTACTTTCAAGTATCAGACCCCTCCTTCAAGTAGGCTATGGTTTCAGTAGTTTTCATGAGTCATTCGGGCTGTCAGTTCTAAGGAGCTGCCGCAGCAGTTGAGGAAGCCTGTTGTTTTCACATAATCCTAGTGAGTCACACTGTGACACCCTGTGAACCTGATATGCAAAATCCTGCAGTCCTACATCATAAGAGCCCATGCAAATCCCTTGTCAATTTTGATCTCCATAAATTTGTAAATTGAAAGTTCTGCTTTGATTGGAATATAATCATATGCTTACAGGCAAAACAAATGTCTAAACAACGGTTTTCTTTTTGTTTCATGTGTAAGCCATGGAAAGTTGTGATTTGCCAATGTTTTTGATGATAATGTATAAAGAGGATTGCATTTGATTCTGTGTTCTTTTGAAAGGTCACTGAGTCGTGAAAAATTCTGCATTGAACAGGAGTTATGACTGAGATTTTCCACAATATATTGGAGCCCTAATAAGTGGGGCTGAGGATTTGTGCTGAAATTTTGTTAGAACTTATTTGAAGCTAAAAGAAAGAACTATTTGCTTTTTTTTTTTTTTTTTAACAAATATGTTGAAAGTAGTATAGTTTTAATCTGAGAAGGAATTTTGAGTCAGCTAAAGGCATCTGATTAGTGTCTCTGTTTTCAAACCAGAGCATGAAGCTCATGTTACTGCTAGATTTATTAATAACAACAGATAGGGAGCAGTGAGAATATTTTCAATATTTCACTGCAAAGAAAGGAAAAAAAAATGAAAAGAAGTTTCTTATGTCTGGGTGAACTTCTACCCTCATCCCTAGAAAGAAAACATTTGTATGTCTAAGTGTGTATAAAAATAGTGCTATGAAACTTGCATGACCCTTACATTTGTTGGCACTCTTTAATCTATTCTGCAATACAGAAGTCTCAGTAGTCAAGCTATAGCATAAATTAGGAATGAAATGTCTGACATGAAACTATTACATACATTAAATAACATCTGATGGGTTTGTATTGGTAGGCATGCTCTTGCATGAAGTACAACTTGAGGCCACATTTGTTATGCATACACAAATTTAACTCTGACTTCTGCTCTAGTACGCCTGATGGCATCTCAGGCTCTTGCAGGACGAGGAGTGAGATGAGAGTCAGGCCTGACCGCTGAAAAGGGGTGTAGGAGCTACAACTTCTGGAGGGCCTGGTACTGATTATATGAAAACTTGTGTTTCAGAGCTTAGTCAAGGGGAATGATCATTAAAAACTTGAGGGCTCTGCACTGGGACAACCTTCTGGATAAGAGCTTGTGCTACTTTCATTTGGGAGGTGGCAACAAGAATGATTGTTTTATGGCTACGTCTGGTGTCTGTCACCCAAGGGGAGGCGGATGCCTGATTGGAGCTTATTTTCACAGATCAACAGTAGTCCACAAGGTTATTAAGCCATCGTAAATGCTCAGGCTAAGAACAGTTATGTGATGAAATATATGGAATATATGGAATTAGATAGCTCCATGAAAGGTCTCCAGGAAATACTATAAATTTTTGAAATAATTATACTTTCAATATGAATAGAATGAAATCCAAAAGTGTAACTGAAACTTCTAGAGATATGTGAGATTTAATGTTAAGCTAACTGCAGGAAGGAATTTTAAGAATAGTTCTTTGCAGTAGGGGTTTCCAAGTAATATGCAAAATCTGTTCAATGTCCTGCATAAACCCTCAGGAAACCATGCAATATCTAATAATCCTTTGTCTGAATTGTCAGCAGGATGCACGATAGCTTTATTAAATTTAGCTGAGACAAATTTTTCTTTTTTTAATGCTGACATAACCAGAGTGTGGCTTATTTTTTCTGTTGTTATATCCAACTTGTTTTTTTCATGTTATAAATGATGAGAATTGGTTTTTCTAAATTTTCTTAGCTTACTGAAAATAATTTTATAATAGGATAAAGGCTTTCCCCTTCTTTCTTTTAAAAAGTACATGTCCATGTTGCATTTTCTCCATTTTGGTCAAAGACCAGTAATAACAAAAAATAACATTACCTTGACTAGAGTGAATCATGCAGTTATTCAGATCCTGGATCATGTCTGAATACATGAAAAATTAAAAAATCAGGAAGCAGAGTAATATAGATGACATGACATTACTAAAATGTAACTTTAAGTCAAAAGTCATACTGAGGACAGAATTAGTTTTTACCATGACATTGAAGTAGAATATTTTCTCTTTATCATGAAATTACTGCACTTACATATAGAGAGCTAATCAAATTAAATGTCATGTAAGGTCAGGAATTATTTAATCTGTCTAAGTTATAAAGTGAATAATTACTATAATCTATATTTTCATTGTAATTTGCAGGTTAGTAGAATTTGCCTTATTTTTTGGAATCCAAACCAGAACATTTTAACACCAGAATTATAGAAGTTATACAGAGGTATATTTTGATAATTTAGATTATTCAAGAATTGCCAGGACTGTTTCGGCATTTTGATGACCAAATACACTAATTTCTGGGATTTACAATGTTCTAAGTCTAGAGTAATGACACCTGATTTCCCTGTCATAAATCGTCCTTTTCCTCACTTTCCATGCAAGCAGAAAAGTAGACATACAAGCAAAGTAAAAGCGTGATTTGTGTTTATGCCCTCTTACCTTTATTTCTCTGTCTTCCCCTTCATGCTGTCAAAACACATAAAGGAAGGACCTATAACTAAAGCAACTAATGATGTTTGATTTGGCATTAATTGTTTTTAGGCCATAAGTTACTTCTTTAATAGACCATCATATAATAGAATCATAGAATCATTAAGGTTAGAATAAACCTCCAAGATCATCAAGGCCAACCTTTGCCAAAACACCACCATGCCCACTAAACCATGGCACTAAACCACATAATACTAAGTGCCAAGTCCAGTCATTTTTTGAACACTTCCAGAGATGGTGACTCCACCACCTCCCTAGGCAGCCTGTTCCAATGCTTAACAACATTTTCAGTGAAAAAAATTCTTCCTGGTGTCCAACCTGAACCTTCCCTGGTGCAGGCTATGTCTCCTTGTCCTGTCACTAGTTGCCTGCAAAAAGAGATTGACCCCTATGGACTATGATAAATGATGGAGAATGGCTTGGCGAGCTCTTCTGCCAGCTCCCTCAATACACTCAAGTGAATCCCACCCAATCCCATCAACCTGTGAGAGCCTAAGGGGCACTGAAGGTCACTAATTACGTCCCTAGTCATTCAACATTATCATCACTGTCCTTGAACTCTATTACTGTCAAATCAGTGTACGTAATATGGATATTATCAATGTAAAGTTAACCCACTGCCTCTCTTTTGTTGACTATCCTTTCTGAAGCGCTTGCAGACATCCATTGCAGCACTCCAGTCATGTGAGTCATCCCACCATGTTTCCATGATGACTGTGTCATAGCTTTCAGGTTGTGTAATGGCTTGGATCTCGTTCTGTTTGTTACCCATACTGCATACATTGGTGTAAATGCACTTCATCTGGGATACTGATTCCATTACAAAAATGTTTAGTCAACTTCGAAGTTGATTGCAATTAATGTAGTTTATGTTTATCTTCCAAATTGGTGGAAACATGACATCATGATGCTGTTGGCATAGTACATGGGGTATACAACATATACCTTATATATCTTATTTAGAGGCAGGCATTACAATGATTTCTGAAAAAAATTCTGGGATAGACCTTCACCCCAGACCTGGAGTAACTCAGATCTAATAATTGTTGACCCATGGTTCTGAGCACACCTGTTTGACTACCATGGGCATTTTAAAGGATGGTTATGAATTAGAAAACTGTAGAAGGAACTTTGAGAGCTGGTGACAATTTAGTTTCATTTCTCTTGCAATAGATGGCAGGTAACTTTATAAAATTTATGTATTAAAAAACCAAACCAAAACAAAACAAAACACCATACAAATATATGAAATGCTTTTGGTCATCAGTTTTTCAAATAGCTCTCTGTGTTCTATGAAATGCCATTATGGTGCTCTAGGTTGGTGGTAACCTTACTGCTTGTAACTTTTTATTTTTACAAATGTGTTGAAATCAGAACTATTTCTACCAATTAACTTTAGTGTGTTGCAGAAATAAGCAATATAATGTTTGAATTTTTTCAAGTGGTGTGTTGAGTTGGTTTCTTTCCTCATCCAGTTCACATTGTTTAGTCTTTTATTGAAACATGTTTTTGCTGCAGTTTGCTAACATTTAATCATTAAACAAAATCTAAATATTAATCAATAATTTAGTAGACAGTTTGCATTACTTGTTCATTTCCTTTAATTCGTGTTGTCTTAGAAGATCAACAGCTATGTTAACACTTAATAAGGGTTACTGTCTGATTGTAGGATAGAAAACTGACTCCTTCAGTCTACTGGAAAAATAAGTGCATTCTCGTACCAGCAGAAGTCTTCAGCACCCCTTCCATCTCTCCCTATCTCTCCATAAAAACCATGTCATGTGAAGGATTTTATTTATTTTTTTTGTGTTGTGGTGCAGAAATGGTATTCCCAAATTTCATGTTCCCACTGAAACATACCAAACTATGCACCACTCACTCATTTCCCCTTCCCCCTCTCCATCCCCCCTGCAGTGGGAGAGGAGAATTGAAGACTGAGGTACGAACAAGTTACTGGAAGCAGCAATGAAATAAGAAAACAAAGAGTGCAGCAACAATAATAATGACAGAGGATACAAGAAAGAGGTGAATAATTCACATGGAAACCCCAACAATGCCAAAGTGCTCCCTGTGCCACACTCTGTGACCTGAAAGGGACACCATGCCCCATTTTCTGGAAAATGGCATGAAGTGCTATAGAATAACGTCTGGATCCTAGCCATGTGCCCTCCTGGTTACTGCAAAAATTCACCCTGGCAGGAAGGACAATTGGTTCTGTTTATTTAACAAATTTGTTTCCAATTCTATGGAAGATTTCAGTGTACTACAGATAACTGAAATGCTGTTTAAGTACTTATTGTAGCTATTTAAGTTATAATTGTTAGTCATGACTGACCTACTGAAATCATCACATTACTGATTTTTTTGCCATATGAAATAGGTATTAGATTTTTTTTTAATGTGTTTGAAATTGAATGCCTACCAAAACTTTAAAATTAACCTTTCACAATCATTCCAGATGTTTTGAACACAGAGTTTGATGAAAAAAAAAAGGGAAAATTAGATTTTCAAGAGAATTCTTGCAAAATTTTACGATTAGAAAATAACTATTTAAAATATTTGTCAATATCTAACTGAAATTAGAAAGCCATACAAGTGTCTTAGATTTACTTGGAAGAAATATGATAGTGTTTGTATAGATCAAATCAGTCAAACAAACAAAATATTTTGTAATGCCATTTATACTTCAGTGTGTGGGAAAAAATCGAAGCATATTCCTTACCCTGCTGAGAGATGTTTAGTGTGCTTAAGAACAATTCTTAAAGATGGCATTTACTTCTGCAACTTATATAGGTTTTCAATCATCTTTAACATTCACTAAGCTGTGTTGAGTGGTGTTTAATAAATGTGACCTCCAGAATACTGTAATCAATTATATATTAGTACTCCATTCAGATGGTTTCTCTAGTGTTACACTTCCAAACAAAACAAAGCACAACAGTGCATTTGAACCCATGAATACTGTATGACTGACAGCACTATCAGTAGTTTGTTTAAATTTAAAAAGACAAAATCGGACAATAGATTTCAATATAAAAGCCTACACACACTGGTATATTCTAATCATTTACTGAGTATCAAATTGTGCTAATAATTCTCATTCTTCCTATAACTTTGTTAGAATATGTGTATGATGCCTGTCATACCTATGGGAAAAAAATCAGAATATGGTTTCTGTATTTAAAATGATAGCAGTTATAATTCAAATTTACTGGAGAAGTGTAGCTTTCTCATATATATTCAGCCAGTTGCTCTTGGTTTACAGTAAACCAACAGACAAATCATTGAACAAGGGGTTGCCTTGACAAAGTCATTGCCATAACTGAGAGAAACAAGAGAACCTTCCTTCAAACTAGACTATTTTTCCATTAAATCCTCTATTGCAGTGACAAAATCAATATTTGCAAGCTTTCCTCTTTTAACTGCTCAGTTTACAAAATTTAAGTTAAAAGTATATTTATGCTTAAATTCCTGGAAAATAACTGTTTGGAAATGCAGCTTGTAATGAAAAATATCTGACTGTAGAGGTCTGGATTCAGTTTCAATGCAGTGGTAGCTGCCCTACCTCTTTACATCCTCTTTGTATGTGTTGAAAACATGTTCCTTTGCTGCTTCATCTTCAGTTACCACAACACTGGGTGATTTTTTTTTTGTTTGTTCTGGTTTGGTTTTTTTGTGAGTTTGTGAGTTTTTTTAATAATAGATTTTAAGCTCTGATCTTTAAGAGTAAGGTTGTTTTGACTTCATGTAGCATCTCATAGGTGTGGGATTTTTATGTTTCTGTGAAGAAAGGAAGCACAACTACAGCTGTCAGGAAAAAAAAGTTTGAAACGTTCTTGAGTAATAGAATATGTTTGTGTTTCTAAAACCAGAGTGATGATCTAAACAGACACACATATTGTCAGATTATTTACAAACCGGTTTTATATCTCTTTATGTTTAAAAGTATAATAGAGATATCCACAACATTCCTGAATAATTTTAAATAAGACACTTGTACTTATGGGTGTACATCTACACCTTGCACCATTTAGTTTAAAGACTGTTTCTAACTTTTTCTTTTTTACCACTCACCATCCTTCCTTTCCCAGCAACAAGAAAGCTCCCTCAAAGAGATGCAACTTTCAAAAAATGACAGTTCTGAGCTGCCAACTTCTCATCTTCACTGATATGTAGTACAAGAGAGAAAATTTGTTGTAGTATTTTTCAGTCTACAATCATGTGTGTGATTAAACTCCAACCTTTTTTGAGACAAGTATATTTTGTTAATATGTTTCTATTTTCCTTATGCTGTGCATGGCATTAGAACCTATCCAGCAATAAAGGCAAGAAACCCTCTCAAACCAGATCAGTAGTTCTTTGTTATGTTTTCTAAGTAATGTTTTTTGTATTGTTGGAATTCTGTTTCTTTATGAATCTAACTATGACTGAAATGTGTGAAAGATGGGTATGTTTGCCTAAAAGACCTTTTAGAATTGTCAGCTGTCAACAGCTGGGTTATAAATAATTTGTTTGTGTGGTATAAATGACACTCTTAAAAGGTATATGACTTTAGTGTTGTAAAGTGGCATAAATTCATGCACTGAAAATCACAGTCATAGAATGGTTTGGGTTGGAAGGGACCATAATGATCATCTAGTTCCAACACTCCTATCATGAGCAGGGACACCTTCTGCTAGAGCAGTTTGATCAAAGTCTGATCCAACCTGGCCTTGAGCACTTTCAAGCCAGGTGGAGCAAAATAAACCAGGAAAATTATTTTCAGTCAAAAATGGACAAATTAGTATTGAAAATCTCCAAGGGAAAATGTGGTTTTGCACCGATGTCAATTCTACCTCCAGGAAAAATCTACAGTATCTCAGACATTATTGTGGACTTCTGAAATGCAACGCCTTTATACCAAAGGGAGTCTCTGTGAGAGACTGTAGAAAACCATCAATGTCTCAAAACAACTGAAGTGTGAGGTGGAATGGGAAGGGCAGGGCAAGTTCTGCTCCAGACTCTGTCCCTAGAGCCTCTAGTCCAGCACCAGAATGGCTACCAAGCCATTGGCACACCAAAAGCCCCATCTTCGCAGGGAAGGGCCCCTGGATACCAGAGCAGAGAAAAGCAGTAGGACAAGTAAACAACAAACATGGCTGCAGCCCACTATTTAGGATTTTATAGCTGCTGAGACCCCGCTGGATCCAGGCAGTGACTATTCACTTTCTCTGTCCCTTCTCTTTATCTGTCCCGCTTTCTTCTCCTAACTTTCTCATCTCAAAATCTGGGTAACTTAAAGTTGCATGGGTTAGTTTGCTAAATCAGAGTTTTGTAGAGTGACTTATTTTGATTGAATGTTGCATTAAAAATTGCCAAGTACCTTATTCTACCTTAGTGCTATAAATTTTGCAGGTAAAAGTTTGTTACTTGACCTCTTGAGAACTTTGTAAAAGGTTCTCCGACTCAGGGTATCGGAGTACCTAAGCCCCCTTTTGCATGTGAGACATGGGACAGGTTCTTTTCCCATTGAATTCTGACTTAAACACATGTATGACTTGGTCTAAGATGCTGCCATCATACTAAAAATGCCATCATGATTGACATTTTTGGCTTCTTAGAAGGAAAAAAATATTGAGACTTCATTAAAGGTGAGTTCTTATATCATTCCCAGGGTACTGATGCCTAGAAGTTAAGATAGAGGAACAATGGTTTGGCACAGAAATGACAGTCCTTGGATTAGCATGGCTAGTTACAAATCCAACTACTCAGAAGCAGAAATAAATTAAAATTAGCACCGTAGGATTAGGTCAGCCACAACACTAAATGTTCTCTCTATGGGTCCACAGCACCCTCTCATAGGGTCACAGTCTCCTTTGTCCATCCACCTGCTCTTGTGTGGGGTCCTCTAGGGACTGCAGCTAGATCTCTGCTTTTCTGTGGGCCTCCATGGGCTGAGCGGGAATCTCTGCTTTGGCACTTGGAGCACCTCCTCTCCCTTCTTCTCCACTGACCTGGGGGTCTGCAGGGCTGTTCTCTGACATATTCTCATTCACCTCTCTGGCTGCTTTTCACAGAATCACACAATTACAGAAAGAGTAAGGTTGGAAGGCACCACAGTGGATCATCCGGTCCAACCTCCCTGACCAAGGAGGGTCATCCTAGAACACATTGTACAGGATTGTGTGTAGATAGTTCTTGAATATCTCCAGTTAGGGAGACTCCACAATGCCCCTGGGCAATTTGTTCCAGTGCTTGGTCACCTGCACAATAAAGAAGTTCTTCTTCATATTCAAGTGGAACATCCTATGAATCAGTCTGACCCTGTTGCCTCTTGTCCTGTTGCTAGGCATCACTGAGAAGAGCCTGGATTCATTCTCTTGACACCCTCCCATTAGATGCCTGTAGACATTGATAAGGTTCCCTCTCAGTCATCTCTTCTAGAAGCTGAACAGGTCCAATTCTCCCAGTCTATGCTGCTCCAAGAGCTCCATGTACCAAAGATCCATGGCTTGTACTGAAGATCCCAGAACTGGACACAGCACTCCAGATGTGGCCTCAAAGGGGCTGAATAGAGGGACAGAGTCACCTTCCTTGCTCTGCTGACAATATTCTTCCTAATGCACCCCAGGACACCATTGGCCTTCTTGGGCACAAAGGCACACTGCTGGCTCATGGACAGTTTGTTGTCTACCAGGACCCCCAGGTCCTTCTCTGAAGAGTTGCTTTCCAGGGGGTCGGCCCCCAGCCTGTCCTGGTGTATGGGGTTGTTCTTCCCCAGGTGCAGAACCCTGCATTTGCCCTTGTTGACTTACAGATGGTTCCTCTCTGCCCATCTCTCCAGCCTGTCGAGGTCATTCTGAAGGCGCACAGCTGTTTTTTTCTCTACTTAAATATATCCCAGAGGCACCATCACTGTGGCTGATGGGCTCAGCCTTGGCCAGTGGTGGGTCGGTCTTAGAGCTGGCTGGCATTGGCCCTGCCTGTTAGACAGGCAGGAAGCTTCTAGCAGCTTCTCACAGAAGCAATCCCTGCAGCCCCTGCCCCTGGCTACCAAAATCTTGTCACACAAACCCAATAAAATTGTGAAAATACATTAAAGGAAAATATCACTCCAAAAATTATTGCTTGAGTGCTAAAAATGAGGATCAGTCTCAGAGACTGGACTATTTTCTTTCCTAAAAATTATGATTACTTTTTTCAACATTATTTTTGTCTCTGGAGGCAAAATCAATGCTATTTTAAACAGAAACGAAATGTGGGCTATTACATCTTGACTTTGTTTTGGGATTTAAAGGGACTGAACCATTGCTTTTGATTTCTGAGGCCTCGATGTTTGCTGAGCTAATGTGTGAGTGACCCGGGCAGTTATCTTCTGAGCCTGTTAGGGCAATATGTGCTGCTCTAATTAAGACCGAAAACTCTGAGCTATGGGAATCTTAGATTGGAACAGATCTGTACCTTGGCTGATTATTTTAAAGCTTTTTAGTTCAAAACATGCCTGAATTATCTGAAATAATTCCATAGCCAGATGACAGAGTACCCCTTTGTTAACAATAACAGATGATTTCTATTTTATTGGCACTGTATAGAGCAGCAGCTTTTGCACTGCATGGCAGTGCTGCAGCCGTTAAAGACATATACCTGGTATAGGTACGTCAGGAGACCTTTTGATGCATATTTCAGATATTTCAGGACACATTTTGATGAATAGTCAGAAGTATTCAGCATCAAGTATCACTGAAATGCTCCCATTACAGATAATTGTTTTAACTTTTTAGTTGCTTCTTCCTTGGAAACTGAATGAGACTGACGAGTGTGGAGGGAAGTGAATAGGTACTCATAGGGTCAACTTAAGGTTTCCAACGTGTGCTCTTAAGCTTTTCTGGGAGCATGTGTTTCTGCTGACAAAATCATAACCTTCATGCTCTGAATGATATGCATAATGAATATCTCGTCTCCCCTGAAAACGGATAGGCCTTAGTAGACAGACCTTAGTCTTTGCCTTCTCCCTAAAATAAAAATATTAATAATTTTCCTTCTTTCATGCTTCTCTATGGCTAGTGTATTAAAGAGGGGACTATCAATTTGGAATGCGAACTTCACCCATAATAATTTTTAACCCATGTTACTGTTCTTATATAGGGAAAATTAAGTGGATTTGATTGGGGGTTTTTTATACCATAGAGAGACTCTAGTTTTGGACTTTAATGAATATAGATTTCTAATTAATTAACTGCTATGTATTTGATTTGCAATAACAGCAGTGGGCACTTTGTTTCTCCTTTTAAGGTTAAAAAGCTATGGACTTTCAGAGATTGATTTTTTTCCTACTGAAACTGAAAGTAATTTTCATAATATCATGTTGGCATAGAAGCATATGTTATTAACATCACAAAATGGATTTGTTGTTCAGAAATAACTTCTATTGCCAAAGAGGGAAGAATTTGGAAGAGGGAAATGAAACTGTTATTGTTCTGTGGCTTACTGCGTGGTATGTCTTCTTAGCATAACGGCAGTTCATAAAGAAAGAGGTGAAGAATTACAGAGAGAGAGTTTTCTTTTCTAGCTTTCTTGAGATATATAATTTATGTAATTTGATTTTTGAGTGAAATGCACCTCACACAAACGTTATTTTCTCATTCTGCCCCCAACAGAAGGGACTCTACCTCACTCCCAAAAGCTGCCAATTCAAAACACCCTCAGAAATATGCATTGTGAGAAATTTAGATATCTTCTCAGATTATTGTTTCAAGAGAGCGAAGCACTTTACAACAATTCCTCTCTGTCTTGAAAACAAAGGTGTGCCTTTTATCTATTTTCACTATCAATCCAAAATCCAGCACAAGACATCCATGTTTACATTAGAAAGATAGATAATAGAAAGAGCTGAGCTTTAATGTACAACCCTCTGCCATCATATTCTAGGTGCTTGGTCTTTCTTCCTCCGCTTCACTCTCTTCACTCTGTGTAGAAGATACTTGGGTAACCATCTCAAAGTATATTTCCCTACTGGTTACCCTGAGCCTAAATTATGAGAACAGCCCCTCTCAATGGCACAATTGCTCCAACTTTTTGATGCTATAATCACCAGTGTTTTTTTAAACTTTATTTCCTACCTCCAAAATAGTGAGATTGCCTTGTGAAAATAGTTACGCTGCAAAGAACCCAGGTGCTGTGGGAGATGTAACTTGTCCACATGGTGTTGAAGAAAACTGACTGTAAGCAGAAGCTACAATAGAGGACACTGTTTCTGCAGTACCTCCTCTCTTATTAGTACAACGTCTGAGATACAAGTCAATTTGTCTCATTTGGGGTCACTAGGGACAGTGCCATAATTATTCTTTACATAGAGATTACTTCTTTCTTTTGCACTTCTTTCTTTTATTTTATCTCACCACATAACTTTATGACTAGCAAAGCTGAGGGTTGTTAGCTTGTTTTGTTTTTGGGTTTTTTTTTTGGCTTGGTATTCAAGTTTCTTTTCCCTTCTATTACCCCAGCTTTATTTCCTTCAATCAATTTTGCTTCAACTTAGTGTAAATAAACACAGTAGGAAGTCAATTCTCTGAGACAATCACTGTCCTTTCTACTTGTTCAAAAAAGCCTAGCACCTATAATACTTTATGTAACTTACTAAGATTGATCTGCTGGAAGTGAAAGTGAAAGGTAGGGTAAATTATATTAAGGAAGCAACGGCAATCTTACTTCATGCACTATTACTGTATTGCATGACAAAGGTAAAATTATTTAGTTACACAGGTCTTCTTTCTTCCTCTCCCTCCACCTCCTGCATCACTGGAAATAGAACTGACATTGCAAATAGTATTGTGGATCATTATTATACCTATTTTCACCACCAGGACTACCTTTAGATATGAAATATTAATACTTATTTTAAAATACAATGGACTTTCATTCAAGTCCTCAATGTTTTTGTAAGTATGACTCCCTTCTCTGCTCCAAATACATTAATGGAATAATAAAAATACATCATATTTAGGCAATGATATTTAGCAGAGAATTGTGGATGAGTAGTACCAGAAAGGTTTCTTATTCTACCCACTATCGATTATCAAGCTTACATCAAAAGAGCAAAACAGAATCTGAGTTTTGAAAATATTAATTCTGAGTGTAATTAACAATACTGAGTCGTTCTCAGCTGTAAGAGATCATAAAGATTCCTGTTCTTCAAGACTAATCCAATAATAGCCTCTGAGATAAAATTTATTAACACTAAAGTTGGTGTCATTCAAAAATGAGTTGATCTTCTGGAACTTCAAACCAGTATTCATATAAATGCTCTGGAATTCCATGGTCATTTTCATATTTGCTTTAAAGAAGTGAAATCTGGGCTCTGGTTTTCTGATAAGACAGATTTTCAAGTGCTGGAAAAAGCCTGAGAATTTCATGGACTTATAAATGACTTTTTGAGACTAATATAATACACTGAACAGATGCTTTAATATAGTAGTTTCTGCATTATCTTAATCTGTATTGCTTTCTTAATGTTGAATATAATGTACATCTATATTTAAATGTGCTAAATAGCACCATACAGTGTTAAGAATAACTTAAAACTATTGTTGCTGGATTTAAGCCATCTCAGCAAACACCCTGTTGTTTTAACACTACACATCGTTCTGTTTCTAACTTATTTTTCATAATCATCCTTCACATCTGTAAAAATAGATGTGCGTGATATCTTCTTGAGGGCTGTTGTTACAATTAGCTAGAATGAAAGCCTACTGTATAACTGCCCTAACAGGTAGCAAAGTTAACTCTCCATAAGACTTCAGTTATATGAATCATTCTGCTTTATATGGTCATCCATTTTAATAGACCAAAAATCGTAGCCCTTTCACAGTTGCTGTCATCTTCCAGCCAATATCATTTAAGCAGTACTCAGGAAACCTCAGTGAGAAGAACTGATGCATATTTTGTTCCCTGAATTTTGAAACAGTAAATAAATAAAGATGTTATCATGTAACCTGTAGAGCCTTCCACATCTTGAGGAAACTTGCTAGAGCCATGTAAACGGAAGAAATATATTTAGCCACTTTGCCCTCCAAGAAGACAGGAAAGCAGAACTACCAGACTGAACAAATGCTTCTCTTTATTGCTGTTCTTTGATGTCTTCTCAGTCTTGAGGGACTTCGCAGATGCAATGGAACAGTTGTCTCTCCTCCTACTCTATGTAGGTTGCTCATGAGAAAATGAGTTATCTTTCTATTTCTAGAAGTCTGTGAAATGTTTGCTTTCTTGACACAGGACACTGTCAAGGATCCTTTGGTACGTGGTCTTCATAAAATGTTATTTCAAACCTGAATGAAAGATATTAATGTGGGAAGCTTTTAGTAGGAAGCACCTGAGGAGGTGGACTCTGTGGCAAGAGAGAGATGTCCCAGGGTTATACCGAGCCACTTCCACCTGGCTCCAAAATGGACCTGCTGGTAGCCAAAGCTGAGTGCATCAGAAAGGCTGTTGGAACCTCCATGATAGCATATCTAAGAAAGGGTGAAAAACTCTGGGGAGCAACTGTGAGAGAGAGGAGCTTAGATACTGTTTCAGATTCCATAATTTAGTCTTGCTTCAGGATGTGTGCAAATCCCTGTCTTCTATTTGCCTAAGAATATGTGTTTCTGCTGTTGAGAAGTTGTTTTGTCAATTTTTAGCATTCTGCAAATCAGATTTTACTGAGAGAAATTGTGTCTTTTGGTACCTGTGTAGTTATTTCCAAATGTTTTCTAATTGTCTTATTGGTTTTTTTTCTGAGAATACCTTAAATTTCACTCATTTGACTCAAATATTAGGAAGAAAATAATAGCTTGGGATACAGACTGAGGTTTCTCTTTAATCTTCTGGAAGGAGCACTGTTAAATTAATTTTATTGCTGCATGGACTTCACTTTACAAGTTCAGATTATAGTGTTTGCACATGACTTTCTTTTCTCCATCTGGCATGCCTTCTTTCAGAAAGATCTTCAGAAAATGCTGATATTTCAAGAGTAAATTATAATTACCATGAACCTCACTATCAATATGTAAAATGTGTAAAATAGCTACAATGTAAAGAACTATTATCATAACAGTTCAAACTAGTCTTGTGCAAATCACATTTCTTGGGGATTTTTTTGATAACTTAGAATATCTCTGTCTGAAAGTTTGCTAATACTAGTTGGGATGGTCCTGGAAGTATTTTCTTTGAGAGACATTTTCACAGAGACATAATACTGTCATAATTTTCCTCGTACTACATCAATGTCACTAACTTCAGTGGGAGCTGAAGAAGTTGTGGGAAAAAATCTCCTTTTCCTTCTTCTTTTCACCTTCCTTCCTCCCTTCTATCCTTCCTTCCTGCCTCACTCTCATCCTTTCTTGTTCTTTCATTATATAACCTTATTTTTTGAACATATGTAATTGAATGCTTTTCCACAGCATCTATCATTTATCATCATTAGCAAAGTTAAATACAAACCCAAGAAAATTCTGCTATAGTTGCAACATAGCTAACATCAAAAAAATAAAATAGGATTAGATTTATCTTCTGTCTTAGTAAACATTTCAGCCTGAAGTCAGAAATCAGTGCTTTATCAGTATACAATGCAAAGACAAGTGTGTGCTCCTTTAATTTAAATAGACAACTATTTTCAAACAGCAGCACAGAACTTGATGCAGAGATGGAACTGAAGATAAATATAAACAGAGCAGCCCAAATTGAGCAATGCTTTCATAAGTCATAAAAGCAATTTTAAATTCAATTTGGCATTTGATCAAATTTCACTTTAGGCTTTAGAAGATAGAATTGAAATTCTGAGACCACTTGGTGAGATAAAATCCTGTTAATAACAGCTCTGCAGTTTGAATCCTGTACCACTTTTTTCCTCAGAACACATAAAAATAAGTCATATGGCTGTGACATGCAGGCTGTGCACCACAGTGCTTTGAATCAGCTTGCCAAATAATTTGGGATAATTACTTTTATGAGTTTCTCCGGTGGTTTTATTTTTGTTTATATGTTTTGGTTTTGTTTAAATGTTTTGTTTAGTGTTTTGTATATGAAGTGATTTACTATGAGTTTAGTTATTTACATGTGGGTTTCAGCCTGGTATCAAAAATGGGTGAACACCTACCATTATTGCTATAAGAGATTCCCTGGCAAGAGAAGTATGACTATGAATTCCAGATGTGGGTACTGGTCCTACTTTTGGCCGTTTAGATTTCCTGTGTGCTATCCTTGTTTAAGTGTTTATGTTATGTATATATAAAAAGTATATCAAAACTCCTTCTCCATCCTTTACATAAGAGAAGGAGTCATGGTTGGTTACTAATGGTTATCCTGTTAGTATTGACCAGAGGGATAAGCTCTGCGGACCATTAAAGTCTTAGTGTATGTTTCCCTGTGCATAGGGCCAAGATCACCATGGTCCCAGATGTTATTAAGCACTGTGTGGTTCTGTTTAGGAGTAAAAGCAGTGAAGATGGTGAGCAAAATACAAAGACACAGCAGAGCAGAATGTAACTTGCTCTGTCAGAAGGTAGGAAGAAATATAGGACTCATTAGAGTTTATTTCTTACAGTTCAGTCCCTAGTTTATGGAACTGGGAGACTAATGTCCCAAGTGTATTGGGTCTGGCTGAGATGGAGTTCATTTCCCCATAGCAGCCCTCACAATGCTGCATTTTGTGCTGGTAGCTAGAAGGGTGTTGATAACACACTAATGTTTTAGCCATTGCTGAGAAGTGTTGGTACAGCATCAGCATTGCCTCAACACATCAAGCGTGGGCAGGATCCTGGGAGTGGACACAATCAGACCAGCTGACTCAAAGTAGCCAAATATTCCAGACCATATGATGTCAGCTCAGATATAAAAGCTAAGAAAAGCAGGAGAAAGGGGGGGCGTTCTTTTTTGCAATGTTTGTCTTCTGGAGGACATGCTACACGTGCTGAAGCCCTGCTTCCTGGGAATTAGCCAAACATTGCTTGCTGATGGGAAGTAGGAAATAAACCTATTTTTTTTTCTCTTTGCTTGTGTATATGCAAATTTTTGCTTTTGCTTTAGTAATCTGCCTAACCTACAAGCCATTTTCCACTTTATTTTCTCTCTCCTGTCCAGCTGGGAAGGTAGAGCAGCTTGGTGGGCATCTGGCATCAAGCTAAGGTCAACCCACCACATACATATATCTCCAAGCTTATGCTTCGAATCAAGGATGTTAGTACAGATCCAGCCTCTTTCAGGCATTTACTCTGAACTCTTTGGTGTATAGAACTCCACTTTAAAGGGGACCATAAGATAATTTCAGGAAAAGTCCTACTTTGTCACTGTTTTTTCATGGAAAGAAAGCTTGGTTTACATTGTGGAATGGAAACTTCTCAGTAATATTTAACTATATTTCTTGCATAGGTACAAAAATTGGCTGAGCCTCAGAGACAATACAGATTTATTTTCAATAAAACTATGTTGAATTTCACCCCTGATGATTTGATCCCTATTTACATGTACATATAAATATGTCAAAACAACAAAGAAGCTGAAGAGCATGAATATTGCTGAAAGTTACTGCACTGCAGTATTTTTCCTTCTAACCAATTAATAATGTATTTCTTTAACATTGTTGAGAAAAAGAATATTTTTTTATCCATATGTTCAGTGTTAACAAAATTCCACTCCGAGACTGAATTTTGTTTTTAATATTTGTTATAGAGAAAAAACAAATTATGCGTACACACATTAAGCAAATATGTTCTCCATTATTAAAATTAAAATGTTTACAGCAAAAACCTGTTAAAATTACAAGAATAATGCAATTTATTGCTCAATTAAGATATTCCAAAACTAATGCAATCTCAATATCTTTAACACTTATAAAAATAAGATGTCAAGAACTGTTCTATGCTCGTGACACCAGGCAGCACATCAAAGTTTCTATCCATATGCCTACAGTTCTTATTTTTCTATTAAATGGGGTGGCTGCACCTACACCTGACCTTTGGGAAAATGCTATTCCTGGCACACACTATAACCTGAGCTCTGTCTGCTCCCACCCATTTTCTATGTATTCTATGGATATGATCTGTGTGATATTATATAGTTGATATTTGAAATACTAATAAATATGTAAAACAAGAAATCTTCATTCCACAGATTTTCATTAAAAAATGGCACAAAAAGTAACACTTGTCATGATTCTAAATGACATGGGGAAAAAAAAACAAAAACCCCACAGCATTTTCTGAATGATGAAAAAAGCTTTTTGATTTGCCTGATGACCCAGAACTGAACTCGGAATAAAATTGAAAGTGTTGAAAAAAGGCTAGGTTCAAACTAAGTACATATAGCTTCCCATCCATTAGATATTAGCTGGTTACTGGGCCTGTTGAACCCAGTCTCCCTCCTGCTGCTGGACCCATAGAAGTTGAAGGTGAGGTTCTACATTTTGGGGTGTGTAAATTGCATTCCCTAGTCTCTCTAACAGAAGAGGAAAATGGTAACTTCATCTACCCCTGCAATAACGGCAGCTTTACTCTCTGACTAATGTTCATAGGCTCAGAATTCTATTTATATTTGAAATGGCTTTTCCAGTTGCCAAGTTCAGTTGACTCTGATCAATAAATTAAAAAAAGAGTGGGCATCACTGATAAGGTGATAGATGGATGGATGAATGTGAATGCATAAGCTTATTTTTTTCAGAAAACCAAGTAAAAAATGTCTGTACATATTTAAGGAGCATACTAGCCAATAGTTTTAGTAGAAGGATGAATATTTGTTTGTGTTAAGAGAGTACATGTGTCTTTAGAACAAACTACTTGACAAGGGCCATTAATTTTCTTTCTGTGAGATGTTATTCTCAACTAGTATCACCCAGGGGACACAGAAAACATATAGAAAAAAAAATAAGAAAAAGCACTGTGCTGGAACAAATGACAAGGCCTGTGGGAAGAGCATAAAGGCTCTCACCTGAACTTACAGTGAATTTCCTAATTACTGCTTTGGAACAGTAGAACAACAGCATCAAAGTTTGAATTTCAGAGAGAAACCACTAACTTCAGATGAAGATGTGTATTAGTAAAATCAGACTTTATGAGCATCTTTTACTTTCTGTTTGCTAGAATGACATATTCTCATTTGCAAAATGAATTCATGCAAATAGATCCCAAG
Source organism: Margarornis squamiger (assembly GCA_035222235.1). Lineage (NCBI taxonomy): Eukaryota > Metazoa > Chordata > Aves > Passeriformes > Furnariidae > Margarornis > Margarornis squamiger. The sequence continues at coordinate 74,562,470 of JAWWTY010000077.1, forward strand.
ACCTTTTCCATATTTTAACAGCAATGTATATAATAATTCTCACAATCTGACACCTTCAAAGATGCATACAGATATTAAATCAAAACATTCATTTGAAATTGGAAAATAATTTTATGTCATCTTAAAAGGTTGAAGGATATTAGACAGATTGACTGAAGCTCAGCAATACTATTTACTTACTGGTGTATAAATTTAACTCCTCATTGAATAAACAAGTTGAAAAAAGGAGACAGAGCTGCCTTTCTGTTTCAGTCAAAGAGATCATACAATTAGGACAAAGTGTTTGCTTTAAAAGTTTAGCTTTATGCATACCAGACTAAAAACTCAATTTGATATGGCTTGTCCAGAAACAAAGACAAGGGCTGAGTAGTACCTTCTGTGGTTAGCAGGCTCCTACTGCATAACTACAAAAGATAGTGAAAAACACTGAATATCTTTTCCCTGATAGCTAGGTAAACTGTGACTTCCAGAGCAAGAAGGAGAGAACTGCATACCCAAATGAGGTTGAGGGATGATAGTAACTATGCAAATTGGCCTTGGACCAGGACACTAGGCTTCACATCTATACTGTCAGAGTAACTATGTTGCCAGACAGATAAGACAATAATTCCATGTCTTGTCTTGGATAGCCTCAAACACCTGGCATGGGTACGACTTCATTAGCAGCTCAGTGGGAATGCTGCTATCTGCTGAATTTCTGCTTGAGTGTTCCCTAAAGGGTTCTCATCTGAGCACTGAGTCATCCTGTTGTCATGTATCTTCTGAGACCTGAACTCACAGCTTGAAGTGACAGAAGTACAAGTGTAATAGTCATGGTTAAAATGTTCTTTCCATTTTAAGGGCCTAATTTCTGCTACTTATATCTTCTCCTATAACTCCTGGAAGGAAATTTCTCAGACTTGTGGTCAATCCAGAGGTGAAGTGTTTAAAAAGTTTGATGAAAATACATTTGGTTGTTACAGAGGTATCTGAATGTAAGGCTAGAGAGGAGGGAGGAAGCACTTCCTATTACACATTCTATGTATTCCAGATACTTTACTTGTTTCTGGAAATTATCAGTGTAATTAATTTTCTTGATGACAGTTCAAACTGTCACAAAGCTGTCACTTCTCTGTGAGGTAATGTTCACACCATACACATTTCATCTTACCATAAAACACATTTTCTGTAGTCTCATATTTCCCTTGTGTTTATTTATAGGGCTCAGTTAGAAAGACATTTTTGCTTCCTTTTTAGTGATTTCTTGCACTGACATACCAAGACTACATATGTCAAAACCTAAGTGCTTGGAAGGTACAAATTAACTGGACTGTCTGGTCCACTGGTGTCTTTAACTCTTGAGATTCCACAGTTATACCCTAGAAAACATATATAGAAGAGTCACAGCTTCCTACTTCCTAGGATGGTACTTTGAAAGGTAGAGGCTGCACTTAAAAGTGTTCTGGGAAGAAGAAGCTCACAATTTTATCACAGATAGATAGGATGGAGAAGCTCTTTGTCAGGCTACAATGCTCTAGAGCAGCTAGCAGAAGGGAACAAAAGGTAAGAGGAGTCAAAGACCTAACCTCTGCTAACTTCTGAAAGAGAGAAGAATACAGAAGCAAATTGGAGAAACAAAGGAATATCAATTTACTTCTTGGATCCTGTGTGTAATCCCTTCTTGGTTCTTTGCAGTATTCCTGGTTGTCTGTATACCGTATACTGCATACTGTATACTGTGTACTGCCATATATGAAAGAGTACACTTACTGTCTCTTAACAGGCAGCAAATTTCATATTTTGGCAATGAGATTGACCTATAAAGGTTGCTTCATTAGACTTTAAGTATCTAAATTCAAATAGATTTATTCCCCTGTGGTTTGATTGACTGACAAACCAAAATAAAAACCAGTTAGTTTTCCTTCTCTTCAGGGAGATGTGCCAGAACTTAGCAAACCTTTTCATCAGCAAGCCTCTTGCCCCTGTTCATCCCTATCAATATGAATAGTTTCATTTTTCCTTTCTTTCAATTTTCCTCTCTGTAACACCTAGGAAAAAATATCTTCTGAATATTCTTTAAAATTTTTAAACTCACATTTATAACTTCTATTCTTATTCCTTGGTAATCTACATATATCACTAAGAATAAAAGGAGCAAAGTGTACAGCTTTCTAATGGTTTTGAAAAACTGAAGTTTATATTGAAGGCATTTATGAAACCATGATTTATTCAACAAGGAAAAACATTAAAAAAAAAAACAAAAACAACTACATTATCTTTTTCTTTCAAAAACCTTTAATTTACACCCACAAAAAAAATATGGAATATTATCCTATTACTGATGATGCACATGATTGTCCCCATGTGTCTTTAAAGCCCAGTGGAAAAAGCAGACACACTAATTTATTGCTTTCTTAAGTTCTTCATTACGTTAATTGGAATTACCCCTATTAAAAAAAGAGAACAAACAAACAGATGATGAATAAACTAACCCCAGCATAATTTTTGTTTCTGTAATTACAACTGAAAAAGTAACTTATATCTTGTCAATAAAACTTTTAGTCCACTTATTCTTGTGAAGGGCTAAAATGTTCTTTATAAACTGAAGAATGAAGATGTTCAGAACACATGGTGGTTGGAAAATTACAAACTTTTCCTTTCTTATAAAATACCTTAAAATGCTGGACTCAACAATTATACAGTTAAAGTAAACATACTGTGAAATATGGGCTTCAAGCTTCAGACCCTTTGTGCTGATGGGACGATATTACCATAAATATCAAGATAAGGCCATTAGAAGGTACATTAGAATATAGATACATTAGGACATAGATACATTAGAAATTGATTGCAAGTTCCATAGCAATTTGAATGGGAACTGTATTATAAGCTTTTCTTTATAATTTGCATTCCCTTTTTTTTATAATCATTTTTTATATATTATATGTTAGCATGCCTTATGTGTGGCATTAACACTAGATACTTCCTTCTAAAGGAATTCACTTAGGTGTTGATTATCCCTAGTGCCTCATGACCTCCAAATGAGTTTGCAATTTGAACAGGTTATTCTGGTAGATAACAATCCCTGGCCTGCTCCTGTCTTCCTGAAGTCTTATGATTCCTACTCAGCATGTGACAGAAAATATAATTTTCATGAGTGAGTCCCGCTGCCATACCCTATAGTGGGACCACATATGTCATTTGTGTCCCTCGCCTTGCCATGTCTTGCCATTTAACTTGCCTTTATCTCCCTTCTTTTCCTTTCTAACTTAGCCTCCCTGAATATACACACAGGGTCACTCTTTTTTTGTTAGGTAGTGAGATCAAGAGGGCTATCTATAGTTACAGAGGTGCATAGCAGTGAGTAGATAGAGCAGCTCTGTGATTTTGAAGATGATTAATTATGATGGCCTATGCACATAGGATCTGCACGATTACTTGCCTTAAATTATATTAACCTGATCCTATACAGTACTCTTAGATCTTATACAGACTCTTAGATAGTAGGTAGTGATTATGGTGGTGTAAGGATTGAGTAGAAAATTAATTTTACTTATATTTCCAATTCTTATATTAGTTGCTCTTTCCACATTTAGATAGCGCTGTTGTTGGAGAAATAATTGAAGAAATAGACTCAGAATGAATCTGGAAGACATTCATGGTGAATAGTCATAGTGAGAAATTTCTCTGAGCCAACCACTGATTTTGACATGTCATTGACTGTTAAGCACCTTGTTCCTGAAATATCAGGAGAAGAGTTAAAGTTTTTCTTGCTCTAGATAACATTTAAGTAGGAGTTAAATTTCCTTCTTGTGGCACATTCCTGGTGTTTGGGAAATGTAATAACTATTTTTTTTTGTAAATATTTTTAGCTTTGAATTATGGTACTTACCATGTAATAAGTTTATTTAGTTTTTTGAAGGTGACAGGACACAGTTGTACACCAAAAAGGTGTTAAAATATAATAGTATTGAAAATGGGAAAAGAGAAAGGCTTATTTGAATAGTGCCAAACTCCTTTAAAAATAGCATGTGTTTTATCAAAGTCTCTGTTTCCCCTTGACAGTTTTTGAGGTATCATTTCTTGCTGTTAATTGCCAGAGAAAAGCATGTTGGCAGTGTGAAGCTGTGGAAATTGTGGAACATTTCTCTTTATATATCAATTGCTGCTTACAGATATATATATCACATATACTGTACAGAGCTTTTTCTCTGTGTGCCACAGAGAAATTTCAGTATGACATGAAAAATTGACTTGTTTTTCTATTTGTATTTTTGATCAAAACTACAAAGTTGTCTCTTACTTTGCTTACAGAGATGCATAGAAGGAATCCCCAATGTGCCATCTGTGTGAGACCAAAACTTACAAACACAGAACTCCTGGGCATCTGTAGTAATGATAATAGACATTAAAGTCTACACTTGTGTCTAAAGGGTATTTATATAAGCTGCTTGAAGTTGCTAAATAAATCTCTGTACAATTCGCTTTGGTTTCTACAAAAGTATTTTTTGAAGGATAACTACCTCAAGATTACTTAGAAATTACTCTTAAATGAGAGAATTTTATTTTCTCCCTTTGCCTTTATTTTCTATTAATAAATGGTGACATGAATGAAGTTAAAACTCTAATGAAAAGCTTAAGAAACTACTGTGATAACAGGCTAATATTAAATAAAAGTAAAATAATAGTCCTCAGTTACTATGAATATTCTAAATGTTACCTTCTGATTTAATGCCACATTCCAATACAATTTTCAAGTTCATTACTTTTCCAACTATTGCCTTGAAAATGAAATAAATTGTTTCATCTTCTTCAATAGGTTTTCTGGACCATTGGTATATACTTTATCATTTACTGAATTTGCTTGCAAGAATTTTGTATTGTTAGAAGAATGGCTAGAACCCATCTGAAGCAATATCCTCTGGGAGGTTTCTGCTAGATATTTGTTGGGTTACATATATTCCTAGCCATTTCCCAATAGTCTTGAATAAATCAGTTTTCCTGTCTTCCAGTTTCCTTCATAAATGAAATTATAGCCTGTATTTTAGGGGCTGGTTGGCATTCCTGTCATCAGACTCTGGAAATTACTTTTCTAGAAATAGTGAAAATCCTTCTCATCTGCTATGTAGCAACTATAATTGTTTAGACTGAAAAAAAACATACAACACTCTGTCAAACTGGATGACATTTTTTTCATCCAATTGGCAACTATTCTTCCTTTGTTGAAACGCTATGAAAAATGCTGGGCAATGAAAAGTAAAGCCCACTAGGTTTCCCCTAATTCAAATAAATTTTGGGAGGGGGAGAGTTACTTAGAACATAAGTAAGTTCTAATCAAGTTTATTCTTAGATGAGAGTGTTCCTGAAGTAGATTGACTAGCGATTAACTGCATCAATTGACAGCTGAATTCCTAGAAGTGGTGAAATACAGAGAACATTCATCCAGCATTTATCTAAAAGACCATCTTTTCTGTAGAACCTGTTTAGTCTGAATGGCTGAGCGAGCTTAAATGATATAATTTAGAGCACAGTGCAAAACTGTGTGTTTAAATGTACCTTTATTTTTTGGATTTTAAAACAAAGTTTCAGAGTAGAATTGTAGCAAACTCTTTGTTGCACTGACGCATAAGTTTTGGAAAGAAGCTGAAAATTTATTTCCCTGCTGCAGGATACCATTTCTCTCAGTCATGGTACTAGTTTTCAGGAGATAGATTTATGGCAAACTGGTTTATGACATTTCTCTTTCCCTTATTCTTTTTCTCTTAAATCCTACTCTCACACCAGTCCTGTGCTGGAAAATCAACTTACTCTGTTCCACTACATTACAAACTTCTCCATACACCCGATGCATCCTCAGTAGAAAAATAAGTTCCCAAATTGAATATGAGGTTCCCATTTGCCACATTAATGGATGTCTTTCTAAAGTAATTAAATAAACAAATATAAATAAGTGGTATACATGAATAACTAATAAGCACAAAGTTATGTTTCATTTCAACTTAAAGCTAATTAATTGTCTTGCAGTCAGTGTTCTTAGGATGTCATAACACTGGAGGAAAATTTATATTAATGATTCAGCAGTTACTCCTGTTATAAAATAATTAATTTGTTTTACATCTTTGAGCAATTGGTAAAAGCATCTAGAAAATACAACCTTTACTAAAACATTCAGAGCTTAAATCTCATAAGATAGGCCATAGAAAAAGAACTTTTTTTTTTTAATAAAAATCCCCTTTTAGCTAGACATAGGTAATATAATTAATTCACAAAAAATAAAAGATTGATCAAAATCCTGTGAGACCAGCTGAAAAATAGATCTTTGCAAGCTTGTATGGCTGTGGTGATTCACATATAATAACTTCTTTATATGTGGATGGAGCATTTCCGTGATTTCAATTTTATTTTAGATTTTAATCAGTACAGTGCCTAGGCAAGATCATGGGATTTAGCACTCAAGCCTATCGTTCCATGGAAAATCTCTTATTGACTTCACCAGTAAATACCTGTATCCACTAATATTTCATATGTATCATAATAGGAATAGTTGATTACACTTGCAGAAATACTGGGCTCCGTGCCTGAGTGGTCTTACATGATTTAGGTTCCTGATGCCTGAAGAGATTCCATTTATCTAATGAGTGGTAAAAGTAATGACTATTTATATGAAATTGACAGAGATGCTATATACAGAGACAGGAAACAGAGTCCCCATGCCTTCAATGTGAGTTAAAGAGTATGTGGAAGAATTAAATAGCAGATGAAAATTCCATGCTGAATAGTTGAAATCCCTTGGTTAAAATTTCGCATTTAAATGTGATGAACACAGAATTATTTAAGAAACAACTTGGAAATTTACCTATCATGTATGTGCTATGTTTAAAAATAAATTTCCACTGTTTCATGAAAAATTAAAGGACCATTGGTATGCTGTCAATGCAGGGCATGAAAGACAACTTTCAGCTCTTCATAGTGACAACACTAACAGAAATATAGAATGGTTCCGGTTGAAGGGACCTTAAGGATCATCTAGTTCTAATCCCTCTATTATGGGCAGGGAGACTTTCTACTAGATCAGGTTTCTTGAAGACCCACCCAACTTGGCCTTGAATACTTCCAGGCAGGAGGCATCCACAGCTTCTCTGGGCAACCTCTTTCAGTGTCTCACTATCCTCACAGTAAAGACTTTCTTCCTTATATCTAGTCTAAAGATGTCTTTCACTTGGAAAGTACTGCCCCGTGTAAAAAGACCATCTCCAGCTTTCTTGTACATCCAACCTAGGTACTGGAAGGCTTCTAGAAGGTTCTTTTTTCTAGCAGCTTTCTTTTCTCCAGGTTGAACATCTCCAACTCACACAGTCTGTCTTGAAAAAGAGAGGTGCTCCAGCCTTCTTATAATCTTGGTGGCCCTCCTCTGAATCCACTCCAAGCGCGCGTCTCCTGTGCTAGGCATCCCAGTGCTGGAAGCAGTAGTCCAGGTGGGGTCTCCTGAGAGTGGACTGGAGGGGGAGAATCACCTCCCTCGACCTGCTGGCCACTCCTCTTTGGATGCAGCCCAGAATATGGCTGGCTTTCTGGGCTGTGAGTCTGCACTGCCAGGTCACATCAAGCATCTCATCCACCAACAACCCCAATTCCTTCTCCTCAGGGAGAGTCGTTCTTTATTATTTTCTCAGCCTGTATTTATGCTTGGGATATTACACACCAGATCAGCTACTATTTGGTGAGAATCACCTTGTGGGGGAGCGTCTCTGTGAGTGTGTGTTGGGGAAGGGCTGGGCTGTGCCTGCCCGCACGTAAACCCTTCCCAGAGCACACGGGCTGCAG
>JAWWTY010000077.1:74574537-74602122 GCA_035222235.1 Margarornis squamiger
TCACTCTTTATTCTCTTAATCTCTCTTCCTTTGTTTCTTTCTTCCTCTTGTGGGTAACCTAAACACCTATTTTCTGTGTTTAACTTAAGTTGCAAGTACCTCACTTTAAGTAGCGTGGAGTTTGTGTTTGCTGGGTGTGACAAAGGTTCTCTATAGCAATGTTTGCTAATCCTGATAACTTGTTGTAATGCTTTGTGAAATTGTGTGTTTATCTCGGTAAAAACCTTTTTGCCAAAATGCCTATATTCTCACCAAATGTAAAGAAATCTCTTAGAGAAAAACTTACAGGATTTCTCCAGACATTAGCTCTGGGTACCAAAGAACCTCACACTTCAATGGTTTGTGTAAGCAAAATCTCTTGAAGCCTGATAAAGCTGGACCAGATATTTCCATTAGAAGAGGTTAACAGAGGTGATACTGGCTCATCCAAAGGTCAGTAATAATTTCCCAAAGCTACTACCATTTTCATTTTGGAAGTATTGTCATTTTCATCTTACACAATTTTATCACGCAGAGACCCTATATATAGTAATATCAATTATTTCTTCTTCCAACAACTTTTCCAGTGTTGGGATCCTTCAGTCATCACATATTTCAAAATTGTTGTATTTTGTTCCACTGGACAAATGTTGCAATGCATATTCAGACCTGTAATTGTATTTTTTTTCTTTGTGGATTTGTGGTTCGCCATTTACTTGCAAAGAAACATGGAATCACAGAATAGTGGTCATCTAGTCCAACCCTCCTGCCATAAATGGGGACACCTTTAACTAGATCATGTTGTTCAGAGTCTGTCCAACTTGATCTGGAGTGTTTCTAGGGATAGGGCAACCACTCTGGGCAACCTGTTCCAGTGCTTCACCTCCTTCATTGTATGAAAAATTTCTTTCTTTTATCTAGTCTAAATCTGTCCTCTTTTGATTTAAAATGATTATCCCTTGTCCTGTTGTAACAGGCCCTATTAAAGTCTGTCCTCAAATATTTCGAGATTATGCTGACTCCCAAACCACATTCAGGAATTTCTTACAAGGATGCGAGTCAGAATAGGCCACATTCTTGCCATGGATCATTTTGGTAACTTCAAAACAAAAAAGAACAATTGATTTCCATTACCTGGGAACAGTACCTGCAATTGTTTAGTTTCCTAGCATAGATCTGCCCTATACCAATGACAAATCCGATATTTCAACTGCTGACTTCACCACGCAATTGTACATAAATCTTGAAGAAGAACAGGTTTTCCACCAGCTGTATGTTCATACAGCTCTCCGATGTCATAATTTCTTTCATTTGAAGAGCTTCGGTCAATTAACCTTAATAAACAACACAGAATAAATGAACCTTGCTAGAAAAGTATAAAAAAGACTTCTTATAAACCATGCAAAAGATATTTGATTTTTTGATCACTTTCTGGAGAGTTTTAATGCTCTCAGAAATAAGTGGCCAAGGAACACTTCTCAACTGGATGCAAGTTGAGATCAGTATGGGTCTATAAATTTTAAACTGTATTGTTGCTATGATCCACTATTTTCAGTAAGGTTTTCACCAATGGTTTGGAGCAAAGGTTTGTGAACCACCTCTGGTACCCAACTGTTTTAATGCAGCATTTTCAGCCTCTTTTCTGGAAGAAATGGGGTGCATGCAGCAGCCATACTGTCTCTCCATCCGTATATTTGTAAATATCTCCTAATAACTTTAGAACCTATTGGTCATCTCAGTTAAATTTGTCTGAGAGTTATGTTGCCAACAGTATTCTATTAGTATTAATTCAGTTAAAATTGGTGAGTAGGGAGACATTAGTGAAGAAAAATCAGATGTAAATTTGGCCTGATTCTTCCAGAATAAAGAGCTACCTTATCAATATACTTGCAACTTTGAACCTAGTATTTTTTCTATTAAATGTAAGGAAAAATGGGAAGGGATCATGTGCAAGGGAGAAAAGAAAGACTTTAAGGACATGACAGGGAATGGGGAAATGGGAGAAAATAATTACTAGAAAATATAGAACACTACTAAATAAAAGTTTGAATTTAATTGTCTCTGCTTTTCTTACAACATCTCCTTTTACTTAGCCATGTCATAATTATAGAATCAGTAGATCAGAAAATGGTAATGACAAGAGAGAGATGCTAATACAAAGTTCATTGTTTAAGTGCCTTTAAATATAAGGCTGAGAAAGTTTTCAAGCACCTGACAAGGAGAGGCTGCTGACAGTCAGACTAGGTGCCAAAGACAGCATAGAGGGAGTTGTCTAAGGCAGATTTTTAAATGAAGAGCAGGACGTCCATCACTGAAACATAATATAAGGAGAGTAGCATCTATGAGAAATAGTTGTTTTTCTTGATTTCCAAGAGGTCCAAGCTCAGGAAAAAAAGCTTGGGAGCTGCTGCCTCGCCCAGAGAGAAAGTAGAGCAATTAAGACACTTGGACACCTTTTCCTCTGAGAGGCAACATCTTCAATCTCCAATGTGAGAAAGAAAAAATACAGCCTGACACAGCAACCTTGAAATATTGCTGATCCTGTGTTGTAGCTTTTACTTTGGATGCAGCCTTTCGCTTTTTCTCTTTTTTGAGTGGTCCTAGTATTTCAGGAAGAACCATTCATTTCTCAATTTGCTATAAGAGAATAGAAAGTCTGGAGGGGAAAAGATAAGCTAATGAAATGTGTGTGTGGGGAGGGGGTGGTTGAGCTTTTCTTTGGGGTTTTACAGTTGGGCTTTTGTTTGGTTTTTTTGTTTTTTTTTTTCAGGCCACTGGTTTAATGAAAACCTTTGAAACTGAATGTAAAGCAGACTTAGACCTTGATTTATCCTGAAACCTGATCTACTGACATTAATTTTGCGTTGTACTCAAGAAACTTAAATCATCGTCTGGTACCTTAGCTTTGAAACCTTGTGATAAGGCAAGTGAAAAAATAGTTTTAAATATACTACCCCTGCATATGTGACAGCTAAAGCAGAGAGTTAAATGGGGGGAGAGAGAGAGAGAGATGTCTATCACCAAAATAGCTACTGAAGAAGGGAAGCTGTGAAAGACCCTGTGTCCTCTCAAAGAGTATGCTTTATAGGATGCATGTTGTTTCTATTTCCCTTCCTTTAATACCTAAGAATAGAAATTATTAGCAGAAATTTTATAGCAGTGGGCATGTGCCAAAGTAATCACATTTTGTATTTTTTTATAAGCGTAGATAAAATAAAAAATACTGTATTTATGTGGAAGATGCTCTCTTTGCAAGGAAGCTTATAAGTAATACATAAACATGCATTGACATATATATAGTAAACGTAGGCAGAATTTCCTTCCTCTGATCTGCATTGCAGATATCCTATCTACATTGGGAAATTGTGCTGCATGTTTTGTAGTCATTTTGCATACAGAATAGCTGACAGAATTTGCATTAGAGTTCCACAATTTATGTGATGAGAGTATTTTTTCCTAGGTATCTAGTGTGACAGTTGTTTGCGTATATAGGAATCATGTTGGGATTTTAAAATTTTTTTTTTAATGAATCTTTCTTGTTATTATTATTTATTTATTCATTCATTTATTGTTTCATCTCTTAATTGTTACATTTATAGGATATGGGGTCTTGTTTGTTGAAAATGTCAGGATTTGATCATCAAAACAAGCCTCATTCATTCTACTTCATTAAAAAGGAAAAAAAAAAAGATAATTTTTCCATGTAATTCAGTGATGTTTTACTTTATATCTGGAAAAGTTTGCAGAACTATGACCTAATATTCTAATGCATCTTTAACCCGACTAACACTTTTAAAAGCTAAGAGAAAAATTACAGAAATGAGATTTTTGTGTCTGTGTGATATGGCTAATAGGGTATTTTAATTTCATATAGAATTTAATTACATTACTGAGGATTAATAATCTCCTTTATCTACACAGCAACACTTTAAATATCTAAAGGAATGATTACACATTAGCATGTTCATTAACAAACAAGGTTATCTTAATGTCAATTGATTTCAGGGAAAGTTAATGGATTAGTTAAACAGAAAGTATTTCAGTGGAATATTGGTGGAACCCTCGTGTATAGCTAAAGTTAATGATGCCTTTAACTTCATACCAATTATAACAAATCTCATTGCAGGCAGAAGATTTGACACTTTTAATATTTTGATGTCTTCAAGAATCCCCAGGCAAATAATCCTTTTTCCTTAAAGGCAAACTGCAACTCAATCAAGTGCAATAAAAAATTAAAGTCTCCATTTTAAGTGAGCTTTAGGATTTTGGTTTGAATCCTTATTCTCTTAGAGTCACTTTGGAATATCTAAAATATCAGAATGAAAGCGGAAGTATCCATTTTCCACATCTCATAAGAAATATATTTTTATTTGTTTTGTCGTTTTTTAGTTCTTAAAAGAAAACATATTCTGTGGATGTAAGAACTCCTCTTTTGACATGGATATCAGTCTTATAATTTATATGTGAATCAATAAACTTATTACAATTGTATCAACCACTGCCTGCCTGAAAATGGAAAACAGATTTTTTTTCGCTCCACTGAAATATTTTGCATTGTTATGGTTTGTTATAATTTTTGTTGGGTTTTTTTGTTTGTTTGTTTTGATTTTGTTTGTTGTTTTTTAATGTAAATTTCTTGACAGCTTACTGTGCCATTTCCTTGTATTTTGATTTACTATTATGACATGAACCTGTCAACTTCTGTTGCCAATACTTTTTAGGTTGTTTTCTACAAGAAGTTGCTCAACATAAATTTATCATAGAAATTAGTATTAAAGATTGACATAGTTCTCCTTCTCATGAAGTTGCAAAAAAACAAAAAAGTTTGAGATGTGAAACTGTAAACAATAATTGAAAAAGTCCAATTGAAAAGTAAAAATGAAAATAATTTTTCCTACCTATCTAGCAGAGGATGCCCCTCAGATGAAATTAAAAAGATTTATAAATAGTATATGGTTATATTCTATATGTTACTGTCTTTAGTTTTGGGGAATTTGCCTTAAAATATGTTCTTCTGTCTGTTAAACATCTAAAGTCTAAAGAAACACATATTAAAGGTTAAACATCTAAAGTCTAAAGAAACACATATTAAAGACAAAATATTATATTGCTTGTTTGATCTGGTTAAATACGCAAAGACTGTCTGCATGAAAGAGGAAGACCTTAGAACCGAGTTTGTAAAATTTGGAATTCTTTTGGCTTTACCTGAAAGTTTACAGGAGGCTACTGCCTCCATTTGCCTTTATCATCACATACTTTCTGGTTGTTCTTTGAATATAGCTTAAGAGTTAGATAGGAAGAATAAAAGATCACATTTTCATTAAAAGAACTTTAGCACAATTTTTTCAAAAACTTCTGTTTTTAGAGTACAATAAATGGGAATAAATATGCATTTTAAAGAACTACTAAACAGAAATGGAATTCAAACTTTACACTCCTTCACTTGATTTATGTTGATAATTGGAGTTTTCTTTTTACAAAGTTTCTCTGCTCTTAATGAATTTTTCATTTTTCAGAGTAGGCTGCAGAGGCAGAAAAAATTAGAAGTCAGTATGGGAATATTATAATGCAATGACAAAAATTACTTTCAAGGCAGAATATAGGGAAACATGAGAAGTTTGTATTTTTGATTTGTTGAACTGACGAAGACCATGAAGCATGGCCAGTAGGTTGAGAGGGGTGATTCTCCCCTTCTCCTCCACTCTCATGAAACTCCACTTAAGATACTGCATCCAGCTCTGGGGCCCCCAGTATAAAAAAGACATGGAACTGCTTGAGCAGGTCCAGAGGAAGGACACGAAGATGATCAGTCTTGTCCACATTTCCTTTTAATTGTATTTAAGTTTTCCATTGCTGCTCAAAAATAAAACATCTTGCTCACTGCCATAAGCAAACATCCAACACTTCCTTACCAACATCAGAGATGTACATCAACTTCTTTAGAATAATAATTTAAGATTCATTTTGACCTGTTGTGACTTTTTTAGGTGGAAAGTCTCTGGGACTGTCTGTAGTTGACCTGGCCTGGCCTATAGCAACTTTAAACTAAGTGTAGGCTTTTCTGCAGTAAGGTGGGTGTCAGTCAAAGCTAACTAGGTTAGATATAAGACAGAGCACAAATGCAGCATGACTGGGAAAAATATACTTTGCCTTCAGCACAGGAGTGGAAGATAGGTGCTATGACATCTGAATGTAAGGACAGTTGACTTGTAAAGGAATGGGAACTGCTGTCTTTTGTAATTGTTCCTCTTGAACGTTCAGAACATCCTAACCTACACTGCTGAATGATATTTCCTTTGGCAGATGAGTTGTGACACTTCAGGTGTCAGGGAACACTCTTAACGTCAAAGGAGAGTGATCTTATATTTTCAAAAATACATTTCACTATAAAAGTACATTTCACTATAAAATTATCTTGACGAGAACTCTAAAATAAAAATAACAGCAATGGCTGTAGCGGGCTTGGTAGTCTCTCCCTGATATCCCTGATACAAGCCCCTGGTAAGCAGCACACCTCTCCAGAATGTGTAACAGGTTGGCAAATGGGTGCTTCTGTACCTCTCAGAAAACACTGTTTAACTGCCAGCTTTTCTTAGATGTGCTAGTTATTATACAGGGAGAAGATTAGGCTGTCTTACTCTGCCCCAGCATCTTTGCTGATGCAAAGGGTCTTTCATCTTCAGTCTGCAGAGTGAAGAGGCTCTGCCCTCCTGCAGCTCCTTGTCATTGCAAGCTTCCATTCTTCTACATTGTTGGGCCCCTCCCTTCTGTGTGTGTATGGGGGGTAAGGTATTGGCTGTTTGGCCATGGGCTGTGAGTCCACTGCAGACTGCGTGTGGAATCTGCTACCCAGCTCTTTCCCAGACTCCTTGATGCTTCACAGTCTTCTCACCGCCTCCTGCTGCTGAGCCACCTGCTGCAGGTGGTCCCTCACCTGGGCACATCTTTTGCAGGTGGGTCTGCTGTCTGTCTCTGCCCCAGGAGAAATGTCTTGGTACTTCCTGCAGTCTGAGGTCTGTACTGCAGCCTCTCCTTTTAGCGGTTCCCTCTGCGTGGAGGCATTGGCTGCCATCAGGGTAGATGGTACAAAGTCCCCAGTAGCAGTGGGAGCCTTGGCTCTCAGACAAGTACCTACCATTGTGCTTTGAGGGTCAGTTAGGATAAGTGAGCTGTGCAGACGATCACAGAATTGTGCCTGGTTCCTGGACTTCAAGTGACTGCACTCAGCCAGTGGAATACCCCTCCTTCAAAGAGGTGCCATCTCTGCACACCCTGTCACCCAAACTGCTGCACCACATCCTGGCTGCCCTGATCGTGGTGGTCCTTGTTGCTTATGCTGCCTAGGGCTGACCTTTGCTGGTGTGGGGGGGCAGCCACCACTACTGCTGGCTCTGCCCAGGCATCCTCAGTCACTCTCAGGCTGGTTACTGGTTGGGCTCAGCACCACCTTGTGTTTCCCCCACTCAGGAAAAACACCAAGTATATTGGTAAAAAAAAGTGGCATAAATTAAAAAAAAAAAAAAAAAAAAAAAAAAGTAGAAACTTACCACTATTTGAGTAATACTAGTGCAGAGTGACAACCTTAATTAAGTTTCTGTGTGATCCTACAACCTTTCTGTGATATTTCATTTTGCCCAGGATAACTGAACTCAGTTTCTGAGTGGAGTTCACCTCTGTTCATAGTGACTACTGAGTTTCTCAAGACCAAGACTGTTGTTCAATCCCTAACAGAGAAGTTCACATGATTTACTCTTTCTCATACCAGGCTCTAGATTTCAAATTTTATATGCAATGCTTATAAACCAAACTGACTTAGTGCTGAAGACAAAATTTAACATATTTAAAAAAAAAAAAAAAAATATTTCCAAAGCAACTAGGGTCCATGAATACCGGAATAAAAAACTTGGTTTTCTCTTGACTCATAGATTTACAGAAAGTTTTCAAGAAATATTTGGAAACCTAGTTATCTTCGAGAGATGTATTTCTAACAAATGCAGTGGAAACTGACTGACTAGAAGAAGGTTAACAGAGGCAGCAGGACAATAACACATACACACACACATACACACTCACTCACTCTCATATACATGCTAGTAAAACTCTTTCCTCCACAGGAATTCAGTTTGACAATCCTTGATTTCATTGTTAAAATAATGAAAAAGATTAAATTCCAGTCTACCTTATCGGTATCTTATACACAGAGAACCTCTAGGTACTAAGACATCAGGTTTTTCTTCATCAGGATTTTTCTTGTCAAAATTTGACTGCTTTTTTTATCTTTCACTCCTATATCAAATAATTTAGAAAGTGTAATTTTTTTTCTTATAATCCCAGTTTTGACAGAGCAAAGATTCTAACATGCTGGAGTCATGCACATAAAATTGCCTTTGCAGTAATGTCTTTGTATCTTTTAAATTAAATGTCACTGTTGCTTTTATTCATTTATCCTTTCCTATTTGATTATGAGAATGCAAATATTATGAACTCAGTTGCACAGGAAATTCAACTCAAATATCCCAGATTTGCATAAGAACACATGGTTGAACATAGATTTAGGACAACTGCACATCATAACTCCCTGAGATTAGCTCAGTTGGTTAAGCATGGTGCTAATAACAGCAAGGTTGTGGGTTTGATCCCTGTATGGGCCATTCACTTAAGAGCTGGACTTAATGACCTCCCTGGGTCTGATACAACTCAGCCCAGAAGACCCAGCCTTTGCTAGGTGTTACACTTTAATTTCAGGCTTCAAGAGATGTCACCCATATGAACCCTCGTAAAGCCATTGGCTCTTTGCTACCTTGAATTCACATCCAGAGAAAAATTAAGTCTCTAAGAGACTTCTTTTAATTTGGAGATAAAATAGGCATTTTGGCAAAAATAGTTTTACAGAGATAACATGCATCTTCACAAAAGCATTAGAACAGATTAACAGGGCTAAAAAGCAGTGCTATAGTAAGGAATTTGTGTTAGACCTAGCAAACAAACTCTATGCCACTTAAGTGAAGTGCTCACATCTTACAGAAAGTAAGTGTTTGAGTTACCCACAAGGGGCAGAAAATAAAGGAACAGAGATTAAGAGAAGAATGAAGAGAGGAAACATAGTTACCACTTAGAAGGTCACATGTTGATGGCTTTGAGGAGAGCAGACCAAGACCCAGTGGAGACCTTGTGCCAGCCTCTTTATAGACTCTGGCTATTGTGGCCGCTCCCCCCAGGCATGACCTTTGGTTCCCTGACCACTCCCTGTCCCCCCAGCAGAAGTGAGGGTGCCACAGCCAGTCAGGGGCTCCAGGGGGTGTGGTGTGGGCTGGTTACCACGTGTAACTTATTGCCTGACAGGTGCCCCATGTGGCCTCCCATGCCATGTGGCTGCAAACTTCACTGGC
Source organism: Margarornis squamiger (assembly GCA_035222235.1). NCBI lineage: Eukaryota > Metazoa > Chordata > Aves > Passeriformes > Furnariidae > Margarornis > Margarornis squamiger. The sequence goes on from JAWWTY010000077.1 coordinate 74,583,906, forward strand.
CATCCTGGCTGCCCACATGGACACTGTGCTAAAGGCCTGGTCCCCTCCCCCGACACACACAGATGTACTCCCACAAGGTGGTTCTGACCCAATAATCACTGATCTGGTGTGTCACAGGGTCCCTTCCAACTCAGAACGTTCTGTGAAATTCATGATCTTAGTGTTTCTCCTTCACTTGACTGTGGCAGTTTCCTAGCTGTTTTGATATTGGCCTTGCTCATATATGATGTTGCTCATATATAACATTGCTCTTATATGACATTGGCCTTGCCCACATAAACTTTTTAGTAAACTCAACATTACAATAGCATTTAAGCTGCATTCACTCAGACAACACAACAAGCATCTAAGCCTTGTGGATTAAAGAGCAACATTCTAGTGTTCTGCTAACTACCATCAATACATAAGGACTGTGATCTGTAAAGTCTTTTACACATGTAATATTCCATGCCTGTGAATACACTCTCTGTTTGTCTGACAGAATTACCCTTCATTTGGAGATGCTGAAAAATATTTTAAAAAGAGGTACCGTGGAGAGTTGTAGAAATTCCACCCACAATATTCACTACACAGTCCTAATGACGTTAGGACTGTTTGTCATTTAGTTCAGTATAGGGTATATGCTCTTTTTTTATTTTACAAGCTTACAGTCATATAGATCTAAATGGTTACTTTAGAGGTTTTCTACTTTCTTTTGGTTTATCATCATTTATGCACATGGAGGAAGTCTTACAAGAGTCTGTAAGGCTTTATTTTTATAAATTTCTTCCTCACAGGCTTTTAAGGCATTCTAAGGAGACTTCATTGCTAGACAAATCTGTAAAACCTATCTGTTAAGGAGGTATGTGTAAAAGTTCTGGTAACAGATGATATGTGTTTTACCTTGACAATACCCCTTTTCAATTTGATGAAATCAAACCAGTGCACTTCCCATTGCTCTGGCTGTTGTGAATAACCACACAAAATAAGAAATATCACCTCAATTCTTGGTTTCATTTTTATTTAAATAATAATTTTATCTTATTGAAAATAAGACTATCTACAGATACACAAAAGCAGTATTTCAAAGCCTATTGTTGTGTAAAGCTTTCTGCGCTGTAGGACAATTGGTGAGTGCAATAAAATTTTCTCTATTGATCTGTGTCATAGCCCATTTCTTGTTGCCTTGAGTGTAAGCCAGCCAGAACACAATCTATTTTTTTTTTTTCTTTTCCCTTAGAAAGATAACAGCAGTGATCCACACTTTCTATTGCAGCTGTCAAGTTCAAGTAAAATGTGGATAGTAGATGTCACCCACCAAGTTTTGGGAGGAGGTTGCAAATCCTTTGTAGCCATTTATGCTTTCCATGTCCGTTTTCAAGATTTTAAAACTATTCTAGGACAAAGGTATGAGTCCATTTTTTCCATTCACCATTGTACATGCATATTCCTGTTTTCATATATCTATGCCCCATATGCATAATTTTATTTATGATAATATATTTGCACCTGTAATTATCATAGTTAAATTTGTAATTTAAGCATATTTTTTTCTCATGTACTTATGTGTGTTGGCAAATGCAAAAAATATTAAAAATTGGACACAACAGGGAACAGAAATGCTGTGCAATATTTCCAGTTTTTTCATGTTTCTCCATAGAATTACTTAAACTAAAACTGCTTTTCACTTAGGACCTTAGGATTCAGAAATAGTGCATCCACTGCAACAGACTGGGAAGGATCAGGCAAGTCAATTATACACTGGGTATTCAAAATTTTATGAGAGAAATAAATTCTTTTGTTAATTGCAATAAAAGTCTAAAGTTTTTGCATATATGTCTCTCATTAAAAAAATGTGTAAAGCAGTAGATACACAGATTGCTGTCATAAGGACCATTTCAGTTGCCAGTTTGCAGAATTTGATTTAGTGGGCTAAGTCACACATGTGGAGCATTACGGATGTGAACTGACTGTGTTTATCCATAAAAAGCCCAATTCCTGCTTATGAAAGAGACACACAGGAATTAAAAATAAATACATATACAGCTAAAGAAGCAGTTTGGATTATAGCTCAGTAAAAAATTCTGATCTACTAAAATTAAGTTTTTCACAGCATGATTTAGTAGAAGAAAAATAGAATAATCTTAAAATTTGTGGGCTGTAAAATAAATATTTCAAATTATTATATTTAGTATGACACTGATCTTTCTTATTATGTACAATAGGAGACAACAAGGATACAAAGGGATCAGAAGCTTTGCATTCTAGGTAAATTTTACCAAAGTATTCTTGGACATCTATCTGCAGTATGCAATCTTCAAAGAGACAGGAAAGGATATTTATTTATAAGACACTTTTAGACAGAGGTACACTGTACCTCAACAATTACACACAGCAGATGACCTGCTCGTTGTCATTCAAAATATCTGTTGCACATGAAAAAAAAAACACCTCAGCAATCGTACATTAGTCCCAAGTTGCCCTAAAATGCTAAACATGGATGACTTTTTCAAACTGATGGAGATCAGTAAGATCTTTGAATCCTGTGAGTGACTTCACTGGAGTTTGTTTAGCTCACAACCTAGAGAAGTGTCTGAGGATGAATTTCAACAAGGTCAGCTGATCACTCCTGAATTTGTTGAACTGGAGCCCTAAAAGACTTCATGCCAGTAACGCATTGTCAAGGTCCTTCAGGTAATGCTTTTAATCAGAATGTTTTTGCACGATTTCTGTGGAATTCCTTTTTGTTTACCTTTGTGTTTACTTTTTGTCTAGGGCTTGACATGACACTTGGAACACATCATGCATAAACACTACACAGGCTTGGTTAAATGGAATTCATCCCCTTGCTCTGTGACAGAAATCCCAAGCAGATTGACTACATTTTTCAATTAACTTGAAAGCCATTCTGTTGACACCAGTCTGAGAGGCTTCTGTACTCCTCAGGCAAGAAAGTATGAGCAAAGCATAACAATATTTTTTCCAGTAGCTGCTGCCGAACTGCACATCTTAGGACTTCAACAGATACAGAAAAACTTTTTGCAAATGCCAAAGCCTATTCTTCATTTACAGGCTATACTGACACAATTTGGAATGAGAAATAAACCTAAAAGTGCAGAAACATTAAATCTGTACTTACTAATGTCAAGAGGCCAACTATGATTTATATACAGTCTTTTCTCTATGTGCATGTTCTTTAGGAAGCTGCATTCAATGGAAGCATGAATATACATTTTTTTTATTTAATATACAAATTTTAATGCATTGTTTTCAGTTATGAATCCATGACAAAAGATCATTTTTGCAGAATCAAAACATGGGAGATGCATGAATTTGTATCAGTAAATATATTTCCAGAAACATGAAATCAGTGGTATTTATTACAGAATTTAGCATGTTTGGCAAATAACATAAGACCCTTGTGTGTGGATCAGTTTCTACTAGTTATTACTTACTTTAATGGACTTCTCAAGAATTAATTCAGTTAAAGGGTCATGGCTAATGGAACTAGGCTTACATTCTTGTTTGTTAGGATTTACAATCCTATCACAATTCAAGTATGCCAAGAAGAAATCCACCATTTATGGATATCTCCTTCTTATTGCATGGTCATTTGGACCCCCATTTAAGAAGGATTCAATAAACAATATGCAGTAATACCATAGGCCCAAAGCCAGATATATCAAACTGACAGAAGATGCACCTCTATGTAACAGTATGACATAGGCTCCGGTATCATTCCTCCAACAATGGAGACTTTTTTTGTGAACTCATGAGGCTGAAGCCCTCTACTCTTAGTGGCAGCTCTACATACTGAATATGAGCTATTAAAAATATAGTTTTTAAATTGAATTTCCCATAAGCATATTTTTCAAAGGAATCTCCCAAACATGTTGTTAAGGTTAATCGTTTTGCCCCTACAATACAGACATTTGCTACACTATTTTCTGACAATTTGTGAGTATTTCTCTTGTTGCACTCTTCAAAATGTCAGATTGAAATGGAATGAACAGCTGTTAAAATAGTTAAAGTCACTAGTTACATAGGGTTTGCTAGCTTCATGATGTATAACCTACACAGAGACAGGAACAAGAATGAGAGAGGTATTAGTCTATGAAATATATTTAATTTCTGACCCCTGGTTTGCTTTAAACTTACTTCATAAATAACTTAATTATCTTTAAATACTTATTGATTACTTCTAGTTTTGGCTGAGGGGATTACAATGTATTTCACAAGTAAATAAACATCTCTAATTATATTACCTTCAAATTTCCACTCTGAATGGAGACGTGCTGCTTGCTCAGCAGAGGTACCAGCAGTGTCCTGCCTGTGTTGATTTTCCTGGGCTGTTTTCATCTGTAAATAAACAGGCTGCTTTTAGGATGATAAAGCTTTCTTGGGTGCACTTGTGATGTGATAATGCAAATGTCAACATGTTCTTGCATTAAAGGTTTCCAGTCACAACCTCAGACAATCTCTGCAAGTGCTTTCTAAGCAGTATATTTTCCCCATCTGACCACCCTCTCCAACAGACTGCTGTCCATCTTAGCCAAACCTCCACCTGGAGCAGACACAAATGGCAGTTCAGAATATCCGCTTCCACTTGCACTTATTTCATATTACCTTAAGATGTGGAACTGTAAGCTGTGGCAGCTGAGGAAATAGCCATGCCACCTGCCACATCCATCCTGCAGCTTGTGGTGCAGTTGTGTAGCTGAAAGGTCAGACTGACTGTATATTAGCTAGCATGTGGCATGAATATTTCAGGATTATAAACCAGAACACTTAAATTAATGATACCTCAGTTTTGTTCAGCCAAATTAATTGTAGCTTATTCAGATCAGCTCATGTTTTTCTGAAACAGTTCATTGAGCTCTAATTTTCTGATTTCAACTCCTGTCCTAAAATTACATTCTTGGATCATTAAAGCCCAAGAAGCTCAACAAGCTCTCCAAATAAGTGAACAAGATAAAACTCCTTTTTGAAATTAAGAACTACCTTCTTTCACTAATGAATTTGTTGCAGTAATAACAGTAATGACAACAGGAACAAAATAGTGAAGAAAAGGCTTTCTGAAGGAAAACCACAGTTACCAGATAACTTCTTCTCTTTACTGTCTTCAAACTAGTTTGAATTTTGCTAAAATTTTTCACAAAAAATACGATACCTTACATATTCCAAGGTTTATAATTCAACTCATTGAGAACAACATCAGTCCTATATAACTCCTATGTGGAACTATGCATGGTGTACAATGAAACATCAGATTACTTCTTAAGAATATCAAGTAAATTAAGATTTCTCAGGAAAAATAGGCCAAGGTCTCCTGGTGTATAATGTAGGGATTTATAGCATTTGAAGAAATTTCTAATTTTTACTCACAAGAACTAATTAACCATTACATGAAAAGTGACAGATTCCTGTCATTATTAAGAATATGCACACCTGCAAACAAGTGGGAAAACACAATTCCACATTCTCGAGGAGATAAAAAATAGTTGTCAATACATGGCACAATACTGTAGCAATGAGTCTCTGAAGAAGATGAAGAAACCAGTCATAATGCCTTAAAAACTGAGGCTTTTACTGTATTGTAAAATGGACTCTTTACCTTTTTTTTTCCTTGAGTTACCTTTCTTCTTCCCAAGACCCCTTGAGGACACCCTTATCTCCCTGAATTAGCATGGAAGAATGTGCCTGGACAGGTCTATGTGAAACCCCCCCCTTATTGGTCCTTTGTTAACCCTTTCCCCATTTTCTGTTAACCCTTGATTTTTATTGGTTGTGACCCACATCCCCTAAAGCCCCTTAAATTCCACTGACCATGTGAATAAACTCTCTCTCTGCTTCCCTTCCTGCGGTCTGTGTGTGTCTCTTTCCTGGGACATCTCGGGGAGACCGTGGCCGAGGGGGAACAAAGGGGGAGCGTTCCACCACCCTGTCGCACAATACAGAGTACATTGACAACTTGTGGCTGCTAGCTTATGGTTTGAGGAAACACTGTAATAACTTGATATTCAAGTACATAACTGGGAAAGCTGTGGACAAAACATGTGTTGTCTCTTTGTTTTTGCAAACAAACAGAACTTTTATTCCCCAAGAACTTTTACAGTAGAATAAGGTATTATTCCCTCCAAGAATTACATAGACATAGGTCCTCATGTAGCTGCTTGTGTGTATTTTATTGTCATGTCTATCTGGGTTCCCACATATTAGCAGAAAAATTCTTACCATTAAAATCAATAATAAACTATTAATGATAAAGTAGGGATAATTTGCAAATGGAATTCAATTTTTCCTTCTAGTGTCACTGTCTTACTTTTTTTTTTTTTTTTTTAAATTAAATCCTACAAAGAGCAAGAACATGGAAACAGATAGCCTACGCATTTGAAACATCCAGAATGTTGATCTTCAAGAAGAATGCTGGATTCACAAGATTCAGGACAACATTGTCTCCTGGTTTCAGCAAGAAGGGACAGTTGTTCTGTGCCACCTCACATCACTGAGGTGGGGGGAGGAAGGGAGTCTCTTCCCTGTGGTGGTGGTTCATTTATTACAAGCTTCCACGTGGTGAGCCTTTCTTGTACACTCATTTATTGCTGTTACTGTTCATGGAATCATAGAATATGCTGAGTTAAAAGGGTCCCACAAGAATCATCAAGTCCAACTCCTGCCCTGCACAGGACCATCCCCAAAAGTCGCACCATGTGCCTGAGAGCATTGTCCAAACACTTCTTGAACTCTGTCAGGCTTGGTGCTGTGACCACCTCCCTGGGGAGCCTGTTCAGTGCCCAACCACCCTCTGGATGAAGAACCTTTTCCTAATATCCAACCTAAACCTCCCCTGACACAACTTCAGGCCATTCCCTTGTGTTCTGTCACTGATCACCACAGAGAAGAGATTTCCTCTTTCCCTCACAGGGAAGATGTAGACTGTAATGAGGTCTCGCCTCAGTTTGCTCTTCTCTATTTTACTGCTGTTTCCAGTAAATTGTACTTACCTCAACATGTAAGCTTTAGCTTTTGTGCCTGCAATTCTCCTCTGCAGGAGGGGGAAGTGAGTGAGCAGCACTTAGCCTGGAGTGTTTCAGTGGGAACAGTGAATGGGAACACCATTCCTAAACCATGACACACTCTGACAACACTGATTTTGGTAAACAAAATAAAATATGTGAAAACTCATTAATTTTTGTAAAGAAATTATGGATTTTTTTCAACTTTGTTTCCTTAAGAAGTGTTATGGGAAAAAAACCAAAACAAAACATAGCTTTGTACCTATATGTCCTGAACAGCTTCAGCATCTTTCACAAACCTCAAAAATGGTTTTGAGTGTGCTGTAATTCATCTACATGGAATATTGCTCTAGTGCCAAAATCAATTTCCCAAAAGCCAATAGACAAAAGTGGTATTCAGGACACAAATCTTGAAATAAAATACACAGTATTCATTCTAACACTCTTTACAGTTCAAGATTCAAATGATGAACAAGAGCAGAAACATCCTCTGATGATAATTTCTGTTTGAGTCAATTCAGTAGTGACCATGTTGGTTTTCGCTTTTGGTAAGTTAAAACAGGGATAGAAACCACTTCCACTGCAGCTGTCTTTCCTCCCTCCTGAGAACAGGATGTAGGCAGTGAAGGAAGATGCTTTTCTTGCCAATTTTACTCCTCTTTGAATAGACTGTACTGACTCCAGATCTTATTCTTCTAGAGCTTTTTATTTAGCAAATATCTGTTTATATGATATATCTTGTACTTTACAGGGACTGTACAGCAGATTTATGGACAATTTGTTATGTAGGCAGAAGAAAAAGAAATACATATTAGATAACCCATATTAATGCTGCTTGGGCTGCATTCCAGACAGTAAGAAGATAGGTTTGGCAGTCTGTGGTACTTGATCTCAGATCTAGAACACAGTACCCCTGCACCTACATTTGTGCACACATAGCCTAAGGTGTGTGAATTTCTCTGCTCTGAGCTCCTTCCAGTGACTTTTCCAATTGACGAAATTTTGGAGTAAGAAAAAAGGTATCAAACACAGTTACAGTGTTTGGATTTTTTTTCTGAAAATAAGAATTAGGCAAAGGAGAAAGACTTCGTATGTCCAGTTTATTGTAGAGCTGCTACATGATCTCATTATAGAGACTCCACACACTGCGACTGCAAAGGAATATCTTATATAAAGCATGCTGCAAATTCTGTATTTTTGCTCATAGTTTCACATTGCTTTGAGGAAAAGATTTTTATTTAGTTTTGAGAGTGGAAGATGACAGTATATATCTATTAGATGAAGAGTTTAACTATATTTATGGAGTACACAGGTATGAGATACAAGTGAAGTTTCAGGTTATCTATAAGCTATGGTAAGAAAGACATCTCTGCGCTCTGCATAGGTCTTCAAAACAGAGAAATTTAGTCTTGCTTAAATAACAGAAGCAGTCCAGTCTGTGACACAGACCTTGATGAAGGCACTCACTTTTATCCTTGTAGCCTCATGCTGCATCACCTCAAATAGCTTCTGTCTTCATTTAGGCATGATATGATGAAAAGTGAAAGCATTTTGCTGTCTCTCCTTGCACATTTTTCTCCTCAAAACTATGAGAACATCCAGCTTTGATTTTGTTTTGCTAAATATACTTCAAAGGTTGAAAGTTGGCATGAGTTATCTGCAGACCTACCTAGAAGTAAGTGATCCATAAAATGCATAGAAATCACAAAGGAGGTGGCCAAGTCTGGTAAAGGCAATGAGTTGCACAGCACTCTGTTTTTTGAGTTTATTTCTGCCTCCCTAACTGAATTGTGAGGCTGTACAAACTGAAAAGGCAGTAGGTCTGCAACGTTTTGTCTTGAAAAATAAAAACCAATTGAATTAAGAGAAACTATTTGGTTAAAAGTCATTGAAGGAATAAACTTGTTGCCATTCAGGCATAGACTATATGTTTTAGACAGCAAATGTAGTTTTTACAATAGTTATACTGGACTTACAAAATATTTTACAAAATATTTTGCTTCAAATTGTGCTGTAAATATGGTTTAAGGATGGCAATAACAATCCAGATTTCATTACAAAAATAGCTGTATTTTTGTTTGCAAATAATCCAGTAATGAATCTTGATCATTTTGATCACATTTTTTATTTTTAGTTACTTCATGAATTCTTTAGAGTAGATGGCTATTCATTTGTAAATAGGTGTTTTTGGGGTTTTTTTAATATTTGCTCTTTATGGATTTTGGTTGTTTTTTTTTAATAACACATATTTTTCCACTGCAATATTAAATGGGGAGTTATTACTATATATTGTCCCAACAGTGAGTAGGCACACTGTGAGTAGACTGTGACTAGACTCAACAGTCTAGCTTCTAAACTTATAAAGGGAGAAGTTAAATTCAGTACCTCTCCCCAGACAAATCAAAACACCAGGAAAAAGTATGGATATCAACTGGTCTAGTGGCTTCCTGGTGTCCATGCTAAGTTAGATTTCACTTTGAATGGAAGAGGCCATGAAGTACCTGCAAAAAATAATTGAAAGCGGCTTACTTAGAAGTTCCTGAATAGCGTGCATTCTTCCACAAAGAACACAAGATCACAAAACCATTTAGATATTTTAACATGAGAAACCACAATGGACAGTCACAAAAAGAAGAGGTGCCAAATCTGAAAGACCAAGCAGATATATATGGGATAAATGCATAAACAGAAAGGATATGCATCTTTTCAAAAACAGAAAAGTAAGTGAACACTTTCTGCTCCATTGAGCATGTCAAGTTGTGCATTCCTAGAGAAGAATAACTGGGAAAATATTGATGTTATCTCCTGTGTATGACATGTCAGTAAGCTATTTTCTTCATCTCCTAAGAGTGTGTTGCATTTTTTGGTCTTCTGAGCTTTGTACTGAAATGTAGTTTTTGAAAGAGACTGTGAAGAAAATCCTGGGTTGATAGGGCAAATTTACACAATTATAACCACCTTTTTTTTTTTTTTTTTTTTTTTTTAATAATAATTGATGCCATTTTCTGTATGTGGAAAGAAAAAAACTTGATCTAATTTTATCTTGAAAAGCTAAAAGTTAAAATGTTCTTTGTCAGTAAAATTTTGTAATGCTATTTTAGTGCCTGCTCAAGTATGTCTTCTGAAATGGATGTAAGAGGAAATTTTGTATTTATTTATCTTTTGATTTTGAACTTTGTCCAAAGGAAAATTATGAACTATTTACATTAAAGCCCGGTATTGAAATGATACTAAATAGTCTCTTTAATTATATGAAAATAAAATTAACTTGACCATCAGAAGTTCCCCCATGTATAGAACAATCAGCCCAAGACACTGTTGTTCAGTAAGAAGCTGTAAAATGATTGTACTTTTAAATGTGGCATTTAGATTTACACAAGATAAAGGGTGAAACTTCTCTGTATTATAGCAAGCTTTGTCAAATTAAAGAGTTAAAATTCATTAAAAAAAGTTGAAGCAGACAATGAGTTTGATGCCTTCAGACAAATCTTTACAAGATAAATCTAAACATCTCTGAACTGCAGAACATCAGAGCAAAATTTAGGCCCCATAATGATGCCTGAGATTCTAATCAGAGGCTTAGAAATACCAATGCTGGGTTTCACTTCTGAAGTTTCCATCTGGTTTTTATATTATTTTTGGCCATTTGAATGATTTGCATAATTGCAATTATTGTGACACAGCCTAAAGTTGTGATCTGATAGTTATAAAATGTCATGAAGTTGATTAAAGATGTATTAGAAAAGTCACATTTAGTATATTCTTCAAAGGCTAAATGTCAGTATTTTTCAGTCTCTTTGCTCTTTGTAATGGAGAATCAAATGTGGGTTTTCATACAGCAATCAGATCTCTTGACAACCAAGTTTTGTAGATGTTTTCAGCAAATTGAAAGAACTCTACTTTGCGTGAAATAAAAATTGGATTCAATTTCACTTTACATGTGTTTGATACTAACACAAATAGAAAATAATTCAGTTAATGACTGAATTAAATAGCTGTCAAAATTAGATAAGGTTAATGATCTGTTTTAGCCTCAAATTTAACATACCTACTGAGACTACTTTTCACAGGAATTTACTGTATGTTTATTGTGTATACAGTTAGATGTAAAACAAATTCATTAATAACATACCAGAAAAACAATTTTCTACTGAGCATTAAATATAGCTACATATAGGCACGGCAAATGCAAAAATCTTTGAATGAAAAACAGTGAGATCTCAGGTTTGTTTGAATAATACATTATTACTTATTTGCATAGATCATAGTTATGGGCTCTTGTTTGCATTTTAACAAATATGGATCCCACTAGAGCAATAAATACTGGCAAGTTTATTCACAAAGTACACCTAAATTATATTTATTACGGATTTTTTAATTTCTTCTTGGAAATATGGGTTATAAAGCTAAAATGCATATATTTTCAACAGCCAGTCTCATTTTATTGTTGTTTAGATCACAAGGTACACCTTTATTATTTTAATGGATTTCATAAACATTTTATAGACTGTTTCTTGAAGGAAATGTTAAAATAATACACAGCAGTTAACATAATTCACACTATTTTTTACATACTTTTCTTAGTTGTTTCTGATGACATATATGTACTGTGATCATTTAGCTACCATTAAAATAGCTTAAATAAGTTGTATAATCCAATAATAATGATGCATTTACCAATGAGTTTTTCTTGCCTTTTTTTTTTTTTTTTTTTTTTTTTTTTTTTGGAGGGGGGGGAATACGTCCAGATACAAAATTTTCACTAATGGGAATAGAGGATTTTAAAGAATCTTCATCTACTTGGAATTTTTTTACCTGACTCCAATATCATGAAATACATTTTAACTGACTTGGCACCCTTAGAATTGGATTGTCATAAAATGTGTCTGGGTCACCCAGAATTTATATAAAAACATTCTCCTTCAAAACCTAATACCACTATCTTGGTATTTAATTCACCCCTTTACCTTAGCCTCACACTGCTGTGGACCTTTTGGATCACATAGACATATATATAAATGTGTGATGTATGCATGCTTCATATACGTATACTAACACACACACACACATATATACGTATGTATATATGTATATATGTAAATATATAAATATACATATAACCATATATGCACATATATACTCATATATACATGTGCATATAAATAAATGTATATATGTTGGCCAAAGATAACTGAGGAAAAAGAGAAGATAAAAGAGAGCAACTTAAAAAACCATTTGGACATGGTCCTGGGGAAATGCCTCTGTGTAGAAGGGGATTTAGATCAGATGACTTCCGGAGGTCCCTTCTAATCTCAACCATTCTGTGATTAATAAGTGAATTAAACAGTGAATGTGATGAATAAAATTCCATTTGATAGCCAGTCTTAAAACAGTGTCTTCCCAACCTCTTGATTTCACAGTTCTCTAACTTATGGTTTATAAGTTGGAATGCAGTTTTATTATTCACAGAGCCTTTGGATCAAAAGGAACTGTGGATACTTCCTGGTGTCAATCTCCTGCTGCGGTGCTTCCATCAGGAAGACAACAGATTCTTTAGGAATCAGTATACCTAAACAGAAGCAAATATTCCAACCAGGCTGGTTAAAAGCTTCAATACTTCAGAAACTATTCAAAAATCCCTCTTCTTATGTCCTTTTTTTAGCTTTCTTTTATCTCATTTTCACTCTCCGAGTTCATTGAAGGAACTATTTAAGTGCATGCATTGACTAAACTTTATATGCAGAACAAAACTGAGTCTAAAAAATAACTCCCCTTTCATATAGCAGACAAACATGTTAAACAAACACCTCTTAACTCGATGAAAATGTGTGTCAAGCAGTTCAGCAAGATGAACAAGTACCTCTGGGAAGCTTCTATTTATTGACCAAGTAAGAAGAGTATGATAAATGCTGAAATGATACATTCTACAATGTTTCAGTTGGCTAAAAATCATGTTTATTGCCTGGTATCTTTAAATTACATTTGTTTTATGATGGTGCTTATGAGTAATAAAACAAGTGCTAAAAAATGGTCATAAAAGAACAAATGTTTGGAACTTTGCTGGTCTTCTCAGGCAGGTTACATTTTATGTCAATTTATAGTTTTTCCAATGCTCAGCTATTGCAAGCACCACATCACAGGAGTACTTAAATAAACATGACCCAAATAGATAATATCTTTTTTATTTAAATTTAAATCAGAACCAGGCCAATACTTATCAGAAAATGAAACATGAGATTACTGCCTCTCCACAGAATTCTCAGCAAGTATTGATCAGATTTAAATACTTAACCACATATCGACTCTTTTCTTGCTACTATTTTTCTTAATATATCCATGAAACGTTATTCTTAAGCATTAGCTATTTTGAGAAGAGTATTTACAGACATATTATCTGATGCTTCAACTGCTGAAACACTGTGTGCAGATAATGCTGTGAAAATCTTGCTTATTCATTCATCATCAAGCTTGTATGAGGTAAACAGAGCAAATGATTATATATGTGGTTCCTAATTGCACACTATTTCTTTGTATATATGGAAAATATCTCACTTTGACTTGTGAATTTTGGAGCATTTGAACCAAGCTTTTGTCTCAGTTGTTAGATGTTGTGTGAACTCCACATAAATTAAAAACAAAATAGCTTTAAACTTTCTGGAATGTAATTCTTCCCCCCCAGGCTTATACCTATTACTAGTTTTCTTACATTTTTGTTTGAAATAATACAGTAAAGCAGCATCAATATAAATACAACCTGTCAATTTGAAGGGAACACTGTGCATCTATAAAGTATGCTCGTTTTGGAGATTTCTAAAGATAACTGGATAGCACTTCAACCATCCAGAAATTTTCTCTATTGTTTGTAATTCCAAGGGAGTGTACAAGTGAGTTCTGAGCGCTTTTCTGAATGTTGATGTCAGGTTGTCTAGAACACCATGTGATGTTACTGCTTAGAACACCTAATATAGAACCTACTATAGTTGCTGAGGTATCTCACACTTTTTACTGTAAACAAATAAAGTGCATCACACAAAAATCATGAAGAAAAGTAGAAAAAAATTACTTCATTAGTAAATATGAAGGAAAGAAGAATTTCTTCACCAAATTCAGTATCACATCTGCAGACTTGTTCAGAGTCATGCATGTCTCATTACACTGGAGTCAGAGTGCAATATCTGACACTTGGTAAACACTGGCCTATGAGTAGCCCAGTTAGGCAGTTGTGAGCATTTATCATATAAAATACAAAATAAATGTAAGGATGATTTTAAAACATTTATATCTCACTATAAGTATTCTACTCGTTCTATTACAGAGTTCCAAGGACATAATAAAAAATGAACTAAAATAGCCCTTTTCCCAAATATCTTTCATAAATATTACTAAATAGATACATAGTATCACTGTGAATTATTATTAGCAGTAGTAGTAGTAGTATTATGTCATACTTAGGCTCAAGATAGAAAAAACACGGAAGGATTAAATGTAAAAACTCATTTTCAAATAATAGATTCTGTATTTTCAGAGTACTGGTGAAAATTACCTGACAAGGCAATTAATGTAATGAGCTTCCTCAAGCTGTTTCCACTACATTTTTAGGGTAATAATAAGTATGATTTTGCAGTATTATGCATTTTGTTTTACTAGTCATCAATGTCCAGTGCTTGAGTGGTTGTTGAACTCCAAAAACTAGTTACCAGGATTCAGTGAACACCTCAGGTTTTGTATTTAATCAGTGCCAGCTATCGTGTTCATTATTGTTCAAACTGCGAAAAATTCACCACTTTCTTAGCTGATGTAAATCTGAAACACTCTTTACTTCTGTGAGGAAATACTAATTTACACCACTTTAAGAGATGAAGTCATTCACCTCTTACATCTTCATGGTTCAACACTTACAGTGAGACTAAGTGAGAGAAGATCCCTTGGAAGTCTTCCACTGAAAATAGAAAGGTTTAAATATTCACAAGGGAGACCCTGTGGAGTGCTAATTGGGGATGACCAAGTATTATTTAGGAATCATTTCCAAATCTAGCTCTTACAAATGTTAAAGATTAAATTAATTTCTTAAAAATATCTATAATTTGTTAACAGATCCCTGAAAAACAGTAGGGTTTTCCTGTAAATATTGGAATATTGACAATAGTTCC
Organism: Margarornis squamiger; assembly: GCA_035222235.1. Classification (NCBI taxonomy): domain Eukaryota; kingdom Metazoa; phylum Chordata; class Aves; order Passeriformes; family Furnariidae; genus Margarornis; species Margarornis squamiger. The sequence continues at coordinate 74,599,051 of JAWWTY010000077.1, forward strand.
TCTTGTTATTTGGTTTTTATTTTTTTCCATAATTTGCTGATCAAAATTGTTTACAAAGGAACTCAAAAAGTACAGAATTTTTTCAGCTATGAACAATAACATAGAAAAGTGAACATAAACATCCTATGTGTAATTTTGCTCAGGGCAAACAGCATATTTCATTATGCCAGTGTAGTGTCTACCATAATAAAAACCCCTGCATCCTCTCAGAGAAAATATAAAAATCAAACATAAAAATAACGTACATCTATTGGTGATCAAATATAGCATGATCAATGTAGAGCTCTCCTGTTCACTAAATATTTGCAAACATACAACCTCACTATGCTGATACCACCTACTAACTACATATTGATCAGTGATACATTGCATAACAAGCCTGCTTTTTTTCAGATGCTTTGTCTTGTAAATTGTACAAGGTAATAAAATTTATTTCTTATGGCAAAGTACAAAATGTAACAGAGTGATTATAAAGAGACAGCTTTGGATTAGCTGGAATCATATAACCAAACAAAATAATGGCTTATACAAATGGAACAATATGGTGAGTAACTCTCATATAGGGTCACATGTATTCAGTCTGTGTTGCAGGTGACTAATCTAAGATCTTTGGAAATAGAAACCTCTTTCACCTTTTTTTTTTTTTTTTTTTTTTTTTGTGGTGCAGTGAGATTATCTTTAGAAAGGCAGGATCTATGAAGAGTGAATAGCTTTTCAAATACTTCCTAGAATCCTGACAGCTTTCAGTCCTGATACTTTTTCTCTTAGTTCTTTAAATGACTTGTCAGTTCTTGGCTTTTGGCAGGTGGAAGCTCATACAGTCATCAGCTGGCCTATGCCATCCCATTTCTCCCTACCACTGTCAATAATCACTCTCAAGCTTGGCAGATACTGCCAATTTCTCCTTTACTCTTTTACTGCTGATTTGCTCACTTTAAAATAGCTGTTCTCATTTCTGTGTCTGGAACACACAGTTTTTCTTCAGTGCTCTTCTTTGTAGCACAGGAATCTTCTCTCCTCATGTCTTTCACTGCTAATGTCATTCCTTTACTGCCTTGCTCTAATGAGCTATTTAGTTTCCTGATATGTGATGTGTGTTACTATCATGTTTTCAGTGCTTACAAGTATGCTGCTTCCTAAAGACTTACGTGAACATAAGAACATGCTTTTAAATATGCGTGTCTGACTAGCTGCAGATGCGGATATGTACTGTCTGCCTAAACAGGTGTTTGTTTGCCTTAAAAAATTAGTGTTAGACACTCAATCATATGAGCAAAAGATTGCAATGGTCTTTGAAAAGCAGATCATGTGTCTACACATTTTTCCAAATTTCAGGAAAGTTTGCACCTCTCAAGGCACATAACCTGTGCCAGGACATCCTCCTCTGGAATGTGACCAAGATGGTGATCTATTTGCAAATGTATCAGTGGTGGGCTGATAGAGGCACCAGGCAATGTTGAAACCAGTCTGGTTTCCACCCTGAGTTAACGTCCTGATGGTGAGGCAACCACTGCAGTCAGGTAGACTGTTAGTCTATCAGTTTATACTATAAAAATCCAGTCTGCTCTCATATGGTCAGGTTCTTTTACTATAACCCTTCTTGGGGTGTGTGAGTGCAGATTCCTCCCTTGGGTGGGGACACCCCTCAAAATCTTTCCTGGAGGTTGACAGAAAGAAATGTGCCCACAAGTGTGTGTTAGATCAATCTCTAATTAATAATTATTTATTTTTGGTAGCTTTGATATAATTGCTTTAGTATAATTTCTTAAATATAATGCACTATCCTATCTTATACTATACTAGTAGTAATTTTATCCTTTGTATTGTGTAGTAAATAATTCTAATTAAGATCTTTTGTCTGATCATTTGTAGTAATAAATGATTCATTTTATATACATTTACCATCATTAAAAAATTGTGGGACAAAAGTGTTTCCATTACACCTCTATAATTCCTTAAATTTAAACTGTGGACAAAATCTGAGGCGAAGATTGAATACAGACTCACCTAGGCTCCTCTTTGAGAAGGAGTTTAGAAAACACCTTGCACCTTGTGACTCAACTTCTGGACTTATTTAGTAAACTTTGTCTAAGCTTTCCACTCCCACCTGCAACAAACTAAAACAGATTTTATTAGAGATCTCTGTAGTTTTATAGCGTTGTTTTTTGGGTTTTTGGTTTTTGGTTTATTTTGGTTGGTTTTGGTTTTTTACCAGGCTGTTCTAAAGTTCAGTTTCTAAGGCATCAAATGCTACATTTATTAATTGAACTGGGGAGTGACATGACGTTCACAAAAACAGATTGGGGAATTGCAAAACTCAGTGTGGAAAGTGCATGTTCTTCACATTGAGAAAGAGATTAGATATGGTTGTCTACAGTCAGAGTTACTGTTCTGAGCCTTCTAATTAGGCTTTCTTTTATGGGTAATTTAGAAACATAGGTTTTCTATAAGGTATAACTATGAGGATGAAGCAGTAATTCCTTACCATCAAGACTGAGAGCTATTTTCTAAGTTATCTTTCAGCTTCAGCCTGGCATGGTAGGTCAGAATTCCCTACACACAAGCAGTTAATACTAGAAGTCAGAACAACATAGCTTGTGCAGCATTTGTACCATGAAAAAAACAGTCAAACAAGACAGCTGCAAATAGTAAAATGTCAAGAAAAGACCTCATTAGATATCAGGTGTTGCCCAGTTAATCTATATTATTGAATTTCTCCCTCTAATGAAATGCTCTTCTTTAAATGAATTAATTTTTGTTTTAAGAGGGAAAAAATAATTCACTGACCACCAGAAGTTTTAGAACAATTTTCTCAGTTTTCTCTTTGCTATATGAGGTCAGTGTATTATTACAGTCTCACTAAATTGAAAACTGACCTACCTGTCATCAAGCAAATAGCTTGCTAAGTTAAACCTCTTACTGATGGCTGTAACTCAACCATTTCCCCGGGCAACCTGTTTCAATGCACGCACCTTCTTTTTGGTGAAAGAAATTTTTCCTAGTATCCAAACTAAACCTTCCTGGTGAAACTTGAGGCTATTTTCTCTTAGCCTATCGCTTGTTACTTTGGAG
>JAWWTY010000077.1:74605256-74684936 GCA_035222235.1 Margarornis squamiger
TTTTCTTTTTTTTTTTTCTTTTTAATTATTATTTGACTAATCTAAGCTGTAATTTAATCAATGTAATAAAAAAAAAAAGTTCTGTATGTTTCCTTTCAGCAGTCAAAGTTGCTTCAATGCCTCAAATATGAGTGTTGTAATGTTTTAGCTTGTAAAGAATTCATCAAATGTCATATAAGTCTTAATTTTGCAATCTTGCATTAGTAATGTTTTAGCTTGTAAAGAATTCATCAAATGTCATATAAGTCTTAATTTTGCAATCTTGCATTAATATGGCATTGTTTTTTCAAACAAAATATCTGTGGTTTTCTTGATAATTTCTACTATTTTTATGCCATATTCTTATCATGGTTTAGCCCCAGCCAGCAACCAAGCCCCACACACCCACTTGCTCACTTACCCCACCAGGAGGAAGGGTAAAAGCTAGAAAACTCATGGGTTGAGATAAAGACAGTTATCTGTTTTTGTCAGTAAAAGCTGTGCACACAAGCAAGCAAAAGAAGCAGTTAATTCACTGCTTCCCATGGGCAGGAGGGTGTTTAGCCATCTCCAGGACAACAGGACCCCATCATATATAATGGCGACTTAGGAAGGCAAACACCATCATTCCAAACATACCTCCTTCTTCCTTCTGTCCCCCACTTTATATACTGAGCACGATGCCATATGGTATGGAATATCCCTTTTGTCAGTTGGGATCACCTGTCCTGGCTGTGTCTCTTCCCAGCCTTCCATGCATCCCTAACTTCCTTGCCAGCAGGACAGTATGAAAAGCAGAAAAAAAAAATCTTAGCTCTGTGTAAGTAATGAAAATGTCTCTGTATTATCAACCCTGTGTTCAACACAAATCCAAAACACAGCCCCATATCAGCCACTGTGAAGAAAATTAACTCTACCTCATCCAAAACCAGCACATTTTTTTATATTAATCCTACTGATTATGCTGAAATAAACTGATTACTTCACTTTAATCATCCTTAATCTTTGCCAGAGTTCAAGGAGCAGGAGATCCATTCTGAAAACAGGGGAATTTTACGAGCCTCTTGACAACATTTTTTCTCCTGCACTGTGCTGTTTTATCATATGTTCAGTGAAGTGGAGTCAGAACTGATATCTGCAAAGAAAAGATTGAGTTTAGATCACTTAAAGTCAAGCAACATTTTGCTCTGTCTAGATTTTTCTTTTTGTTTTTGAGTTCGCTTTGAGTCCCACATGAATTTATTTCACTTCCTAAAACATCCCTTCCTAAGTGTTTTCTTTTTTCTGGAGCCTGACAGGCTCACATACCAAAAACTTACGTAGTCATTTACTGCAAGAAAAAACAGAACACCTATTTGGAGAAAAATGTAATCTATAGCCTAGGGAAGAACACAGAAAAATCTCTCTGGGAAGTGTTCAGGGGCAAGGAATAGAAAGTAACCCGGGGGCTAAAGAGCTTACTGTAGAATAGGTCTGGCAGCCTGATTCCAAAGCTTCCCTACAATATTAATTTCACCTTTTTCATCTTACTGAGGATTTGGATAAGACAGCATTTCCAGCATATCACAGCCTGTGGTTTTCAGCCACAGGATGAAAGCCTTGTAAAGTAGCCACTCTTAGATCTCATGAAATGCAAGTAAATGACTGGATAAACTGCCTTCCCTGATCTGTCTTCTTCATCAGCCCAAGAAGGATACTGCTTTTTAATGTGATAACATGGGTTGGAATTTTCCCACATTTATGAGCAATGTATAATTTTTATTCAGTTGGAAAATTACTTATAACTCTAAACATTGATCCTGTTAATGCAGCACAGAGGAGAACTGTGTATGTGTTCCCATAATAAAGCATTATTTTAAGGTCTTCTGTCTTAGGTATTGAACTGCAATTTGGATGCAACCTGACATATGTGATTTTCATTTTGGGAAAAATAGTTTACACTTGTTGTGACTAAGATGTGATGGATTTGTTTTTATAATTATTAAATGTTCACTGAATATCTCTTTCTCATTTTCAACACAGACACACAAGAAGTTGCTACATGCTATTTCATAAGAGATATAACCCATTCAGTACAGAATCTGATTTTGCGTTCTTCATAGAAAGAAATAAGCCTCTTGATTTAATATGTACTGTAATTATTTTTCCTTAGAATAAGGATTATTATCTTACTAAAGATCTTCGGATATAATTGGCTTAATCATTTTACAACCAAAACAAAAATCAATTTCTGTGTCTTTTTGACAAATGGAAATGCTGTCAAGATGTTTTTTTCCATGATGCTGTGCCAGAAGCAGCCAAAACACTGGTGTGTTATCAAGACCATTCCAGCTACCGATGCAGAGCACAGCACTGAGAGCTGCTATGGGGACATGAACTCCATTACAGCCAATACAATCTCTACCCCTTATTCCACACCATTTATGTCATACTCAGATGACATGACAGGATGAAGAGTGAATTTTGTGATGACCTGGAGCAGCACCAGTGCTGTCTCTCCAACATTCCCTCCATCAGCGGGCAAGATACTGAGAAGGAACACAACTAGGTCAGCTGATCTAAATTAACCAAAGGGATATTCCATACCATATGACATCTGCTCAGATATAGAATCCAAGGAATAGAAGAGGAAGGGAGGAGCATTCATTACTTACAGTGTTTACAGTGCCTTGGAAGGCAGAATGACACATGCATTTTTTTAAAAAAAGGTTTTAATCTTCTTATTTATTTTTCCCACCGAAAAATTTGAAAGGTAGATTTTGTATGGAAAAGAAACTAAAAAACCCACAAAACCACAAAAAAAATCTAAACCAAAAAAATATTACCAAAACACAGCACTAAAGTATCATTTTAATTTTTGATAATTGCAGTTGGGCGTGGTTGCATCAGCATTTTCGTGATCTTACTTACAACATGATTTTCACTGATGACAGGTGGTGTTTATATATGGAGATGAAGCATTCTGCAAAGTTCATGATTTTTCAGTGTAAAGTGGGACATGCTTACAAAAACAGAACCCTCAAAGTTAGACACCTGGGAATTAAATTTTGGAATTCTTAAAATGCAAAAATGTATCTTGTCTGTTAAATGTGATCAAACTTTGCAATTTCTTTTAAAACCAAAATGTCTCACATACCCAAGTGTAGTACATTGAGGTGAAAATTTTGTGCTGTACTGGTTTCAGCTGGGATACAGTTTATTTTTATCATATCGGCTTGTATGGGGCTGTGTTTTGGATCGGTGCTGAAAACAGTGTTGATAACCAAAGGTGTTTTAGCTATTGCTGCTCAGTGCTTGCACAGCGTCAAGGCCTTTTCTGGTCCTCACACTACCCACTGCAAGGGAGATGGGGATGCACAAGGAGGTGGGAGAGGACACAGCCAGGACAGCTGGCCCTAAATGCCTGAAGGGACATTTCATACCATATGGCATCCTGCTCAGCATATAAAGGTGACAGAAGAAGAAGGAAAGGGGGGATGTTCAAGGTGATGCCATTTGTCTTCCCCAGTCATCATTATGCATGATGGAGCCCTGCTTTCCTGGAGATGGCTGAACAACTGCCTGCCCATAGGAAGTGGTGAATAAATTCCTTGTTTTGCTTTGTCTGCATGTGCGACTTCTGTTTTCCCCGATTAAATTATCTTTATCTCAACCCATGGGTTTTTTCACTTTTATCCTTTCCATTCTTGACTCCATCCCACTGGGGAGGGAGTGAGTGAGTAAGCAGCTGCGTGGGGTTGAGCTGTTCGTCAGGTTTAAGGCATGAGAGTGGTATGCTGCCACTGCCATAACTTCAAAAGGATTTCCAATATAAACATTTCTTCAGGCAAATTTTAGTGCTGAACATGATTTTCTAAAGAGTGAGAGAGTTACCAGAATAAAATTTTGTACATGCTCAGATAAATTAGACATGTTAAACCTAAACCTGGCTGATTAAATGGTCTTGTTGACTTTTACATATATATATTTGTACATTCAGCATTTGAAATTTATCTCTTAGAATACAATCCTGGGAGTAAAAATCTGGAACACAGAAAATGGCAAAGACAGTGTAGACATTACTGATATTCCCATATGGACTTGGAAACTGCTAACATGTTGTTATATATATATGTGTGTGTGTGTGTGTGTGTGTGTGTGTGTGTGTGTGTGTATGTATATATGTGTGTGTGTGTGTATATATACACATATATATATGCAGAAAACTACAAAGTGAAAGTGAAAATATTTAGATATCCTGCAACCCAGATGAGGATATGTAGCATGTGTGTACAAAGTATTTAATATGGCTATCAAATATAATTTTAAACTTAATAGTGAACATTACATTATCAGACAACAACTGACAAATCTTTGTCCTCCCTTTATGCTTTGCATTTCTACTAGCAAAGAAGTGCTCTTGCTAGCAAGCAGGATATATAGCAAGTATACACAGAATCCATCAAAATAGTAAAACAAACATTCAGCTATCAAAATAAAGAGCTGTTCTGGAAGAGAGGCAGGGTTCAGAAACAGCCTGTGCTTGTGTAGCAGTTGTACTTCACAAGCACTCTTGCAATTCTCATCTTAGAGTTCCTCAGAAAAAAAACAGAGCATCATAAGCACTTATAGTTACAAAACAAGCACTTGAAGAATGTAAGAGATGAAGCAATCTGCAATACACCTGAGCAGCAGTATAAGCTTGTTTCACTAAAGCAATAGGTTAATTCAGCTGCTCAATACTGGCAATTTGAATGCTCAGCTTGTCTACTGTTACCATTCCCTTACTTGTAAGAACTATTAAATGTCAGAACTGACACATATCAGTGTAGCACTCTGTTTGGGCGTTCTAAGAGGATCAGGGAAATGCTCCCAGTGATCCTTCCTATGAAAAGAAGCCCTGTGGTCTCACTCAAGCTCCACGGTCACCTACCAGCAGTAAACCCAGAAGACTTGTGTGAGGGTGTGCTATGAACATGACAGCTTTGCACAGTCTACAGTGGGCAGCTTTTCATTCTGTCTGTCATGTAACTGAATACTTCCATTTTGGTAAAAACAGAATAATCTTTTTCCCTATGATCTTCACTTTCAGGACAGAAAGAAAGATTCTAAATACTTTCCTAGTTATTCTCAAGTGTTTTATTCATCAAGAAATACTATTATATCAAAGAAGATATAAATTCAGTCTTTGGTGATTGTTGCTCACCTCTTGTGATGAACATGAGATGAACACTTACCTTATTCCCAAATAGAGACCTTTCTGCCACTAAGTGGCCTTCTTATATCTACCTAAGCAGCAAGCTTTGCATAAAAATTTTATAAATCCTAAAGTATGAGAAAAAAACCCACCACTGGCTAGATAAATTTGACAGGAACTTCTGTAAAAATTCTCTAGTAGTAGTTTGTAATATGCTTCAAAGAGCAATCAAATAACATCCTAACTACACATAAAGGTATCTTCCCCATGATTACCAGTGCTTGTTAAATATGTTATTTCTAAACTTGATTAATTAATTTCTTGAAATATGTTTTGGACAGGTTCAGCCATGCCCTGTGGTGGGGCCACTGGAGCTGCTGGAACAAGCTGTGTCTGGGTTGGGGAGCTGACCCTGTACTGCTGCTGCTGCCAGCACCTGGGTACCTGCAAGTGGTACAATACTGGTTTCCCAAATCTGGTTAATTTGTCGTTTTATGAGGTGCTGGAATTCATGCATTTCTAGAGCTTCTGTAACAGACTGTTTTTGACTGAAACACAAGAGCACACCCACAAAGCTGAACCCAGAAGACTAACTGGTACTCATTGTTTCATCCAGCTGTGTCCCTTTCTGACCATGAAAATAAGTGGATGTACTTAAATGTGAGGAAAGTTTTCCTTACTGTTGATCTTAACCCATCCAGGATTAACTTTCTTCTCTCTCCTGCTACTCTTTTGTTTTTGTCTGAAGACATGTCTGATATTTGGGAGATTTCTAGCCCACATTTCTGGCCTCAGAATGACAGTGACAGGGATTAAGTATCTGGGGATGAATGTGATTATCTAGTCTCTTATTTAATTTAGATAGCGGTTGTTTAATTGTCACAAACTACTTCATATTTCTACTTACATTTTAAATGGTTGGCTGTGAATCATATCTCAGAATATTTTGGTCCTCTATAATTTATCATGCTTTGTATTTTTCCTAAAGTGGAAAGATACTCAGCAGATGAACTGGCTATGTCTTTACTGATAATGACAGTCACAGAAGAAAACTATTACTAGGAAATACAGAACAAAAAAGAAAACTTAGCCTAATATTCATTATAATTATCACATTTCAACATAATTTTAACAAATATGCAGATTTATATTATAGCAACTTTTCTTATATCATGGTTTATTGTCTTTTGATGGGCTATAAATCAGTGTGAACAGATTGATAAAAGTGCCCCAAGAAAAACAAAGAAAAATATAAAAATCCCCCAAACATAAAAATCACCAGTCCTCTTTCACTTTCATGTGTGCATTGCTAACTTCAAACATGAAATATTTTATGTAAATAAAAAGGAAAAAAAAAAAAACAAAAACCTTTTTAGAGATAAATCCAATTAGCCTGGCAATGAAAATGTTTATTGAACCTTTTAGTAGGCAATCATCAACTTCTTTTTTTTTTTTCCCCAGAAAACAGCATGTGGTTTATTGCATTTTATATGGGCTGAAATGCAATGGACAACACTATTTACTCAAAGCAACCATGAGCTACTCCCTGAATGAAAAAAAAGTTAAATTACAGTACCATCACTGACTTCTGTTACTCAGAAGGGTCCCCAAACAGTCTGATGCATGAAGATGATAATAATGCAATAGGATAACTTGAAATGTGATCTGTGTTTATCACATGTGATCAGACACGAAATACAGAGGTTAATTTTCTTTTCTCTTTTTGGCAGTTTGCTTGATTAAAATGACTGGTATTTTCTGTCCTTATCACTTTAAAGATGAACAACCTCTGCAATTTGAAATGATCAAGAAGCATAAATCACGTAAGAGGAAAATGCTGTGAACTTTTCAGTCTCTGTAACTACCAAGTCAGCAACTAATGCCAATGAAGGTTTTATTGCAAAAAGCAAAAGCACTGTGAATGCCATGCAATAAATACTAAAAATAGACTCCTCAAGATGTCTGATTATTCTAAGGAAGATTGACCTTCATGTACAGCTACTGGTACTTTTATATTTTTATGGAAAGGCTGGAGTAAAGGGCCAACTGGAAATAGCAATTGAACAGTTGCTGCACTTAATCAGACTTTTAAACCCTTGCATCTCAAAAAGGGACTGTGCTTATGCTGATGTGTACCAGCAGCTCCAGATTTAGTTGTTGGTTACTCCAACTACTGTTGAAGAAGTAAGCAGATAAAGAACTGCATGACTCTGAGCTTCTTATTTACGTTCCTGGTATGGGGTAAATTTTCACAACTCTGCTAGACTATATACCTGTAGGATGGTACCTGATTCTGTCCCAAAATAGCATTTTCCTTTTCTTTTTAGAATGATTCTTAGGCTATGAGGAATAGTATAAAATGGGTGGAGGTCTCTGTCTGGGAAGGCAGGGAAAACACAACTGATCAAGGAATGTTCCCATAAGCAGAAGGATCTTGTACACACTGCAGTGTTGTCTGCTGTGGAAATGAATCACCAAGATGATGTGGACTCTGCAGTGTGAGATTTGGACATGCAGAACATCAAAGGCTGCACCCCAAAATTAGAGTGAACATTCCCATACTTTTTCTATGGCCAACAAGAGTATCTTCATTTGTGTTTCATCATTTTACACTAAAAAGCAATGGAAACTGTATAGGAGATTTTAAAATTTATTTTACCAACAAACTATGCTGCTTATATATTGCATTGCCTCTGTTACAATTATGCTCTGTTATGGATATGAGACAGTAGAAGCAAATGAACACAAGCAAAATAAACTATTTTTATGCACATATACTTTGCAATGATCAGGCACAATGCAATGTACAGAAAATGTCATATTGAATGAACAGCCATTTCAAAATATAATGATCTCTAAAGGAAAAAAAAATAATAAAATGCCAGAAGTTCCTTATGGAAACAAACACTCATTTTTCATGCCATTAGCTGTTATCCATCCCTTGATATAAAAGGCTTAATGATGCAGAGAAGTTTACATAAGCCTTTTGAAGTAGGCTGTATAGGATCAATAACATAGATGTGGACACGTATATGGAAACACTTGGAAGAGGAAATAAATTACTTCAGGTTAGAGTTGCCCCAACAGAAAGCTAAGGATTCATACAGTCTTTAACAAATATAATGGAAAATGTTTCATTTTTCCTTTGTGGTTTACAATGTATACTAACTTCTGTTTTGTGATTGCTTCTTTGTGCCGTTATTGTGGTTCAGGAATGGTATTTCCCAATTTAATTCTCCCACTGAGACTCTCCAAAACCATGCTGCTGCTTGCTTGCTCCCTGTCCCGCTCCTCTGTCCTCCCCTACCCCTCCATGTGTGGCCAGAGAGTAGAACTGGAGGCACAAAAGGCAAAGATCACAGGCTGAGATAAGAACAATTTACTAGAAAGAGCAATGACATAAGAAAACAAACAGTAAATCATAGAATAATTATTTATTCACTAATACATGCAGCTGATAGGTAGTATGACCATGATATTCTGCCAAGCATTATCATAGTTGCTTTGAACATCTCTCCACTACACTCTGCTCTTCTGACTGGACTCTCAAGCAGTTTAATTTCACTCCAAATTTCCAGCCTCTTCTTAGCCCTAGATCCTACTCCTGGTTTCAATTTTCATTTACTAAACACTCACCAGCTCTCCTAACTCCCCATTAAGGTTGTCCTTTTCAGATGTCTTTTCCAATTTTTTCTCATTGGATACTTTCTGATTCCTTCCATATTCCATACTTGAGACTTCCTTGCTCCCACTGTTTAAAGGTGATTTCCTTATTCCTTTTGGAGACCACTAAAATGGATTTCTGTGAGGGCAGGAAGGTAAGATGCAGAGAAAGAGCCGTCTCTGTGGTAGTGGCCTGTTCCTGACCATTCCTTCTGTAGCTAGGGCTGTAGAGTTTCCTGAGGAGACCTTAGTCAATCTTTGGAAAACAGTTTCTGAGAATATATAGCGTATTTAAGGCAGACGTGATGAGGGCTGCATTTGCTGTAAACACAGATGATGTTTACATTGCTTCCCCCAAAGAATGTAAATCCAGTCAAGGTGATTAGATATTATCGTCTGGTGTAAAAGCGCATCTGTGGTATGGTTCATGAAAAAGAGGACAGCAAGTTTCTTGTCCAAACACAGATATCTAGTGCCACTTGAGGGCTGGCAAACACAACCAAAAGAAGACCCACATTCTTGTGCAGAACAAGCTGGAAGAACTAAGTAAGCAGAGAATCATATAGTCGCACTACGTTAAGGCAGTTGAGCTGGCTAAAGTGCTCCCTAATGATCCCTGACCTGAGAACTAGTCTTTGCACAGTTGAGTAGAACCTGCTGTAATCATTGAGAATTAATTTTATTTTATTGGGTTTTTTTACTTCTATTGCATCTGTTATCTGTCTAGTTGTTTGCCTTTTGCAATAAATATTATCCCAGATCTCTGTGTTGTTCTGTAGTGATTCAGGCTTTTCTATGCGATTTAGGTTTCCAGGTAAATTTCCTGATGTATTGATACAATCCTTATAAATAAAATACCCCAGCAAGACTTAAGAGAATCTTGCATGCAGCTTCATTAGTTTCATAAATTGTCTGTAGTGACCCTGTTACTGGTTGCACAATTATGGGTGTGTTGACTACATAAAGTCGTACTAGACCTACAAATAAGAAGAAATTAGGATTTTAATACTGTGGTTCGATGTAAGTTTCTTTCTTATTCTTAGGTTAAAAAATTGCTGTCCTGTATCAGCACAAGTCCTGATACGGGAATTCATGCAGTTGAAAAATGCAGCTCCAAATAGAGGTGTTATTTTGCAGCCAGTCTAGTTACTGTTTCTGCAGTATCACTTAGTGCATGACTGCATAAACAAATGTTCCCACATTTTTGCCTCTTTTATTTTTGTCTCAAAAAAAAAAAAAAAAAAGAGAAAAGAAAAGGCTTTTGTAGATTTCCCCTGATTTCCCTTTCATGTGCTGGAGGTCACAATGAGTCTGGTTTTGCTAAAAAATCTGTAAAGTTTTATACCAATTATAAGTATTTCATCCTTTTAACTATATTGAAGATAGAAATAAAAATATTTTACATTTATGATTGTTCAATGAAATAATACACTCCTAAAAATATTGTGAGATACATGTAAGTAAGTAGACACACTAGGAAATTTTGGTCACAAAAAAAGACATATTTCAAGAGGAGTTCCTCACTAGTCTACTTTCCTTTTTTTACCCTTTTTATTATACATTTGTGTTTTACTGTAGATCTCTCATGCTTGCTGGGTTTTTTTTGTACTGTTCTTCTTCCATTGCATCTTTGCAACTCCGTCATCTGCATCTCTCCTTCATTCCCCTCACTGCTATTTTCCCACATGCAAGCCATTCTCTGCAGGACTTAGTGTAAAAATTACTGCCATGATTATGAAAGAAGGCCTGGTTTTAAGGGTGAAAAAAAAAAAAAAAGCTAGCAACACATTTTAGTTCAGGGCAGAGATTTCAGCTGTTATCATCTTTTTATGACTCTATTTTTCATATGTGAGATTTGGTAAGCACAAGAGAAAGGTGAAAATGTAGGCAGAGGAAAGCTACTCACCATGATCACTCGACTCTCCATTTAAAAGCAACACTTTTTTAAAGATGTTATTTAACCTATTAAGAATCTGGAAAATGAAGTTCTGGGCCTGTGAAGTCCTTTGTTAACCTTTTCTTATTGAGGGCAAATAATATATTGCTGAATCTTTACCTAGTACTCTGGCCTCATGAATGAGGCTCTTAAGAGAATTTGATTGGCTCTTGCCATTGGAAACCTTGTGGCTGAATGTCCAACTAATCAGCAGTTTTAGGGAGCTATGGTAATGAGATAAGTTATTGGAACTATTTTTAACATAGTGCTCCTGGGAATACTCTCTCCAGGCAACGATTATGTGCAGAGTTAGCAGTTGTGCCAAATTGCAAGACAGTCTGAACTACTAAGATATTTTCAGATTCCCATTCCATCCTGTGTGACTGAGGAAACTGTAATTGTTATTGCACTGCGTGAATAGAATATGCAGGTAGAACAAGGCAACACTATAGGGGAAATGACTGCACTAACACCTAATGGGAATAAGCCCCTCTTGATTCTTTGGAGCACTACTGTGTAGTTTAAGTAGCTACTTAGTAAGTTAAGGTTTTGGAAGTTCTAAATCCATGTCTCTGCTTATAGCAAATTGCTTCAGTTAAAAACCAGTATTTCAAATAGAAAAATCTATCCAAACTATTCAGCAGCACCTTTCAGTGTGTGTAACACTCTGGATGGTCTTTCCAAATTCTGTCTTACTGCATTACTCTGATTTAAGTTAAATAGAGGTTTTACAGATAACAGAGGCAAAAATGTCCATGCATTCAAGTTTGGAAAATAAAATTGGAAATCACTCTGGATTCTTTCTGAAAATAATCCAATGAATTTGTTGCCAAATATGTCTTCCTTTAAATAAAACTGTTTTCATTTTCCTGTGTGCAAGGTGCCTTAAAGCATTTCTCCTCTTTGAAGTTGTAAGGGTTAAAAAAACCCAAACCAGTGGAAATAGAAATGTGTAATATAGATTGGGGCTTCAAAGCTAAATGGCAGCGCTTACACCAAAGCTTCACCTGGAAACCAGGAAACCACCTGAAATAGGCATGGTTAAGACTTGCAGCACATATCAGTGAGAGCAAATATAACTACACATCCCTAATTTCATTCATTAATTTATTACTGATTTCATTCATTAAACAATGATCTCAGTTTGTAATCCAGGCTGCCATTTGTGACCTATACCTCTCTTTTCTTAATTCTCTTATGCCTTAGTAGGTTAGAGAAGAGGCCCATTTAGACTGTCACTCTGTTTATAACACTTGTGAAGACTGAGCACCTTATGGGACAAAAAGAAACAGGGAAAACACCTAGTAGTATTTCTCCAGTATACTGGCTGAGTATATGGTTGAGATTGCCTGAATCCTATCCACACTTTAGTGGAAACATTTTCTCCCCACACTCTCTGTTGTGTTTTTGTTATTGCTGTTGTTTGTTTGTGTTGTCTGTGTATTGTGTGTGTATGTGGTTTGTTTTTGTTTCATTGGTTTACCTTGTTTGGTGATTTGTTTTTTTGAATTTGGTTCACCTTTTGAACCTTTATGCAGTTTTAGCACTTTAAAAATCCTTTTTTTTCTGACTGTGGCTACTTATTAGGTGAAAGATACCTTGTTTGTTAGAAGCCTTCACTCCCACACTCCTTTTTTGTGTTGTTCCATTGCAAACATAATGGACATGTGCTTAAAAAAAAAAAGTTGCATTTTTCAGGATTCAGCATGAGATATATACTATGAAAAGATTAGAGTGCTGTGGGAATAGATAATTTAATGACTGCTCAAGTTCAAGTTGCTTTTCAGATTGTGCTTTATCCAATTCCACACAATTGCCATAGGCTTAGGCACAGGCACTTAGATGCCATGGTGTGAGTCTGGGCAGCACCTATCTGGAACACAGGGGATCATCTGCAACCTGGCATGCACAGAGATTTTCAACCTATATTGAAGTATGTTACCTGCTCTTGGGACTAACACAGTACAAGAGGAATAAAAACACCCTTTGGGCAAAATAAAGGGCTATTTTAGCTCTTATTAGTAGTCTGTATTCCCATTTCCTCCAGACAGAAATTTTTTTTCACCTAGTCTTTTCCTTTCTCTACCGACATGCCAGATAACAAGATGAAATTCATCCAGCTTGTATTCAGAGTTAGTGATAAATGTGGTTTAAGTCCTTTGGGATCCCATGGAGAGACAGAGCCCAAGTATATTTTCCCAGATGTATTCAAAGGGATCATAAATTACAGGTTAATTTACAGAATATTGGATTTAAGAATTCAAAAGAACTACTTATCCCAAGATCTAGCTTCAAAATAAGGTAATTGGGGTATAAGGAAAAATTCAAGAAGGCATAAAAAAGTTGCTTTTCTACTTATCTATTAAAAATGCTTCAGATGAGTTCTATGGAGAAAAATGTGTTTGTGAAGTTATATGGAAGATTTTTTTTTAAGTGCAGAATTCTCAGGGGATGAATAATAGGAGTATTTGAGGGCAGAAAGTCCTAGAAATAGGTCAGTTCATCTAAGTGAAGTATGAATGGATTATTTCCAGCAAGCTAAAAGTATCACAGCATGTATGTACTGCAAATACATTTACTGGGGAAAAAAAAATAATAAAAAAGAAATCAGACAGCATTTGTAACCTCAGTATTAGTTAGGTAGCTTTCTTTACTCCCTTCCTTTTTGGTGGTGCCACTGATAATATATTTTTTAAGAAATAAAACACTGCTCTTATTTAAAGAAATATTTATTTGCTGTATATGGGAAGAGTTGCTTTTATTTTGAAGAATTTTACTGCTGTCTGTCAAAGAAATATCAAAATGGGCTGGATGTGTCTGCTGGCTTGTCAGTAACAGTGAAGTGACAGTACAGACACCTTCAGCCTGTCTGTGTAAGCAAGAAAAGGCTACTGCAACAAAGTCTCCTGAGGAATTGCTGAAAGCAAGCTCCATTTCAGACAGAACTAAGAACAAATCCAGGTTAAAAAAAGTACAGAACAATAAGAAAGGGACTCCTTGACACACTACAGTAGGTAATAATACTGCAATAACACAGCAAACATGGAAAAAAAATTGCTAAGAGCAAGGTTCCAAGTTTAGATTTCTAAATAATGTCACAAACAACCAGCACAGAAAGAGGACAAGAATACATCTTCCTGCCGGGTGAAGTATTTTTAGGTATACTAACAGTGTGCTATGGATGCTGCTCAAATGCATTGCACACATTATGTTGCTAAGCAAGAGAACAGTTGAATGTTACTCCTCACATTGTTAGCAGTCAGCAGGCCAAAAATATGTTAAATAACACAGGGCCTTTGCAAATATTATAAAGCAAGAAATAAGGGACTGTTGTGTAGTGTGCTGACTGGAATGTTTTCTGGCTATAGTGCCAACATTTGAAGGGTGCACGTGGGACTGAGCTATTTTTTTCTGTAGTTTTGAGTATTGGATCAGTTTATGTCAAAATTTAATTTGTGGAAAACCTATGCCCATTGTGAACCATTTGGACTTCATGATGGATGTTTGACAAGCCTGTGGCATGCTATTTTTTTTCAGAAAGCAAAGAGTTAGAGGTAAAAAATAAACCTTTAAACAGAGGCCATTTATGCTGGCCTGAGTTCCATTCTGTTACTTTTCCCATCTTCTATTCTGGGGCTGCAAAATATATCAGAACAAAGTTCGTCATGCAACAGCTGCTGAAAGGACATTTTCTCTGTCCAAATAACCTTGAGGTTTCAATTAAGAATTTAATCTGAAGCGCTCAACCTTACAGAGTAATAAAGGGTGTGTATGAAGTCTGTTTAGATCAGCAAACACTAACTGTGTCCTTAAGCTTCTAATATACACAGTAGAGTACGAGCAATGGGTAGGAAGCCATAACCTCGTCATGGGTCAGTTGTCAGCTTGACTACTTACTGACATGTGTACAGAAAAAGCTGCCTGTGTTATCATTCTTGCCTTCTGCCTTGCACATATGTCTCACCTGTCCAGAGGGAATGCACCCCACACTGCAAATGCAAAGCAGGAGAGCTGAGTTCAGTATAGCTCAAACAGGAAAATGTTAGTAGTATTAGATTAATTCATTTTAGTGATGTTGAGAGTTGCTCCTATTAGGGAATTGAAGCAAACCACTGGTGATCTTCCAGGTGTGGCTATGCAAAGCATTCCTGTGGTTGTGATTTTCACTGCCTTGACAGAGTTGTGAAGGACAGACACAAGAGCTGATGAAGTGTCTGTGAGATCAACTTAGGCAAGTAGGAATTACACTGATAATCAAATCCAGCATGGCAAATCAGCTTTTAAAATAATTTTTTTATGTGAAAACAAATTGTGTGTGCACACATAGCACTGTGGGAGAGCAGAAAGGGCAATTTCCAGAGAAGCTGACCAAGTAGACAGTTCAATGTAGTTGAGTGGGTTTCAAAATAATTATACACAAACTGTTTGAGCTGAACTGAAACTGATTGAAATCTGATTAAAATGGCAATAATTTTTGTTTTACTTGTCTCCCTCATAATTATGTATGCAAGACTGTTCATGAGTAGTTGTTTATAGTAAATGTTACAGAGGTCATTATTCTGTAAGATTATGTATGTACTTTTCCCACTTCCCTTCTCATTTCCCCTATAAATCATCATCATTCTGACCACAGTACTCACAAGCTGTAATCAGAATTTTTTCTAATACTAGTAACAATTTTCTTCCTATGACTCCATAATTTTGTAGGCTATTATTTAATTAGTGTTCACTCAACACATGATAATAAAGGAGGACTGGATTTGGAAGGAATTACACTCTTTCTTAGCTTCTGAAAAATACATTTTGCTGAGCCATAAAAGGCTGGTATTTTTCAGTGAGGCCCATCAGATGACTTGAAGGCTGCAGCCCATCCGCAAGATCTGAGCATCCACGTGGCTAACGGTTTTCTGGAAAAAATTGGAGCAGGTGTTTGGAAAGCAAATTTCCCTAAAAGCCAAATCTCTTTCCTTGTGAATGGCTTGGCAGTGAGCAAGTTGCAGATGTAACAGGAGTGGGCATCACAGGTCTGCAGACACACCTCTTCCCAAGCTTGAACAGCCCAGCACACAGTCAAGTACTGTCTCTCCTTTCATACGGGAGAGGGTTGTCCAAATATGAGAGTCATCCCTCCCTGCTGTTAAGATTGGACCACTTTGTAAAACCAGTGATGAGACACTTCACTGCATGAGCCAGGCTTACTGTGCTGAGCAAAATCACATATCCTGGATAAATAATGCAGCTCAGGTGGTTCAAAGACACTGTGAATGTTAGAAATATGGGGCTATAATTTAGCATGTAATTCTGATCAGCACACAGTACATTGTAATCCAATAAATGTTACATGGCACAGAGTATCTGTGTCTGTATACATAGGGAAAGATAGCTCAGGGAGCACAAGGTTTTTGCTGCAAACATGGGATCTTTAAAAAATCACCTCTTCCAAATAAGTCCTGTAGCTTCCTCAAGAAGAAGTGAGGTTGACATATATATATATATATATATGTATGTATGTATGTATGTATATTTATTTTCTATTATCAAAGAGTTACAAGCTCATTATGCAGTCAAAACCACACATAGTTGGAAAATGAATTTTGAAAGTAAAGATGTCAATATTTTCTGTAAACATAAGTACTTTCGTCACATGAAGTAGGATTAAACCATATTTGACTTAAGTTAAGGTGGGGCCTAACGGAGGGGTTTCTAAGAGCACTTAAACAGTAGATCTCACCTTCATTCTTAAACACTTTGATCACTGACAATGTAGGCAAGATGTGAAGTGCAGGTGAGTTCACAACAGCTCAGCATATCTAAAGAAGAAGCAGACCTTTCTGCTAAATAACATGTCTTAACTTATCTTCTCCTTTGCAGTTAATAGTTTCAAGCTCTTCAGAGACCCTCTGATGCTCCTAGATCTTCACATTGCATCCAGTCAGGGAAAAAAAGCAACACATGAATGAACAGACATCATTAGCCACCACTGTTAATGTGTTATTTTTCCTACATATTTAGAATGGTAAATAGCCCCACTGTCTATAATCAACATACGTGTTAAAAACTTCTCAAATACCTCCTTATCAAGTAAGTCAAATAAACAAAACTCAGATTTACTTGCAAAAAGATGGCTACATTCATATATTGGTGGAGCAATTGTTTGAGTAGGTAAATGGGGTTCACAGATGTGGTTAAATGGCTGATCCCTCTATGCAGGTGTGCGTCATCTGCTTTGTTTTTGTTGTGGTTTTTGTTCATTGGTTTTTTTTTTGTTTGTTTGTTTCTTATGTAGAAGCAAAACATATTATAGTTTGCTTTCAAGACAAGCTGTACCTTGTAGATTTAAGTCAAAACAGTGGATTCTGCTAGTTTTGTAATATATCTTGTGTGAAAGTTGAGAATTGGATCCCAGCATGGCTATAAATTAAAACTATTCAGTACAACCCGTTTGAAGCAAGGTTGTTACACTTTTCAGAAATGTTGCTGTAATTTTTTTTAACATAGTAAACCTAAATCTCTTCCACTAGCATGGTTGCTGTATTTCTGCTTCCAGTCTTGCCTAGCCTCTTGTTTAGAAGGGCAATATTAGAAGTATTTTTTTTTTCCTTTTCTTTGCAGTTTAGAGATATAAATCAGATTTAGTTTTTTCTTTCCAGATTAAGAATATAATCAGAATTCATTGCAGCTAGCAGTGATGAGCCAAGGAGAAGAAAAGATAGATGCTGCTTTCTTTTTTTTAAAACTACAATTACTAATCTTGAGCTGATAGTAGCATGCTTTGTGACATTTTGTTCGCCATCTACACTCTATAATTATCTTCCCTCCTACAGCATTTTTCCCCTGCTTTTTTCTTTCCTTTCTCCTCCCATCACCATCTCCACTCCCATAATACAGAAAAATATCCTCTACAGCTAGCATTTCAGGTTTTTCATTTGCCATTTTTTATAATAAGATTAGATTTCATAGTCTGCTCTGGGTAAGCCTACAGGTATATGCTGATAAAAAAGGGTTCTACTAGAGGATGCATATTTTGCTCTCTTCTTTCAACTCTGATTGCAACAAGCAAACAAATGACTTGCATTTGTTTGACACTACAAAATCTGTAATTTAGCAGTATAAAAAAAATGGCATGTACTTATATTTGTAAACACAAATAAACTGTAATATATATATGTATTCTAAATAATAATCAAAACACTTTTTTAAGTATTCTTAGATAACTAAGCAGTCAAAATATCTTCAAGGAAAACTAGTAATTAAAAAATCCAAACCAAACCAAACAAAACAAACAACAACAAAAAAAATAACTCTAGATTTCTATAAGGATTTTGTACATATCTCCTTGCCGGAGATCCTAAGAAATGAATAATTAAGTAAATTCAAATCTTTGTCAGTTGCATAATCCTGGTGAAGGCAACAGAATTGCAATAACTAAAGAGAAACAAAACTTTTCAAAACCCGGTGTTGTTAAAACTTTTCAATATCATGACAAATGGACACTAAGAAGGGGTAAGAACATTTCCTTTGTGTCTTTCAGAGTAGAATGCTCAAAACTGATGCATCTCATTGCAGTCATCAAGATATCACCTGGTCATCTTCCATGTCTTCATGCTGCTGTGCTAAGTAGTACAGCTAAAATAATAAAAGGTCACTATATCATGTTATATGGGTTAACTTTTTAGTTTGCATATAATAACTTTACTTACCTTTCTCTAAAACCAAAAGCAAAACAACTATTCTATGTATCTGCCTGATTGTCCACCTACTTCAAATACTTTTTAAATATTTTAATTAAAGGGACAAACCTGAAGGAACACTGGATCTTAACCATGATGATTTCAGTTAATTTGTATAAAAATTTCTGAATGGTCTTTCACAAAAAAAACAAAACAAAAAAAAAAAACTGAACCAGCATCCTCATGAAAGAAAGGACATGTAACTTCCAGTGACTTCAGAACATTGATATCAGATTTCTTTCTAGTTACAGAATACATTCTTCAATGTATATCTTCTTGCCTGTGAAGAATGAGTGTTTTATATTGTCTGCTAATTGCAGTAAAATTCTTTTAGCTCTTTGAAACATCAGACATTGAGACCACTTCAAAGCATGAAAACCTGATGCTGTGTATAGACTTGCAATCTTAGATTACTTTTATAAATTCATTTTTAATGTTATAAATGTACTGAATATAGGATATGTGTACCTGAGATGAAAATTTGGTGTTACTCTACCATAAGAACTAACTATAATCTTGTATAACTTTTACATGTAAATTATGCAATTCAAAGCAAATTAATTAATATAGATAAATATTCTTGTCAAAGATGCCAGAGCATAAGTGACTATGGATGACTTGATCTTATTCCTTAATGTTATTTAGAATATAATAAAGCTTTACAGTTCTAAGTGACTTATAATGATTATCTAGTACAACCACTTCATGACTGTCCAAAAGTTAAAACATGTAATTAAACCATTATCCAAATGCCTTTTTAACACTGGCAAGCTTGTGGCTTCCACCACTTCTCCAAGAGACCTGTTCCAGAGTTCTCAGTAAAGAAATACTTCCTTATGTCCAGTCGAAATTTCCCCTGGCACATCTTTGAACCTCTCCCACATATCCTATCACTAGACATCAAGGAGAAGAGTGATAATAATTAAAATAAAATCATAACAACAGGATGATAGTATATGTACTACAATTACTACATTAGATTGCCCACGATTTTTTCATTCTCTTTATTTTTTAATTCTGTTTTCTTTCCATTTTGATAACTGTGAACCTCAGCCATAAAAACATTTTTCCTTCTGTTTTATTTGTTTGGTTTTTTGGGAGGGTTTTGGTCTGGTTTTGTGATTTGATTGGGTTTGTTGTTTTTGGGTTTTTTTGGGTTTTTTGTTTGTTGGTTTTGGGTTTGGTTTTTTGTTTTTTTTTTTTTTTTTTTTTGTTTTTTTTTTTTTTTTTTTTGTTTTTTTTTTTTTTGCATTTCTGAGGAAAGATTTTAGAGAAGAAAATATATATTTCTAGCAACTGGGTTAATGCTTGTGGCTGCTAGTCTTAGACCAAGCATATATATCTGAGAGACCTCAGTCAGCAGAGGAAAAAAGTTGTTAATGTATGAGACATCTGACCTATTTTAGACATTTCCTTGATGAGATGAACTTGCCCTATAAGTGTCTGTATCCTTCTAGTGAAAAAAACAAAGCTTGAGAACATGAACTTGGGTAGAAACCTTTACCGTGAGAAATTTGCCATGTTTAAATAAGGACAAATTTAATCCTTTTGTAGAAATCTGACTATCTTTGAGATTCTTGGGCTTACTGCCTCTGCGCCTCAACAGTGATATCAGAGTAAGTGCTGCAAAGAATCCTGTGAGGGTTCTTTGACAGGGATATGTACATAAATACTAAATGCAAATTATCCTGACTTTTTAATACTTTTTATATTAATATATTTTAAAATTGTCTATATACCCCCTTGAAATGTTGAAATATGTAAAGAAATAGCTTTAATTATATATTTTTTGTGATTATATACTGAAACTCTATAAACATATAAATTAGTAACTATATAGTTTCAGTGTAATAACAGAAATCAGTTATGTACTTCATTTTTATGAAATGCAGAAAACAGTGAGAAACATTTCAATCTTTTCTTATGCTAGTCAGCTGACAAGATTTCTTTTGTTATGATAATTGGATTGATGCCTAATTGTGATATGTATAACTTATATTAGTTTGGTTTTAGTAATCGGTTCCTAATCCTCTCATTCTATTTTTTACAATTCAAATAGCTACTGAGTTACGTAACAGCTACCTAAATCAGTGCTTGGAAATTACTCTGGGAACTGACCTCATTGTTTGGCAATTGATTAAATGTTTTTATGAATTTCTGTGTCTCAGCTTCTCCTTTTTCTCTGGCTATGTTTTTCTATTGCTTCTTTCATAAGTTCTCAGATGACGATTTTACGTTTATGATATTTATTATTTTTTTGCACAGTAATAAATACACAGCACTCACAAGCTATAGTCAAGAGTTTTTCTCACTTTGATGTTGCATTCTTTTTCATATAGATTTAGTTACTACCTCTCTGTTTTTTGCCCCCTCACATTGAAAGATATAAACATTTCAAGGCTGAAAGTACTTGTGAAACCCCAAAGGTATATCCATACCAGAGAAATAATCTTTGATTATCTCCTTTTTCTACTAGTGAATATTTGTAGCTCAATGGAAATTACAGTGTTAATTATGCAACATGAAGTAGTTTGCCCTTCATTTCTGGTTGTGAAAGACATCACTAACCAAATAGCTGACAGAAATTTTGCCTGTTTGTTGGCCAAACATTTAGTTTTCCCAGAAGACTGTAGCAGGTGTCTCCAAATGGAGAACTTTAACTAGACAGAGGTTGCCCAGGCTGCTGACATTCCACTATACTCAGTACCATCAATTATCTGGATTGAAGCTGTTGGAGATGAATCTTCATGTGCAGCACTTGCACTTCTGGGAACAGCATAACTAAGTTGTCGGTACACACAATACCTTTCTAGTTTACATTGAAGTCAATAAGTCAATCAAATTAGTAAAGTTAATAGGATACGCAAATGTCTGCAGGAAAAGAGTCCTGGTTATCTGTGTTGATATGGACTATACTCCAGCTTGAGATTTTTACTATGTTTACGGAGTTACAGTGACTATGGAGTTGCAATTTCTGTAAATTCATCAAAATTTTGGTTCATACCCATATTGATGCAATTCACCAGAATTAATCATGCAATGGGTCCCTCTCTGAAAACATTTCACATTGCTGTGCCTCC
Organism: Margarornis squamiger; assembly: GCA_035222235.1. Taxonomy (NCBI): domain Eukaryota; kingdom Metazoa; phylum Chordata; class Aves; order Passeriformes; family Furnariidae; genus Margarornis; species Margarornis squamiger. The sequence continues at coordinate 74,626,821 of JAWWTY010000077.1, forward strand.
CCAGTAATAGACACATTGTAGAACAATGAAAAATGTCTCACTCTGCAGCTAGAATCTTCCTCTACATATGTTCAAATATATATATATATATAATGTAAACTTACAGTTCTGGGCTCTCCAGCACAAGAAAGACATATTTGAACCTTACCTTGTCAAATTTTTTTATTTCCATTGTACCTATTAGTAAAGTGTGTTATTCCATAACCTGTTTTTTTTCTGAGTACTTCAAGGGCACTAGCAGGCACTGGCAGCAGACAACAAACTCGACTAAGTGGGGAGGTCCAGGGGAGGGTCCTTCTTTCTAAATTGTAATAGAGGATTCAGTTCCAATCCCCTGTCAGTGCATGTCCCTGACATGTTAGTCGAACTACCATCCAGTACATCAGACTCTTCAGCAGAGTCCCCTTAAGGGGACTTTGACATGCACAAGAGTGGGGCACAAGGGTCTTGGCTTTCCTGGGACATTGACAGACAAATCAAACATAAGGGGTTTGAGGAACAGCCCCCTTTTATGTTACAGGACATTAGCAAGGTCGATAGGTATTTGAAGGGAGGGTGTCAAGAGGGTGAAGCCAGGCTCTTCTAGATGCTGCTAAGCAATAGGACAAGAGGCAACAGGCAGAAACTGATGCACAGGATGGTCTACTTGAACTTTCCTATGCAGGTGACCACACACTAGAACACATTACCCAGAAAGGTTGTGGAGTCTCCCTCACTGGAGATGTTCAAGAACTAACTGGATGCAATGCTGTGAATGTGGTCTAGGATGGCCTTCCCTGAGCAGTGAGGTTGGAGCAGGTGGCCCAGTGTGGTCTCTTACAATCTCACCCATTCTGTGATTCTGTGAAATATATATTTCTTTAAAAGACAACATTAATAAATTTCTATAACTGTAATTGTACGTGAAGCTCACAACCATGAGCATCTTTTAACCACTAGCATCTTTTAATCCAAGAAAAATAAATTGGTACATGTATTGAGCATGCTTGCAGAAGCAACAAGAGATTTAGGTGCACAAAAATCCTGGGCCACTGTTAAGGCCACATTGAGTTTTCATTCTACAAGCAGTATGGAATGCACTGATAAGCCCCCTTGAACTACATCAGTATGCATGTACAATATTGCATATTATTATTATTATTATTATTTATCAGAATATAATAGTTTTCAGATTTCTTATTGCTATTATGAATGACATCTTATGGGCTGCATAGTTTGGCCAGAAGGTGCTTATAAAGTTCGGTTAACCTAGGAACACCAGTAAAGATCCTTCGGATATAAAATATACATTCCACCAATCTTTGCTTTGTTTCTGTGGTGTTGTTTTGTTGGTGGTTTTTCTGGGTTTGTTTGTTTGTTTGTTTGCTTTCCTGACATAATAATGCCTTCTTAGGTGTTTGATAGTATTATTAATATGAAGCAAAATTTCAATTAACCAATACATTAATCTCTCTAAACCAATTAAGCTATTTTGAAATAAAGAAAATAATTATGTTAAAAACACAGAGTTTATTTATTCTTTAAATAAACTATGACACTATAAAGAAACGAGTGTTATTAAAAACTTTCAGCTGTAAGCTAATCAGTGCTTAACTGGCTGTGGAACAGCAATGCAATTCACATTGCAATCTGTTACTGAACATGTTGCTATTAAAAAAAAGTCAGTTAAACATGAAATGTTACAGAAAGCTGCAGTTATGAAAGTTAAATTGGAGCTATGTTATTCTAAAGATTAATGTTTTAAATGGATTTAATTCTAAAGGACTGCGTATGGCACAGCAAATATCTGTGATCTGCAAAAGGCTGCAATGTAAACATTTAAAGAAGTGGTTAAGTGAACAGCTACACTCATGTGAACATTTTTTTCCTCTGTTTTTGTTTCAGGGATGATCTCTGTGTATTGCTTGACATATAATCAATGAGAAATTCCTCAAGCAGAATTTTTTGCACTGTGGGACTTTCCACTTTCCCTTGCCTGTTCACACAAACAACATTAATGCCTTTTCTCTTATCTTTCTGTGGTTTGTAATTAGCCAGCACACTTAAAAATATTAAAGGGAGCTAGCAGTTAATAGACACCAAAAATGAAAATAACATATGATCACTTAAACCTTATTTTCATTTGCTCTTTGGATATATATTCACATATAAAACATGGTTTATCTTGATTTGAAATATACTGAATGACATTTTTTATAAAGAAAACCCAATAAACTCAAGCCATTAGATTTTGATTTATTTTTTAACTTACAATGGATATTTTATACTTCAGCAGATTGAGAGCACAGTGATTTGAAAAATTTTCATCATAGAGAATACAGAAATGGTATATTGACAACACATTTGTTTTGCTTATTAGCAGTGCTAGTTATTTATTGGTGCTAAAAGAACAGACACATAGAAAAAAAAAAATCTTCCTAGGAACTATCATGTATATTTCTTTTTTTATGAGTGAGCAGACCGACTATTTCAATATGGAAAATGTATAGACATACTCAAGTTAGTTCTCAACTATCTGCCCCAGTTTTCAGCTACCTGGCAATAACCAAGCCATACACAATGCATATTTCGACTGTGACCAAACAAAGTGGATTGTTTTTACAGCCTAGGCTTTCTGCCTTTGGTTGGTTGTGTGTGTGTGTGTGTTTTGTTTGTTTGTTTGTTGTTTTTTTTTTTTTTTTTCTCCTTCAAAATGGCTCAACATACAGTGAAACTACTATCACATGATGGGAACTTCTGCAGTTTGATTACATGGCAGACCTGCAGTGAAATACTACAGGTGAGAGTTACTGAAATCCAAGAAAGTCCTGCACACCTCCTGATGAAAAGCTAGGCAATGCTTGTATATATATCAGAACACCAACATGTTCTCTTTCAAGGTTGATTGCAAACTCTGTCTATGTCCTGGATTATCATAGTAAAAGAATGGATTAGAAAACTTGAAACATCCTCTAACTTTTTCTATTACAAAACATGGATTCTCATAACTTTTTTTTTTCTATATTAAGTTATATTGCAAGTAACAGAAAGAAATTTCTAAATTAATTTCTCTGCTCAACATTTTGTCTCCTCTCTTTACATTGGATTTCCCTCAATGCTTCCCTTAATGTTATCACCAGAGGAAGAAGGATAAGTTAAGGGTTATGAGGGAAGTCTGCATCTTCTCATAGCACGAAAGAAACTTGCAGACAATCAGAAGATTCTTCTGAAATATTAGATGCTTACTATCTGATGCTGAATTATACTCACAATATAATAGCTTCATTATTTGAGGCACTTAAATAGGAAAGGATTGCAGTTTAGTGTCCAGATGATTATTTTAATCCCCTGGGTCACAGGAAGACCAACTGCTTTGCTTCAGACATTAACAGGATAAAGGAAGAAACTGAAAGCTCAATTCCCCAAACCCAAACTAATCCCCCAAACACTGAAATGTTCCATCTTCATGTGTAAGAGCTTAGCATAAGTAGATTTCATCAATGGGCAAAAAAGGACTGAAATAGTCTTTGAAGATCCTGTAAGGTGAAACGTGTCAGTGGGCTGACATGAATCCTCCTGGATGTGCAGGAGCCTTCTCACGTGTATCTGGCTCATGAACTCAACAGGAATGAGGTGCAACACAGAAGCTGCATAATACCAAATAAAAATGAAGCAAGTATAAAAACAAATAAAATTTTAAAAAAATTTTAAAAAAATTAAAAAACTTGGGACAAGAGGATACAAAGCCAAAAGGGAGCTTTGTATTGAATTAGACACTGACTGTTTCTCTGCTATCCGCACACAGAAACCAGAATTTTTTGCTATTCATATCACTTATTTCCAAGTTTTGTAGATACAACACTGTAGGAGCCTGTCCATCAGATGTTAGTTGCTCTACAAATAAACATCAACGATTCTACATTTTCAGCTTTTAAATAATTTTAAAATTACTTCAGAAGGATAATGTATGACTTCATTAACATTTCACACAGCTGCCTAAATCTTGAAAACAGTTTCAGAATTCAATTTATGTTGCTGCAGAATTCAAAACCTCTTTTGCATAAACAATATGAGTCTTCTAACTGTGTAAGATAATACATAAGCGGCCAATCAGACTAAAATTTTTACATTTTTATTAATTATTAAGGGTTTTTTTTTTTTTTTAATGAGGTCAACTGCCTGATTTGAAAAATTATAATTCAGATTTCAAAGATCATTAAATTTCAGGAACACTAACAAATTTCATGATTAGTTTTCTGGGACCTATTACTTTTGATGTGCACAAACCTTTCTGAAGCCTTAAACTATACTCATCTCTGATAGTTCTTTAGATGAAGTTTTTGATTTACTATTTTTGATAGCTCTGATTATCATAAATATATCTTGCTCTAATATTTTTAATTTTCAACAGCTGATATTGCAAGCAAATCCTACGTCATTGTTGTAATTCTATCCCTTTTATTCTATTAACTGTCAGGTGTATAAGGTTGGCATTTGCATTCACATGGTGGCTGAATTTGTTGATTTAATTTCACCTGTTCAGTTAGTCAGAAATGCTTTCGATTTTTCAGTTGGGTTTGGTGCCAAACCATTGTGAAGAGATTGTTTGTTTATCATAGCATTCTAGACTAACAGAAGACTTTTACTGTTTTGGAAACTCACTTAAAACAATAAAAGCACAATCTGGACATAATTCTGGTATTTACTTCTTGAAAATACCTGTCGTTTCACTCAAAATCAGTGAGCAAAATACAGTCAGATCATTTTAGCTGCCTTCTCTGAATATTTATCCAAAATTGGCTTGCTGATATGGCACAAATAAGTGAACAATCTCTGAAACTGTTCTTACTTGAGGCAGATGGTAGTAGTATCAAAGCCCAGAAGACTTCCAACTGCTGTCATGACTATAATCACCTCTGAGCCAAACAAATATTTAAGAGTTTGAAAGATATGCACATTTAGTACAGTGAGAGAGTGAGAAAGTGAATTGCGGGGAAACAAACCCATCGAATCCCTGAACATTATATTAACACAGCTTTGACTGAAAGTGTTAACTGTTTCCAATGAGGTACGCAGGGCACTAATCCAATGTGATAAGCTGAAGTAGAGAAACCCATTTCTATTCCCGTCCAGATGGGAAAAGACCAAATATTGGTTTTGTTATTCTGACAATGGCTTTGCAGCAGATGAACATTTCAACTCTAAAGTGTCAAAGATGCTACTGAGTGAAACACTGCTGTTCATAGCTAGATCTTAGGTTTGTTTGATACCATATTTTCATGGGTACATCAGTTTTCATTAGGTTTTTCTCAGTTTTGCTCTGCTCTTAATGAACTGGAGTTGATATTGGAGTGCTTAACACTAGGATGCTTAGAAGGTTATACTTTCTTATTCAACGAAATAAGCCTCTCTATTCATAGCACCTTATTTACAAGGCAGGTGCGATCTACAAAAGAATTCCAGATTCACCTCTATGCACTATCTTAATCTTTAAAGGAGCAATGTTTTATTGCTACTGAAGGAAAAAGTTAGAAGTATGCAGAAAAACCTCCCCTTGACCTTTTCATGTGACAGAATTGTTTGAATTCCACAGGGATAATAATCCTTAGTCCTTTTCCAGGACAGCAGTTGGATGTCACTTTTCCAGGCAACTGAAACATTGTTTACAGGATTAACTAAAAGATTAGTGTTAGCAATTTACAACTGTGATAGGCCAAAAGATACATGGATGATAATAATGAAGGTATTGAAATAGAAGCCTAATTTAAAACATATAGATCACTTTTAGGCATAGTCTTGAAAAAATTCAGATACACCCTAAAAATAATATTATGAACAATAATCACCTAAGAGATTAGACCTTAGACAAATGGAAAAGCAACTTGCTGAAGGTTAAGACTACCTGAATTAAGTGATCACTGTACAAATCTCTGTGCAAAAGGCCTCATAGATTTTCTTTTTAGGTGAAATTTTTGTGAATAATTCTGCAGCTAAGCTTGAACCAGAAGGGCTTAGTTGCATTTTGGATTTTTTACTCCTGCTTCCTGGCAGCTGTCCTGAAGAGTGCTTCCATAAGCTAATTTTCCAGAGCCTTATTCCCTATTATTTTATTATTTAATGCTCCAAATATCAGGTCCCTGTATATCTTTGATAAACAAACTTGTGTCCAGATTCCTTCCCATTCCACTATGGCTAATAATAATAATAAACAATAAAAAGGTGAAATGGAAAACTGCCAACTTCTAGACGTTCTGTACATATCTGACCCCCATTTATTGTTACTTCACATTACATATGTTCTGCTGTAACCACTCCAGCCTATATTTCAGTGTCATTAGAAAATTAATCATTCACCTTACTGCTCCTAGAGTACATTGGCTTTTGGAGACAAGAAGAAATTTGTACACAAATATTTGACAAGGGAATTTATATCAAAATTTTTGGAGGAAATTGGAAGGGGTAGATTGACACCCTTCTAGGATTCAAGTTCGTGACACATTCTGGTTTCTTCTACTTACAAAGGCACTTCTTTCCTGTTCCAAGGGAATAGCACAAAAGTTGGCAACTAGGTTGTAGCACTTTTTGTATAGTTCTGCCTAGAACTATTCTATTCTGCACTTTTCACCATTTCCCAGCATACACGTTGTATGTTTCTTTCAATTAAAAATATAATATTTCTGGAGCGATGGCTTATGGTAGACTGTAAATATATTTGCTAGGCCATAAAATGAGAAAATGTTAGCAGGCACTAGGCAGGACAGTGGTCATGTTAAGACACTTCTGCAGAAATTTGAGTTGGGATCTCATAAGCATAACAAAATTATGTTCCTTTCAGAACAACCATTCAGAAACTACAGTTGCATTATTTTTTGGCTATTTTTCATAAAGCAGAATGACCGTGAAATGTAAGATAGTCTTTAAACAGTTTTAGGAATCCAAGTATCAAGTCTTAGTGCTGGTGCATCCCTGGGTGCTGGTACAATCATTCTCTTCATTTCCTAAACAATAAGCCTTGCATCACAGGAAGTGTAGAAAGCTATTTTTGAAACCAAAGACGCCCTGCATAACCCAGCTGGTATGGATTTGACAGCATTGGATTGCCCATTATAATCCATGGCTGAAATTAGTTCTCTCTCTATTGCTGTTTTGCACAAAAAATGAGCTTTTTCCCATCAGCTATTTCTCTGTCCACACATCCAGATCATATTCTACATCTTCCACTCATTCATTATCATCATCTGCTATAAGTTCAGAGGTTTTACCAGTCACCAACCCTAGCTCAAGTATTCTCAAGGGGTCTTCTCATAGGCAGACCTAAAGCATATGAAATTCTCTTTCCAGTGTGGGGAAATTTCAAAAGTTGTATTAGCTTGGTCTTGTGGGAAATGACAATGTGACCAGTTTGTAGGCTGGGCTGAATCCATGGAACACGTACTTTATTTGTTGTAGTAGTGGTGGTAGTAGGGTGCAGGGAAATCAAATAATAGGTCTGCTTTACAAGACAGGTTTAGCCTCAGAAGCTGAAGGCTGATCACCTGAAGCCACTCCCCGTGGATGTCTCACAGTACAATAGGAATGGCTTTCTACAAAGCAATGGGAAAGAACCTGTGAAAAACAGGAAGTAATGCTACCTAGACTCCATGCTGGGTCATGGGAGCACTCAACACAATCAGTGCCTCAGGTTTAACAAATATTGGGTAAATATGTTTACATACCATTGACCGGTTCAGATGTCTTCTATATGGTTATGTACCAGTGTATGTGCCTATAGGAAAAAGGGAAGGAGCAAGAAAAAGCTTTCTTTTCCTTTCCCTTTTAGTCTTCAAATGCACTTTATATTTGATACACTTTCTGTGATCAAGGCTAGGTGAGTACTCCTAGCTTTCGGAGCTTTCTGCAAAAGTAGTTTTGGAAAACTTGCAATGTGCTCATATGTTCTTTTCTTTTTAAAAAAAAAATATTGTGATTTCATGCAAAGTTTATGGCAGATAGTAAAGGTAATCATATACCTTTTGGATGAATATTGTTCTGCTACATAAAATTTATATTTCATACACTGGGAACACAAGGATTATAAATTCATAATGATTACTTGTTCATCTGAACACTTTTGTGGTTGCAGAAAGCACTTTGTTATCTACTACTTTAATGTTTGGAGACCTTCACCCTTCCAGTAAAGTAAAACTAAAGTAGCACAAACCCTTCTCTTTAAACTGAAGTGCTTTCTGTTGAAATGTTCATAAATAGCAGAAGCAAAAAAATATCACCATCAGCAAACACCATTTATTCAAGCCTTAATATTTCCTGATTCTTACATCCTCCTACTGTTGAAACAATGATTACTCAAATACATCTTAGCTTCAGGTGTAGCATTTCTATTTTCAAGAATTATTTCCCTAGGAGTTTTTTACTGCATTCAGTGTTGTATTTCCTTCTATTCTTCACAAATGTCTTCAGAAGTAATTATATAAATTTGTGATTTTGAGCTCAGATAAATTAGTATTTTCATTTAATAATGGTAAATTATTATGTTGTTTTGCCTTTAAATAAAAATATATTTCTTAATAGAGAATATTTTGCTAAATTAGTTACTCTTACTTTAAATTAACAGAATTGTGAAGAATGGCTTGAGTTTTCTTTAAAAGTTTCCATGCTTTTTCTTTTTGACTAAAGAAGATCAAATGATGAAATGCATTAACTTTCAATAATAGTGTTGAGATCATAACTGTAGTTACGCTATCAGTTGTTAACTTGATGCAAGTTAGAAGATATATAAAAACAGGTATGCTGCAAGGCTACCTTTAACTAGTTTTATTTCTCTTATCTTTCTTTCACTTTTCTAATCCTACCACATTCCTGATGTTCCTTAAATTCAGTGAAAACACCACATGCTTATTTATACAGTTATAATTAAAGGTCTTATTTCTGAGGCATAATTTCTAAGACTATATCGCATATTGTTTTCCTGATATGAAACTAATTCCTGGTAGCACAGCCTCCTTACACTCCTTCCATCTGCTTGCTGATCCGTGTGTCTCCTAGCATCACCTCTGCTATATGGATGTAATTGCTCTTTTGCTCTCTTAAACAGAAATCCAGTCCTACGTTACAGAAGATACAAGGTGACAATTAGAGCATGTAAAACTGGCTGAATTTAGTGTTATGTATTCTGTATCAAACTGTGAACCAGATATACATGAACCTCAGTGTCCCACTCATATATTTAAATGATTAAATTAGAGCATACTTACATAACTAGGAAAGAAAACTAAATTAGGAAACTAAAACCTCATTTTAGTTACATCTTCAAGTTATTTGGCAGCTTATCTTTCCATGTCTTCAAGCTCCCAAGCTAGTAAATAAAAGACTGTGCCCCATGTGAAAACATTATTTATTATTTACTTTTACGGTATCTGATTGAAATATAAATCTTTCAAAATGAGGAAAATGGCACCTAAGAAATCATAATGAGAACAGTTACTTCTAATAGAAATAATTGATATGTGCAAAGGAATATTCGGCAAAAATTGAACTCTTGAGTTTAAACATTCTTAACACTCCAAGTTTCATTTCTAGTGTAGCCCATAGAGCTGAAGTCAGTGGTAAACACTCAGAGACTCTCAAAAAAAGGCAACTATTGATTTTCTATCTGGTTAAAAGAAATTCTGATTTAAAAAATAAAATTAAAAAAACAACAACAACAACCAAAACAAACTAACATAAAAAGTAAATGTGTTTGTTCAGATGGTCTCAATTTGTCTAACATTAGGAAGGTTTGCTTTGCTTTTTTTGTGTCTTTTGTTTTCAAACAGCATATGAAGTTTTGACCTTCAAAAGTTTAACACTCAGATCTCAGTCTAAATAACATGCACCAAGATTTCTGCCTAAAAATCTTGTTTCACTGTAAGCTGAAAATATCAGACCAGGTTGTTAATTTATAACATCTCTGTTTTTTTCAGGGTCACTCAATAAAAACAACACAAATTAAATTGGAGTGTGAATTTAAAATTGAATTGTTATCTGCACTAAATCTTTGTAAGGATACTGATTTAAGATTAAAATACTTTTAATTTACCTTTATTAACTCCCTAAGTTTCCAAATAAAGGGTTAACACTGTTAAACTAACCAGGTTTGCCATTCTGATTGACTTTCCTGAGTGTTCAGGAAAGAGAAGTGCTCTCTTACAGAGGAGGAGCTGTTCCTTTACAGTATTTAAATTCTTTGGGGTATGGAAAGCAAAAGATATAAAACACAACAAGAATTTGTTTCTTTTGAATGACTGAACTTTATTTTAGTTAAGAATAGCCATAGATTAGGGAAGATCTTGTTCTGTCCACCGCAGTTTATCCATGCATTATTTTTATTCCTGCCTATCTATTCATAAGTATATACCTATCCCTATGGGCTCTGTCAGTCGTGACTTGAATTCAATAGATAGAAAGATCAGCAAGAGCAGAATAATTCTCACTTTTTGGGCAGAGAGAGTTAAGAATGAATTATTCAGTCAACAAAATATCTGAGCAAACACAAATGAAATTTATGTTTATTATATACTTATATATATATATATATATATATATATATATATATATATATATTATACTGATATAATTCTCAACAGATCCTGTCACTGTACATCTGGAATCTCATTACCAGCTAACTTTTGCCTTTTTTAAAGGTAAGTGAAAAGGTTTTGTTACAAAACCTTTACCTTTGATTCCAAATGGTGGAAGCAATGAAATTGTGATTTTAATTGTATTTACTTTTAGTACATAAGCAAAATATGAACCTTATTGTGCTTTTGAAGATACAACCAGGGGAAGCTTCCAAACCTCAGCTGAGGTATATCTCTTTATTGCAGACCTTTGTAAAATAAATCATTTACTTGCACACTGTATTGTCAGCTACTAAGCTACCACCTGAAGAATTTTGTGACACATGGCAAAATTGTAACTGTTTCTGTTCTGCGTTTTTTTTTTTTTTTTATATCCTTTTCCCATGTCCAGGCAAAGATAATGTTTTGGTTTTGCAAATCTATTGACGATTATCTCCTTAGAAACATGATATTTTGTGCCACAGAAGTTTAGAGAGAACTGCCATGCAAATAAAAACTTTTAGGGCATCAAAAGTCCTTTAAAGTTAACTGTTCTTTGATCAGGCCGAAATTTTAAATGTATTTTACTTGCAAAGGGAAATAACATTACATTGTATTAAGAGAGTGAAATCAAATGATGAGAAAATGGTTCGTTCCTGCCAGGCACTGCCTACAGACAGCTAGTCAGTTAGCTTAAGCAAAGAAGACAGGCACTTCTGAGCTGGCACACGATTGCTGCAAATTGACAAAAAATAAGTTAAATAAAAGTTAGTCTAAAATACTACTATTAAGGGGCTTTTATGGCCTTTTATAGTCTGTGTTTTTTATCAAAAGCTTCCTTTATAACCTTCTCCTATTTGCACATAGACTGTAAAGTTCATGATTTTTAATTAGAAACTTTACAAAATTTTTCAGCCATCCCATTGGAAATAATGGTTATCGCATAGTACTAATTTTGCTGCTAGTGCATGAGGTCTGAGTGATTTTGTAGCTGATTTCTGTCATCATTAGACTTCCCACAGAAATAATCTCCAGTTCTCAGATTTACTGAAGAGACAGGGAGAAAGAGAGCAAGAAGGCAGAAAATTATTAATAATTTGACAGAGCAAGTCCAACATATGGCTGAGAAACTTTTGGTTTTACTGATTTTTTTTTCTCTTTTTTCATCTTCTTACCTTTCACTTTAGTTTTATGAGACTGAGGACAAATGTTAATGAGCCTATAATTGGCCTAAATCCTGAAGATTATTTTGGGAAATTTTTATTTCAAATGCATGAGTTTTATTATTTTTGCAGGTAATTAGCAGATGAGTTAAACGAAATAATTTCCTGCTGCTGCTAAGCATATGCAGTCAAATGTAAACTTATTTTACTCCTACATACACCTACTTCAAAATTATTTGTAAAAAGGTTGAGATTTAAAATCACAATGGAGGAGGATGAGTGTATGGAGGAGGAAATTTAGTTATGCTCAGTAATGATTTTTCAAAACTAATTATTTTTATAAATCTTGAGTTTTGCTTTTGTTATATGTGTGTTTTTCTTGGGAACGATTTCTGCATATCTCATCCTTCATTCCTCCAGCTAATGCTGACACTGCAGAAAGGGTAGAAGCATCCCTACTTGTTATAATGCAAAAATAACTTTGCATACTTTTCATAAAGTTGCCATTACATAATACTGCCCCCCTTCTCATTTAGATTTAGGATGCTCTGGAAAGGAAAGATACTTTTGCAGAATTCTCTCCAGGACAGGACTCCACCTCTTTAAAGATCTAAAAAGTGTGGGAAGGGTCAGAAATTAATGCATCTTAATTTAAATTACTTCAATCAAAACTCTTTACAAAATGGGGATTAACAGTGGCCTCAAACAAAAAATTTGTCTACCCTAATGGTTTAATATAATACAAACTCCCTTAGAAATATCCTAAACTCAGACCTTTCTATAGCATCAATACAGTGAGCAATCTTCTCACTTCATACCACTTCCAAAATTAATTAAATGTGCTTAATAAATTAATTAATTATATAAATTCGAATATTTAAGTAATATTATAATATAATAATTTATTATACTAAATTATTAAGAATTAATATAGCAATCGCTGTATTTATATGCTAATTAATAATTGATATTACTATTTAATATTAGTAATTATTAATTAATTAATATTTGTAATTAATTAATTAAACCTAGGGATATGAACGAGGTGTATTAGAACAGCATTTTAAGGCCATCTCTTAAGACATGGGGCAGTAATGCCTAGTGAGTCTTTTCCCATTCCTTTCTTTCCATCCCTATCTCCTTCCTGTGTGTATTTGTGCTGTGACATAAAATGTCACAATAGGAAGGTATTCCTTGTTTACTTGAGTGAACATGAAGTGAGATAATAGTGTAGGGAATCCCACTTTTTCTAACTGTACTGTTGCTCATATTCATACTGCTGCTTATGCACTTTTTTGAATTTCTTCATCTGTCAGCCAGCAAATCCAGTGGTACACTGCTAGTTACAGAAGCTGGCATGCTTTAACCATGGGAATCTGATGAAGCTGCCTAGTCAAAGGTATATTTGAGGGCTCTGAGCACCTCACTAAGCTGAATCTTTAGAGCACAGATGAAAACCCATTTTATTTTACTGAGAGTATGCATATGATTTTATTTTCACACGTTTTGGCACCTAACAGAGTTTTAGTCTGAACCTGTATTTCTGCCAAGTCTACAACATTTTCATTTGATATCTTAACCACTGAACTCCTAAACCTTCTGTGCAGTCCTACAGAAGCTCTTCCTAAGGCTACATCCCCCAACAAACAGCAACAGATCAAATCTTTTTTCAGCATCAGTCACATGAGAACTGTGTGGGTTGGGGCACTATTTTCTTGCCACTCTACTCCCTATTTGTAGGAAGAAAACATTCTATAAAATCTCTGTAACATTTCCCACACTGGCCTTTTGAGAATATTATAAACAAAGGACTGATTCCTATATGACTTCTTCCCACTTCTGGTTAAAATATGTATTTTTTTAAAAGCCATAGATAAGTATATCAGCTTTGGAGAACTGAATTAAAGGTTGCAGGCATGAGAAGCAATTGAGCAAAGACAAGTTAGGCACAAATAAATAATGAAACCTTACAGTTAACTTGATGTGCAAGCTCATCTCTAGAGTATGCCAAATTTACTCAGATATTTCCAAGCCTGGGGCATATGGCACACTGGCAACCTTGCAGTTGTAGTTTGAAGGGAGTTGAGCACCTGGAGATTATGTGGTATCAGGAGAGAAATCATGTTGAGTGTTTTTCCTGCCTCAATGAATTTCATAAATTAAAAATGTGTGCCTTGGGCTTACTCTTCTCAGACTGTAAAAAATAAACTTAAATGTTCCAAGTTTGTTAATTTTAAGTTATTACTTAGCATTCTTTTGGATGCATGTCTTCATTCTACCCCTTGACTTCATGAAAAATACTTGGTATAGCCCTATTTTGCCTAGTGATTATAATCATGACAGAATGCCAATAGTGCTTAAGGTGCAATAGTAGCAATAGAAAAATAAAAGACAGGGGAACTAGAGCAGTTTTAAGAAATGTTAGTCTTTCTGGTATGCAAATGAACTTCACAAACAATTTCCTGTTGTAAAATGTATGAATTACTAACAGAAAAACACTGCTGAAGTTGATCCCCAATGATAGAAAGTTTTCTGAAATAGTTTTGGTTATGCTATCCAATTCCATTATGTATTTTAAAATAACACAAGCCAAGTGTAGTTGTTTTGAAGGAGGCAAGAGGAAAGGAAGATTTTGCTCTTGGGACTTTAACTGAGCAAACTCTTAGAAAAAAATATAAATCTTGAAAGTTAATGTTAAAATCAAAAACTTTCAGTGTCAATACATTAAAGAGCACCTTGATTCAACACCGTTATATTCTTTCCCATGCACAAGAGAGACACTAAGTCTTATGCAATTCCTAGCATTCCCTTTGCAGTAAGAGTTCTTCACTCCTTTCACTCCTCTGTGACATTCAAAAAGAGTTTTCAGTCTCACTAGCTAAAACAGTAGGACAAGGGAGGGGAGATTGAGAGGTGGGTTGGTTGGTTGGTAATATTTTTTTCTTGTAATATACAAATGCTTTTTCTTTCCTTCTTGCGTCACAAGTAGGAACAAGAGACCAAGTGTGTTACAAACATTGCACAAATCACTATATGGGAAAAATAGATGCAACAAAGTTGAAGCATATATCATGTTTTGTTATGCAGCACTCAAATTTTGTATTATGAACTACAAAGTTATGCTGATGTGACTGATTCTGTGGGAGCACAGCAGCCTTGTAGCTTGGGAAGAAAATAACTAAGCAGTGTACAAAAAATTAAATTTTCCACGAGAAAGACAACAAGCAATAGGTACCTGGTTATCTGGTAGCTGTCATAGACTACTGGAGTTCAGCAACCCCCAAGTGAGTGGCAAGGACTCACAGTTTTCATTCATTCACAAATAAGATGCAAACAAAATAGAAAAGGCCTGACATCTTCAATAAGCTTCAGTTGGAAATAAATGGAAGTTTGTAGGGAAATCTCATGCTTTTAATACTAGTTCTAATCTTTGAGGAATTTTTTCACATCAGTGGAGAATAAGGGAGTGCTTAATAGTCAGTTTCAAGATATATTTTTCAGCTTGTCTTATTCAGATTGGTTATACATATGTTTAAGCTGTGGTGATACTAAAACATAGGTGCTTGATTTATAGTATAAAGTGCTGGACTGTCAGTCAGATGTGTCTGGGCCAGCTGTGTCTGCTCCGCAGCTTCACAGATTATTCTGAGTTGGAAGGGACCCACCAGGATCGAGTCCAATTCTTAAGTGAATGGTCTGTATGGGGATCAAACCCATGACCTTGTCATTATTAGCACCATGCTCTAACCAACCAAAATAATCTCCAGTGCCCACTTTGGCTGCACATACACTAGAACTGGAACAATACCGAGAAGATTAGCATGGCCCCTGAGCAAGGATGACTTGCAAATTCATGGAGCATTCCATATTCTGTGATTTAATTTGTTAAAATTAAAAATTATGATTCAACATTCTGCTTAGCAGTTCTACCAAATCTTAAGGGAGGTACTATTATTTTAATACAGAATAAACAATTAAGGAAAATAAATTCAATATTTATTAATATAACACAGACTATAGTAAATTCTACAATACTACTAAGAGGGTTGCCAATGCTGCAGATCTATAAAAAAACAGACCATAGAATATAAGTGCAATAATATTTACAAGAATTTCCTCTGAAACATTCAATAATTCATTTGAACAATTTGGTTTTCCCTAAGACTGGGAAACCTAAAAAGAAAGAAAAAAAAAAAAAGAACATTGTCTGAATGCAGCAGTGAAGCAACTCCCAATTTTAAAAAATTTACTCAATCTACTATCTAATGAGGCAGTGTACACTCATGCAAAAACTTAGGAAGGGATCACACAATCCACATCATGAATTAAATCTTATGGTCTGTCATGATGGAAAGAGCTAAGAGATACATTTACTGCTAGCTGCTAAAGGTAGATGTGGTAAAGGAGAGAGGCCAACTAAGCACCTAAAAGTGTGGTTCATTAGAAGTGAATTGCAGTGAAGTCTACTAAACAATATTTATGTTCAAAAAGTCTTCACTTGAAAAAAAATCTTGTTCAGAAAAAGAAATTAGATTTTTTTTTTTCTGTATTATATATAGTCCATAATCACACAATGCACCTAAGCACTTCATCCATCCAGTCTTTCAGGTCTGAATTGGTAATAAAGGTACTTTTATCTATGCTCTACTATACAATGTATGTTAAATCTAGGATATTTCACTATTCTTTCTGTACTTCTATTATAGTTTGACAATGTTACAATTGATCTAGACAAAGTCAACACCCTAAAAATTGGCACTGAAAATGAAAGGATTTTGCTAGCATTTGATGATCTCAAGTAACAGATTCTTGTTGGCTATCCCTACAATACTTAACGATGACTTGCTATACAATCCAGTAGTTAAAATTATTTTGAGCTTTTATTAATTATATTTTATATAAAATATAAACTGTAATAATTTGGTTTAATATTGTTACTTTTTGCAGAAGTGACTTTTTGTATATCTTTGAAATAAATATAGGAAGAGGATAGTTTTAAAAGAACATTTAAACAATTTTATTCAATGTACATTACATTTGAGCTGTTTATAATCAATATGAATTTGCACATGCAACTGGAAATGTGATTTTAAGAGATACGTTGGTGAGCGAAAGGAGAAAGGTCTATCTGTGATTATATATACATTTTAAAATGCAATCTCCTAGTCAAAAAACAGTTAACAAAGCTGAACTAGCTCTTTCAACATCTCACAATTTAGCAAACACCTCATTTAAAGTAATTTAATTTCTCTTGTCAAATATCTCACAACACTAATTACAGTTATACCCCTAAGAGGATGCCTTACATGCTAGCTTGCAATTTTTTCTGCTTGTGTAGCTAATTTACAGTATTAAGATACAAACATTGTTGTTATTGACAAACTTTAAAGTTAAAAAGTGACTGCTTACTATCTCAAGTCATCCTCTATCTTTTTACATTACTTATTGAAATCTATTTATATTCTTCTGCCTGTCTAAATATTCGGGGGTACATAATGAGTTGATGTTGACTCAGAACCACCTGCAGAACTTATTGTATGTAGCATTTAGATACAAGCTCTTTACACGTATTCCAGGTGTCACTACCTTTTCACAGTTTTCTTAATAAAGTGGTAATATTGAAATTATTCTAGGAAACAGTATAAAGGCTAAGTTGTCCTGTGTAATTTTACTTTGCACCTGAAAACATTTAATTTCCCTTATCTTTTCAGGAGCTGATGTGCCTTTGCCAAGTTTATGAATCTGTAACAATTTCTGACTTGGATACATATTCATTTTATCAACATTCCTCTCTTTATTATACACCAGCTCTTACAAAATAGCTGAGTTAGCTGCTTTAATTTTTCTGCAACCTAGAATGTTGTTTGTTTATCCTGTGGACCACATTACTTCTAGAAGGCATGACACTCACAATAAAAATAAAATATTTTAAAAAATCCTTCCATTATAGAATAAGAAGCTACAAAGTAGACAGTCTGTTACATAATTAGAAGGATTAAATTATAGTCGCCATCTATAAATCATTATATGGAATTGCATATGTTCTGTCTTCGCCAGAATAAAAATATTTATGTAAATTTATGAAACCTGTCTTGTGAGGGGAGTACAATTAAGATTATAAGAAATGGACAACCAAAGCTAATGTACACAGTTAATATAACCGCTGGAACTGTGTCTTTAAAGTATACCAGTGAGGACAGCTTTAAACAAAAAATGTGAAAAAATATTGTATCTCTCTATTTTGTTACATTTAAGCATTAGTCTTAAGTAGTGAAACTTGTTAACAAGAGTCATGTGACTCGTCTAAAAGAAAAAGTCACTCATTGCAAAATCAAGTGGTGATCTCCTTCAACTGCGAATTTGCATCTACCATAATTGCATGTCACCAAAGAATGTGGAGTACCTTTGGTTTTAGTTCAAGTAGACCCATAGAATGTTTAGGCATTATTATAAGTGAGTAGATATATATTTTATGATACTTATGACAATGGTGATTACAGTGAAAGGAAAGCATAATCAATAATAGCATATCTGTTTCTCTAAAAGGCTTCTATTTCTATTTTTTCTTAATAATAACACAAACAAATTTCTGCTTTGCCCTTTTTTTTTTTTAATTTATTTTTTAACAACCCTAGCTAGGTATGAGAAGGGTTTCTATATGTGTGTCTCTGTATACATATAATTGCATGCATTAGTGCAACTTATTTTACTCTCAATCCTTTGAGAAAGACAGATAGCTGACATATATTGACTCCTTCAGAGATAGTCCAAGAATGTCTGTGCATATGCCAACGCTTCAAGAATGATTTTATTTCAATAATGTACTTAACATATGTCATGTTTAAAAGCTGGACAAGCAGTAAAATAACTACACTAAATATGCACCGAAACATCAAAGCATTTTGATCATTATTCCCTCCTTATGCTTTGCTAACGCACGTTAGTATTTTCTAAATAACCTAAAGTAGACAGAATGTGTAGAATGCAAGACCACTTCCCTCTCATACCTTCTTTAAATAAAATGATGTTCCAATGATGTCTCATCTTAGCTCATTCACTAAGAGAAACAGCCATACAAATCTAATTTTTCGTACCTAATGGAGATCTCTCAATGAGACTCTTATCACAGAAAACCTAAAGCTGTGTGCAACTATTAGAGTGAAACAAGCATTTCTCAGTAGATATTTTTCATCAATGTACCATATTTATCTTACATCTACCTTATTAAAAAAATCTAATTCATTCCCCAGTCTGCAATATAAGGGCCTTTTGTAACTTAAATAAATGTGTTGCTTTATAACTCGTAAATATGTCTCTAAAGATGTTTTCTAATGTTCCAATTTCTGTACGTTTTATGAATCAAGTCACAACTGCCTGTAATGCAGATGATAACAAAGAAAAATTATGTGATTCAGACTATTAGTATTTGCTCTTTTCTGTGGATTCAGAAATGTCACCTATTACAAAGACTTAGCACTTGCATATGTATGTAGGCATTTGCTTCCTCAGAATTCTGATGTCAAACATGAAGAAATGCACATACTTTTTCTATAGCTTAGGAATTTTCTAAAGTGCTAGGAGGTTTTTCTCTTTACTTTTCAAAATAGGTAAATTTATATTAATATTATAAAAATAAAAAGCTGTAAACCCTTTGCTTATTATTATTCCAGGTTTGAGATGAAAACTCTTCACTTGATCCATTAGTATGAGTGAGACAGTACGTAGTATGAAGATGTTTGCTAAGTCTGAATTTCTCCCGTTTTTCACTTACTTTATTAAATAAAAGGTACATAAATACATACATTTAATAAACATAAGTCAAAGGGTGTATATATTAATAAGACCGTCTTCTCAATCTCATCTTATAGATAGGTCAAAATCATCTGACTCTGTAAGACTGATTGAGAAAATACAGACTACGGTTCCTTCTACCAGGACTACCTTGCTCTTGTCCTGTTATTCTCTCTGCTGATCTCTTTTCATAGTAATGTACTGTGCATATAAATTTCAGCTAAAAGTACTGTGCAACTGATTACTGCATATATAGTAGGTCAAATACTGAAATGACTTCCAAGTGTATTGTGCAGGTGTGGTAGTATTGGCAGGTTTGGTGATTAATTTTCTTCACAGTGGCTGGTATGGGACTGTGCTTTGGATTTGAACACAGTGATGATCATAGAGATGGTTTTGTTACTGTTGAGCAGGGCTTACAAAGAGCCAAGGGTTTTTCATCTTTTTGTACTGCCACACTGGCAAGGAAGTTGGGGGTACATGGGAGACTGCGAGGAAACACAGCTGGGATAGGTGACCCCAACTAACTAAAGGCATATTCCACATACCCTATGGCATCATGCACAGTATATAAAGTGAGGGGAAGAAGTGAATTAACTCCTTGTTTTTCTTTGCTTGCATGTGTGGCTTTTGCATTCCCTATTAAACTCTTTTTATCTCAACCCGTGAGTTTTCCAGCTCTTATCCTTCCACTTCTCTCCCGGTCCCACTGGTGAGGGAGGGGGCGAGCAGCTGTGTGGGGCTTGGTTGCTGGCGGGAGCTAAACCATGACAGCAGGTCAGACTCCCGGTCAGATTAAACATATAGTAGGTCCAGCTGGTCTGTTGCAAGTTCAGATGTCCAGGAAAGAAAAACCACAAGCCAACACAAAATGTATGTAGGCTTTGTGTTAATGACATTTCTGGACAGGAAAATTGGGAAAAGTTCATGCAAGATTTAACTGCCTTATATATTAAACTTGGTCTATTTCATCTGCTACTCTAGGTGTGCCCAAACACTAGTGCTTCCAAAAAGAAAAGGCCTAGAAGCCACAGGATGTTTTGCTGGGAGGAACCAAAACATACCTCGACATCTGTGCATTATGCAATAAAATAGTACTCCTTTGGTAACTATTAGAATCTCAAGGTCCAAAATCTTACTGAAACAGAAAACCAAATGAAACATTTAACATGGCACAAAAGTAAACTGGAACAAAACCCTTGGAAGTCTTGTTAAGACCTCCTTTTTTCAAATGAAATGATACAAATTACCACATTGTTAGATTTTTAAAAGATCCTTTGGATGTACATTTCATAAAATCACAGAATACTTAAGGTTTGTAAATACATCTAAGGTTATTAAGTTCAACTGTTAGCCTAGCACCACTGTATTCACTACTAAACCATGTCTCTGAGTGCTACATCCACACATTTTTTGAACACTTCCAGGGATAGTGATTCTACTACTTCGTAGAGCAGCTTGTTCTAATGCTTAAACACCCTTTCTGTGAAGATTTTTTCCCTAAAATTATTTCGTATTATTTTAAGACTTGTGTCCCATATTACAAAATGCTACTTCACACCTGTCATCTATGGAAAATACAGCTAAGTATATTGGCAGCATAATCTAAAGCCTTGTTTGAAGTGAGCATATGCCATGATGACAGAAGTCGTCAGACTCCAGTGCAAATTCCTGTGGTGGAAAATACCAAACTGCTACTTACAATTCCTATGATTCTATGGAAGAAATCACTACATTTATGCAAACTGTGAGCAGGTCTTACTTATATTGTCTGACCCATGAGAGTCGGGGTGGATTAAATAAAATGAATGGAGTGACACATTCACTTCAGTGAAGAACATTGCCTGCTGTTCTGTGCGAAGACAGTGCATCTTGATGGGTATCAGCAGCATCTAAATAATGTGCTTGAAGTATACAGTATGCAAAAGTATACAGAATATCCATGCACACAGGACATTTTTAATTTATCCTATACATTCTATTCTCATAAAGGTGACTCTTTTTACACTTATTTGTTTGGTCTCCCTTGTGGAATCATTCTATGCACCCCCAACTGGATTTCTCATTTATTTCATCTTTGTCATAATTTTAAATTAAAAAAAAAAAAACCTTCCAATGCAAAACAAACAAAATGCTATGTCTTTTTCATCTAATCTTTGTGTTATGAAAAGTTTCTGTTTAAACAGTACTGATGTAAGCTGTATGCATTAACATTCTTTGCAAGTCTGATAAACGCAGAGTATAATTAGAATCCAATTTATGGTTGTTACTAGAAGATGCAAATATTTGCTTAGTTCACTATTATTGTTTAATCTGATTTTTAAAGTGGCAATGGCACACAATTAATCAGAAAAAACCCAAACTTGTGAATAGTAGGACGTGCCTTGAATAAATAATTTGTTTTTTGCTCTTTATATCTACCAAACAAATGCCTTAATAAAACTAATTATTTCCTTAGTACAGAAAGATTCTTTAGGGAAACAAAAAGTAGAAACATTTACTTAAAAGATAAGCTGCAACATCATATAGATGCCAATATTGATCTTATGCAACCAATTCAATAGCTTTATGAGAAAATTATGTACATACCTAATTTATTTTTGCAGATAAACATTGACACCCAGATTGGAAAACAGTTACTGACATAGATAATAAATGCTAAATGAACACTTAAAATAACTTGCAAAAGGGCACTGCTGCATTAGTAGCCTTACTTGCAATGAAGAACCATACTGAGACAGATTTTGATTTAATTTACCATGGCATGAAGCAGAATAAATCTACTGAAGTCAGCATGGAATACTACTCTAAAACAACATCAAGTCAAGTGAGGACAGTAAAATTAAAGCTGTGGAAGAAAACCACTCAACAAAGGGTTTAAACGGAACTCATTACATTTTTTAAATACATAATACAATTTTTGTAATGATTTACATGAAAATTGAGACCATTTTGAGTTCTTTTCATCTGCTTAGTGTACTATTTTTTTAAGTCTTTAGTCCTCTTTTTAAGACTTTAGTCTTCTTCATTTTATATTATTTTAGCTCTGCCTATAATTTTCTTGAAAAACAAATCTAAGATTTTAAGTTCCTTAAACGTTCCATTTTTTTAATATTATCTTATTATTAAAATTTATTTACATTTCAAACATTTATCATTTTAGGGGTTTTTTTTTACAGGTGTAAATATTGCTCTGTTTTTCAGTTTTGATATGCAACTTTGGGTCATACCATAAACACTGTGACTTCATCCATCAGACTCATAAGAATGTCCTCTCTATTTTGATATATAAGTAACTTCCCAAGAAAACTTGGAGAAAACCAAAGAGCTTTTAAAATGAAACTGTTAAACAGATGTATTATGGAAAGGTTTAAATTATGTTAATACAGTTTATCTAGTAGCTGATTTGCATCATACTTTGTACTTTCAAAGTTAAACAACTATACCTCTTTAAAGTTTATTTTTCATGTAAATATTTTCATGTGTATGAAAGAAAACCCTTTGTCTTTAAGGGCTGAGCCATTTTACTGATGCTAGTATTTTTCAGAAATTATAATTTATTTTCATATTTTGAGCAAATTTGAATATTGCTTACAGAAAAAGAAAAAGCAATTCAAGTCAGAGTGGAGATAAAAATCTCATAAATTAAACAAATATCATTAATATCTCCACTGGAAAGCTGTGGAAGTCAGTGCAATTGTTCTAGACATGAAATTTCTTCTTCTGTGGCATATGAATTTAATTACATCTTAACATCTGAAAAACCAATAAAATTCAAATGAAAGCAGAAATTATGCAAGAGGAAAAAAATGAAAAATAGAAAGTTCAATATCTTCTTTTATACATATTACCATGGAGTTGCCTTGTAGATAGATATGCTGAGAAACTGTATCATTGTTCAACAATCATTAGTCCATTTACGAAAAAGCAGGACAATATATCGAAAGCTGAAAGCAAATGCTATTTCTTAATCGCATTGAATTTGGCTCTTTGGCAACAGTATAACATGAGCCATTAAATGCACTAATTAAGAGGTAGTTCCCTTTTAGTATGTTACACAGAATTTAATATTGGTGGAAATTTACTTGTGTTTCATTAGGAATAAAATAGAGTCAAGAACTTTTAGTATTCCCAAAGCCTACAGCAACGGGGAAATACCACAACATTCAGATAAAGGAGATGTTTGTCTTGCATTTACTTGTAGCTGTCTCTTGTGAAATTAGGAGTCAGTAGGTTTAAAATCTCAATGGTAAAAACCACTATTCACAATTTTACTTCACAAATAGAATGCTAAGACATAATACAAATTAATTCATCATTCTATACAATAATTTAAAAATCAAGTAGTTTTGTTGCTCTTTCAAACACTCCAATACATCTATTTGTTTACACAGATGAGAAAATATAGTAAAAATTATGATTTCTGTGAGAGAAAAGTTAAAGCCTTTCAAAATTTCCCTTTTGATTTATTTCTTTAGAACCCCAGTTCCACAAGGATGAAATTGTTTCATCTGCCTGATTTTGTTCTTTTTAATTTACTTTTATAGCATCAACAAAATGTCTCAGTTCCACTGGAGTAGTTTGCAGTGCTCACATTAAGAAATAGTTCTATCAGGTCATATTCAAACAGCTCTACATGTAAACTAGCAATCATATAGAGGAAAAATAACACAAGATTTCTAGACCCTCTGGAAGATGAGTTTCAAGAGATATATGTCTGCAGGTCATGGGCAAGAGAAAGAAGACAGAACACTTGAATGGTTTAATCTGTGACAATAGAATTCTCCTTGAAGTTGTAGTTTTCTTGAGCAAACAAAAAATGCTGTGTTGTCTAAAGTTTATATAAGTATAGGAGCTCTTCAGCCATTGAATTGGTGTGAACATTACCTATGCGAAAAACAGGTCACAAGAGCAAGAAATCTTAGAACTTCATGACACTAAAGGTGTTCCAATTTTGAGAGTTAGAAAAGTTCAAACAGGTAGTAACATAGAGAGTCAGACATCAGCAGCAGTGTCATGACCTTCTGGCAGCTATTTTATGTTAAACTGCTTTCATGTTGTCTCAAAGAGACTGCTAATCTCTGTGGACTATAGATGTATTAGTGC
Organism: Margarornis squamiger; assembly: GCA_035222235.1. Classification (NCBI taxonomy): domain Eukaryota; kingdom Metazoa; phylum Chordata; class Aves; order Passeriformes; family Furnariidae; genus Margarornis; species Margarornis squamiger. Next base: position 74,651,455 of record JAWWTY010000077.1, read on the forward strand.
TGCAGACTACATTTGCTGCTGGCACACCGTACACAGTTAACATTTGCTAGTTACCAGGTGCTCATGGATGAATGAACAGAAAATATATCAAAATCCCACTTTGAAATGGGCTTTGTTAGAACAGTCATAATGAGATGTGCCATATTTCAGTATATCAAACCCAGGACTTAGCAATCTTCTTACTGGAAATCCTTCCACTGCTCAATGGCAATTACCTAGTAAATATTTAACGGAGAACTATTGGTTGCTTCTTCAAAAACAGGCAAAGAAGTTATCAAATAGACACAGAAGGTGATTCAATGAATTAAATGAGAAACAAGGTGGAATTCTTCTGATCCAGGAAGGCACTTCTCTCCTTTACTCTACATGGTAAGTAGCAGAGGCTTTTGTCTCCAGCAATGCCTTTGAAAATACATGTGAGTATGGCCAAGAGCAGCACAGGCCTGTTCTCCAGTGGCTGCAGATAATGGCACCATGAAATGCATAGCACAGGAACATTTTTTATCATTTGCATGTGTTAGCAAGATGAAAAATTCCTTATTCTTGCTATCCTCCCTTATCTGTGTGAGAACTAGAGATGATGTATCCCTTAAAAAATATAAGGAAGCCATTTACAGTCTCCTGAGAATTTATAGTATTCATGATTAAAACCTGACAATCATACCTTAACACTCCTAAAATATACCTCTGAAGAAAAGAGGCTGAAGGGTATTTTGGATATCTTTTCTCCAGATTTGGGAAAAAATCTGGAACAGTGCTGCAGTAAAACAGCTCTAGGACAATGAAAAGGCGGAGAGAGATAGATGAAGAAATAATACCTTTCACAGACTGGAAGTAGAAGCTTCTTGTCAGTGTAAGTGACCTGAAGGAGCAGAAAGGTTATTAGTATAGTACCAACAGTGATAAAGATAGTGTCTGTTCAGCTTAGATCTCATGACTTGAAAAAAAAGACGCTCCAAAGTAGTGAGGAAGTATTCCAGTGATGGAAAATGGATAATATCACAAGAAGAGAGTGGTAACTTCCAACTCAGCTCAGAAAAAACAAGAAGTGAGCATATAAAAGAACATATTTTGGTGGAAATAATAGGATATACTCTCTATTCGCATTTCATACTTATACACACAGAATCAGGGTTATGGTAATGAATGTCCATCTATATGTTTCATCTTTTTCAATACCCATGGGATCTTTGAATTAAGACTTCATTAAAGCAAAGGCCTCCTTTTTTTTTTTTTTTTCTGCTATCTGTAAAATTCCTGAGCAAACAAAACAAAATAACTAAATGCAAAATGTATGGTTTCTGCAGCTAAGACCTGCAATGACTCATAAGTTTTCATACAGAGTTATAAAAATAGGCTAAAATAGTTTCTCTGCAAAAAATATTTTAAATCAAATTTCTTTTGCATGAATATTTCTTAACTTTATCCAATGTGTTTGAACTTTCTTATCTAGTTCTGCCTTAGAAAATCAGAAAAGAAATACTTCTGTTTGTTAACTAAGTTCTCTTTTTTATTTCAGTAGCATCTGTTGCAGGTTGCACCAGCTTCATTTTCACCACACCAGACTGACAGACTGTACCTGAAAAGTAATTTATCTTCAAGTTAATCAGTAGGAAAGAAAGAGTGAAGAAAAATATATCCCTATCAAAAAAAATTTCTGTAGAGTGCAGGTCTGGGCACATTTCACAGCTGGACATCTCAGACACTGACACCAATTTCATTGTGCTGAGAGCTTTGCAATTTTATTTTCAGTTAACAAATAAGCATGAGCAAAAGAAGAACACCTACACTCTTTGAAATGTCCTGTATGACAGCACTAACTTCACTGAAACTCACTAAATCACAGATCCAAGTGCTACACTTCAAAAAAGGTACTGGGCCAACCAAAACACAACAGCTAGATTTCCTGGTTCTTTCATCTATTTGTTGTAAGTCTTGAGACACCTCCCATTAGTCTGATGCTATAGCTTAATAGCCTGCAGTAAAACTAGTCTCTGAAACCACTAGTCACACATTGGAGATGGTACTGGTCCTTGACAACGTGAATGTTCTCTGTCCCATAAAGTTAACTTTATCAATAGATTCACTTCTGGTTCAGTGACACTGAGCTAAATTGGCTTCAAAAAATGTAAAAATAATCTTTACTATTCATGAACAGTCTGAGGGCTAATGTGTTGCTAATCAGTCTAAGAAAACTCTGTTACATGATTGAAAGACAACACTGAATAAACTTGAAGGTTGTGCCCTTTCTTACTACCAGAAATGCGCAATGGACAAAATCATCCAGCCAAGAAAGGAGGGGAATAATAATATCCTTTAATCTCCTAGTTGCATCCTTTTGTACATAGCCCAATGTTGGCCCTAAGGTCTCTTCCTGCAGTGCTGCTCCCAACCAGACAGGCTCTAGCTTGTGTCTGATGCTTCCTGCACAGGGACAGCACTTGGTGGTTGCCCTTGATGAATTTAATTTTGTTTTCTCTGACCCACTGCTTTGGCATTTCTAGGTCCCTGGAGAAGGCATCGCTGCCTGCAGGTCTGTTGGCTGTTTCCCCCAATTTGGTTTTGTCTACAAGCTTGATGAACTTGCCCTCTGTACTCTCCTCTAGGCCATTGATGAAGACACTAAACAGGAAATGTCCCATTGTAGACATCTGCAGTACTCCACTTGCCAAAGACATTGGGTATGACCTATTAACCACTACCCTCTGGGCCCAATTATCTATCCAATCTTTTACTCTCCCAGTTATCTAGTTCTCCAGACTCCAACAGCTCTGCTAAAGACAACATAAATCTCAGAAGGCCATGGTCACATTTGATTTACCCTTAGTAAATCCATGTTGAGTGTTCTCAGTCACTTTTCTCTTCTCTTCTGCATGTGCCCTGAAAAGACCTCCCAGAGGACTTGTTTTATGATTTTCACAAGAACTGAAGTTAGGCTGACAAATTACAGATCCCCATATGATCCTTTTGGTTTTTTTTGAAGGTGTGGGCAACATTTGCCTTCCTCCATACATTGAGGAGTCTCCAGATCTCACAACTTCTCAAAGATTATAGACAGCAATCTTGCCAGCACACTAGTTAGTTCTCTCAGCAGCCGTGCATGCAGTTTTACCTACTCTAAGTTGCCTATGGAAGCTGAGCATGTATTAGAAATAAAACAGCAACTGAACAGCAGCACACTGAACACATAGAAGAGCAACAGAACATTAATACTACATAGGGATTATATTTTCAAACCCATTAGAATTACATGGCATATAATTGATTAATTTTCACATTTGTCAGAAGAATGCTAGAAAAACTCAATAGGACAATGATAACAATATGAGTCACACTTATTTTTCGTGATAACAAATCAGGCAAGAAGGTATGTTTGACATTTGCTGCCTTCTACCTTCAGAACAAACTGCCAAAGGCAGAAAAAAGACTAAACTAAAAATTAAACTTCCCTTCAGTATTGCCCAATTAAATTACTCACTGGTAGAGATATCCTATGTGCTTGAAAAAGTGAAACATCTCATCCACCAGCATCCTCAATTCCTTCTCAAGAGGGCTGCTTCATACCTGTTCATACCCCACCCTGCACTGATACCAGGGGTTGCCCCAACCCAGGTGCACCACCTTGCACATGGTCTCATTAAACCTCCTAAGATTCCCATGAGCCCACTTCTTGAGCTTTTCCAGGTCACTCTGGATGGCATCCCATCCTTCAGGCTTGTCAACTGCACCACTCAGTTTGGTGTCATCTGCAAATCTGCTGAGGGTGCACTCGATCTCCCTATCTATGTCATTAATGATAATAAGGTCACCCATGAGCCTCCTTTTCCATAGGCTAAACAACCCCAGTTCCCTCAGCTGCTCTTCATAAGACTTGAGCTCCAGACCCTTCACCAGCTCCATTGCCCCTTTCTGGGCTCACTCCACCACCTCAATGTTATTCCTGAATTGAGGGGCACAGAATTGGACACAGTGCTCAATGTGGGACCTCACCAGTGCCAAGTACAGGGGGATGATCACTGCCCTAGTCCTGCTGGACACACTAATTCTGACACAGGCCATTGGCCTTCTTGGCCACCTGGGCACACTGCTGGTTCATGTCCAGCCAGCTGTGGACCAGCAACCCCAGGTCCTTTCCTGCTGGGAGATTTTCCAGCCACTTTGCCCCCAGCCTGTAGGACTGCATGGAGTGGTTGTGGCTGAAATGTAGGACACAGCACTTTGTCTTGTTGAACCTCATACACTGGTCTCAGTCCATCGATCCAGCCTGTCCAGATCCCTCTGCAGAGCCTTCCTATCCTCCAGAAAATTGGCACTCCCATCCAGCTTGGTGTCCTAACAGTCTACCTGTTGAATCCATCTCTCCATTTTAGAGAGAAAGACGTTGTGGGAGACCATGTCAAAGGCTTTACAGAAGTCTAGATAAATGATATCTGTAGTACTTTCCTTGTTCACTCCATCCTAGAAGGCTACTAGGTTAGTTGGACAGGGCTTGTCCTTGGTGAAGCTGTGTGGGCTGTCCTAAATCACATCCCTGTGCCTTTACACAGCTTCTGTGAGGATCTGTTCATGATCTTCCCAGACACAGAGGTAAGGCTGACAGGTTAGTTGTGGGAACATCCAGAAGCTGTCTACCAAGAAAGATGTTAACAGGGTTGTCCAGTCGGCCTTGGAGCTGCAAAGGGAGAAAAGAAACTCCTTTCCCCCAAGCCTTGAGAATTCACAGAAGAAGAGGTAATTCACAAGATTGTTTACCAGATCACTCACTTAGTTTAAAAGCCCTGATTGTTTTAGGTTTTGTAATTAGGCTGTAGTTATCTGTAAGAATTCCTTTGTTTCTCTTCCTGTCTAAACACTATGATATGAAACCATACTACCCCCCCTCCTTACCCAGCACAAATGCTATCTTGTTACATCTACCAACCCTATATATTGTGGAACATGCTTTCAATAAAGGTTTTTCAGTTATTGCCCCCTAACTGGGAATGTGTTAGGTTTTGACCGTCATCAGTTGGTAGTTTCCAGGGTCTTCCTTTCTACCTTTTTTAAAGATGGGTACAAAGTTTCCTTTTTCCCCAGTCACCTGGGACTTCACCTGGTTGCCATGACTTTTCAGGTATCATGGAGACTGGCTTGGCAGTCAACCAATTCCCTCATGAATCTGCAATACATCTCATGAGGTTCCATTGACTTTTGTACATTTGGGGTCTTCAGGGGGTCATGAATCTGATTTTCACTTACAGTGGGAGGCACTTTGCTTCCACAGTCCCCATTCTGCTGTCCATCCCTTGAAAAGTGTGGGAAGAGAGATTGACATTGGAGACTGAGGCAAAAAACATTGTTGGGTACCTCAGACATGTGATGTTTAGATATCATAATATATGTAATGCTAACTGGATTTTTTTTCTCTCTTTTTCTTTTTTCCTTTTTCCTTCTGTTTAGCTATAGAAAAAAAAAAAAAACAAACCCACAGGACAATTGATATACAATGATCATGCTGAATAATCATCATAGGTTGATTGACTATTGATTTACTTCCTTTTTAAAGAAGAGAAATAAAAGTGTACACTACTAAAATAAGCTACTTTCTTTGCAAATCTTTCGCTACGTGACTGCATTTGCTTTCTTGCTAAGACAAAGCTAAGAGATCACAACCAAAGTTTCACTCCTTACATGATAATGTTCATCATGTTCTGCTACCTCTTGTAAATACAGGGTACCCAAAATGCTTCAGCAAATTTACATTGGAGTTACATTGAGTACTTAGAATTTGGTTTCAGACCTGTACTATTGACTCAGATCTTGTTAGATCAATGAATCAATAAGCTTGATGGGCCATCTAAATGGCCATCTTTTCTGACTGAAAAACTTGTCTAGCTAGGAGGTAGAGGGTGGGTACTCCCTACCTCTGAGACAAATGAAGGAGACATTCCAAGACAGTGCACAGCTTGGAGATAAGATGCTTAGCTGGGTGCAGAATTAGATCACAGAGTGACACCATCATGTAAGTCTTAACAGCCATGTGGCCACATACACAGGCAAGGATTTATCCAGCAGATTATCTTCTTGTGTAGCCTTACCATCAATCATGTGATTTAACAGCAGTTACATCTGACCTACATTTCCAACATCACACAAACCACTGCAATCACTACATGTGAATAGTGACTTAAAATGTATGTTCAGCCTGTCAACATTTCTTTTTTGTGCTGGGCTAAGCAGAGCTGTTGCAAAGGTTTAGTACCCTATGCACTTTCCCTGATCTTAAAAAAAAAAAAAAAAAAAAAAGAAATCTTGGAACCGATTTTTCAGAGAACATCACACTTTTTGTCATAGGCATAAGAGAATTTGTAAGCATGCTAAGAAATTATGCACCACAAGCATTCTTTGAGTGCTACATTTAGACGTTCCCCCGTGGCTTTCTGGTCTTCTGCCAAACCTTCTCTCATTTCAGGGATGTCTCACAGTGCAACAGGCAATGGGCAATGTTCTAAGCTTTGGGACCATGGAGTATATGTTGGATACACCACACTACCCCGGGAGGAATTAATTCAATTTGCCTTCATTTGATTCTAATCACACATTCATCTGTTAGTTGTGGCACTGAGTACCTGCAGCTTACAGTTTTAATTAACAGTACTGTTATAGCTACAACTGGGGGAATATCAAAAGTGCATTCACAATTCAGTTGGACTTTTTACTCTTTTTTAATTTTACAGATTACAGTGTTCCTCCCAATTTTTATAGTACACGAATGGGATTTTATGTTTGCATCCTGATCACTGGCAAGGTGAATCTGAGTCAGCAGTGCCCTGGCATCCAGGAGGGCCAGCTGTGTCCTGGGGGGCATCAGGCAAAGCATCGCCAGCTGGTCAAGGGAGGGGATTGTCTCTCTCTACTCTGCACTGGTGCGGCCTCACCTTGAATATTGTGTGCAGTTTTGGGTACCACAATATAAGAAAGATATTAAGCTATTATAGAGCATCCAAAGGAGGGCAATGAAGATGGTGAAGGCCCTTGAGGGGAAGGTGTACGAGGAACAGCTGAGGTCACTCAGTCTCCTCAGCCTGGAGGAGAGTAGGGGGAGACCTCATTGCAGTCTACAGAATTCTTACAAGGAGAAGAGAAGGGACAACTATTGATCTCTTTACTCTTGTGACCAGTCACAGGGCTTAAGGAAATAACAGGAAGCTGGTTTAGGTTAGATACCAGGAAAAGGCTTGTCACCTAGAGAAGAGAGTAATTGAACACTGAAACAGTCCCCCAGGGCAGTAGTCACAGCGCCAGTCCTGTTTCAGTTCAAGAAATGTTTGGACAATGCTCTCAGGAACACGGTGTGATTCTTGGGGTGCCCTGTGTAGGGCCAGGACTTGGACTCAGTGATCCTGATGGGTCCCTTCCAACTCAGCGTAGTCTATGATTCTACAAACTTTAGCAAAACAAGATGCACAAAGTAAACCTGAACCTTTAGAAAAGCCACAACACAAACTTAGTTGCAGTTGGTTATTCCAAAAAACTGGTCTTGTAAATTTAATTTGAATATGACACAAAAGAATAACTTCAATCATTTGTGAAATTTCCATGTTTACTCAGAAGACTACCCCTTCTAAAGTGATCATTATTCTTCCTTTTAGGTCTGTCCTTCAACTACTCTCCTCAAATCCTGCAGGAAAGAACATCTCCAGAAAAAGAGCAAAGAGGAGGAGCTCAGAATAACACTCTCTTACAAAGAAAGAAAAGAACAAATTGTTCCATTTTTATTCTAGCCAGAAAATTAGTGTTCCTTTGTTACATAACTGAAATAATAGTCTCACTGATGAAATATAATGTGCATTCATAATAAAAAACTTCTTATTATGAAAAATGCAGTTTTTATTTGCAATGTAATCAGTGGGTGATTACCTCTCAGGAACAAATATTACTGCTTGCATATTTTATGTATAAATACCTGTTACAATGCATTTTGATTGTTGTTTCAAAGTAATTTTTTTTGATTAATGAAGAAGAAAACTTAAAAGTTGTAGCTTTTAAATGAATTATGCAATAATACTCAGGCAAAATATTCCATTGTGATACTCCAGCAAAACACAGTGAGAGATCATTTCTGACCTCTGAACAACAAACATTTAATAATGGGGTTTTTTTAAGACAGGAAGGTAAGAAAAATTACCAAGCAGTCTGACAATTAAACTAGTGGAAAAAAACCTCAGTGACTGAGGTCAGAAAGTCATCTTTGCGGTATCATAAACATATCTAATTTCAGTCTTTCAATTGCACTGAGTTATTCAACTACATTTTCTCCCAAAGTAAGAAACGTATCCATGAAAATTCTGTGTGGATTCTTGGTCAAATACATCACTGCCAAAAAATTAGTGCTTCTGACTCTGCAGTTATGGAGCAGTCACATTTTCTGAGGCTTCAGGTTGGCTAGCCTAAAATGCAGAGACCCAGATTTAGTGCAAAGTGGGATTTAGTGCAGAAAACTGCACCACAGCTGGGCTCTGGGAACCTTTTGCAGACCCATCACAGTTGCCTGGTCATTGAGACTCCCTGGAGGAGGACTGGAGTTTGGTGGTTTTGACACCACGTCCCAGAGGTCCTTAACAATGTTGCACTGAAATATGACTCTGCTGACACAATTACTGATATTCAAGTATACTACTCCTTGAGGGACAAAACACATTTTTTTAATGGTCAACTTCATTGGTGACCCCCTCATGAATTTTATTTTTTTTTTTTTTTTTAATTGAATGTGGAAGCAGTCCAGTTCCACCAAATGGGCTACTGGTGGAAAACCTTTTGACCTATTCTTACGTGGCATATCCAAAATTACACAGAAAGCTTATATCAGATAAAGAAATTGCACCAAAGATAACTAAATAGTTGCTTAGCAACAATCAATTTTTCCTCTCTATTAGGAGGTATGGTAAATAGATCCTAGAAATAGTCCTTCATGTTTCAATCTGACAAAGCATTCTTGAGCTCCCTGGACCAAAGAACTGAGGTCTAAGATACCCCTTTCAAAGAGGTTTGCTCTGCTACCAAAAAAAAATTATACTTTCTTTGTGAACAGAGCAACAACCACATCACCACAGATGAAATACAAAGAGTAGATTTAGATTCCCTTGACAACTAGGGAATTCCCAAAGTAGCACCTGGGCAGAAGCACAAAAGCAGGCTGCAGGCACCACAGAGCTTGGTCCATGGTAAAGATCACCAAAACTCCTGTTTTGCCTATATATCAGGAATTTCAGCAGACATAGTCTACCACTGTGCTTTGATCTTTTTAACAGCTGGGCAAGAATCTCAAACATGTTCAATATGGATGGTGCCTCCAAGCCTCTCACAGGCCTACATTATCACAGATGTTCTATTTGTCAACACACAAGGCTACACAACAATTAGGATGATATATGTCTCAGCTGCAAGTTACCACAAGTCACTTGAGCATGTTTAAAGTCCTCCTTGCCAATCTTTCATTGTTTTCTCATAGGTCACACAGACCCACTTGTTTTTCTTTGAAGGCAATAGAAAAAAATGGCATACTACTCTCTCACCATCATCATCTTCCTGGGAGATAGATTTTGTCTGTTCACCACTTTCTGATAACTGCTCTCTCCATTGTATCCGCCTGTGCTTTGAAAGAAAGGAAAAGAAAGGAGAAAATCTCATTCATCAGAAAAAAAAGTTTTAAGACTCTTAATGCTGCATTAAAATGATATAAAAAGGTATTGCATCTTATTGTACTTAGAGCCATCAGTTGTTAAAAACATCAAATTCTGTAAATATAGTTAATTTTAACCTCAGGATGTGCTTTCCAAACACAATGGGAGTTCACATTACTTCAGAGCAACTACCTGCCCAGTTCAGTTCTATGTTGCAATGTCAGTTTGTCTCTAGTCAATTACTGTTTTTTAGAAAATTAAATCAGTAGAACAGTCTTAGTATAAAGAATTAAAAACAAGACTTGGTTTATAATTAATTAATTTTAGTTAATTATAATATAATTAACCATAAAATGATTCCATTAAGATCAAAGATAAAGAACAGTAAGAAATAACAGTTCTTCTAAAAAGGATTTTTTTTCATTTATTTATTTTCATTAGCAGTATCTGCCTTATTTTGCTTATAACTTATATGAAGTATCAGCTTGAAGGAACTATGCAATGTCTTAGGCTATAGAGTGGGCTTTTCTTACTTTGTTTTAAACTTCCAAAGGTTTTAAAGAAGAAGGAAAAGGAAAAGGAAAAGGAAAAGGAAAAGGAAAAGGAAAAGGAAAAGGAAAAGGAAAAGGAAAAGGAAAAGGAAAGGGAAAAAAAAAGAAAGAAAGAAAAAGGGGGGTGGGGGGAAGGAAACAAAAAAAAAAAAAAGAAAAAAACAATGTTTTAGGCTTTCCAAAAGTAATCTAGAACTGCTTATAATAATGCAAAATCAGAGCTTCAAACCCCTTAGACAATACCGTATCAGCATGAGTTTTCACTTCATGATTTTGCTGTACCTTGATTTGCTCAGCCCAGACAGCTTAATATTCCTTGATGATTTTTCTACTGCACCTTGACATTGCTGTTAACTTCTCTATTTCTCTGCTGTGCTTGTAATCAGGGAGGCAATGTATCACAAATGAACTCTTCTTGTCTCTCATTTATGTTGTTCAAATAGTAATTACTTGCTAAGAAAACCACATTTGCTTGTGTTTGGATGATAGAGTTTTCCTCCTTGAAGCTTCATTATTCCTATACATGTTAATAGCACTTCTGGTTTTATTCCTTTTTCTCCACAGAAGAAATAAAAAGGGGGACTTATTCACCCCACATTATACTTTGATATCAGCTCTGTTTCAAGCAAAAATCTTTCAGGGGGATCCAGTCACACCAGCTTGGTCACTAGCCCGTTGAAATACTCTAGAAAAGCAATCCAAAGAACTGGGAAATTAGGCACCCCACAGAGTGTTAGTAATTCTCGTGGCTTTTTAAATATTGATAATTACAAAACTGTTAAGTAAATGCATCTCTGTTGCAAAACACACCACGGGGAGCACTGCAGGAGATTCTTTCCAATTGAAAAAAAAAAAAAAAACCACAACAAAAAACAAACAAAAACCACACACACAAAAACAAAAACAAAACCAAAAACAAACAAAAACAAAAAAACCCCAAAAAACAAAAAACCACCAAAAACAGAAAGAAAAAAAAGAAAGAATCCTACAGGAATTTCACTGAATAGCTCACTCCTTCCTTCAGGGAAAAAAAGCGCAGAAATGTGTCAGGTAGAGCCTGGTATTGGATGATAAAGAATATTAAAGACTGAGATTATAGCTATATCTGCCTTTCAAAGTGAAAATGAAAATACAGTTTTTCATGAAGAAATTTAGCCGATCCCATCTATAACTGGGAATCAATGACAGGAGTTGTACCAAGTAATATTCTGATTCCCTGTAGTCACGTTTCTGGCTTTGATGATGTAGCCATGGATGCTTTTGAACTTGCATAATAAAATAGTACTAGGGCACTGTGGTAGTGTAGTAGTGAGAAGACTCTCAGTATGATTATGTGGAGAGTTATGATTAGATTTACTCTTAATAGAGTATCTAAATATTGTCAATGAAGTATATAATACAAGTGGATGGAAAAGGTTTTAATATAAGCTACTTTGGCTAAAAGTATACAGGTTTGCAGTCTTTGGCCTTACAGAACACAAAATTATAAAGCATCAAAACACCTATGGAGCTACTTTAGGATTTTATTTCTGTATTTGACCAGATCTTAACGCTTTTACTCACCCTCCAAAAGCAAGTGTTCCCTGTTTTTGGGCTGGATGTACTCTGCAGGGGTCCCTGCCAGGAACAGGGGATCCACCTGGAAGATACCTGCAACTTTGGGAGACCAGTTATCCTGGTGGACTGTCTCCAGCAGCAATTTTTGCCCTTTTGCATGCTGATGTGTACCAAAGCTAATCACAATCATCACCTCTGGAATGTATCAGACATCCCACAGTTCCTCCTGCAATTCCCAGTTGGTGTTCTTATCTTAGGATAATCTGAGGAATTTGATATATTTCACTATGATTAACTGCTATGAGTCTCTAAACAGACAGATTGCACAACTGTCTTCTAAAAATTATCAGGGGGAATAAAATCTAAAAAAGCATGTTGTGATAATGTATTTCTTTCTATTCCATAACATGATTTCTTTGTCACCGTTGATCAGACTACCAAGCTGGATTTCAAAACAATAATGGTATTATGATGGCTAGAAATGAAGATTCAGTAATAATATGTTTGTTAGCACTGAGTTCCCACTTCTAGTTCACTACTCAGCATCTCAGTTTTCATAGAATCATTAAGGTTGGAAAAAAACTCCAAGATGATCCAGTCCAACATTCAACTGAATACCACCATGCCCACTAAGCAGTATTTCAAGATGCCGCATTTACTTGTTTTTTGGATGCTTCCAGAGATGGTGATTCTACCACTTCCCTGGGCAGACCATTCCAATACTGAATCACTCTTTCAGTGAAGAATTTTTTTCCTAATATTGAAACCTAAACTTCCCCTGGCACAATCTGAGGCCATTTCTCTTTGTCCTGTTTCTAGTTGCCTGAGAGAATAGGTCATCCCCACCTAACCATAGCCTTTTTTCAGGTAGTTCTACAGAGTGAGAACAACTTCCCTCAGCCTCCTTTTCTCCAGACTAAACACCCCCAGCTTCCTCAGCCACTCCTCACTTGTGCTCCAGACCTTTCATCAGCTCCATTGTCCTTCTCTACACATGTTCCAGCACTTCAGTGTTTTTCTTGTAGTGAAAGGCCGGAACTGCACCCAGGATTAAATGTGTGGCCTCACCAGTGCCATGTACAGATGATCACTGCCCTGGTCCTTTTGGCAGCAGTATTTCTGAAACAGGCCATGATGCCACTGGCCTTCTTGGCCACCTGGGCATACTGATGGCTCATGTTCAGCTGGCTCAGCACTCTCAGCTCCTTTTCTTCTGGGCAGCTTTGCAACCACTCTGCCCCAGCCTGCAGGGTTGCATGGGGTTGTTGTGACCCAAGTGCAGGACCCAGCACTTTACCTTACCGAGCCTCAGCTCACTGGTCCAGCCTGTCCAGATCCCTCTGCAGAGCCTTCTTACCCTGCAACAGGTCAACACTTACACCCAACTTGGTGTTGTCTGTAAACATACTGAGGGTACACTTGATTCCCTTATCCAGATCATTAATAAGGGTACTAAACAGGAATAGCCCCAATACTGAGACCTGAAGAATACCATTGGTGTCCGGCCACCAACTGGATTTAACTCCATTCACCACCACTTTATGGTCCTGGCCATCCAGCCAGCTTTTACCCAGCAAAGAGTTTGCCTGTCTAATCCATGAGCAGCCAGTTTCTCCAGAATTCCGTGAGATACTCTGTCAAAGGCTTTACTGAATTCTAGTCTACTGAGGTTTTATTTGAGGTTGTTAAGGCATTGAGGGGCAATTTGGGTAGGGAGCAACTACATTATTATGCTTGGTTTCACAGAAAAAGAAAATGTTTGAGATGTTTGAGAAAAACCATGACATTCATTGTAAGTCTTAACATGATGAACTTTTCTTCTTATACTTTAACTGAAGCATTTTTCTCTACATAGCTCACAAATTCCTCCAGTCCTTATTAAATAATTACAGTCAAAGTTCACAGAAAACTGATTCTACAGCTATAATGAAGACTTAGATTAAGTATCCAGATAATTTATGACCCTTTCACAAGTATACTGATATATCTGAACAAATCTGAGTCATCTCAGTTATATTACAAATTATTGTTAATATTATATCATTATAATAATTGTTAATATTCCCCAACATTTTTCTTTGTTTTTCTTTTTTTTCTATAAAAGGAAAATAAAAAAAATAAAATATAATCTGTTCCTGAGAGATACAAAGCCTGAGATAAGGAGAGACATTTCCCAAATTCTAAAATACCTTTAATCCTCTTGTTCCTCCACTGAAGCCCAACATATACCACCCCAATGTAAATCTAAAGTTTAAATTGGATCATATTGCATATTCATGTGTAAGACAATAACAATTGTATTGTTATTTGTATTGTACTGTACTCTGAATACAGGGTAACAGAATTACAAGGCTTGTCAGCATTTGATAACAAGATGCTCACAAAGGTATCCTGCACAATTGCCTCATTTTCAGGTATATCACTATCATAAGAGACTTTCATAATTACATAAAACACAATGGCTGAAACCACTGATAACTTATGTGGATAAAGGAACAAGATGGTGTTCATTTAATTGTTTCTGTGTAAGTGAGCAGAAAGGAGAATAATTTTTTACATGGAAATGGAAAACACAGCAATAAGCAGACTCTTCCATAGATCTTGTACAGTGAAACTAGCTTAATAACACTCATGACCATCACTATAATTTTTTATTTCCTTCTACTCATATAAAAAGGATTATCCATTTCAGCTCCTGTCTTCTAATCATGTAAAATGTACATCTCTCTAAAATTCTCTAAAAACCTACATACAAAGCAAAATTATCATGAAGCAGTGATTCATAGCAGCAAAAGATCTTATGTAATTACAGTAGTTTCTATGCAATAACAACAAATTTTTGTGCATTATGGCAACTGTATAGGATTTAGTAAGAAGAAAAATTCTGCGGAGTGTGTAGGGTAAAATAAAAAAGCACACAAATAGAACAAATAGAAATAAATACAATGAATATTTACTATGATGGGATATTAGCTTTTTAATACCAAAGAAAGCCTCCACATATGCCAGGAACATGCTGCATTGGTATAATTGAAACTTATGGCAGAAACTTTAAGTTGCCCAGAATTCAAATACCTAAACTGTCAGGGTAAGGAGAGAGTATTCCACGGGGGGAGAGAAATCAGGAGCCAAGGTTGTGTTGCAGTTTAAAACTAAATGACGCTGTGGAGACTAAATGGATTTGAACACCAAAACACTTCAATTACAGATATATGTACAGTTTTACAAATTACATGATTTCCCTGTTCTGTAGCAGAGATGATGTGGGCGAGGAGAAAAGTTGGGTGGGTTAGTGTAATGCTTCCAGACATGGAGTGCACCAACAGGGGCTGCGCCTGCAGGGTCCCATCCCAGACACAGTGTGGGCAATCGCAAGTCCCTTGGAGTCTTCTCCGGTTCTCTTGCTCCCTTGGCCTGTTGCAGGGATGCTCCCAAATCCTGAGGCAAGGTAATGGAGGCCCCTTGGTTTCCTCAAAGTTTATCAGGTTCTCCTTTATTGTGGACTCCCTCTACATTTGCTCCTTGGAGAGTCCCTTAAATTTCTCCAGTTTTCCCAGTTATGTGACTGAGTTGAGAATATTTCCTTGCTGACTGGCACTTGCAGTTTGTGCTTCAGTTGGTTTCTCAGGTGCTGTTGCCAATGTTGGTACCATCATCGAGATGATAAGGACACTTTTGGTCATGTTTGCACTCGAGGATTGGCACGTTGTTTGTAGAGTTCATCTTTCTATTTCCTTGTACACACAAAAACTATTCAAGCTTCATTCTGATGTTTGGGAAAAGTTGTTGGCCAGGTTTTGTCTCTCCTGCTTAAATAAAAATTTGATTAGAGCTTCAAGGTTTATGTTAATAGCTGTGCTAACTTGGCTGTAAATCATGCAAAGGGTTACACAGATGCCCATCTTGCCCTCCTCTCCCGAGCTGGGTATGGTGTCATTGCACCACAACAAGTCCAGTAGTCTGGTGACATCCAGGAGAGATAACAGCATTGGGGCACTGTGAGTGATTGGAGCCTATGGAGGAGAACAATAACAGACATGGGTATCCTATATACTTTACTGCCTGAAGTACTGTCGTCCCTGGTCAATCTGGTTTATGCTTAACATATAAAACAAAAAACAAAAAAATCTAGATATTTGGAGATGTAGTCAAAAAGTCAAAGATGATCACTCACTTCAGGAAACATTATATAAAAGCAAAATAATTCAACATAAGATAGCAGGAAGTACAGTTTTCCAGAATCAGTACTGAAATTCCTATAGTAATGTTTTTAAAATCCAGTAATGTTATACAAATATTTGTAGCTCCCTTGGAAATGCTATTTTCTCTGAAAGTGAAGATGCATTTCAAATAAAAATCCTAGTTATTAAACATGTTTGTTTGTTTTTTTTAAAAAGAAAATTGTTTTGTTGATGATGCATGTAAAGATGGAAGATGTTTCCTAGGTGGGATCAGCACTGACAAGCATTCAATTCCCAGATGGGATCAAAACAGGAATATGAGCTTTAAACAAAAAGATTTTATTTTATTTTACATTTACATTCACCACTGGAACAAATATTTTCTTATATTTGCAACAAATCTTTTCTTATATTCTCTATATGCATAAAATTCTATAAGGAATAGGGAAATGGTAAGGATTCACTATAACAATGTAGTTATTTTATCTTAAGAGATGTTATTTACTCTTGATGATATAATCTAGGTCGTTCCCTCACCTATACCACTATGGCTGAGGAATGAATCACTATAAAACTCAATGTACTACCTGGTAATTCAGATTTAACATGTTGAGTGTAAGACTGAAGGTCAATAGCTACAACAGTATATAAACATAAATTATTACTTCATAAATTCACCTCTAAGAGACTCTTATTGTAGGGCATAGCACTAGGAAGATGGAAATAAAAAGGCCTTTATTGGCATAAATTAGAATGACCACATTTCTTACAAGTGAGTAGAGAATTCTGACCTTTTAAAACATCTATGAGAGCATAGTGAAGCATTTTTTTTACTCTATATTATGATGACATGACTCTGAATTAACTTCAGAGATACCCTGATGGAGTAGCACAGTGCTCAGTATAAATTCTGCTCCCTGAGCATTCTCTGAAGAAAGATAAAAACCAGGAAACAGATAAAATATTTCGAACTGTCTGAAATAACTGCTGCTTACATACCAATTGATGTTTGGCCTTCTCTAGCATATTCCATCAAAACGAAAAATAAAATGATATTTTATATTGTTATAAAAATAGTATGATTAAAACCCCTTGACTTGTGAAAAGAGATTCATTTCAATAGTTTGAATTCATTGCACTATTTCCTATGTGCATATTGGTAATATATATAAAGGAATGATCCACTGTAGTTTTACATCCATTTGAGTGTTTTGTGAATGTTGTGGCCTCTTCCTTTTCTGTTCTACTCTCTAGTATTTATGTATCAAAGGAACTTTATTGTGTTCACATTCATCTTTTTAACTGAACTGCACTGAAAGTGGTTAGATAATAAAAATACTTACGTACCAGCTTGACTTTGACAACTAAGGTTGTCACTCCTTTTCTTTGAAGAAGAAGCAGAATATTTATAACAAAGGGTTGGTCTATGGCAATACATGATGCTCCAGTACAGACTGCATCTGTGTTGAAAATGTCTGAAAAGTGCAAGCGTCTGCTGCTTTCTTAGTTCCCTAGACAAGGAAGTAACACTATATATGAGAAGGGAAACAGATATAGTCAGTATTTGTCTCTTCTTGGGCTTCTGAAGGTGGTCTACAGCATTCCAAGTGGAGGCCACTGTCTGAAAAAACAAGTCATACCCAAGGTCTGAGTCCTGACAGATCTATGAATTTCTGTTATCAAAAATGTTGTGTTCTTAGGCCTGGACTCGTTAGAGCCTTGTTTTACATTTCTAATACTTCAACACCAGCATGAGATATAGACCTTCAAAAAGTGACTAAAATCTGGAATTTTTCTTTATCTGATAATGAATTCTCAGACCTGCCACAGGGCTAAGATGGCTACAAATGTAAAACTGACTGAAATATGCACCACTAGAAGAATCTTTGCACCCTTGTGACTATGGGACTAGCTCCTTGAGCAGTATTTAGCTCTATGTCCAGACACACAAGTTTAGGTACATACAAAATAAGTTTTAGCAGGCTAGTTGCTTGTAAATGATGCAGATCTCATCAACAGTGGACTATGAGGAATTGTTTATGTCACCCTAATTTAAATGCCTATATTTGAATAGTTTGTTGTTTTTTTTTTTTTTACTTCATAGACTGCATTAACTTTCTATTGCTGTGGAACTGTAGCAGGAGCTTAGACATACACAACTAGCTCACGTGCAATTGTCTGCACTGTAGACACGTAAACATAGACAACTGAATTTGGAGCAGAATCCCAGCCACCACATTTGTGTCAATATTGACCACCATCTACTAAGAAGACAGAATTCAGTGAGATATCTCCCAGGCACAGTAGAGTAAGGAACAGAGCAGATATTGAGCAATTCAAGGTTTGAACGTGACAAGTTTTCATCTCTTTTGTGTGACTCAAAATTTTTTCCTGTACACTTACTGAGGTAGTGCAGTTTTGTTGACATAAGCAAGAGACTATTAAGCACAAGAAAAATTGATAATATATTTTCTATTCTGTCGCAATGCCTAAACTAAAACTTGTCTTCCTTTGACTTCTAAGATGATTAAGGTGTTCCTTGAACAAGAAACATCACCTAAAAAGCTTGTATCAATGAAGCTGAGGGTATTCTTTAAATATGAGAACATGAAATTACAGTTTAAATCTGCAACAATTACTGCAACTTTGCAATTCAGAAAGTGATCTTAGTTGTTCTGTTTGAGACAATGAAGGATCTGTGTAGCTGTCTGGGATATTTCTTACGGGACACATCTTGACTTTGTTGTCTAAATAATTTAAAATGTTATATCCATCACCACTCATGTATGAGGTTTGAAAAGCAGGTTTTCAGTTAAGTTGTGCTTAAAAAGCAGAGGTTTCAAAACACACAGTAGGACTAGAGATTATGTTCTTCAGATACAGAACATGAAATGTCTCTATTTTACTTAATCTTTGACTTTATCATTGTTTGCTGACTTTCAGACAGCACACAAATCTTTCCAGAGGTCCTGTCTGTATGTGCACAAAGGGAAGTGTGTAACTATCTGAACCTATCCTAATATTATATTGTGCAATTTTAAAAGAATATTCATCTGCCCAGTAACTCTTCTGGGACATTTGATTATCTGCTGCAGCACTGATTTCCTGTGCAGCTTTGAGCAAAGCACTTCTGTCTATGCTTCAACGTGCCACCTCTAAAATGGAAATAATTTTTCTTTCCAGCAGGTTAATTATGAGACAACAGAACAGTGAGGCTTCCACATCGAGGATATTCTTACATGTCTGCTCTATAGCTACCTGAGACTTCCCAGGGTATAACATATTTTGCAGGAGGGGGAAAAAAAGTAATAATGCAAGAATGTATAAATAACTTTATATTTGAGGTTTAGAGTGGTTAATTTCATCCTCTCAGGATTCATTTATGACAGATTCTTAATGCAATTTATCAAGTTTGATAACATATTTTTAAAAAGGCCAGACTTTTGTATTCATGTGCGATGAGAAGCTATTACTTTGGTCTGTGCCTGGCCTTGCCACCTGCATTAGTCTGTTCTTTTCTTGCCAAGTTATGGAAAACAAGATCTGATAAGTGGGACTTTGATCTTGAAGGAGAAACATCCTGTGTACACTGAAACTGTTTTGTGGCCTGGCTACTTGCTGACAGCCAGTCAAGGATGACTCAAGGAAAAAAGAAGAGGAGGATGATGAAGTAATGACCACTGAACCAGAAACAGAGACCCTTGACATACACTGTGCAGATACAGGGGGATTTCAAGTTACATAACAGGGGGAGGGACTGGAGGCCTCTGTCTAGATGCGCTGGCCACATACACCCAGATAGATGTCATAGACCAAGTGCATAAAAAACAGACAGTTCCTGTTCCAGGTGCCGGTGTGTGCTGGCACAGAGGACAGTGTTGCCTCCTGTAGGGACACCCGCCAAGCGTGGTGAGCCTACAGAAGCCCAAGGATGCAGCAGCATCCTTGGGACCTGTTCCAGGGAGAATAGGGGGCCGAAGGGATGTGGAACCTGAAACTGAGACACCACAGAAAACTTAACCCAAACAGTAGTTTTATTACCAAAGGTGGCCAAGTAAACAGGAAAAAGAAACCAAGAGAGAGAGAAAAGAGAAAATTAGCCTCCAGGTGCTAAGACCCAAACTGCCCAGGTGTCCCCCATGGAGTTGTCTCACCAGCCCCCGGAATGCCCAGACTTCCCCCAGCAGTGGCTGCATCCTCAGGGGTCGGCTGGCTCACAGGTGATGGCGGGTGTCCCCACCAAGGCAACGTTGGGCTGTCATGTGAAGCAGCAAGCCCCAAAACATGAGACTTCTGCCTTTTATCGAATTGGCCACAATGACGTTTACCCGAGCGATGTGGCCAGCGCCGCCCAAGCAAAGGTATTTGGCACCTCCTCCCTGTTACATAACTGATACTGCTCTGTGCATGCGTGGGTCTCTCTGCACTTGCGCAGTCCATTTCAGAGGGTCTTCCTTAATTGGGTCTGGGGGTTTACTTCATCCTCCTCCTCCTCTCTTTCTCCTTCAAATGTCCTTGGAGGGCCATCAGCCAACCATGAGAGACCAATTAATTTTAGTTTACACAGAAATCTCTCTCTCAAGGCTATAGACCATCTTTATCAGCCTGTTTTCCCATAACTTGGCATGAGAAAACCCAGCTTCTCACAGGTGGCTGGGCCAAACACAGACCAAAAATACCCACATGGAATTCTACCCAAATACAGGACCCCTCAAGGGGGTCTTGAGCACACTGGGGTCGGTATGTTTAGTAACTGTGTGAGAGGTATAATAACTGTGTGAGTGGCGTATGAGTGTGTGGGAGTTGTCTTGGGGTTTGTTTTGTTTCCTTCCCTTTTCTCAGCTTTTTTCTTTCATTTGCTACTTCTTTGCAATAAACGCTGCTTGCTTGAATTTTAAATGGTGTCATAGTTTCAGTCTAGAATGCTTCCGAACCCTCCCAAGAACAGCTTTGGTCGGGGTTGTCGTGGAGGTTAAGAATTTAAGTGCAACAGTGATGCAAAACCTTAATACCTCCAAGCATTGAAAGACTTTCTGAGCATCTGGACTCTTGAAGGGGGCACAAGAGGAAAGCTTTTAGAACAGGATTACACAGTTATTTCCTAGACAACAAAATAATATGAAAATGTATTCCAGGTACTAGAATAACACCCAAGGATAGATTCAAATCTGCCAGCACATTTCACATTCAAGACTGCAAACAGGCATATTACAGCAGTCTATGCTGAAAGCCACTTGGCAATGAGGATAGAAAGATATCCTGTAAGAAAATTCAATCCTGGTGAATATTCCTAGGCTGTTTCTTATTGTCATACCAACCCACACAGCTTCCTGTTGACTTCTGTACATCAAATCACACAATTAGTTCTTCCTTTCACATCATTTGAAGTTCCCTCTTCTTGCTCCTCACCCTGTCTTTGCCAATGGCATCCAATGCCTTTCCTATGGCTCTGCCTTCTTCCTCTTTTTCTTTACCTTTGCTTCTACCTCTTTCATTTATTATTTTGCTCTCTTCCCACCCCCACATTTGAGCTGAGTTTATTGTTTGATGCTTCTCCAGCTTACTCTGTTGACATAACCAAAATCTAGACCTGAATTTATTCGGAGTTCAGCAGGAAATCATCCATATCAATAGAGGGGATGTTTTGCTCAATTCTTGTGTCCTTGAAATGCCTTATTTCTCTGTGAACCTGCACCTTCTGTTTAGAGGGAGTTTGAGAATTGGTGACTTAATTTACCACATTCTGAGAAATGTGATAGTCCATGTAGTCACTTGATAATTTAATTTATTAGGCAACTGAAAGTTATATTTTATAATGGAAAACGTCAGACAGGCTTTGCAACAGACATTATTTCCCCCACTGTCTTCTAAGATAAATCAGTACACAATATGAACTTTATAACTTTAGTTTTAGGGAATTTTGCCCTGTATGCAATGGAGGTAGGGGTGTCAGCTTGCTGAGGACTGCATATACAGCTTATAAGCAAGCGTTGTTAAATAGAGCTTCCAGGACTGCATGTAGGCATAAAGCAGCCTGAAAACTGCTTCTATTTTGAAGAGCAGGAAGTAAAAACAACCAGAAGATGCTACTGACAACAAGGATAAAAAAATTAGAATGTATGCATGTGTATTTGTCTACAGTTTTTTTAACTTCTACCTATATTACCTCAACTTAATTTTTATTGGTTGATTAAAAATCAAAAATGTAAAGTTTTGCATGAAGAAATTTTATCAAGTTTGTGATAGTTCACCAAGAAAAAGTAATTTCAGATTGCAACATTACGCTTTATCATATATACATTTTTCTAAGGAAGAGCTATTGAGTTGTTCAAAATTTGTGAAAATCTGTCTGTTGATTAAAAATTTGTATGAGATGCCTTGAAAAAGCTTGTGGGAAATCCATAAGAAAGACACTTCTTGTCTGCAAGATGGTGTTTAATTTTCTTTGCTCACTTCCTCTAGAGTAATGAAGCTTTCTTCTGGTTGACATAGTGTTGTCATCACTCAGTCAGATTCTAATCAAAAAATGTTTTCAAGATACAGCACTCCATTCAATCAAGACAAACTACCCTTGCCCATGAATTCAGCAAAAGCAATTTATTTCTCTTTATTCCAAACTTCCCTCTAATGACCTTCATCATATTTGATGCAGCAAAGATGCATGAGGAAGTCGGTTTATCAAGATTTTTTCATTGCCAGACTGTCAATCCAGTAGTTTTCAGGGTTGAAACTTTGCTTACTGAAGTTCATGCATCCCCTTATTTATCAGATTTACTTCTCATTCACATACTTCCTCTCTCTGGCAGTTTTATGTTCCCTTTCTATTCCTTCCTCCAGGTCCCTTTCTTTCTGAGTTTAATCAGAGATTTGTAGTACCTGCAATTTTGAAAATTTTCTAGTCCCATATTATTAGGTGAAATTACTTGATTAAAGTAAAATCTATTCAGAGGCATCTAGATGACCAACATAGCAGTAATGAAAACATACTAACAGCTGTGGTGGGGGATCGGCTCCTCTACTTCCCCAGCCTCCCGCGGTCTGGAGGGGATTGTGAAATCCCCACGTGGTCAGGAGTGAAGAGATGTAGCAGCCTCGGATTGAATGGTCATGGAAAAGCCTTTAATTACCTGTACCCAGGCTATTTAAACCCTTCGGGCGGGGTTTGGAAGGTAGGATGTGATTGGGTAAGGGTTCAAAGGGAGTGGTGTGGTTTGGGGGGCACCGGGGCTAATAAAGGAGCAGGAGGACCAAAACCCAGTGGGAACCCAGGAATAGGGAATGACAGGGGATACATCCAATGGGGTCGGGACGGAGGGACGGAGGGCGGGCGGCAGGGCTGGATACCCGGGAAAAAGGAATGTTCTTTTCACATGTGAGCAGGGGGTTTTAGGGATTACAATCTAAATAGGGGAAAACCTGTACATAAAAGACACAGGTAATGTTGAATTATAGTCTCTGGTCCTTTGGAAGTTGTCACAGTGGTGGTCTTGTATCCAGGGGCTTCTTTTTCCACAATGTATAGTCTGGATAATCCTGTGTCTCTGTTTCACATATACTGTGGCAGAAGTCTTTCCCAACACCATACTATGTATATCAGAACAGAGAATCTATCTCCTCAAAATTTTGACCTCAGTTTCACTTAATATATAGGTCTGAGGCAAGTATTAAGTGAGGTAGTGTTAAGAACAACTTTTGCACAGGATTCAGGAGGGTACTTTTCAGGACACACATCTTAAATGACATGAGGCAGCACGTGCAGACAAATTTGTAACAGAAATTCAATTTCCTGCCAAAATTTTGACTTCAATTCCAAAATCCATGTTACTGTATTCATTTTTTACCCAAAAAAAAACCAAAACAAAAACACCATATGTGTTTGGGTAAATCATGTTTCTATAGGGGAGTAACTTATTTAAACATTTGCTGATGTGACTCATATACATAAATATACACCTGTACTCAAGTTTCAATATTTAGTGCAAACACGAATCAAATTTACTTTAAACAAATCTAATATCTCTAGTACTTCAGGAGTGATTTTGGCATAGGAAAGAAATCTGATACTCAAAGGCATCTGATATTTTTCTTCCTTAAAGAAAAGGAATGTTCACATATGGAAAAAAGTATTATTTAAAGGGTTGTAAGATAGAAGCTGTTCTGTAAAAACCATTGTGCTTGAAAAATTTAGCGGCTTTCTACAGGAGGATGAAACTGTCAGTGAATAAGGAAAGAATGGCTGATGTCATCTCCCTGAACTTGTGCATAGTATTTGACACTGTCCTGCATTACATCCTTATCTGTAAACTGGAGAGACATGGATTATCCAGTTCATGAACAAGGAATTGGCTGGATGGTCACATTTCAAGAATTGCACTCAACATCTCATTGTCCAAGTAAAGAGCAGTGACAAGTGGTGTTCCTCAGAGATCTACACTGGGACTGGCACTGTTTAACATCTGTGTCAGTGACATGGACAGTGAGATTGAGTGCACCCTTAGCAAATCTGCCAACAGTTCCAAGCTGTGTGGTGTGTTCAACATGCTGGAAGGAAGAGATGCCCTCCATAGAGATCCTGACAACCTTGAGAGGTGGGACTGTGTGAACCTCATGAAGTTCAAGAAAGCAAGTGCAAAGTCCTGCATGTGAGTCAGGACAACACCAAGCACAAAAATAAGGCTGAGGAGAGAATAGATAGGCAGTAGCTCTGAGGAGCTACTTGGATGTGTGGGTTGACAAGAAGCTCCAGAAAGCCAACCATATCCTGAGAAACAAGACCAACAGGTCAAGGGAGATAATTCTCCCTCTCTATTCTCCACCAGGAGTACTGTGTTCAGCTCTTGAGCTCCCAGCATAAGGACAGGGATGTCTTGCAATAAGTCCAGATGAAGATGATCAGAGGGCTGGAGCACCTCTTCTGTGAAGACTGAAAGAGTTGAGGATATTCAGCCTGGAGAGGAGAAAGCTCCAGGGAAACCTTAGAGCTGCCATCCAGTACCTGAAGGGGTCCTGCAAGAAAGTCAGAGGGACTTTTTACAAGGGCATGCAGTGACAGGACAAGAAGGACTGGCTTCACATTGAAAGAGAGTAGGTTTAAATTAGATATAGTCAAGAAATTCTTTACTGTAAAGGTGGTGAAGTAGTGGACTAGTTTGTCCAGATAATTTGGGGATGTTCCATTCCCAGAAGTGTTCAAGGCCAAACTGAACGGGGCTTTAAGAAACCTGGTCTAGTGGAAGGTGTCCTTGGCCATGGCAGGGGGGTTGGAACTAGATGATCTTTAAGGTCCTTTCCAATCTAAACCATTCTATGATTCTATGCTTCTATGCTATTAAGCCATGACATCAAACTATGAAATTCTGTTTGGTTTTGTTTTATGTCTGGAAACATAAATGTGCTCTTTCTATGTTTTTATCAGGGCCAAAGTCTGTCTTTTTTTACCATACAGCAAAGAGAACCTTTAATGCTAATCTTTCCTAAATCACAGTATTGAATTCTTTTGAGGGTATTCCCTTGTGAGATTGAATAAAGTTTTAAAACTATAAAAACTGATTCAGTAAGAAATTTAAGGATTTATAGTACAGCTGCAATAGTGTGCCAGTGAGTTCAATCCTAATTTGCAACAATAACAATGTCAAAGTGATTATAAGAGGACTATTATCCTTCTACTTTTTTTGCCTATTGTAGTCAGAGATTCCATTTTATCTGCTCTCCGTAACTTCTTCAATCATTATTAGAAAAGATGATGTTTTAAACTATTAATTTTGACCAGCTGAAAGAGTTTCTTTTTAACAACTTCCATTACTCTTTATTCCACTCTCTAACTGTAGAAGATAATGTATTAATTTTCTTTTATCCCCAGTGATAGCAAGACTATGTTTTACAGTGCTTAACATTTAGACTGAATCAAAGTAGTAAAAATGGTGGAGAGTCACTAAATTGCTCAATTTATTTCCATGCAAAAATATAATTTTTAGGAACAATGCAGAATCATAGAATAATAGAATGGTTTAAGTCATAAGAAGCCTTTAAAAATCATCTAGTTCAACCACCTGCTAACGGCAGGAACACCTTTCACTAGATCAAGTTGCTCAAAGGCCCATTCAGCTGGACTTTGAACATTTGCAGTGATGTGGCATCCACAGCTTCTCTAGTGTCTCAGCACCTGTCTTGTAAAAAATGTCTTCCTTCTATCAAATCTAAATCTACTCTTGGTTTAAAGCCTGTCTTTAATCAACTCCCTATCTTTTATATGTTTCAACATGTCTTTCAGGATGATCTGTTTTATGACGTTATGAGGCATGGAGTTGAGGACGATTGGTCAATTGTTCCATGAATTTTCCTTTTTACCCCTTTTAGAAACAGATGTAATGATGCACATTTTCAAAAGCCTCATCAGGAGGCATGAAAAAAAAAGTTTAACTGATCATAATACACCCATCATCAACCTTAAATCTTTCCCTTGTACTCCATTTTGAAATGTATTTTTGGATGTTTAATTAGGGTAATACATTTAAAAAAAAAAAAAAAGCAAAAAACAAAACAATAAAATGAAGCATATGGTTACAGGAAACCTTCAGTGATCAACTTTTTCATTATGTCAACTTAATTTAGTTATGTTTTGCATGCTTTTTCACTGCCCTGTAAGAGTGATATGAATTATTAGATATGCTCTTTATCTCTCTGAGATTTCTTTTAATAGTCATCATGTTTCTAGATGCAGTTTTGCTGCTTACTATTAAATTCCTATCAACGGAATACCATTTGCATCATGAATCACATACTCTGCTTGAAATTTGAGTGTAGAGTAACTAGTATACTTGATGAAATTTATTTTAAATGCAAATGCATATCATAAAAAGTAATACAATGTGACCAGTGAAATACAAGAAAGTAATTTCAGTCTGCCCATATTTATACTATGACATTTGGAACTGAAAATCAGGAGTGGGCTGATCTTAGTAAATAAATTGTCTGATATCCAAATATTTCAACACAATCTATTTAAATAAAATCACTGTTCTTCATGTTAACCAAAACCAATGAGTTATGCCTCAAAACACTGAGGCATTCCCTGTTTCCATCATCTTTTACATTCTACTTATTCAGCGCAAAGTCTCATTACTGTTCAAAAGTATGTCTGAGCATTTCATCAGTCTTGTTACTCATGGTTTCTGCTAACCTGTACTATATTTGTGACTGGCTGAAAACATCTCCTATTCTTCAAAACATTTAGCTTCCATTCATCATGACTATGGGTGGCCTCCTCTAAAATGGACTGATTATGCCCACAGTAGACAGGGCAAGAGCTGGGTCAGAATCTATTTTGCAGGACTCTGAGTCTATTCACACACATATTGGCCTTTCAGTCATGCCAAAAAAAATCAAGGTATGATACCTGCATTCTTCCCACACTCATGCCACATGAATGTATCGATTCTTAACATTTTCTTTGATATCACAGGCTACACTTGGTACTTTTGGGGGCCTAAAGACCTCTACAGAGATATTCTGTCATGTGCCCAGTCTAAAAAAGATGGCTGGACAGCCTCTTGGACTCTGTGTGAGGAAGTGGTATAGATGAAAAAAAAAATATATCTAAAATGGTCCAAAGCATTATTAAATACTTAGTGATTTCTTAGATTATTTCCATGGTAACTGTAGGACCGGTAGACAATACACCATATTTGTCTTTGATGGTATGATGCTAAGTTTGTTTGGACTTTATGGGGTTTTTTGGAGGGTTGGGGTTTTTGGGGGGGTTTCTGTTTTTTTTGTTTTGGTTTTTTTTCAGGTTTTTGTTTTTTGTTTGTTTGTGGTGGGTTTTTTTGTTGTTTCTTTGGTTGTTGGTGGGTTTTTTTTCATTTTTTTTCCTTTTTTTTTTTTTTTTTTTATTAAAAGAAAAGAAATTATCATTTTGGAAGATTTTAAAAACTATTAACCAAATGCTGGAGAAGACTGGTGCTGTGTAGGTGAGTGAGATGTGGCTTTGTTCTATTAGTACTGTCTCTGAGTGCTCATCGAAGCAATCCAATCCATTAAACTGCTTTTAGCTTTTGCTTAGAAATAGGAAAATATAGTTCCTCTTCAGAAGGGATCCTGGAGACAGCTGTTCTTATAAACAGTTTGGAAATGAGTACTGGGGAGCAAAAGAGGGAGTGATACAAACACAGAGATTTTTCTTTACTATCTAATTTGGTGTTACTATTATACTGCAGTACATAGTACTATAGTGTTATGTATTACTACCATTTGAATGTTTATTAATGTCAAACATCCTAAAATATTCACACAACTTTAAAGTCAGTAAAACAACAAATACTTGGGTAAAACAATATCTTGGAAGAAAAAAACAAGTTTGAGATACTCTGAAATACAAGAAATGCTATGGTTTGGAACTGTATTAGTGGAAAACTGCCTTCAAATATAATGTCCAATATTCTCGTATAATTCACTACAGCAAGGTTATCTCTGCAAACACATTAGCTTAGCATCTGGGCTTTTCATTAGACATCCTACCTAACAAAAATAAATACTTATATGTATAGGTATTTATTGCACTCAACTTCACACCCACTGAAACGTAAAATAGAACTAATTCCCTACTATATACTGTATTCTGCCTGGCCTCTAACTTCGTCTCCAGGAGAGTTTGGACTTTCCATGGATTCTCTGTTATATCTGCCATTTTATACTTTTAAAGCAGAACTAAGCACCTATGCTTAGGCACCTGAAGCACTCTTTATAATGTTGAGAATCCTTGGTATTTTTCTCATTATAATCTTAGAAGCACACAGAGTGAAAGAAAGACAATCTTTGAAATTAAAAAGGCAGCACACAAAAGGGAAACTTTAAAAAAACAGGGGACTGAAGGTACTGAATACCTGTGTCTCCATCTGTTCTGAATGGTGTCCATCTGCCAACCTGTATTTTGCAAAAGAGAAGTTTCTTGATGGCAATGTTTGCATTCTCCCAACAGACATTAGGGTTTCTGTGCATTGGAAAATATAAATCACCTTCTCAATTAAACTAATTTCACAGACAAAATCTGTGTCTTTGATAATATCACACACAAATAAATACACAAAAATAAAGTGACCTTTAAAAATTATGTATTCTATTTTTTATGTAGAATTAGAATCATAGAATAGTTAAGGTTGGAAAAAACCTCCAAGTTCATTGAATCCAACCATTAACCTGGCACCACTGTGTTCACCACTAAATCATATCCCCAAGTAACATATCCACATGCCTTTGAACACTCCCAGGGCTGGTGATTCCACCACTTCCCTGGGAATCCTACTGCAATGCCTGAACACCCTTTCAGTAAAGAAATTTTCCCTTACATATAAATTTTCTCTGATGGAGCTTGAGGCCATTTTCTCTCATGTAGTCACTTGTTACCTGGGAGAAAAGGCCAACACCCACATTGCTACAAACTTCCTTTAGGTAGTTGTAACAACTGATAAGGTTCCCTCTGAACCTCCTTTTCTCCATGTTAAACAACTCCAGCTCCTTCAGCTGCTCTCCATGAGAACTGTGCTCCAGACTCTTCACTGGGTCTGCTGCCCTTCTCCAGACATGTCTGTCTTGTAGTGAGAGGGTTTGAGGCAAGGCCTCATCAGTGCCAAATACAGAGGGACAATCACTTCCCTGGTTCTGCTGGCCACACTATTGCTGATACAGGCCAGGATGGCCATTGGCCTTCCTGTGCTCCTGGGCACACTATTCGCTCCTCTTCAGATGGCTGCCAACCAGCACTCCTAGGTCCTTTTTCGCTGGACAGCTTTGCAACCATTCTGCCCCAGCTGTTGCACTGCATGGGGTTGTTGTGACCCAAGTGCAGGACTCGGAACCTAGTCTTGTTGAACCTCATTCCACTGGCCTAAGCCCATTGGTCCAGCCTGCCCAGATCATTTCGCAGAGCCTTTCTACCCTCCAACACTCCCATCAACACTACCAATCAACACTCCCACCCAACCTGGTGTTGTCTGTGAACATACTGAGATTGTACTTCATCCCCTCATCTGGATCATTGATAAAGATATTTAACAGGACTGGCCCCAGGACTAAGACCTGGAGACCACCATTGGTGACTGGCCAACAACTGGATGCAACTCCGTTCATCACCACCACTCTCTGGGCCAGGCAATCCTGCCAGTTTTTGGCCCAGGAAAGAATATGCCAAGTTTTGGCCCAGCTTCTCCATGACAATGGAGGGTCTTCTGGTGGTCTGGATCCCCCTCTACTAGACTGACCCTCAGGAGACAGTTCGTGACTGCTTCTTGACCTCACTTCTGCCCTTGTGCTATTCTTTATGTTGTGTGAGCAACATGGACCAGAACAGGGAAGTTGGCCCCAGAAAGGTTCTACCCTACCTCTGTGTAGACCTGTTTCCATCCACATCCAGTTTTAACTTGCCTGCTTGAACAGTCATTGGTGTTTGAGGAAAAGTAATGCATTAACCCCTTACTGCTCGGTGTTCTACAAATGTGTGTTACATTTACACCAATGTCAAAGGGCTCGGGTTAGCTCTTCTCATAATATAGCCTGTTAAAAAGAGAGAAAATACTACATACAGACACACAAAAACACACATATATACATATACACACATATTCATATGCTTATTTCAATGGGGAAACCCTCTGGTATTCTTGAAATCACCTGGCTCTTCTGAAAAAGAAACAACCTTTTGTCCATTAGGCATCTGCTATTGCCATCTGGAAAAACATACAATTACAATCTATACTGGGAAACACTCTTCCATGCATCTTCACTGTAAAAGTAAGATATTTCAATTACAAATTTCAATTTATTTTTTGATGGAGACAATTTGTGTGATGTCCTTCTTTTCCAGTCAAAACAAAGGGAATAGATTATTTTATTTATATAGTATTTAAACAACCAATGAATATTGTAGGGCCTATAGATGCAAGACTAACAATACTGATTTTTCATGGATTGAGAGGCCAGGCATTATACAAGTTTACAATGCAAAACAGCAGAGTGGAATTCTAGTCTTGGCAGCATAGTTATTTTGGTTCTCTTTACATCACAGAATAAGGCATCATGAATAAACTGTACTGTGACAATTTGCATGTTTGTTTAAAGAGTTAAACAAAAGAGACAAAACTGGTCTGAGATCTATTACAGGATTTATATCTAAATCTACAGATATGAAGAGCAGTATATATAAAATTAGCCAAAATAAAATGTACACTTGAAGATTCATCCATTTCAGAAGAGTTCAGATTCAGGTTTTCTTGTTATCTAGAATATGGATGCTTAGATGACAAACACTGGAAAATGTAGTCTATCCTCTAAGCAACAGCTATATACTGAAAAATGGTTGTCAGGATGGTATCTGTGGCTCTGGCATATAAACATATCCAATCATAAATTACTAAAATTCTGAAAAGTGAAGCTGACAAAACTTGTGGTAAAACATGCTACTTATAATCATTGTAAATTACCCATAAAGAAAGAAAAAAACTGACAGATGAGCAAAATGCTTACTACCTACTAATTAACATTCATCTAGAATGCTTTCAAAATTAATCATGCTGAACACAGCTCTTTTATTGAAAGTAAAAAAAGTTGAAAATGAAGACTGGCAGGTTATCTTCCAGGGGACTGTCTGCTAGCAATTTTATTTTTCTGAAACCAGTGAATGAGTGTTTCATAGTTTGCAAAGTGGTAGTAAAGCACTATCAAGCATGGATATTATATAGTCATGTCCTATTTTCTCTGTCTGCTGAGGTTCTTTCCTTTCTTGAATCCTTTTGTCTCTAAACAAATCCACATGTGTTTTGACTTTCTAGTCATTGGTAAGATAAAGGAAGAGTAGTGATGACTGCATGCAAAAGATGTGCATTATAACAGGATTTGCCACTTTAAGACTTCCTATTTTAACTATTGTATTCCAATGTAATTCGGAGAGAGATATTGGAAAAGAAACCCCATGTTTTTAGAGGTTTTGAAGAATTGCTAGGCAAGTTAATGCAAGGCAACTGCTTTGTACAATCTATGCCAAATGGCCGCCTTGTCATTCAAGGGCTTAAATATTTCTCCTTTCATGCAAGTGATGAGAAGCAAATAATTATTGTAGAACTCAGTGATAAACTGCGTTATCACACTTTTTACACTGTTGCAATTGAACAGACATTCACAAATTATACTATGGTAAACAGGTAAAGAATATATACATTGTTCTTCTTTGTTACAGTATCACAAATGGGAATACCAGCTGCATTACTTCATAGCCAAATAATGAGCTTTTAGAAAATGTGTGTTTAAAGACATAACCATGGCATAAGACTATAATCAACAATTATTCAACAGGCCTGATTTGCCCTTGTTTAGGGTCTGCAGATAAGCAAAATTAATGTGCAGTAGGAACAGGGATCATAGAATCATAGAACAGAATCATAGAATTATAGAATCATAGAATCATAGAATATGCTGAGTTGGAAGGGACCCATCAGGATCATCAAAATCCAATTCCTGGTCCTGGACAGGACCATCCCCAAGAGTCACACCATGTGCCTGACAGCATTGTCCAATCACTTCTTCAACCCAGACAGGCTTGGTGCTGTGACCACTTCCCTGGGGAGCCTGTTCCAGTCCCCAGTCACCCTCTGGCTGAAAAACTTTTTCCTGTTATCCATCCTAAACCTCCTCCAACTTAGCTTCATGCCATTCTCTTGGGTCCTGTCACTGGTCACAACAGTCAAGAGATCAGTATTTGCCTCTTCTTTTCCCTTCATGAGGAAGTTGTAGACTGCAATGAGGTCTCCCCTCAGTCTCCTCTCAGCCGCTCCCCATATAGCTTGCCCTCAAGGCCCTTCACCATTCTCGGGAACCTCCTTTGGATGCTCTCTAATAGCTTAATGCTGGGTCCTGCACTTTGGCCACAACAACCCCTTGCAAGCTGGGGACAGAGTGGCTGGAGAGCAGCCAGGCAGAAAGGGACCTGGGGGTGCTGATTGACAGGAAGCTAAACATGAGCCAGCAGTGTGCCCAGGTGGCCAAGAAGGCCAGTGGCATCCTGGCCTGTATCAAGAATAGTGCAGCCAGCAGGATGAAGAAAGTGATTCTTCCCCTGTACTCAGCGCTGGTGAAGTCACACCTTGAGTATTGTGTAGAGTTCAAGGCCTCTCAGTTCAGAAAAGATATTGAGGTGCTGGAGTGGATCCAAAGAAGAGCAACGAGGCTGATGAAGGGACTTGAACACAAGTCCTTTGAGGAGAGGCTGAGGGAGCTGGGGTTGTTTAGTCTGGAGAAGACAAGGCTCAGGGATGACCTCATCACTCTCTATAGCTACCTGAAAGGAGGTTGTAACCAGGTGAGGATTGGTCTCTTCTCCCAGGCAAGCAGCAACAGGAAAAGAGGGCATGGGCTTAAGTTCTGCCAGGGGAGGTTTAGCTTGGATGTGGCACTTGGTGCCATGATCTAGTGTGGGGAAACCAGTCGAAGATTATGAGGAATGGAAAGAGGCTCAGGGTAGACCGGATGGCGTCACCCTGGCCATG
>JAWWTY010000077.1:74689089-74701795 GCA_035222235.1 Margarornis squamiger
GTGGTGGGTTTTTTTGTTTGTTTTGTTTCTTTTTTAACCCCCAATGGTTTGTGCACTACATGCCCAGAGGCACAGGGTGGTTTCAGCATGCCAGCAGATCTGTTTGTTTAAATACTATATGTATTTTTCCATAGTAGATGTTCAGTCATATTCAGCACTGCTGCAGAAAAGAAAGTGTTAGCATTTTAACAAAGAAATGAATTTTATCTATGGAAACATATATGTTTGAGTGGGTTTTGATATCCTTTTTTCTTTAAAATAGACTATTATTGCCTTTTTTTTTCTTTTCTTTTTTGTGAGTTTTCATTGAACAGCTCCTTAACTCTCTGTGGGATTTTTTATTTTTAGGAGCAATATAACAAAAGAACATCTGTGACAGAGTTCTCTATTTTGCAGAGGAATCATTCAGCTTCGCTGGTGGGGCTCTGAAGGTTTAGTTTGTCAGTAATAGTTCCTGATGCTAGAAGACACTGCAACTTGAAGTCATAGTCTTTAAAATTCTGATTACTTTTCAGGTTTTAAAATTTATGGAAATAAACAGAAGATTTTCAACATCCAGCTAAATAAAGCCTTCAGCTACCTGGTCCAAGTTCACTAGCTCTTAGCAGCAGGTTGGACTGTCTGGCCTCAAGTTCTATTTCAGTTTCTCTTTTTCAATTATTGGGTTCCAAATGTTCAAAAAGTCATCCTTTCCTAACTTTGAAGATTTGAACCATTTCCAACAAATTATATTTTCTAGTAAACCTGAAATGTTAATTAAATGTTCTGAAGGTATACTTTGTATACAGTAGTAGTTAAAAAAAAAAAAAGAAGAAGAAGAAAAAAAAGGTATAACTGATTCTCACTTCACTTTGACAACATAATTTAATCTAATTTAGTTCAATTTAGAAAAATAGTGTGGACATTCTGACATTATGATGTGATCTTGGAGTGTCTTTATCTTCCCGTCAAGGTGCTTTTTCTGACTCTCCAGCATGGTCTAATGAGTAAGTTAAACATATGAACTGCTCTGGTTCTTCAGATTGCAAAAGCTTTTAACTGAATGGAAAGAACCTGAAGTGGTAGCTTAGATGGTTCCAGAGAACCTGTAAAAGATTTATTGCTCTTTTTACCCCTTTGGAAGTAAAAAACTGAAGTCACCACATTTGCATAGAGTTTGCTGCTTTTTGTTCTAACTACTTTTCTCCAAAAGGACTGGACATATTTATCTTTGTGAAGAGGTGCATTCTGAAATTAAATACTGCAGTACGGTCTCACTCGCAGTCTGGAAAAGAGAGAAAAGTGTTATCATAATCTTATGCACAGGAAGAAGCCACAAAACTACTAGGTTTTCTATCATCTGACATGATCCAGAATACAGGTTACTTCATGATTCATGGTTCTGGTTCCAAAGGGAATGGTCTCAGTAACTCAGCAGGTGCCTGTTTCTGAGTCCTTGAAAGGGTCAGAGAGTGAATCAGAGTTACAGCAGCAGGGTACCAAGATACCACCAATATGTTCAAAGCTGTCTTCATCTGGTTAATGGCTGAGAGTGGCATGACCCTGCAGTCCTGTCTACACTCCCTATGATTTACAGAATATCTTGGGATTTTTGCAGTCCCTAAATGCTGCTGTGATGTAACATATACTATTCTTGAAGGTAAGGCAAGAGTTTGTCTCTCTGAATGACAGTAATACTATTGAGCTCCGATTTCATTACAGTGGTGATTCTGCGCCCCTTCACTGCTTGTGCCCATGGCTGACACAGGCTCCCAGGTATAAGATGGAAACTTTATTTTACTGAAAACCAGGAATAAAAGTATTTTCTTTATGTTACGTTTCATAGTGGATCACACTCTTTTTCACCTAAAAGACTAGTCACACAACAAAATCAAAATTTTAGGTGCTTTCTTCATAGATTTAATTGGCTTCTAGTTTGATTTTTGTGTGTAATATGAGCACACTTCCTTCATTAACTCTACTTATGTTGTTTAACTCTCTCTATTGCAGAAGACCAGAAAGAAATACAATTAGTCTTTTATTACTGCAGTAAGTGGTGACTTCTGAAGAGACTCTAGGTGATGAAAAAAGGCGGCATGTGTCTAACTTTCACTTTTATGTTTCTGAATCTTTTTACTCTTACTGAAGTATGTTGTTCTACAATACAGTACTGTTATACAAGTTTAAGGGGGGAGGGCTGTAGAAACTGAATCACAGAACCACACATCACTAGCTTTATCTGTGGGCTAATTGATTGTAATTGTCAAGGCTTTTGAGGAGTAAGTAAGAACAAAAACCTGAAATGATTGAATGATCAGCCTTTGGCTGTTTCCTGTGGTCATTTGGTATACATAAGAAAAAAAAAAGTTACTAGTATTTCTTTGGGAAATCAAGATGTGTACAAAACTCAGCTTCTCAGAGCACTTGAAACTAACTTGTCTTGCTGTCATCACTAACTTAGCCTGTGATGACTAATTCTGTTGACACAGAAGTCTCAAAAAAGGATTACATTATCTGTGAACATAAAATCCCTGTGGCCCCTAAAACAAGGTAGTAGTATTAATGTGAAACTTCTTTGTCTGTCAAAAAGCACAGATAATTTTCTTCAGGGCTACTACTGACATGATACCTGGAGTACGTTACTTTCAACAACTGATAATCTTTTTCAACACCACTGAGAGAACCTTCCCATCTCTTAGATGCCCCTTAGAGTTACTTTGTTTCAACTGTGGCAAATCTCTCTTTTCTCAGTACTGTCCTTAAACAAGTCATCCAACATGCAATATGTTCCCCATGGTTTTTTCCATTTCTTAAGCATTGCAGCAATCAATAAGTATATGATCAGTTTGATTAACAGCAAAGAAAGTACTGTGTATCGTTCTGTGAAAATTGTGATGTGAAAGAATAGTGATATAATGTAGTAACATTCAACTATCTTACTGTGTTATGAAGATACATTCCTTTTTTTGTGTAATACTGCAGTCTCCAAAGGTATGTGCAGTCATGATGGGGAAACTAACTGCTTCCCACAGAATGTACTTTTTATATCATTATCTGGTTTTGGTGAGTAGATATTTATGGACAGAGTTGATACTTTTTATAAAAAGCATAAGCTTTTTATCCCTAAAATACCACCAGTGGATTCAGAAAACTCATTGCCTATGATTTGACATACCATTTGTCATCAAATGAGTGTTTTAAGGTCTCTCAAAAAAAACCCGATGAAATACCACTACTCTGTTTTTTCACTTACCTGGTGAGGGAGGGGGTGGGGGATGCAGTGCCATACCTTCTTTTGTTTTTGTTTTTTTGTTGTTTTTTTTTTTTTTTGTTTGTTTGTTTGGGTTTTTTTTTTTTTTTTTTTTTTTGTTGTTGTTGGTTTTTGTTTTTCTCAATTGGCTTTTTCCCTACTATAAAATAGCAAAGTTTTACTAGCTTAAATGATTCCATTCCTAACCATTTCCTGTACTACTTGCTTGAGTACACAATGCTTTCTGGTTGTTCCATTCTATTCAAGAGTGAATGTGACTTAAATGAGTGCAAAGCATCCAGTTTCTGCAGATATCCAGAGTTCATGAATATTAGCACTTGTGTTTTCCCACAGCTTAGCAGCTCTACTTATTAAAAATGAAGATGAATAGTCCTATGATTCATTCTACAATACTGGCAAACAATAGATTTTCTTAAGACTCCTCAGCTTGAGAAACTCTACTGCCTTAGTAATTGGTGGTTTTTCCAAAATGGAATAGTTGGACAATGTAATATGCTTTCTGAAATTATATACTACTGGGTGTTAAAGCATCTGAATTTTATATCTCTAAGTGTTGTGCCTACGGAAAGTTCAGTTAACTCATCTTTTATCATTCTTTCATATATCAAGGTTAAATAACAGCTCTTCAACTTGTTTATGAAACAGCAATTGTACGTACCCTATACCACACTAAAACAAGACTGGGTTATACCTCTGAGACACTTAAATTTCACAGCATATTTTGTTTGCATGCATGGGTTTGTGATAGAACAGATTAGAAAAAAACCCACATTTGGAACACATAACTAAAATAAAATATCCTTTCATTTAGACTATGGCCTGTTTTTTCATCTCCTATAAAATAGCTGACATTCCATTTCTAATATTACATAATTTCTAACAAAAGTTACACAAAATTCAGTGAGAATTACTGATTCAACTAATAACCTTTCACAGAGCAAAAAAGGGTAAACTGCAATTTTGGACTTTTGAGGATTTGATGATTTTCACCAGATCTTTGAACCTAGTTTTCTTTCCTTCTTATTATTTATAATCGATTCAATGCCTAGAAAACAATTTCGCTTTCTTTTATTAAAACATTTTCAGAATAGTTAACTCAGTAAGTTATATGCCATACATATGACTTGAATCAAAAACCATCTCAAAATTGTTAATGTAACTAGTTTCCTGAAGACATCTTTTTCCTGATATACCTGTAGAACCCCCTCCTCTTACCCTTCATGTTCCTTGCCAGCTTCAGCCCCAGATGGGCTTTGACTTTCTAAATTGATCCATCAGAACTTGAGAGTGACTTTATATTCCTTCTGGGTCACCAGATGCTTCTTCCAGCTGCTCTACACTTCCATTTTCATATGTGAGCATTTTCATAAGCCTCTTGCTCAAGCGTGGTATCATCTTGATTTTCTTTTTCTCAGGATGTACCACTCTTGAGTTTGGAGGAGGTGACCCTGGAAAATCCACTGGTTCTCATGGACACACGTTCTCTCCACGATTGTATGCCGTGAGATTCTTCCCAGCAGGTCTCCAAAGAGGCTTAACTCTACTCACACAAAGCTCAAGGCTATGATCCTGCCTTTTGTTTCACACCCCCACCTCTCTGCCCTACTCTAGGATCTTGAACTCCAGCATCACAGTGTGTAAGAATTTACCTAGGAACTGTTTGAAATCTCTCAATATCCAACTTAGTGAATGAAAAAAAAAAATAAAAATTCTACAAATTAAACATAAATCATATCAAAGTCTAATGAAATGTGACATTACAACAATTCAAAATAATCTTTATTTCTTAAGTGTTTTTTTCAAAGATATGCCTTGATAAGAATATTTTCAGTGAATCAACCATTTCCTCAGAACTCTTTATTCTTTTCTGACTTAGTTCCATCTGCCTTTTTTTCCTATTCATTGCTATCCTTCTTTGCACCTAATTTCCAAATCAAAGTTCTAGAA
Organism: Margarornis squamiger; assembly: GCA_035222235.1. Lineage (NCBI taxonomy): Eukaryota > Metazoa > Chordata > Aves > Passeriformes > Furnariidae > Margarornis > Margarornis squamiger. Next base: position 74,694,287 of record JAWWTY010000077.1, read on the forward strand.
AATATTTATTTATTATAAAAAATAATTAACATGAGGAACATTTCATAGCTTCTGTATCACTACTTACTCTTTTTTCTCGATAATTTTATCATAGTCTGTCTATTTTAAACATTGACACACTTACCTGAGTATCTTTGTAAGAAAATTCTGGTTTATTTTGTCGGTAAAAATTATGCAGATTTAAACCAACAATTTATTATGCATTATCAAGAGAAATAATACACAGCAATTTCTTTTCTACCGAAGCATCATTGGAATGCCTTATTGCAGTGCTGAAGAAATTCAGAATGTAAAGTCCCACAGTTAAAGCAGTTTTCTTGGCAAAGCATTTCATATCTGAGAGCTTCTCTTAAAATCCATATATTTCGAGTGTGACAAAAAAGTGTTGACAAATTACTGTCCCATTTATTCTGTGTCATATCTGCCATCTTCTCGTAATTTCCTCCCTCCCTTTGTAGACTTTGATGTCCTCTGGCATGCTTAGCATAAATTTCCAGTCATTTAGAGCCAAAAGCTCATTATTTATACTTACCTGCAAAGTACCATATGACCCTGAATAAAGAAAAAGGGCATATTTTAGCATCTTTACTTGGACTAAAAATTTTTATTCTGTACATTTCTTTGGAGCTGACAGAACTATTCAGAAGTACAGTACAACCTAGCTGAGAGAAAAAAAGAAAAACATAGAATTTTCACTTCTCAAAGGGGGATATATTTTGTTCATATATATTTCTATTATTTCTATGTACTTTTACCAGGATGGAAAAAAAAACCAAAAAAAACGAAACAAAACAAAAAACAAAACAAAAACAAACAAACAAAAAACCCACATTAAATGCATAAAACTGTACATCTAAGATTCTTCCTTATTTTTCAAAGAAACAGCAAGATCTCTACTGAAGTACTCTTCTTTTCAAAGACCTATGAAGGCTTACAGCTCATCATTATTGCCATTATAATGATGTTGCAAAACCAGTGTTGCATTCAATAAGAAACTACTCTCTCTAATACCCTCATATTCCCATCAACACCTACGTATTTATGCAGTGACAATACGCTTATGAATCTTTTGAATTAGCATTATAGCTATTCACCACTCAATTACATCTTTAACCAAAAATATTTTCTTTAACTTTTCTAAAATACAATGCGTGGTTTTATATGAAATCTTATCTCTTTGTTACAGTTACCATTTCAATTCTTAGTATTAATTCTGCCAGTGAGTATACTTACTTATCGTAAAGAAAAACTAGAGAGAAAGCAAACAGCAAGATCTTAAATCTGAACTTGTGCTCATTGACCAGCTATCCAATTAATCTTCACTAGTGCAACACATTGTTAATAGCAACTTTATTTACATTTCCTCGAATTTATAAAACATCTGATTTAAATAAAGGCAGTTGGGCTGATGCTGTAAAACACAATTCTGTGCATCATTTACAGTACTGTTGTGTGGGGCATTTCTGTTCACAGCAGCACAGTTTATGAATATACATTAAGCTTTTGTTTCTTGATTAGTTTCTCATTACTGCTTACTACCAGTTCACAAATTTGTTATTCCATATTTCATTGTTACAACAGAGTATTTGCTCTGAGTTTGACTAATAACACACTTCCATCATTGAAGGTGGAATTTACTTCAACACTCTACATAAGAAATTCTATTTCAGCCACAGCATTCTGGCAATATTATTGCTCTAGTAATAATTTATAGTACTGTCTCTAGTGATAATATCTACCATTGATTTATAGGTACTATACTAGCATCAGTTCTCTTTTCTCTACACAACTAGTAACAGTCTAATAGATGACAGTATTTCCCAAACTTTGCCATTATTGTTTTAATAAATAATTCTAAAATGTATTTGAAAAAGCTTGGCCACTAGAATATGTATATTTTCTTTTTTCATCTGCAAAAACAGCATTAGATATTAGTTTGAACTGTATTGTTAATACAACGATGAATTTTATATTCTATTCTGTCTCTTGTGAAAGTGTGTTACCTGATATGGATTTTCACATCAAACTTAGAGAACAGCTAGAATTGCAAAACACACTGTTTTAGCTTGGGAGAACAGAAATTAACTCCTGGGATAATTTTTCATTAATAAAAAGGCTTAGTATTCCTTGATTCCTTAGATCTCTTGCACTCCAAAGTATTATAACTGAATTCAGCAGATCAGATAACACTACTGAAAAATTTGAAAAGTCTTGTATAAAAGAATGAAGTATGGATTTGCTTTAATCTTCCCACTTCAGAGACCAGAGTTCGTGAAATTCTTTCTGCTATCCAAGAAGGAAGAAAGAGGCTGGAAAAATGTGCAGTCAATATACATGTAAACAAATGCTTGCAAAATTCATGGTGTTTTTGATAAAATACATAACAAAAGATGACTAGCTGGAAGTAATGTCATTTTGTTTTATCCCTTCACTGTTTCTGTCTTTATAGATTTTGGCAGCTTTTATTATTAAGAAGACGTTTTCTCCTAAGTAATTTAAATATAACAAACACACAACCCCTCCCCACAATATGCATATTTGGATAAAGCTAGCATTCCTATCCAGAATAATTAAAGACCAAGTTGGCTTGGCAATAGTTCAAACATATCAACTCAATGGGAGAGAAAATCAGATTCAATAAGGCTGGCCAGGGTGAGGCAAGGTCCTTAGCACTGAACTTGGTGCCAAACCTCCACAAACAAATTAGAAAAACAAATCATGAACAAACACACAACTCCCCAGAAAATACATCACCACAAGTTAAAAAAAGCCCAATACCTAAAGATCCTGATAATTAATAAAAAACAATAAATAAAATCGCTGCAATAGGATTAAAAATCTGATGAAACTTTACCAATGGTCCTTTTAAGAGGCTATTCACTGGTTTCTTGAAAGTTCTTGCCATCTAAGGAAGTGTATAGCACATAGTTTTAGTTTCTCACCTCACTCAAGGAAAACAAAATATAAGATAGGTTACATCTGGCAGTTTACACAGAATACTTTTGCTATGACATCTATAATGCATATTTACTCACATGAATTTCATTTTTTTGTTACCTGCTATGCATATAAGAAAATTTCCCTTCAACAAGATTTGAAAGAAACATTTAATCTGAAAACCAGAAACAAATCCTGTTAGATAAGTTCAGAATTATATGTTACCACACAGTCCTGAAGTCCCAGGCTTTGCATTTTAATTTCAAACTTCAAGAGATTTCGTCCACGTGAACTCTTGTAAAGCCATTGGCTCTTTGGTACCTTGAGTTCATGTCCAGAGAATAGCTACACATTTTTCTCTAAGAGATTTCTTTTAATTTGGTGACAAAATAGGTGTTCTGGCAAAAAGGCTTTTACAGAGATAACATGCATAAGTGTTTAAGTTACTCACAAGAGGAAGAATAGAGGAAGAGAGATTAAGAAAGAATAAAGAGAGGAAAAGAGGAGAGAAAAACCCCTTAGAAGGTCACATGTTGGTGGCTTTGAGTAGGACAGGCCACAGTCCAATGGAAACTTTGTGCGAGCCTCTGTATAGACTCTGGCTATTGTAGCTGCTCCCCCCAGGCAGGACCTTTGGTTCTCTGACCACTCCCCCCCCCCCCAACCCCCACCCCCGCCAAAGTGAGGGTGCCACAGCCAGTCAGGGGCTCCAGGGGAGGTGGTGTGGGCCGGTTACCACCTGTACTTTATTGATTGGCAGGTGCCCCATGTGGCCTTCCATGCCATGTGGTTGCTGACTCCAGAGGCATCCTGGCTGACCATGTAGGCACTGTGCTAAAGGTCTGGTCCCCTCTCTCTCCACACACACACACAGTCAAGATGGTTTTGACCCAATAATCACTGATCTGCTGTGTGACAATATCTTATGGCCCTTTTATTTAATCACATTGCAATGACATTATTTTATATTTTGCAGCATGGAAAAAAAAAAAAAAAGACAAAAATAATTTAATTGTTGTTTCTGCTTCTAAGAAGGGGAAACATTGCTTCCAAATTACAATATACATTTTCTTCTCTTTCAAAATCAGAACAGTTTAGGTTGGGAGGAATTGTGAAGATCACCTAATTCCAACTCTCCTGCCATGGGTAAGGACACCTTCCCTAGACCAGGTTGCTCAGAGCTCCATCCAACCTGACCTTGAATGCTTCCAATGATGGGGCATCGACAACTTCTCTGGGCAACCTGTTCTGCTGCTTTATCACCCTTACAGTAAATAATTTATTCCTAATATTTGATCTAAATCTATCGTCTTTCAGTTTGAAGCCATCCCTCCTTGTCCTATCACTACATGCCCTTCCTGGATGCTGCCTTTTGCTGGAAGGCTGCTATAAGGTCTCCAAATGCACAGAATGAGAGTTATCAAGGAAATGTTAATATTCTGACACAACCACTTCGGTATCTTCTGCAGCTTAAGGTGTGTTGGCATAACACTGCAAGCGTAAAGAAAAAACTAGCACTTTTCTATGTCTAGGTTTAACAGATAATAGGTTGCATGATATGGAACAACCTGAATACTGACCATATTGTGTGTCCTTCAATTTTTTGTGTGTCATGCCTTGTTAGGAAAGACTTCTGCCACAGTACATGTGAAACAGAGACAGAGGATTATCCAGACTATACATCATGGAAAAAGAAGCCCCTGAATACAGAACCAGTGCTGTGACAACTTCCAAAGGACCAGAGACTTTATAATTCAACACTATCTGCGTCTTTTATGTACGGGTTTTCCCCTGTTTAGATTGTAATCCCTAGAATCCCCGGCTCACATGTGAAAAGAACATTCCTTTTTCCCGGGTATCCAGCCCCGCCTCCCTCCCGACCTCATTGGATGTATCCCCTGTCATTCCCTATTCCTGGGTTCCCACTGGGTTTTGATCCTCCTGCTCCTTTATTAGCCCCGATGCCCCCCTCAAACCACACCACTCCCCCTGAACCCTTACCCCATCACATCCAACCTCCCAAACCCTGCCTGAAGGGTTTAAATACCCTGGGCACAGAAAGCATAGAAATGCTTTTCTATGACCACTCAATCTCGGACTGCTACATCTCTTCGCTCCTGACCACATGGGGATTTCGAAATCCCCTCCAGACCGCGGGAGGCTGGGGAAGTAGAAGAGCCGATCCCCCACCACAGCTGTTAATGCCTTTTTTTCTCTAAGAGAGAATAAAATTGAAGATTTCAAAAGCAGACATCCAAGGGCCCATTGTTTCAATTCTCCTAACAGGAAAAATATGTTACAGTTTTCTGACTGAAAAATGAAAAAGATATTTCTGGTAACAATGTAGTTCCAACAGATTTTTCCTGACTAATTCTCCTTGAGATGCTGTAGCTATAATTCTACTACCAGAGACATTTATGAAAAAGGTGATGAAAACCAGAGCAGTTAATTTTTAACATGCGAAACTTACCTGTAACAGAGAAATCCTCAAATGACCTGTAAAATTGCCAGGATTGGACTCCCTAATCCTCTTTTCAAAGAGTCAAGGACTTGACCCATAAACTGTAGCAAATCTGACAAATAACATCGTACTTCTAAAACAATTTGTGCTATTTTAAAAATATGACTGAAGTTTGGTCTCAGCTGATAGCCTGGTCTGTCTGCATTTACTTCTTCAGTTAAGCATCATGGAAACTAAAAAATCACCTGTTAAGGTAAAATATGGTATAATCTGCAAAAGGAATTTACTTCCTGATTACAACAGTTAGTGAATGCCTTGTATTCTGTAGCCTGTTTATACATTTACAATAATTAACTTGTCTGCCCTACCTGTGGTTGATTTTGCTGTTAAAGTAGGGCCCTTTCAGTGTAAACTGCACTACACATGTACTATTTAAATATAGTATTTTGCCAATTTGCCTTCTCTGTTTTTGAGTATAATGAATAACTATAATCACAACAATCACATTCCACGTTACTGAAAGGAAAGCAAGCAGTCCAATATTATGGCTCATAAAGATGATAATATTCCTGCTTTCTGTTCATTTCTATTTTTTAGAGGGCAGATTTTTGGAAGATGATGCAGTTTATCTGGCTTCAAATATCAATTAAAATTTATGTCATTCATTTCAGTTTAATCTCTGAATATGAATTATTTTCTATCTTCTTCACAGCTAGTTTTCCTAGGAGACCTGTTCTCAGCAGCTGAGGCTGGCCTCACACTTATGGAGATGTGATGTGAGGTTTGAGACACCTTGTCCATTAACACCTTGCAGAGGTGCATTTACTATAGCCATAGGGAGAAGATAAATGACATATTTTGAGATCTTGTTTGTTCCTGCACTTAAAACCATTTCCAAAGGGAATGTAAAAGCCAGTGCATATGGCACAAATGTAATTCTGGACAGAGCTTGCGTATGAATTACAACTCAGAGTCAATACCACCATCTGTCCAAAAAGTCCTTTCTGATCTCCTTGCTTGAAATGCAACAGAATCAGCAAAAGCATGTGACACCATGAGAGAAACAGAACAAAGCTGCTGGCTCTTCATTGTAATAAAAAATGAAGTAAAAAAGAGGTGCTTGACAATAAGCCTTCAAATCTAAACTCGTTATTCCTTGATGGTCTATCACCTTGCCATTGAGTAAATTTCTTCCCAACCCTCAGCCTAGCTTAATACTCTACAATGATTGTAAAAGCTTTTGTTATGATGAGAAATTTCTGGCTCAGCCCGAAGCTTTGCATCAGAATGTCTTATTCCACAAAACCCACAATGCAGTCAACTAGCTGCTGATGCACTAAGGCATCACTGTTTACAAAACATGGCCAATTTTGACTTGTCAAACTAATCATTGCTTTTTGATAAACATTATTTCAATTTAGAAGTGAACTAAATAATAATTGAATACACCTTGTACAAAATAAGGTTGAATTTATTGGAAATTTAGCAACACTGCTAGAATTTTTAGTACTACAAATTTATACTTTTTTGTAGTCACTTTTATGGAGAAAAAAAATATTTGGATCAGATTTTCTCCTTAAAAAAACTGTTACTATGTCTGTAATAGTATTTGCTTAGCTTAAATCTGAATATGTATTAAGAATTAAAATACAACTTTTATTGGTACATTTTGATTGACAACAAATACGAACAAGAGCTGAAAGTAGTTTTCCAATTATTTTCTTAGCAAAGTATTACAAATATCTGCTGCATTTTGAAACTGAAATTTTAGGTAGAAAAAAAATTCCTACACTTTCATATTCCATATCATTATTTTTTAATGATTTTTGCCAGTGTTGTGTAAACTCCTACATCATAACAATGCCACTACAAAACAAATAAAACTGGAATTATAAATTATACTATGTGACTAGTGCAGCTGCATTAGATTTAATGGAAAAAAGGATAGAACTGAATCGAAAAGCAAAAGAAATCGTCAATTAACCTGAAATTTACAGTTCAGTATTGTTGCTGTAAAGGGAAGGAAAAAAACTCTCCAAGACAACTTTATGTGGGTAAAGTAGAGAAGAGTTCTTTTACTTATAGGGTTTTAGGGTACAGAATATAAAGGA
>JAWWTY010000077.1:74701895-74746630 GCA_035222235.1 Margarornis squamiger
TCACCTCCCAACCCACTATAAACCAGGGAGAAACTCCCTTTTACAGCTGCTTCCCTGCAGCTCAGTTACCCCAGCAAGTCATGGTGGTACCCAGTTCCCATTACCGGTGTCGTCTTCCTTCAAGCAGGACTTGAGGTTCTTGAGGTCTTGCCCGGGAGAACAAGGGAGGGGAAACATCTTCTCTCCCCACCTTAGGATAGCAAGGGAGGGAAAACCCTCTTTTGCAAGCATGTTGAGCTCTTCTGAGCTCTACCCCCCCGCCCCCTCTCGGAGGCGGGGGAACACAGAGCACCACACCAGGCTGGAAAGCAGAAAGCAAGGCAGGCACACAGGGAAAGTGTGTGTGTGTGTGTGTGTGTGTGTGTGTGTCTCTGTGTGTGTGTGTGTGTGTGTGTCTCTGTGTGTGTGTGTGTGTGTGTGTGTGTGTGTGTGTGTGAGAATGTCAACAAGGTGTAAGAGCTGGGAAAGCTTCCCTGTCTACATGGGAGCATACTAATTTTATAACACTACTCAATTATCATATCTAAAGGTTGCATCCAGTCTAAGACATGTCCATACCCAGAACTTCCCTTGGTTCCGCCCCATGGCACGCCTCTTCTAGAATTGAGTTGGAGGTCTTAAGACCCCTTATTTCATCCTTTATCATCATCTTCACGCCACTTTCCCTTATTGGAGCTTCTCCAAGGTTGCTGAGCTTTGCTTTCTTGTTTTGACTAACATGGTATCTAATTGTCTTAGCTTTGGTATATGTTTCCCAGGCAGGGTGTATTATCTGACTCTTAAGACAGCTAGCACAGGGTTAGAGGCTGCTAGCTACTCTAAATGTAAATCTATGTAGAAGTATAAAAATCTACAAATACATGAAAATCCTAAGGCATCAGTATCATTCCTCTCTATAAACACCCCTTACAAATGAAGTTGTCCATTCAGGAAGCAAGGGAGGATATTTTGTCTGTCTTTTTTTTTTTTTTTTTTTATGTTGACATTCGACAGCTCAAAAGATCAGCTATTTATTTAAAAAAAGGTCACATTAAGGCCTTAAATTAGGGAGTAAGGACACAATAGGCAAATTTAAAAGAAAAAATTGAAAAAAACCCTAAGGATTAAAGAGCACTGGAAAGGTGCTTGAACATGACAATTCTAAAGAATCTGTGAGCTTTTATATTGACTAAGCTCCTGAGCCTTAGCTTAGCCAAAGAAAGTTAAAAATACCCTTTCAGAGAAAGCCAACTGCTTAAATAAAATTCAGATACTTCAAGACTTCCTAGACTTCCTAGTCACCCCTACATATCTTCTAGATTTGATACTATTCTGAGTTCAGAATTATCAAAGGATTTGGGAAAAGATTATATATATATATGTAAAAGCTGTTGCTATAAAGAACACATTGTGTTGTGAGAATCTGTGACCTGACACGATAGTACAAGGAGCAGACTTAGAGCTGTAGGACAACTAATGTGCTGATTCAGTGCTTGCTAGGGAAGCAGTGCCCTAACAAAAAGGCAGTGGAAAATGTGACTAAATTTCATATCTCATTGAAAAATCTCACTGAAAGAAGACACGTGTTGCAAAGACACAAAAATCAAGTTCTGCAAAATACGAAGTACTTTTCACAAGATACAGAGTGTCTCCAGTGCTCCCAGATATCAGCGTAACTTATGTATGTCAAATTCCTGACTGGGAAGTAAGCAGCTACTGATACCTATTTTCAGAAGGGTGCACAATAAAACTGCAGATATTCTAAGAAGAGATTATATATGTACTAATCCAGGAGCAGGGTAAAATTGTCTCTGTTCTGCCAATGAACAACTGTGTGAGCATGGGCAGATTGCATTCCTCACTACTTTGTATCCACTCCACTCTTTCTTACTGTCCATCTATATTATTAGCTCTTAAGAATAAAGAATGACAATCGCCATTATGTCTTGAATAATGTTTTTATTCATAGACCACAGTGTTATTATATAAAAGGAGATGAAATTTCATATTTGTGATATAAAATGAGGTGAAATGGATTCAGAAAACATTGCACTTAACAAACCAAGTCTCCTGATTTCAATTCAAATATGTTATCCACCACGGATGCAATAATAGATTTGAACACTGGATAGCATACAGGATTCTTATTCTTGATGAGGCTTCTAAAGGCAGATGGATAAAATCAAGAAAAGAATACCAAAACATAAACTAAGCAGTTAAAAACCTCAAACTGGCAGTACTTTTATCACCATATACTGTACTTAGAACTTGATGGGTAAGCGTGCAAAGACATTGGGACAACTGCCTGAAAATAAGAATCTGGGTCTTGGTTAGTTGCCCAATTGTGTTCCCAGCATGTATAAATGATTTACATTATGGGATCTGCAGAGCACTCTGCTGAGTAACAGCATGTGACATTCTATTACGAAGCTAATGTTTAATTAGCTGTCTGGAACTTGACTGATGACTGAAATATGCTCATGCATTTAGCATTAAACCACTATAAAGTGGTGTATAATTTCAGTCAAGATGACATTGTTATTACAAAACCCTCCTGCTTTAAATCCAATTGAGACCATGGAAGATACTCTTAATGTAAAGCATTTTTAAATTGCTTGTTAACACAATCTTGTGTATACATAGTATACATACTCCAGAAGTGTATTTTTAAAATTAATTTGGGATTTTCTTTCATTTAATTCCTATGTCAAGAATTTGACTCCATTACAGTTTTGATACAAAACTGAAGAATGAGTTTTTCTGTACTCTAAAATAAAATTTATTTAAACAGCAAACTTCTCCTTGACATTTATCTTTTGTGTGTGTGTGTGTATCATAGGTCATCTTGATCATTCCCTTAGTTGCAAAGATATGTCCATTTTATTTTTCAGTACAAAAAGCTATGAAGTTAGTATGTTCTGAAAGACTTCCACACTGAACTCCCTTAAAAATTAAGAATAGTTTCGATTTTAAGCTCTATACATCTATACCTAAATATCTCCACTGATCTTCAAAACAAAACAAAACAAAACAAAAAAAAACAACCCAGAAATATCAAAATAAAAAAATACTCTCAAGACTTTTAGCTATTTTTTTGCAGACTTGGCTGCTTTTACAAGTTTGTTTAACTTAAAGTAGTCAAAGTATTAGAGCATTACCTTATCTGAAGAGTTTGAGGGCCAGCAGTCACTAAAATGTGACCATCTTGGAAAAAGCCCAGGGTATATCAAATCTTCAGATATATCTCTACAGTTGGAAAGGATTTCAACCCCTCAGATATGATCCTGGCTGGAGGATTAAAATTTAATCAGGGTGGTAGTGATCATGAGACATACTGTGTACCCGGTTTAGATCCACAAAAGGAAAGTTGCATTGCAGGATCAGACCTTGCTCCTTATGTTTGACAACAGCCCCTGCTGCTAAAAAACTTTGAGAAAAAAAATAATAATCAACAGAAATTGTACACACATGATATACTCAATTGTGAACAACTGGCATTTTTAATCACCCATTTCATCCTGCTATCACTTATTTATGAAATAAAACAATGAATTATTATGCTTCTCACGATGTTTTTTTACATGAATTTGTTGTGAGTTGAATTGTAAAATGACTACACTTCAAATGAAAATGATATACACCTATTTTAAAATTCTTTAAATAATAGTGATGTCTTCTAGAAAAAGAAATATCAAAATTAAAGCTTATTTCTCAATTTATGCCATATTAATTCTTTCTCCAAAACTTCGTAAAAAGAAATAATCCGTGGCAATGGACATATAAAATTATGTAATTATATAACAAATTAATTACATATATATAAAAAAAATATAATAAATTAATTATGTTATCCAACAAATCTTACTGAATCTATTGACTAGAACTCTAGAAAACTGCCAAAGGAAGTAAGAAAGGAAGCAAACAATTGTGTACCTCCTCAGCGCTTTGGAAGGGCTCATCAGAGGACTTAAAGCTTGAGAAATTAAGACTAGTTACTGCATAGATGAATCCTCTGTTTTTCTATGGAAGTGGGGTGGTTTTTACCATTCAAGAACAAAAGTACTATTCTATCAGATTTTGGGAGAAAATTATCACCCCACCTGGAGGATGGACAAGGCAAATGTAAGAAGGTCATCCCTGCAACCGTCTTTGTCTCTTGTCCCAAACAGCAGGTTTCAAAGGGTGAAGAGATACTCTTTGTACAGATATGCCATAGCTGGGAGATGGGAGGGACAGTGTCAGGGAAAGGACTGAACTAAGGAAACCTAAAACACACAATCTCGCAGTTAATGAATCAGTGGGAAAACAAAGAAAATGGAAAGCAAAACTTCATAGCAGGGCTCTCCCCAGCAGAGCTAAATGAGCACGTAAGCTTGTGGCCCAGTAACTCTGTTATTACTTGCAACAGACAGTATTTTATGACACGCTTCCCGACCCATCTGGGCTGGGCTAGGTCTGCCAGAAGGCTTGTTATATTCCATAACAGGCCTTTTCTAATAATGAGTTGAGCTATTGAATATATCTGAATAAATAAAAGCACTGCTTATTGCTTTGGCACCTTCACATGACATTTTTCAAAAGTAGACATAAATTCCGCAGCAGTGCCCCACTACTAAAATATTAATATCTCCATGTTTTCTGTGCCTTTTCCCCTCTGGCCCTGCAGCCTCCACCAGCAGGCATGCCCTTGCTTTGCTGGAGGCACAATGTTGTCAAGAGAAAAGAAAGCACCAACCCAAGAACTGAATAAATTTTTTAAGCATCTTCAGCAGCACATCTCCTCGGGTCTCTTAGGCACAGGACAGAATATTTTGAGTTTGTCTATAGCAAGTAGAAATATCTCCATATGAATTCTGACCACTTTTTGATATATAGGTTGAAATAAAATATGATAAATGCTATTTCTACTTAGTTTAAAACATTCAATTATCATATAACGCAACTAAGAATATTCTCAGCACCCTGTGAAACAAACCAGAAATGCCAACAGCAAGTGTTACTAGCTTAGTAGTTGAGTGTCTTTCTCAAGATCATCATAGCCAGCAACAAACTTGAATCAATAATCTTCTGGATCAATGAGACCATAATTTTTCTTAATTACTCCTATCATTGATTGGAAGGCTTCCGACATAATGTTCTTACTGGTCATTTCCACTGTTTTACCAAAGAAATCAAGAATTCTGGGTGCAGATTTACTAAGATTTAACACACTGCAATTTTTGATAAAAGGTAATTTTGTTTCTTTTTTTTCTCTTTCCCTTTTTGATTTTCAAACTGATGTGACAACATAAAATATCAGACCTTGGTTCAGGTGTTGTAGTACTAAGTAAAGCAGGATTTACACACCTTAAATGCTGAGCATTAAACCTTAACACCCGCTTTATGCACAATAATGAAATTGAATTCATTGAACTCTATAATGAGAATGATAAAATCCGCTCTCAGTCATTGCCATCATTATTTGAATTAATTAGTACCAATACCACAATTTTGGTTAATTTACCTTATGTTGTTGTAAGTCCTTAGAAGAGTAATGTTTTGAGGAACTTTTTATGTATAAGTCACTGCGAGGTAATTGTGCATTCATTATAATCGACAACTAAATCAGATGCAAGATGTATCAAGTAGAAATTTCTATTTTACTCAGTGAATTTTATAGTTTGCTTGGTTTTTTTCTAATGTAGTCTGCATCTATTCAGAAACTTTTTATTGATTATTGCATCATTATTCTTAGTTCATAAGCGGCAGTAGATCTAACATAACAATTGAGTCAGAATACTTTATTGCAGTTACAATGAATTATTAATTCATATGAAATTGTTTTCCTCTGGTTTCCATTTTTTTTTTTTAATTTATTTTTCATTTATTTCTATTACAGGTGGGTGTAGCAGAGAAATAATTAGCAGTGCTCTAGATTGTTCAGTCAAGACCGAAAGAATTTCAGAAGCTGAAACATCTGTTACTTTTCAGTGCAAACAATCACTAAAATATTTCTATTAGTTCAACTAGTTTGGATAGTTCAGCTGTAGGTAGAAGAATAATGTTTCTTTCTCCACCACTAGGCTCTGAGAAACACAGAATACTTCGGTCCACAGCTTTTTCCAGGCAAATATAGAAATTTCTATTTGTGAGTGTGAGTATTCATAAGTGCTTGACCTCCACTCGTTGTTGACATAATATGCATTTGTTCCTCTAGATTTTCTGAAGTTCGCTATCTCTATTTTTGACAAAGATGTGGTACTCTGTGGAAAAATAATTCTGCAATTACCTAAATTGTTATGTTATTGTTGTGAGCACTGTTATGCCCGTTTTCATACTTGGCACCAATGAAATGTGTTTTAAGGAAAGAGTATCTCATTTATCAAGGATGCTCTAAGAAGAAAAAAGATTCTGAGAAATTCTATTTATTTGCTGTGCTCTTTGTCACAAAATAATATTGTCTTCCTCTCAGAAAACTTTGTAAACTACCTTTTCATTTTTCTAACTATTCATATTTATTCATTGGGTAAATCATTGCAGAGTCCTATTTACAGCTTCTAACCTTTTTTAACGGTAATAAGAAAACTGTAATTTTCCTCTTGTTTGTTTGGAGTTTTTTTGTTTGTTTGTTATATATTTGTTAAATAGACTTCTTAGGTCCAGGGACAGAACCATTTATTTATCAGAATACTACATAGAAAAATGTATAAATTAAAAATTTTAGAAGGGCAGAAATCTTACAGAGAGGTGAAGATAACAGACTCCTGCTAAAAATCAAATGAAAGCCAGAGATCATTGAATATCTTATAGATTTCAATCAACTGATTTTGAAATATTTACTATAATTGTGCAGAATGAATGAAATTAATCTATTCCAAGAAAGAGACAGATTAGCCAAATTAACCCATAAACTAAAATAACCCATAGAAAATGGAAATGGTTATAATATTTTTATAATACAAAAAAATATAAAGTACTGAACTGTTGAGGACATTTAGCTGGGTCCTAGTGTCTCTAAATGAAAAATTTCATTTACAACATATTGATTAATTCATAACTTTATGTTGCACATAGGAGAAATGCTTTGTTATTTGGTGTCCATCAGAAAAGAATTGAATAACAACAACAGTAATAATAAAGTTCATCTTTATAATCTGTGTAGAGGACAAAAAAATAAAATTATAAAAATCATAACCATAAAATTATATAAATTTATTTGCTTGTATTTAAAGATCTTATTAGTGCAGTGTTTAATATTTATATTATGCTATTCATATATATGTTCTAATACAACACTTGATTTTTCTTCTGTCACATTCAGGTTCCCTTTTATGTTTTGCTTTTTTTTTATGACACACTAGTTTGAGGGAGAGATCTGGGATCTCTTCTGCCTCATCAAGTGTACAAACAGTTAATGGTGTCAGCCTGAAAGAGGATGTGGCCATTACTTGAACAGGTGGAAGGTCACTGTTTTCAAGCCTACCTTTCTTCTTGCCTTGAGCACACTGTTCATCTCCCACAGTAGCAGTGCAGGGCTATATTTGATTCTGTCAACCACTTAACTACACAGAGAAGTAGCCTGCTTACATTTCTTGTCCTTTAGGATCAGCAACTGCTCTCTGTGTTTCTCTGGACACTTTGCATTCTCACAACTAAACTATTCTTACCTTCTTCATTTCTTTTATTCCTATTAGAAAGATGCCCAGAAATATGCAAATTCTTGTACTTACAGCATTACACCACCATCACACTTTTACTCCCACATTTATTAAAAGCAGCAGTATACGAACAAACAGAAATTATCAAGCTATGTTGCAGGCAGGGAGAAATCAGATTTTCTCCTGCAATCACAGTCTTTCCCACTTACTATGGATCCCTATTTTTCTGTTTCTCCACTTACTTCGAACCTAAGTTGGAAGGGAAAAAAAACATTATTTTTTAAATTGAAGCTAAAGCATGACAGTGTGCTTTTATTCACAATATGCATAAGTAGTTCTTAGATGAATTCAACTGTTGACAACGATATTCCTAACTAGTTGGCCAAACTGATGGTATGAAAGATGGAAGATATGAATTCTCAATACAGAATTAAACAACCAAAATTTCATTAAAATTATAATAAATACAACAAAATAATAATAAAATAAAATATAAAGTAAAATAAAATAAAAATAAAATAAAATTAAATAAAATAAATAAAATAAATTAAATTAAAATAAAATATTAAAATAAAATAAAATAAAACAAAATAAAATAAAATAAAATAAAATAAAATAAAATAAAATAAAATAAAATAAAATAAAATAAAATATACAGATTAACATAACCACACAAGTCTTTGTTAAATGTCTGTAGTGGTTTAAGGCCAGTCAGCAACTAAGCCCCAAGCAGCAGGGACTGCCATCCTCAGGAAAGCAGGGCCCCATTCTGTTTAACAGTGCTTTGGAAATACAAACGCCATAACTCTGAACATCCACCCTTCCTTCTTCTTTCCCTGGCTTAATATGCTGAGCATGATGCCATGTGGTCTGGAATATCCCTTTGGTCAGCTGGGATCAGCTGTCCCAGCTGTGTCCCCTCCCAGTTCTCTGTGCACCTCCAGCCTCCTTGCTGATGGGGTGAGGTGAGCAGCAGAAAAGGCCCTGACATTGTACAAACACTACTCAGCAGTAACTAAAACATCTCACTGTTATCCCACTGTGCTTTCAGCACAAATATGGAATATGGCCCTTTATGAGCTACTGTGAAGAATATTAATTCTACCCAAGCCAAAATCAGCACAACAAAAATGTATTGCTAGATATAAACAAGTTAGAACAATAAGATAAGCTGTGAGATTTTTGCTAACCTGTTTTTTGTAAATTTAGACGTAAAGTGAAAAAAAAAACAAACATGAATAAACAACTTGGGAGTAGATACAGAGTTCATACAGAGTTCGTTCTGCTTACTTTTTATGGGAAAAAAAAATGATAAAAAAAACCCCAACCAAACAAAAAAGAGGATACTTTGATGTAAACTGCCCTCTTGCAAATAAATTTTATTGTTAACATCAGATCTTTCCTGGATCTGTAGCACTGTTTTACTCTCAAACTTTTTTGACCGGGCTGCTAGAAAAAAGTAAAATTTTTAAAGAAAAAAAAAAAAAATATATTTTCAATATAGTAAAATGAATAGGTGGCAATCCCAATAGAAAGATGAACAGATTGACCAGCATATATTACTATAAGATAAATATCCTATATGCAAATAATATCTCCATATTGTGGGCTGTGTCATACAGAATATCAGATTATTATTTTGATTTTGTTACTAGGAAATTGTTAGGACATCAAAGGAAGAATTTTTGGTTTATTATCTTTACTCAGTATCTCCAGATAACCTCATGCTTTTTGACCTGAATCTTTTTACTCTTACTTGGTTCTTTCAAGTAGATGACCCATTTCTTTGTATTACTGAGAGAACAGCATGGTATGATGAGCTGTTACAGTGGAAAACTGTATTTTTACTTATACATGGACAATTTTTTGGAATGAACATACCATCAATGCTTCTGAATTCTCTAGATAAGGTCAATCCTTGCTATTTTTACTTTATTGATTTTTTTTATTATGTGTTATTTTTATCTATTTATTATTTGTTTTCTTATTATGCAAACATTTTTGTTAGACCCTTTTCTGGGCATAATTCAGCCAGTTCACAAACAATTCATTTTTTAAAACATCCTGGTTTTGTTCAAAGTGTGTGGAGTAGTCACCTACATTACAGAGAGCTCTCCATGGTTGGATAGATGCCTTTTCCAAAATCGTGAAAAAGAGTTAAGTCATTTCAGACAGCTTATGAGACATCTCTTTATACAATATTGTTTTACAAACAAACAAACAAACAAAATAACTAGCTACCTAATTAACTAATGAACAAAACAAAACCTAAAATCTAAAAATCCCAAACATCTAAGCATTGTTATATAGTGTACTAAAAATTATAAGTAATTAATTTTTCTGAAAATGGTGTGGATTCTATTAAAACAACCTTAAAAAAAAATAAAATAATAATTCTAGTCCTTAAAAAGTCTTGCTAAGAAGGGACAAATAAAAGGAATGCCAAATTTAAATGCATAGTTTCAGATGGAAATCCCAAGCTTTCTTCAGTTTGCTTTTGAGGTATTTATCTCCGAGATGAAGTATCAGTAATTGCTTCATATGAGATATACACAGAGTGAAGCCTAATTAGTAATTTAAATGTACACCAAATTGAAACATTTTGAGACCCAATTAAAATTAATGGCTGCAATTAATTCAAACTTATTAGTCACCATCTTGTTCTCTATTCTAGCTGCTGACATTTCCAAGTAAATGAGACAGTGTTTGGTGAATCCATGTCACAAACAACACCATCAAGGGATGCTGTCAGCTGTTTATTTGTCAGAAAGATTTTAAAACTTTTCCATCTGCCTTACAGTTGCCTTTACAAGGGATCTACCAATTACAAGCCATCAGATCATCAACTGCATAATGTGAAAAAACTTCCATGAGTCCTGAGATAAGCACAGAGCTGTTCAGCTCCTCATGTGTGTTACATTGATCTTTCTCATTAACAGGTGAGGAAATAGAAATTCAGATTTGTTTGTGCATACTTGTCAAGAGGAGTAATAATTCATTTGTATAAACGTTATAACCATATTCTTGAGAGTACAGGATTTTGCAATAGGCAATTTAAGAGTCATCCCTATTTCTCCTTATACCAAGAGGCAATTTATTCAGAGCTTTTGCACATATTTGTTAAGCTGTGCATTCTAACCCAAAACTAATTCAAATCCAGACAAATGTGAAATTCTTATTTGTCTAGGGAAATATTTCATTAAATATACATTAAGTCTTACCCTTACTTTTACATGTGATTATTACACTACATTCACTTAAAAACTGATAAAACACAAAGCACAGAGAAGATTTCACCAAAAGTCAATGGGAGAGTCTTATACTAGACCCTTGGTATTGATACCCTACACCCAGTGTTCCAGGTAATAAGTGACATCTTCTTTTGGATTGTGCTACACATGCTAAAATCTTGTAAACATGGCAAAGTAAAGCTAGATCCTGTCACCTGAAGTGATTATATAACAAAACAAAACAAAAATTTACATGTCAGAAATAGCCATTTTACTGAGGTCACTGACAGAAATATTTGCCTGTAGCCTCCAAAATTACCTATGCAAATCAAATTACTCTGGGTTAAATAAGTACAGTGAAATATTAATCTAGAAAACTTCAGCAAACAAGTCAAGAAATAGCAGATACATTTATGGTGCACCAGTTTAGGTGCTATTAGTTTGTTAAACATGTGAGTAGAAAACAACATATTATCTTCTTGGTGTTTTCAGATGGGCCTGAAACTGCCTGTCATTGTTTTTCTTTTCAACTGGCACCATTAAAAGCAGCAAAGTCTGTAAAGTCTCGGGTATTTAGGAGAATTTTAGCTAAAAAGTATCTTTTTGCACAGGAGATACCTAGGTTCATGCATTGTATTTATTAAATGCAGTTTCCCAGAATATCACTATTTTTCTGCCCTAATTTCATTGTATGTCACAACTAGAGCAACAAACTACTTCTCTGGGCTTAGGGTGTGCTCAGCAATCAGCACAGTTAAACCACGCATCACAAAAAACTGAACCAGGGTAGACTGTCCTTTAGCTGCAATCTATTGAAACTTTTATTTTCTGCGAGAGGTTCCTAAATGCTTTGTGGCTCCTTGCTGTTAGGTTTATGTCCTTGCTACTTCACAGAAACTTAGAGCTACAAAATACCTGTCTTCTTCCTTAATACATGCACAATCATGCTCCCATTCCTGCTTGCTGCTTGCATGTTTTGAAACCTATGGATGCTTTCTAACTTATCTTTACTTATCCACTTTATCTTGCCAAAAAATCTCTGAGACAGAAATTCATGTGGCAAATCACATTGTGTTTCTGTATTGGATGCCTTTTTCCAGTTCTACAGTATGAAGATATCAGAAAGCAATTTTACCTGCCCTAATTTATGGATTAGAAAGGGGTATTTCTAGGTTTAGTGACCCAGCTCAGTGGCACTCATCTCCTTCTCTAGCATGTAGATCAGAATTTTTCCCACTGCATTTTTTTGTTCCCTGCTATTCAGAATGTACTGTATGAATGAGTACGTATGATGGCAACTGTATGTTGCAAAGTGCTGGGATTCCTGATAATTGTCTTTTCTTAATTTATTTTCTGTTTGAAATTTTGAGATGCAACTTTAGAAACATTGGGAGCTGAAAGGGTAAGAGGAGACTACCATGGGAAGAGCAAATTATCAGTGTGCTAGAGAGACATCCCTGATGGACAGCCTCAGAAATGCAAAGAACTTGTTCACATGGTAATGAACTGTGAGTATTCAATGTGAGATGACAGCAAAGGAAAGCCAATACTTTCCAATTTAGGGCTGAGTATGCAGAGATATCTCATGACAAAACAAACAGGCAGCACTTGTCTCTGGGCATATCTGGTGGAGTAACATTTAGAATACAGGATTCAGTTCAAGAAACTACCTTCCAGATAAATATTTATAAACTGTAGGGACTTCAGAATCAACCATGGAAAAGAAAATTGCAACTGAATTATGAGAAAGGAATGGAAAATTCCAGAAAATTTCACCCCTCTGGCTTGTCTAATGCCTGGAGTGAAATGAGAAATCAATAAGCATTTGAAGAATGAAAACCCAAATGACAAAATTATTATTTAAAAGAATGCAAGAAAGTGTAATAAGAAATAGTTTGTTATGACATTGAAGAACAATAAGGAAAGTTGAACCGGCAATTTCAAAAACATCCCAAGTTCTATTAAAGCAGAAATATTATTTTCCTGAGGGAAATGACATTAATATTTTGCTAAATAAAAAAATTAAACTATATTTTTTTTTATATACCTAACCTAATAAAATAAAGAGGAAAGACAGCTTTTGGAGAGCTAAGCTGACAGATTATTTTTTAAAATCTGATTTGCTGATTTTGAACATCAGAGTTCAAATCTCACTAGTGATTGTATAGTGAAGGCTTAAAAAATTATCATGTTAACTTGTCCTATGTTCAACAAAGAAACCAACCTCCTTGCAAGCCTGAGCTGTCACCAGATACATATCTGGGTCTGAATATTTTTATAGGTCAGGATAATAAACTGCAAAAAAAACACCAAAAAACAAACAAACAAACAAAAAGATACACCAAAATTTTATGCTTAATGAAAATTTTCCTATTACTTTAGAAAGTTATTCTATAGACTGTAATACTTATAAACAGCTGTCTAGGAAGAGCTAAGAAACCCATCTCTAGATAGATTCAAGGTTTTGGTTATAGTAAATCTAGGTGCACATTAACTCCAAAAATGTCACAGAAAGAATCATAAACTGATGATGTTACTCTTGCTTATATATGTAATATTCAGTTGCCTATGAGGACCTTAAAACTAAGAGAAAAAATTATGTTATGTTAATCCTTGTTTCTTCCATATGTCAATATGACCAATTGCGATCCTTTTTTAAACACATTCTCTTTACAACTCAAGCTAAGTTTTTTGTCTGGACCATAGCAAGTAAATTTCTAGATATATAAGTTTCTTACAATAGTAGTAAAATCAGACAGCCAAGAGATGGGGAGAGAAGGTTGGCAACAACATACTGAAGACTGTTATGCCATGAACTAAAAGGATATGATGCACCTCTGTTGTCTGGCTTCACACATGGTGTCCTACTTCCAACCATGAATGCAAAACCATTACATGGAGCTTCATGCTTTGCTTTGGCAGGTTGTACTCAATGTGAATAACATCATTCAGAAGCTCTAAGAAGCATGGTCTAACTATTTTTTTCTAAGCAATATCTGATGCAGAGAGGGAATTCCTCTTCTATATCCAGGTCTGACAGAGGAGCAGCAAAGCATGCTCCTTGATTGCTTCATCCTGATGCTTGGACACTGCTCTAGAGCCTGGAAAACTAAGACCATTCACTTTCCATGAGAAGAACTGAGTAGGTTTGGCATAAATAGGCTTCTGGATCCAGCATGAAGAATGGTGACCGAGAAACAGAGCAGGAGGAAGCCAATAGCATGAGAAAATCCTCAGGGGCCATCAAAAGGAGTAGATACACAGACAAACTTCAGTTTACAGTTAAACACTGTGGTTCGCATTAATAATTATCTTCCCCAAATAAATGAAAAATAAAAGAAATACAATAATAAAATTTAAGAAATTGAATTATAATTGCTTACAACTTCAGTATTAATGTTTCAACTGTATTATTTTTCCAACAGCATTATTATTTTTTATCACCTATTATATCAATACAATAATTGGAAATTTTATGGTTTGCAATTATTCTGTATTGTTCTAGATTTCTAATACAGCAAAGTAACTGTATTACAGAATACAGTGCTCTAATGCTGCAAAAAAAAGCCCAAAACAAACAAACAAAAAAAAAACCTAAAAAAGTCCAAAAAAAATCCCTAAAAAAGTCCAACAAAAAACCCCCAAAAACAACAACAAAAACCCCTGAATGAAAAGAGTTCATCAAACTAAACTGAAAAAAAAATGAATTTTCCTTCTGAGTGATGATTGATATCAACTTCCCAGTGTTAGTCCTTTCTAGCAAAATTCCACTCTGAGTAATTCTAGAAACAGCAAAAATATCACTACTGTTTAATTAGTTTGAAGTTCCATGGTAAAATATTCAGCAATTGGTAGGGTGTAAACAATAGTAGAAAAGATTAATTGGTGCTAGTGGAAGGTTTTTCCCAATAGCTTTATCACAATGAAAGAAACAAAGTTTCTGTGCAAGTATCTATATCTACACATGTAGTAATGTTTAAAAACAAAGTGAATACCATTAAAATTGTCTTGACTATTGATAAATATGAGAACAAAGAAAACATATTTTCCATTTGCAAGAATCTGCCTTTTCCTTTCATATTGATTTACTCAGTACAATAGAATGACAGATTTCTTTATTGAAAGCAAACACAACTGTATTTTGTTTAGTTTCTATGCTTATGAAAATACTACTGGTACAATGTGGTATTAATTCTATCTCAAAAAGAGAACAACAACTTAGCTGGAGAAGCAATTAAAACTAAATATTAGCTATGCAGAATTCAACTAGTCAGTAGAAGATAATTCCAAATAATAAAATTATAAAATTAGATTTTCAGTTATTAGTAACTGGGTGCTTGTGCTTGTAGATTCTCAGCTTAAGACAGAGTGAAAAACAACTGAAAGGGGAAAATGCTTTTTTTTTTTCCCTAAAATCAGACAAAGCCCAGGCTGCTACTCATTTATGAAATTTTACCTTTGCAACAGAACACATATTTCTTAAGGAAAATAACTAGTAAGTAGCTAACCTGCAAATTTTATTAACATTTGTTTAAGGGAAGAACTATTAGTAACTACATATTCAACGTAGAACAAATTCAAGTGTTAAAATGTCAGTCTTGATCCAGAATTCATCCTGAACTAAGCCTTTGATTTTCTAGGTAAAAGAACACGTTTTCTGCATTTCGTTTCTAGGCTTAATAAGGCAGAGTCCTGCGTGCAAATCAGCAGCTGCTCCCCCGTGTAAAAGGATGGACATATGCTACTGCACAAGCAGTATAGCTTTTGAAATCATTGTGATACATAACTTTCCTAAATTTCCTGATAAGTTAATAAGAAGTTCTTCACATAATTATTATTAAAATATTTCTAACCAATAGCTATATTGCTCTGGAAGACTGTTACTATTTAGGTGGATCTGAGTAGGTTCCTAGGCAGGTTATCTTTAGAGTTTGTTATCCAACTCTTGTACTCGATCCACTTGTTCTCCCAAATCCAATGTTACTTTGAACAATTCATTATTGAGTGGCAGCATTGTCTCATGTGCAGAAAATGAACATTAAAAGTTACCACAAAGAATTATTTTGCGTAAAATAACTATGATAGCATCTTTGCATGCAATAGAAATGGAAATGGTAATTATCTTAACTTTTCAGGGTTGTTTTGTTTTGTTTGTTTGTTTTTGTTTGTTTGTTTGTTTGTTTGTTTTTTTTCTCTTTGAAAGAGAAATTCAGAGGAGAGGAAAACCAGAAATACATATTGAGAGATACATCTGTTGAAATGAATGCAACTTTAAAAACAGAAAGACTATAAATACTTGCCATGCTTTTGTTTCATTGTAAAACCACAAAACAATTGCTTTTTATACATAGTACATTACAGTGCAAAGACAAATGTAGTTTTTTCACCTGTTTCTTTTTTCTTTCTTCCCTGATATTTCAAACGAGTTTTAGAGTTTACAATTAAAAAATTCTCGTGTGAGAAGCAGTTATCTTAATAAGCAATATAATTTTATACATTTAAGTGTTATGCCTTTGGACTGTAACTGGGGCACTCAGTACTAAAACCACTAAGGCACTCCAGCATAAATGTAATGGTTGGAAAAGCAGCACTTATTTTAATAAAGAAACACTGAAAGTGCAGCCAGCTAAGTGAGCTTTTAAATGTTTAATCATATATTCTAAAAATTTTAGGAACCAATTGAAAGGATCTAAAGAAGCAACTAGAAAAAAAATTACACATTTGTGATAATGAAGTTTTTCCAAGTTTAAAATATTATAAGACTTCTCAGTTTAGAGTGCATTTTACTTGCATAGAGATTCACTTGGGAGCAAGGGGGTTGTGATTTCCCCAGTGTTAGTAAGCAGACAGTGCTGACATAATTTGATAAAATGCAGTAGAAGGATGTGAGAATGACCAGAAATTCATGATCAGATTTCTCCAATTTCACATTTAGAAGCTGTTTAAACTTTATAATACTCAGTTTAGTTAGATTAGTTCTGCAAAATCACAGTGAAATTACTAGGAGCAACACAGACTATTTTCATAGAAATATTTGCCCTCCAAATAACAGGAGGTGTGCCCTTCATCAGCCAAAAGTACAGCACCAACTCACAAAGTGCACGGGATTTTACAGTGAGTACACCTGTAGCTTTGTATATGAAGTTGACAAAGCTGTTCACAGCAGATAAAGGCATGCTCTGGATCATTCCTGCTCTTGGAATTTTAACTGGAACAGACTCTGAGGAATCTCAAATAAACGGAGTGCAAGAGGTGGATAACAAGTTCTAAAGACAACCTGCCTAGGCTAGCACCATTCCACAGATACCTCTAAATAATAACAGTCTTCTGTAGCAATATAACATTTGTGTAGAAATATTTTAATAATAAATACTTGAAGAACTGCCTGTTAAACTATCAGAAAAGTTAGGAAAGCCATGTATTCTTATGAGCTCCAATCACATACATCAAAACACAGAAAAAAAAAAAAAAAGTTCATTCTATTGTAAAGGCCTGCAATTTGTAGCTGATCACTCTCCATTTCTCTGCCCTTTGTAAAGGGCTATATGTTCCTTTGAACTCCACAAAATCATATAAGAGGATATTGCTGTAAATAACAGTAATTCAGAGTCAGAGTGATCACTCATGCTATAAACTCATTTTATACTTGACATGATATCAGATAAATAGCATCCATGCATGCATCTCAACCATTCTCATATCACTTCATAATTTTGCAGGTGGACCATTAGTATGTACTGCCTCTAGGCGCTAGTTAAGGAGCCAAACTGTTTATTTGCTTGTAACTACAAAGTATATGACAGCAAATGTTTACAATAAAAAGTTTGGTTTGGTTTGGTTTGGGTTTTTTTTCCAAATTATTGGACTAATTAGCATTAGTCAGAGTTGAATTTTGCAGCAAGTCACTTGAGACTCAATATAAGAATAAAAAAAAATTGTTTGAAAATGGCCAAACAAGAATACATTTGAACCTTTAAAGCCAGCATACAAGAACAATTTCTGGCTTTAAATGTCTGTTAGTATCTTTTGTATTTGTGGAGCCTTCTTTTCTCCTAGTAAAAGTAGAAATTCCCAAGACACTGTGTTAGAAAACTCCAAGTACAAAGTAATTAATTAATAAGCTTTAAAAATGCCTGAGTCAGAGTAAAATATTAGTAAAAAGAGAACGTCATATTGCTTATCTAATAGAAATGCTCCCTGTTCAGCTGATAGGTTTGCTTTTTGTATACTGTGGATAGTCATTAGACAAGACTTGCAAGGGATTCAGCAAAGCATTAAGCACAAAGAAGAGGAAGCACAGTTCAAATAAAGAACCCCAATACATTTGCAAATCAGAGACCATAGCAATTAATCCTTGATTCCCATTTCTTTTATTTTTACAGATGTATTTCATGGCCATGATGTGATCAAATTTGACTTAGAAATTTTGTTTTCATCCTGTTTCAACTCTCAGATATTCTGCTTTCTTTTCTACAATGTTTATTTTTTGCTAGTCTGGACTGTCAAATTATCCTCCATTCAAATGTCTCCTGAAAATTCCCTTCTTTCAGTGTTGCATCAGTAGTATACTTGGTCTTTTGTCTTGACCCATAAATTGAAAAAATATGCTACAGCATATTTAATTATGCCAGTATCACACAAACAGAGCAGCACTATCACATCTAAGCCCTTTCTCAGACTTACTCCTTCCTACTTCCTATTAGCTGGATTTATTACAGCAAATTTACTTTTCTGGTACAGGACTGCTCTGTAAAGATCTTTTATTTTTACTGGACACAGGATGTTCAATGTCCCTCAGCTGAGGAGGGCACTGAATTCAAGTTCCCCATATACTGAGCATTAATATACTTTGTGCTACTGCATAAAAGGAAACAACACTAGCTGTTTGTAGTAAAAGGAGGTATGCACATTCCTCCTCTCACTATCAACTTGCTTTCTGGATTGGTCTGCGTGAAATGCCTATGCAGAGGTTTCCAGCTGAAGACAAATGGTTAGGTTGCATTAGGATGTTCAGTGCTGCCAAGCTGGGAAAGATTTCGAAGCAAATTGCCTGTGTGAGTAGGAACTCACTGGCAAAAATTTAAGTGCTTACAGGTATTAGATACTAAAGAGTCACAATGTAATTTTGAGGACTGTGTCTGATACTTAAACTAGCTGCCTGCATCCATCCAATTTCCTTTGTGGATTTGAGCATGTACATTTAAATATTACCAGTAATGTCTTCCTCTTTCTGCTGTGTCTGAATGCAATCAGGTGAAGATGCCTCTAGACCCCCGACAGCCTGCCATGTCATGCTTACAGAACATTGGTATACACATTTTGTTAGAAAATCATAACGTAACACTTAAAAAAACAAATTAGATTTCTGTTATATGTTGAGATGTCCAGAATTTGTCTCTTGAGCTACACACCCTTAAAAAGTACACTTTATGATTGTGCATTTTACAGCTAAATATTTAAGATGCAGCTTTGTTTTCCTGATTTGATTAAATGGCCTATAACAGAGAGAATTTCCTCCTTAAGCAGCTTTTTATTTCAGAGGTGTCAAATTGCATTCCCCTTGACTCTTTCTTTACTACTATGACCTTCCTACACAGTTTGGTATTGGTATTTGGTATCAGTTTGAATATTACAATGGTTGTTATCCTTCCAGTTTCCACCAGATCACTAACTGAAATTTGGAGTTTAGCTTTGGATGAGTAGGACATAAATATAAATCAAAAAAGTCAATACCCTATGCGGACAACAAGCATCTCCTGTTTCAGGGGGCTATTAAAATGGAGATTGTGCTATTTACAAAGACTTCTGTCATAATTCCCAATAGCCTCTACAGACACTGCCTTTTCATATTGGGAGGTGAAAGAGGCAAGACAGAAAAAAATCTCTTCTTATCTCTCTGTAGACTGCTGTTTTATTGAGGGAAAGCTGGTATTGGTTAAAAATAGCAGTGATACTGCACTTTTTCATGTGTAAGTCAGAAAACAGTTTTGGTCCAGTAAATGCCTCAGCACTAAAAATTCCAATACTCATGTCCAATTACACAATAAAAGGGCAAGCATTCTTTTCAATGAAGAAATCAGTAAATTCAGCACAAATGTAGAAAACCACTGATTTAATTTATCTCATTTTGGTTTTGGAGAACATGGAAGAAGCATTTTTAGACTCATTAAACCCAAAAGATAAGGATACTAATACCAGATAACATTTTTATTAAAGCAGGAATCAGTTTTGAATAAATTTTTCTCACGTGTCAGGAACTTCAATGCACCTTTACTGCCGTGATAAATATTAAATTGAGGCCATTAGAACCTGATATAATCTTCTGAAATTCAGAAAGCTAACTGATAATGAAGTGAAAAAGAAAAATCACACAGTATGGTCTTTGCTTAATATAGCAGATTATATTTTCTGGCCAGAAAAACCTCTCCAAAATTTAAAATGTGACCTTCAAATAATGCAGGTTCGTGTTAAAAAAAAATAAAAAAATAAAACCCATTAATATGCTTCAGGGAAAGAAGCTCTGAAATTAGATGCAGGGGGAAAAGAAATGAAAAAAAAAGGCAAGACTAAAGGAGATGCCAGCATACAGTTGCAATTGTTGCTATTTGTTGCCACTGTCTACTTATCCTTTTTAATATAGAAGATAAGTGGTTAAAAAAAATAATGACATCTCAGGATAATTAATGCAATTTAGGTGCTTCCACAGTTAATATCATCAACCAAGAAAACAGCTATGATACTTCTTCTTGAGTATTAGGGGGAATATATAGAAAAATTGATTACTTCATTACTTAGATTTATCCTGGCATCCAGAGTAACAATAATTTTCTAATGACCTTTCTGAATGTGAGGAAAAATGTTTGTGCATCTTCTTTTAGTGGCTTATATCAAAAGAAATTGTCTATAAACTTGACAGAAATATTTCAGATTCTGTACACAGCAAGATATGCCAGTGGATAACTGTAATTAGCCAGTCAGTGTGTGCAGTGTCTACACATTGGATTTCAGCTCAGTGCTATTAGAAAGTCAGTATTAACTTTGTGCAACTTTTTTGGTAGGGACTCTTTAATCAACAGTGAGCCAAAAATCTGCTTTTCAAATTTGTTCCCATACATGAAAGCTCTTTTGTAAGTTTTTTTTTTTTTTTTTTTTTTTTGAGGAGAAAAGTCCAGCACTTTCAGGAAGACATGCTTAGTTTAAACTGGACCTAAATTGGAATTGACATTGATACCTACCTTTGAAAGTTGTCACATTTCCCTTGTCCACTGTAAATTCATTTCAAAATGGTAAATGTTATTTCCAAAATGCATTGCACTATCTGCACAAACAAACTCAACAGTAGACAGCAGTCCCTATGGACTTGAAAAAAACCACTGAAACGAGGAGAAAGATCTACAGCCAGATGTGGGAGGAAAAAAACCCACTTTAATTTATGGTTATGTGGAAGCTGTCATACTAATTTCTCCTGTGCTCTGAGCTAGTGGGCACAAGCCATTTCTGATGTGAATCATGCAGCTGTATTCGTAAAGGCAGATCCAATTGTCTAGTAAGGCCACATGAAAAATGAGCTTTTTAGCCTGGCCAGTCCTACCTGTTTATAGGTTCTTATCACTTTGGAACTGGGAAATAGAACTGCTTGAAAATCAAGGGGGTGATTTTCAAGCTGTGGGATGAGAAATGGCTCTTGATAGAGCAGAGCAATCTGACCAGCCGTTAGAGCTGAAGAAAAAGGTATCATTACAGAAATAAAGCTGGTGAATATCTAGCTTCTCTCTGACTTGGCTAGTAGAGTTCAGGTCTGGAGTCAGGGAAATAGGCATTTGGAGCTGAGGAAAAACTGCTTCTACTGCAAAAAAATAGTAATGATTTTCAAGATGTCAACAGGACCCTGTTATTCCCTGGACAGAAACACATTGTTTTTTTAAAAACTACTAGCCAAAAAAATGTAGAGACACGTTTAAGGTACAGTTAGTATCCATGAAGCATTTAAAAATACTCTTTCAAATGTGCATGTGACTACTGAAAGCACAGAATACTAATATTGAAACAATTCTAAGTACAAACTTAGTACCTAACTAACAGTCAGGGACCATCACTCTATCTACTTAAGTTTCTTTTAGAACAAATACAACTTTAAAACACTAAGTAAACTTTATTTACTCATTATAGATCTTTCCCAAAGGCTGTACAAAATGTCCTTTTTATACACAGTGCAATTTTAAATGTTTTACGTCTGACACAATTGCACAAAGATCTCAAAGTTGAATATGTACCAATATTTATAATATGTATAAACAATATGTATAAACCAATATAGATCAACTTTTTTTTTTTTTTTTTCCAAAAAATAAGATTCCAGGTATTTAATTAGAACAAAATTTGTGAAACAACATGTCAAGGAAGGAAAAAAAATAAGTCAAAAGACAGATCATACACACTTTTAAAATAACTGATGTTTTAATAAGATTCATAAGCAAGATAATGCTGAACTCACAATACTGTGTTTGAAAATTCAGATTTTAACCTAACTTAAAATGTACTCCTCTAAAAAATTAAAACTGCAACTGTAACAGCTGGAATTATATTCAACTTGCTCTATTAAAAAAAAACCAACAAAACTAAAAACCTAAACAAACAGACAAACAAATACCAACAAAAAAAAAAACCCAAACGTAAATCCAAATTAAACTGAGACTTTTAACTACTTTTTCAGGCAAGCTTTGAATCAGACTTAAAGTAATTGAATAAGCTAATGTTATTTAGAGTTTGAACACTGATATGCTTTCTTTGAGACTGCTGTTAAAAGGCAGGTCTTAATTTCTGTAATTTCAAATAATTATTTTAGCATAAATGTAACTGTGGCAACTAGCCACAGTTAATTATCAAATTAGTTTTAAAGTCTAAATTTTACTTAAAGGTGCTTTTACCATTGGTTATTTACTGGTTATTTATAGATAAAATAGCCAGATACATACAGGTGGGAGGTACTTTTTTGTTGTGTTGGACAATGAGAATAAAATAGAAACAATTTTAAGAGGGACAGTGCTAATTTACAGAAACTCGTGCACAAACTAGTACACAGTTTGTATGGCAATATAAAATTATGAGGGTTTTTTTTAGATTTGGTAAAATATTAAAAAAAGCATACTAATATATGTTCCAAGCTGTATTGCATTAAAGTCCAATTTCTACCCCATATGAGTCACTATCACTGGACTTGCACATTTGAGATCAGATGGGTTCATGTCTTTATATATCTTAGTAGAAATTCTTAACTCAGATGGTGGTGAAGCACCAGAACAGGTTGTCTAGAGCAGTTGCGAATGCCCCATCCCTCAAAGTGTTCAAGGCCATGCTGGATGAGTAACCTGCTCTAGTGAATGGCATCTCAGCCCATGGTGGACCTGGGGCGGGGTTTGGAACTAGATGATCTTTAAGGTCCCCTCCAACCCTAGCCATTATATTATTTTATGATTTTATGAAACTAAAATTATTTTCTCATTATATTTAAACATTTTATCTTAAATGTCTTCTTGATTCCTTATTCTAGATTCATGTGACATTTTTACAAGAAATGAAAGGTACCACACAAAGATCACTGTATTTGTTTTGGTGGCTAAAATATACTGTGACTTGAAAATACACTAATTTCCTGCAGTGCTTAACAGTAATGACAGCAGAGCCTGAGTATTGCAGAAGTCAATAGTTGAACTATAACTGAAAGGTCTTCAAAAAAAGACAAAGGGAAAGTTAAGATCACAACTTCCATTAAGAGATAACGGAATAGGTTACCAAACTCTTCTTAAATCAGTATCTCCCACTCGTGAATATTTATAAAAGTACTTTTCCATGTTTGAAAATTTGCTTTACCTCATTAACCAAAAGGTGGTTTAGATTGTTGCAACCTGACAGAAAACGAACAACTGAACAGGAGAATTAACAACTTTCTTGGCAATTGCAAAAAACTTTTAAAGGTCCTCTTTGCAGATGAATGCTTCAGGAATCTTGCTGGCAGATGGGTTGCATTTTGAAGGTTTTCCTTCTTAGATGCAATTGCACAAAGCAGAGTGATGGATCAGAAGTAGGCCACACATCGCTTTTTTTCAAAGGAGGAGAGAGTGTGCACGTCTGCTAATGCAAGACAGGAAATTTCTGAGAGCAGTTAAATACTAATGTAGTATAATGAGAAAAATTATGAAGCATTATTACCTCACTAAGATCCAGTAATATCTTTTATTCTCTAGAATTGGTTCCTCTGCAACGAAACCATGTATGCTTTATTTTTCATGTAGTCACTGGAGAGGATTAAACTCTTCTAATAGCACTCAGAATTCACCCTTCTATGTAATTTTCTTGGGGTAAGTTTTACCTACATTCTTATGTCCTTATGCTGGAAATATGGAGAAACTGCTTTCATTTCAAGAAGGTGCTAATTAAAAGAGAGCTATTTATTGAAGCTAGCAAATTTTGCATTCAGAAACTAAAGGCTATGAAGACACTTTTTGAACATCTTTATCGGTGGTCTGTATGAACAGAAAGCCTAACAAAACAGCCAATAGAAGGAAAGTAGTAGGTTAATACTTCAAAAAAATATCATCAAAATGTAGTGTTTTCTATTTTCTAGAACTTTTCTAGTTCACAGTGAAGGAAATTTTTATTCTCACAAATAATATCACCTTGCATAGGCAAACTACAAAATATGGCAGGTTTTGCAAATAAATTCATTGAACAGAGATGAGAAGACTGGAAAATTCTTCCTAAATTCATGGGGTTGTTATTTCTACATGATAAGAGTTTTGAAAGTCCATGAACCCTAAAAGTGATCAGATAAAGAAAAAAAACTGTTAAGAAAACTGCCCCCCGTAGGCTTTCAGTTCTATTTCTCTAAATCACAAAGAAGCATATGTAACTTAAGGTCCCACCCTGATGAGGGTCAGTATTTAGAGTATGCACCTGGACCAGTGGTATGCTGTGGTTCATGCAGCCAAGTACATCCTAACAGAACCACTTTACCACAGTCAGTTATTTTAAGCCATATTCATGAAACCTCTTACTTTCACAGTGTCCTTCATATCTACTGTTCAGGAGAGAAACATATGAAGGCAAGAGATACTCAGTTTTACAATATAAAAAAACTTGAGAATGTTCGGACAGTTCCAGTTCCCTAAAGACACATGGATTGATTTCCAGTGGAAGTCAATGCAATATATTTCAAATCTGAGCAAAATCTGTATCTAAACTGATAGCCCTTTGCTACCAACTGATTTGCTAATATGCAACTGTGCAAATATGGATCAGGGATTAGCTTTTTTCATTCACACCTACTACTGAACCTCTTAATTTCAGAAATGCTGATATCAATTCCCAACTGATGTGGTTGGACACCACTAACAAGTTAAGGGTTGTTTCCTTTCTTGAAGTTGTGATAGTTTTGTTCCCTTCAATAGCACCTTTTATTTCAGATTTCATCCAAGTGGGCAAACTAAATTAAAGATCTTTCCTAGATCAAATTTACTTTATATGCTACTGCTGCTATTACCCAGTCATTGTTCTGTTTATTTCTAAAAGTTGTTTTTTATCCTGACATCTCTCTAGACTATATATTCTGCAGGCAATATCTAATCAGATTTCTCTAACTTGCCTCTTTCTGTGTTATGTTGCTTCTCCTCACTGAAGTTTTAACTCATAATATGAATTTCTCAATTCTTTAATTGCTGCTATCCAATAAATACCAGCATCTTCCCACTTTTTCCTCCAGGCCCTCTCACCACATGATTTTTTTGCCATGTTTTTTTTCCCTTGGGCCTTGAGACTACCAATAACCCATGTGAAGCAGACAGAATAAATAAAAAAATGAGTTTTACCTAAAATCATTTCCTTTGATCAAATCTCTAAATATTGCACGTTTACATTAATGCATCCATGGCAAGATGTAAAAACAAATTCATATCAAACTTCACAAAGACTGGTTATAACTTTAACAGGTTATGGACTCTGCTACATTGATGTCAATGAGCATTTCAGTAGTTCTGCAGCAGTCTTAGTAGAGTGGAGACATCCAAGTAGCATAATCTTTCAAAGAACTCCCAACATGTCCATACTTTCTTTACTGCAACTGCAAAGTCTTATGAGTGGCTGGTCACACTGAAGGGGAAGAACTGGATCTTTCTAACTTCGTGTTTAGCTGAGGACTGTCTGTCAGGGCATAGGGAGGGAGAAGGGAAGGCTCTGGGGAGACCTTATTGTGGCCTTTCAATATTTAAAAGGGTCCTATAAGAAAGATGAAGTCAAACTTTATCAGAACCTGTGGTGACAGCACAAAGGCTTTAAGCTAAAAGAAGACAAATTCAGATAACTGGATATAAGGAGGACATTTCATGATGCAGGTGGTGAAACACTGGAACTGGATGCCCAGAGAGGTTATAGATGGAAAACAATGAGAGAAGTGGATATGAAACAATGGATAGTGAGTAGAGATTATCTTTTCAAGCAGATTAAAATCTAGTATGGGACACAAAAGATAAAGCTCAAAGGTATTGCTCAAAGGAATTTATCAATATCTCCCTGATAAGGCTACAAATTATGCTGAGTACAACAGGCCAGCAACTGTTCTCTGCCCATAAAGCCAAGCATTGAGTTTGTCTCCATAGGGTTACAACCTACCTTCTTCTCCTACCACAGACAGATATACTTCATCTATACTGCCAGCTGGGAACAGCCCCTTCGCTATGCTCTTCACTTAAATTGTACCTGGGCACCATTTTGGACCACACCAATTTGACAGGGACTGAAACCACACCAGCATGAATGTCAGCAGAGCATCCTTGGAGAGGCACAAAGAGTGGTACCCCAGCCAGAGTGTTAGCCCTGCGGTCTTTATAGTTTAGGCATAGCTGAAATGTCTGAATTGGGGGTGATTAGCCTGGTAGGGAATGAGCTGCTGAAAAAATGTAATAACCTGATGCAAGCAGCTCATGTTGGATTCTTAAAGCCCTGTTTTCCACAATATCTATTACAAGGCTGTATCTCAGAGTAATGGAGCAGAAGAAATGAGATAGTAAATATAAATTCCAGAAACTATTCACGGTTATATGTTCCTCTGAAATATTTAAAGGTCTGTTAGATTTCATATTAACATAGGTTCTTATGTTTTATATTGTGATTCACCTATAATCCAAGCATTCTTGAGTCAACAACCATGATGAATCTTCTAATGAGACAGCGATGCCTGGCGTTTTATTTTGCTCTAGAAGTAATGGTCATGGTCTCCACTCTAGAGGCTCCAGTTCATTTTCCAAAATGCTGTGTCATTCCAGTGATACACTCTCTTCAACTTTTATTATCTTCTAACATTAGTTAAACATGTTAAACATGTTAAACATTAACATGTTAAACAAACAAAAAAGCCCAAACAGGACTACCGGAATGTTGCCCATTATATTCCAAATTAATTAAGTTTATATGAACTTATCTTTGCTCCAGTAGGATTTTTATTTTTTTTTTTTTTATGAATGACGTTTAACATAATTGAAATCTTCAATTGCAGCCTTACTTTAATTTTCCGTGTAGCTGTAGAACTCACAATATGCTGTGAACTCCTGGAATAACACCTTGCAACCAAATGCATGAATAACTATAGAACAGGTAGGCACTAACCGCATGAACATGAACAGGATGTCAGCAAGGAATAAGCTTTGAGGCATGGGTACAAAATGTTCACAAGAACTCATGTTGCTCATTAGACTGAGTTCTGAAATAGATATGAAAATATATGACCAGCCATTTCATTTTTCACTACAGTGGAATGAACTTGTTCTGTGAATAAACAGACTTGAAATGACACTTATTTAACACCAATGAGAGTACTACATTTAGAAATGTAATACAACTGGAGTCTATTTGCAATAACTGGAAAGTAAGCAGCAAGTGCATCACATAATATTAACATTACAATTATGGATTCTCTTATGAGTTACTAAATGTCGATTCTTTCTTTTTTGTTCCTGGTGGGAGAAGATAAATCCAGGGTTGTGACACTGAAGAAATAAGTATTTTGTTAGCGGCTGCTCCATGGGCTCGCTACCAAACTGCATGTAAAGCTTAATAGTGCTAATGTCAAATGCTGTATGCATAAAAATAAATGTTCTCCAGCCAATGCAGTTTGTTCAGGAGGCTGCAAACCATGAAGTGGTGCATGAAAATTAACATTCACATTTTACTCAACAAATATGTTCTAGTTTTTGGTAAAGTGTCAAACTCAACAACATACCAGAACATAATCAAATATGGGAATAAAAGTGCTAATTAAAATTTCTCTTCCTTCAGTCTCACTGTTGTTTCATTAGCTTCCCCTCAATTCCTTAAAATACCAAATGCCTTTCAACACAGTTCTAACACAGTGGCAACAATTAAAACATTCATAAGAGTAACTTTTTGAACAAAATATGTTTCAGCTCACAGTAGTGCACTAATTATTGACTTATGGAGTTTTTTTTCCCAAAAAACTCTTTCGAGGTTGTCTCTATGTTATAACTTGAGACACTAAAGCAGGGAAACATTGGAATTTGTGCCAAAAGTGCAATTCACAATTCGTATGTTTCTGGAGATCTGTAACCACTAATCTTGTCAATTATAAACAACTAGATTCTGGAGAGTGAGAGAATCTCATGGGCCTTTCAAGGGTGTGCAAAATCCACATCTGCAGACTAGACAATTAATCCCATTTTCACCTTTTATTTCAGGATTATCTAGATGTTCTTTGTAATAAAAGAATAAGCAATCTTACAAGTCCGCTTTATCAGGTCAATTGCTTTGTCCATGTGATCACCTCTGTGGCTTTAGTAATAATTAATAGAATTAAAATGTATTGACTAATGTAGCCCAGTTGTCTCACAGCAGACAACTACTGACAATAGATACATTACAGAAAGTTTTTTTTTTCTTTTCTTTCCTTTTTTTTTTTTAAATTTTATTCCACTTAAGTGATTTTTCAATAGTACTAAAATCAATGTGCAAGGGCTTTCTGTAAAGAATTTATCTCATTTTTCCAGCTGATACAACTGCCATATAAAACATGTGTATTGTAAATACTTCATTGTTTATCATTGTTTTTCATTTTTTCTTCCTTTTTGTGTCAAGAGAGTCACTGCTTTTAGTATTTCTCGTGATAGTATAGGCCACTTGCCAACAGAGAACAGGGGAGGTAAAGGAAACTAACTTCTGATCACTTCTGCCTCTCAAAAGGGAGCATTTGTTTTCAGAATATTGAAATAGATTCTGCTCATGATTAAGAAATTTCATTCAAGAAATTTCACATTTTCTCTGCAAAAATAGGATTAATAATGACTTCTTAATTAAAAAGAAAAAAAAGTGGAAGAAAAAGGCTTGCAACAGAAGTTGCATGCTACATATGCCTTCACTGCCTCCAAGCTTTTAAAACCAGCAGAAGTAAAGTAGGTACTAAGTCATTTTATAAAGTACATGAACATTTTCAGAAATAAAGCCATCAATAACTTTGACAAGATCCAGAAAAAATATTTAGTTACAGATGTAGGAGGAGGAATTTTTTTATAATAGAACTTCCATTTTGAATCTAAATTCTGGAAAGAAGAACATGAGATAGATAAAGTTCAACCTCATAGATCTGCCTATTTGAAAAGATGAAAAAGTGGATATTCTACTCAAATATGAAGTGGTTTTAATCGCGACATATAAGAATACTTGAGAAAGTAAATTTTCATTATCAATGAAGTAATTGATAATAAGAAAGATATTGAAAACTTAGAAATTCTACTTCAAAGGAGTTTGAAAATGGAACAAAATTGTAGCTTTTTAAAAATTTAGCCATCTAGAAAAATCCTAATTTGAATGTTATGTGACATATCTTTTTTTGTAAGCTACCTGCTAAGACTTTTATTAATGTCGCAATTTAAAAAAAAAAAAAAAAAAAGAATTTATACTAATACTTTTTACTTGAGATGTGTGCCTTGGCTTCACTTTTACTCCAAGGAAATTCTTTAAACTAGAAAATTATTTATTTGTATGAAGGGAAAACCTAAAAGTATTGGTAAAACTGTGTCTGAATGTCCTAAGTAATATATACATATTATAAATGAAATATAAATTATAAATTATAAATATTTGATAAAATTATTTCAATTGGAATGCAGTCTCAATACTAAAAATTAAAGAGTGAAAGGCATGCTACAAACAATATGTTCTGCTCAAAATCTGACAGAATATAAGACCTGACCTGTCTCAGTTTGTACCCAAAAAAGCCTACACAGAACAACTGTTACAAAAATATCTTTGTCTCAACTTTCAACTTTGAATATAATTTTACAACAGGCCCTTTGCTGTATGATATCAAAACTGAAAATTTTACAGAACCTATTGGCTTCTGCACTAAGAAATAAATTGTAAGCCTTAAATACAAATAGAAATTTATTCTTCAACACAGGAATAACACTCTCTGCTATCATATAGTTTTTAAATTGCATACTTTTGATATTCATATATGTCTTTATGCATAATAAGAGAGTAAGAGGAGATGAAGACCTTTGATACTTGGTATTGGGAAAGTAATTAAATATTTGTTTTCTGTCAACATTGCTTCTCCTCATAACAGTAACTTATTGTATTTTCATTGTTTTTAACTACTGAATATGTTAAATGAGAACAAAAATATTTTTCTTATGAGAAAAGGTACTTCCTCCAGAAAATTTCTGTATGGACTTATGTACTTTGACTACAAACAGGATTTTTCTTTAAAAGATACAACATTAGAAATGAGAAGTTTTATGAAACTACTGCAACTTTTTTCTTCCTCATGACCCTTTTCTTGACTATTCCTTGCTGAGTTTTGCATGGTTCCACAAATGCTACTTGAATATCCCAAATCCTTATGTTCCTTTAGT
Source organism: Margarornis squamiger (assembly GCA_035222235.1). NCBI lineage: Eukaryota > Metazoa > Chordata > Aves > Passeriformes > Furnariidae > Margarornis > Margarornis squamiger. The sequence continues at coordinate 74,732,658 of JAWWTY010000077.1, forward strand.
TTTCCACTTCTTGTCAGTTACAAAAATCTAAATGGTCCTCTCCAAAGCTATTGTGTTGAGTTTGTTAATGGCCTATCACTTAGTGACTGGAGACTTTTAGACCTTGACCATGTATCCTTTATCCCTGATCTACTAAGTTCGTGTCTCTATGTGGTTTTAGTTATCACCTCCCTCTTCACTTATTGCTTTTTGCCCTGGAAAGGGCCTTGATCAGATGGAATTAATGAAGATGGCGCTTACCCTTACATCATGTTCTTCACCCTATGAACAAAACACCAACAGGTGCACAGTTTTTTGGGTTTTTTTTCAATTTTTTTTTTTAACTTTTCTCTGCATTCTCTTCATATATCATTGTGAACATCACAGTTAAAACAGAAAGGTAGCTTGATGAATGACCCTTAAATATGATATTTAATCAATATTCACACGTATTGACTGGAGAAGCCTCTGGATCACAGTATCAAATGGTCTTCCAACTCTTAATTGTGTACAGCTTAAGTAAATTTAGTCATATATTTTTAAACACATGCATACACATCTGTGTAAACTTTCACACAAACCTTTCAAGTCAGTTTTATAGTAAAGGGCATGGTAACTGCAGAGGAGTGCCATTGGCAACACATTGACAACAAAAGAAAGAGAGTAGTTTGAAAGAAGGTACTGGCCTTGCAGGAAGAATGGCTATGTAAACACCCTTATTCTGACAGAAGCTAATTTGCTTTTCATCTTTCTTCTTCATCTTTTCTTTCTTGAAATAAACACAAGGTCAAAATTTAGATAAACAAGAATGAGTCCCAAATGTGGCCATCTAATACAGGAAACTGTAACTGCTATACAATTTTGAGAGGTTCTCTTAACACACTTAACTAATCAAAATACTATACAGAACTTTTGCAGCATAACTCCTTTATAAGGGTTTTGGATATCTCCTTAAAAAAGGCCATTAATTCTATTACCTTTAGGATCTCTAAATGCAACCATTTAAAAAAAAAAAAAAAAAAGAGATTCTATCTGCATGTCTTCATATTAATTAAATAATTTGTTTTACTTAATATCATTAGCAAAAGGTTTTTATTATTTTTATTATTATTTTATTTTTTATTATACAAGATTTTCTTTCTGAAAAGTGCAATTAAAAACCTCAAAGGAAAAAGAAAAAGCAAACCACCAGACAAAAAACCTGAACTGAAATGAAGGTTGGGCAAATCCAGATTTTAGTAAAATTTTGATCTTTTTATTTTGAGATGTCAGATTCTGCTAACGTACAGAAAAAATAAACTCTAGCCTCTGGTAGCAGAGACATTTTACTGTTCTAAAGAAAATAACTTTGGAATTTGATTTTAACCATTTTTCCAATTATTAAGCACAGAACAGTTACTGCAACAGATTCATTGGTAGCAATATTTTCTTGCAACTCAAAAAAAAAAAAAAATGTGGCTACTCAGAAGTATTTCAGACTATTTTCTACCTTCTCTATAAATTTTACAAAGACTGAGTTGAGACAGAGAGAAATTCCCAATGACAAATTGTCCAGCACTGCAAAATACAGAACAAATTTCAGTTTCATTTTCACCATGGTAATGACACAATAGCACTACTGGTTTAAGATAAAAATAAATCCAAATATTCTAAAACGGTCTTTATGTTATTTGCAGTTTGTCAATCTCATTATTTGCCATCCATTTCTTATTACCTTTGGTTAGATCTCTAGGTGTCGAACCAGATAGAATTTGTGGGCATTTTTTCTATTTTGTTGCAAGGGCTGGTTTTTCATTTTAAAGTTTAAAGAAGGTATGAAGCACATTTTCATTAAAAAAAAAAATATAAAAAAAATCTTTAATTGCAAAAAAACCAACCAACCAAAACAAAACAAAAGCAAAAATTGAAAGCTTCTGTCACCACAGAGTAACACAACAATATTTCATGACAAAATATTATTTTTTGATTTGTATCTTGTTCATGAAGAAGAAAATAGCATAGATTATTTTAAGTGGAAGCAAGAGGCTGATAGTGGTGAATGAAAAGAAGAATCAACAGTGAAAGGCGTAAAGTTATTTGTAACTTGATTTAGATTAAGCACGGATTAAGGAAAAAAATCCTTGAGCTCCCGTGTGTAAAAATCCAAATCAAGTTATAGAAATAATAAAATGGAACTTTTAAATACATTCTCTTTCCTTGATGCATCTGTGAAGAGAGGAAAAAATACATGCCTAAGTACAAACCTATTATACACATAAATGCACACTGAGAGATGCCTACTAAATGCAGAAGAAAAGAGGTGGGTTTTTTCCCCGGTAAAAATGACCAGAATTAAAAAAAAAACAAAACAAACAAAAACAAACAAACAAACAAACAAACAAAACAACAAAAAAAAAGAAAACAAAAAACCCCCAAATTTTTAAATAGACAACTGAGCAGAAGAAAGAAAAATAACAGCTGCAATGAAGTTAAAGTATAGCAGATTAGCAAATTGGAATATAACATTCAAATGTGTAAAAATATTTATAATATTATCTGTTTCTCTGAATGGCCGCAAGACAGTAGGTAAATTGATAGTAACTAGGAATACACATGAAATATGCTTAATTCCCTTAACAATTTTCAACAGTTTTTCTAACCAATTAAACTGTTTTGAAGGTACTGTCAAAAATCCCATGTGGTTCAGAATGAGTTTTTGTTGCATTAGTGCAATTTAGTAGTGACATTGAATTTCATAGTAGACCTCATTTTAGACATGCAGTCTATAATTTTGCTTCAAGGAAGAAGTCATACCTTTCCGTATTTTAGGTTATAGATATTTTTGTAAATTTGAGATACTGCTATATATCATCAAGAGCATCATAAATGTCTTGAACTATTTGAACTCTTAGAGCTTCACAACTTCAAGGTCAATTTAATGTGACACATATTTATCTAAGTTTCTATTAAAAATTTAAAGAAATAACGGACTAGAAAAATTTACCCCTTACCTGCTAGGCTGCAGCTTGACTTAGAGTCAGATATTCAGTTTCTCGGAACTTGTGAACTTCTCCTATATGTAGGATGGAAAACTCCTCTCAAACGTTTGGCTACTAAAAATGAGGAGCTTTCTGAAGTACATCTCGTCACAGAGCCAGGAGTCAAGCTGGTAAGTAACTGGACAAATATCAGAATCCAAATTTAAAAAAAGAAAAAAAAAAAAAAAGAAAAGCTTTTTTTCTTATATTTTGGATTTTTGTTTAAAGGTCTGGAATAATTTTAAAGAAAGACAGATTACACTTATACCATTTATAGTAAATTCTAAGATTGGAATGGATTATTACTTCATGACTTCATATGAGCTTGCAAAGAGAGAAAACTAGAACAAAGAGACTAGGCATTCTCTTTATTCTTTTTTTTTTTTTTTTTCCTTCCTATTCCACTCAAGAAATACTATTAGATTTCAGGTTCACAAACCAAGTCTGAAATCACCAATTTTTCCTTTTCCTCTCACTGTAACAAAATTGCCTCCAGAGCTCTGTAATGTTAGGTGTTAATTATGTGCTGCAATGCAGTACATACTCTGAAAAGCAATATTGCCTTTGTCATTTGTGACTGATTACCCAATTCTGCCTGTGCTTGAAAGAAGTTATTTCCTGAAATTTGCTTTGTAATTCAGCTCATGTGTCTGCTCATTAGTTTCTTTCTTTCAAGCGGCATCATTTTGCATACTTTATCACACAGACAACAGAAATGTAATGCTAGCAAATGCGTTCACTGAAATACACTTGGTCAGCCTTGCAGTATTCACATAGAGTGCAATACTGTCTCTGCCTCTTAACAACAAGCCTTTCCCTGGCAACAGCTGTTGTGAAGGAGTGAGCACTGTATCCTGAGTCCCATTCAGTGAGCAAAACTCACTTTGCTTTAGCCTCAAAATTAATAAGTTTCTGGTCATTGTTTCAACAGAAAACATAAGTCTATCAGCACTGCACCGCAGCATAAACGTCTGCTTTGAGCACCTGCAGTGGGTTTAGTGAGGTGACTTTTCAAGCACAGCTATCAAAAGTAACTGATACCCTGTCTATAAGTAAATGTGCATATGTTTTACCTCTGCACTGAGTCTCCAGCTCTTGTACATTAATCACCTCAAGTCTAGTGACTGTTTTATACCTGTTTACTCTTTCAGGCTTATCCTAGCAAGAAAACCCTAGAAGCATCATTTGAACTTACAGGTTAATTTTCCTACCATGTAACCCAAAGATGAGTTCTTTGAGATTGCATTACTACTTCTCTTTTTCTGGAAGAGAAATTCTCATACAGATGTTCTGTGCAAATCAGTGAGGTACCCAAAACATAGAAGAAACTTCAAGATGTGCATGGTTAGTGTTAACTGTTAGGGCACAGGCTACTCAACAGCAGAAGTTCTGCAAATTTTGAAGCAATACTCAGTACCTGCTCACTTGTTCTGTTTCCACTGACAACTTTACTGTGTGGTCCAAAGAAACAACCAACCAAAACCAAACTTCGCAGTTATTCTAATCAGACTTATTCCTATTTGAATCTGGGGACCCACAAACTCAACATTGGCCTGCAGCCTACAACTGTGAAAGAAAGAACTACCTACGTGCTGTTTGTAATTGACTAGATATAAGCTGAATAAGAATTCTGCACACATAAATAAAGCACATTATACTAAGAATATTACATACGTATTTTGCAGCACTGATTTGTCCTCCAACACAAATGCTATCCACAGAGTATTTCAAGAGTTCCACCTCAGCCATTTATATTTTCCAGAAATTAACTGTTATTGACAACAATTCAGTGCAACAATTATCTTCTTGACCATCACTAACTTTCAACTCAAAAGATCATAAATACCATCACTTACTGAAGATTACTGAAGCCTTCTAAATGTGTTTTCTATGCTGCAGAATGTGCAAATGTATTTGTGAAGCTGTGTTTAACATTCACATATTTTATCAGTTTGGGTAGGCTCCTATGTGGTGGTGTAATACCGGTTGTTTTCTCCGATACACCTGATTTGGTTACATCAGTAGTAATCTGGTTGCACCTTGATTGCACAAAAATGGCACACAGGCAAATGAATATCTAGCCTGGAATAGTCCTCCAGGTACAGATCTTAATAGTAGTGGATAATTAATTCTAGTTTTGTAAATTCAGACTGTAACAAGCTGAAATCTCTGTATAAAACCCACCTGGTTTTGCTTCTGAACAATTAATAAGGAAAGAATGTTTTTACTTAACAGCAGCACCCATGTAAAGTTCTGATAAATTTGTAAAATGCTTCAAAAAGTGCTTCGTCATTGTATCTCTTTGAACACCCGAAGGCTATATGCAAAGTGAATCGCAGCCTAAAGGTCTTAAACCCTATATAAAGTGAAGCAAAAACTGTGCTAAACCAGGGAGACGAGGGAGAGAGGCAACAGCTCGGCAGGAGTTCTCTACTTGAGGAGACTGGAGTGGACCACCCTCTCCCCCATCTCCCCTCACCACCACCTGTGAAGAAGCCTGCCACTGGGACCTGAGGCGCTGCCAGCCCGGGTACAATAGAGACCAGCCATGCTACAGGAGAGAGTTGTGGAAAAGCCTGCTTCTGCATCCCCAAGAGATGGAATGCAAGCTCGCTGCTGGGATGTGAACTGGAGCTTCCTGGAGCAAGCAGCCCAAGTGGACCAGAGCCAAATGTGAGTTGCAAGGAACCATGCTGGTTAAATCTTCTGCCACAGCAGGATTCCAAAGACTGCATTTTAACAAGCTGCCAGACTCCCCAGAGATGACCATCAAGAAGCAGAGAAAAAAAAAAAAGGGCAAAAACTTCTTCACCCCTTCCATCTCAGCAAAAAGGTAGCAATGTGGTGGTAAACAATCCTCCGCTTTTAAAGTAACCTCAGATTTTTTCCAGCTTTTCTCTGGTTTTCCTTTTCTTTCTCTTTGCCTCTTTTACAGTTAATAAAGTGATTTTTTTTTTTTTTTTTTTTTTTTTTTTATTGTATCAACAAAGTTCTTTCCACAATCCACAGAGAGCTGTCTCTGCTCCGCTGTGATTAAGCAGATTGCAACAACCAGGAGAACTGCAAAAACTCAAATGTATCCTGGTACATTGATCATCTTCCAAACAGACAAACTCCAGATTAGCAAGAGCTACATGGGGGTTACATGTCAAGCATTTTTGAGAACTAGCAGATATAAGAACTTTATAAATGAGCTATGAATATTCACTGACCTCTATTTTCAGGTATTTTGCATGGATTTAAATTACTTCTTTCTAAAGTGACTGAAGATAATATAAAAGTCTTATTCATGTCTTAAACCACATATTTTGAAAACTATCATTTTTCCATTGAGTTAATGTATTTTGTCAACAAATGTCTTTCTATATGCAAATTTTAAGGACGTCATTTTGATTTTGTCTAAAAAATATATGATTTAATAATATTGTTTTCTGTAAATACTGTTTTTCTTCTGTTCTTCCATACAGTAGATCATAGAATCCACAGAAAATTTCAGATTAAAAATTACTTCAGGGGGTTTCTTGTCCAAACTCCTGCTCACAGCAGCATCAGGTCTGAGGTCAGACCAGGTTGTTCAGGGCTTTATCCAACTGGATATTGACACCTCCAAGGACAGAATGTCAATCAAAAAAATCATAAAACTTATTTTGCTGCCTGATGCCCTTGAGGAGAAAATTTTTTCCCTTATATCCAGTCTAAAATGTACCTGTTTCAGCTTGTGACCACTGCCTATTACTGTCCCATTATATACCACTGTAAAGAGCCTGAGTTTGTCTCTGATTAACTCCTTACAGGTATTAAGATGCAGCTGTTAGTTTCATCCTGGAGCCACCTCCTCTTCAGCATGAGCAAGTTCCTGTCCCTCAGCCTCTTCTCCTGGGAAAACCTCTTCAACTCTGACCAGTTTGAAGTTTTTGTGTTTCAGTTTATCAATGCCTTTCCTAGGAGGTGTGGAGGTGGGGATGGCAAGGCTGGATGCAGTATCTAAATGGGGTCTCACAGGTGCCAAGCAGAGGGGAAAAGTCCATTTCACAGATGCACAGATTGTTCTGAGTTGGAAGGGACCCACAAGGGTCATCAAGTCCAACTCTTAATGGCCTGTGCAGGGATCAAGCCTTTGACCGTGATCAAATCATGTTAATAACGAGTTATTAGCACCATGCTCTAGCCAACTGGGCTAATCTCTGTCTTGGCTGTATCCCTGGGAATGCTATGGAGGATGCTGTTGTCCAGGGCAAACTACCAGCTCATATTCAGCTGCTATTAGCCAAGGCCCCCAGATCCCTTCCAGCAGAGTTGTTTCCAGACAGACAGGCACCGGGCAGTGTCCATGCACTGGTTCCCTACAGGGCAGAACTTTGCATTTGTCACCTGCAAGCCTGATAATTGTGTCCTCTGAAATCTCCTCCAAGTCCTTGATAAATCTCTTAAACAGGACAGATCATTTTTGTACTCCACGTGTCACCAGCATCAGTGGAGGGCCACCCCATTTACCAGTGCCCTTTGAGACAAACCTTCTATCTCAGATTTTGCCCCTCTTACCATCTAGCTATCCAGACCCTACAGTGAAAACTTAAGATTTAAAAAAAAAAAAATAAATAACTGTGGGAGACAGTGTTGAAAGCCCAACTAAAGTAAAGGGAAATGATACCCCCTGCTCTCCCCTCATCCATATACCCACTTAGAATCACAGAATATGCTGAAGTTGGAAAAGACCCACAAGGATCATTGAGTCTAACCCTTAGCCCTGCACAGAACCATCCTCAAGAGTCACACCATGTGCCTGAGAGCATAATCCAAACCCTTCTTGAGCTCTGTCAGTATTGGTGTTATAACCAGTTCCCTGGGGAGCCTGTTCCAGTGTCCAACTTCCCTCTGGTTGAAGAACTTTTTTCTAATATCCAACCTAAACCTCCCCTGACACAACTTCAGGCCATTCCCTCTGGTCACCACAGAGAAGAGATCAGTGCCTGCTCCTTCTCTTCCCCTCACAAGGAAGTTGCAGACAACAATGAGGTCTCCCTTCAGTCTTCTCTTTTTCAGGCTGAACAAACGAAGAAACCTCAGCCTCTCCTTATATGGCTTCCCCTCAAGGCATTTCACCATTTTCATTGCCCTCCTTTGGATGCTCTCTAAGACCATAATGGCTTTCCTATATTGTTATCCCCAAAACTGCACACAGGATTCAAGGTGAGGCCACCCCACCTTGAGTGCAGAGCAGAGCGGGACAATCCCCTCCCTCGACCAGCTGGTGATGCTTTGCCTGATGCCCCCCAGGACAGGGTTGGCCCTTCTGGCTTCCAGGGCACTGCTGACTCATGTTCAACTTTATTGTGCCACTGAAACAAAGGTACATATCACAGTTTCTAAAAAGTGATGAAATGTTCATCCAATCTTCACTCTGGTGACCAGCATGGTCAGTTTAATGTTCAGATAGTGCTTGCAATAGCCAGCGTAGGGCACAGGCAAATTTACAGCTCACTGCGCCGTGAAGTAGATGTTTACTTAAATTTTAAAAAAAAATGTTTCACCTGTAGCTTCATCGACCAACAAGTCTGTGTGAGTTTTGTTGGTTGGTTTGCTTTACTGTTTTGTTTAGCTTTTGGTGTTTTTCTGGCATTGCTTGTGTCAGGACATAGGCACTGTGTTAGGCTAACACAAAGGCCTCAGCACTCACCAGGTTTTGTCCAGATGCTAAGTAAGCCAGACTGATGCCTCTCACTTGAGTGGAATGAGAATGACAACAGAGAAGAGAAAATTCCCTAGAAAGTTCATGTACATATCTTAATGACTTAACATAATTTGACCTGGAAGTGCTATTATCACTGAAGCCAAACTAATATTAATCCTTTTATTATACAGATAAGATTTAAATTCTATGAATAAATTTGGGGGTTTGCATTGGTACAAATAGTTTTTGTTTAAAAGATTTAGAGGATAAAAACCTGATGAGAATTCAAACAATCTATTTTATAACTTGAATAGAATTAATTGGCAACACTTGTTTCAGTTGTGTTGTTTTGGTTTTTTGTTTTTTTTTTTCCCAGAAAAGCTATCCTTTCCAGCAGGATGGATATCCTTTTTAACTGACAAAACTAAACACACATCTGTGTTTGTAATAGCATAGGTTTTCCATTCAAATGCAAGAGAAAAGGGGACAAACAAAGCTCCTGTTTTTTCTCAATGACTGGGAAACAGAATTCTACATAGATTTACAGTTGTAAGTAGGATGTTGACCAGTTGGAGGAAAAAAAAATTACATGCATTCTCTCTTCAGTCCTTTAGATGACTATATTTTTCTGGTTTTCTCCTCATTTTAATCTAGACTACATCTGCTGCTTAAGAATTAGATTTAAAATAAATTTCCGGCATATCCAAAATCCAAGCAGAAATGATAAACTGAATTATCCAAAGCTTTGTGGAAAATATACCAAGCTCTGAGAAAGAGGACTGTTGACTGCTTAATGCAAGTCATTAAATAATACAACCCATTCCAATTTAGACTCTGTAGGCAAGATGATAAGAAACAGCAGCTCTTGTAGTTTCATTTATGCCAGATATCAGAGGAATGTGCAAGCTAATGTTAATGGAGGATAACTGTCCTGCACAATCAATTAGAGCTGTAGATTCTAATCACCAAGCAAAGAAGTTGAATGTGAAGTTATTTATATTAATGCTGAAGCGTCTTTCATCAGACAAGCACAACCCCACTAAAACAAAATATTTTTCACTTGTGTCCACATCTTTTCTGCAGCACTGGCTACAGTTTCAAAGTCAAAAGAGAATAGCTACTGAACTGTTGCCAAATTCATAATCCATTGACACAGAAAAATAAATCTATAATCTGTGCATCAATATGTAACTGCATAATTTGGTTTTAATTAGTTTAGAATTATGATTAAAATTAGATTTCATGAAGGACACTTAGAGATGTATTTCAAAATATGCCTGCTTTTCTTATGCTTTAATTTGTTCTACATGTCCTTGTCAAAAAGAAATTAATTTTCTTCACTCTGTATGCATATGCCCACTTCAGTTAGTGATAAATCAAAGTGCTATCTTTAAGAACAGATAAAATTTACCAACATACTAACCATTCATCAGAACAACCTGAAACAGCTTAGCCAAATTATTCCCTTTACTAAGTAGTATATACTGATAAGTAGACATCCAGCATTCTAGGGTAAAAAAAACCCAAAAAAACAAACAACCAAAACCAAAAACTTCTAATGATACCAAGCACTGCAATTCCTTTGAAGACAAGTATTATAAATAATTGTAACATTGCATCTTCATTATATGAACACTATAGAATGAGTACCTTTGTTTAATTCTTATACACATGTGAATCCAGTAACACAGAGTTTTTCTGTAAGTTTTAGTGAGAATGTTATTCCATACTCTTTACAGAAATAAGAAATCTTTTTGAAATCACCCAGACTGTTACATTTTTGCACATGTTCTCTTTCATTCAGATTTTTATACTGCTCTGTTAAAGCACTTTTCCATGAAGGTTCCTTCTAGGCTCTTCATTTTTATTCTGGGTTTTCCTTGGCTGGGTTCAAAACTGACTGGATTGCCTAGCACAGAGAGTGTGGCACATTGAGTTACACCCAGCTGATTGCTCATCACCAAGGGTATTCCCCAGGGCTCTTTGCTGAGGCCAGTCCTGTTAAATATGTTTATAAGATATTAAAGGAACCAAGTGCACTCTCAGTAAGTTTGCAGATAACACCAAGTTGGACAGGACTGTTGATATGCTAGAGGGTAGGAAGGTTCTGCAGAGATATCTGGAAAGTCAGGATAGATGGGCTGAGGACAGCTGTAAGAGGTTCAATAAAGGAAAGTTCTGGGTCCTGCCCTTGGGTCACAACAACCCCAGAAAGTGCTACAGGCTGGGGGCAGGGTGCCTGCAAAGTGGCCCAGAGGAAAAGGAGATGGGGTTGCTGGTCCACCACGAGCTGAACATGAGCCAGCAGTGTGCCCAGGTGGTCAAGAAGGCCATCCTGGCCTGTATCAGAAATAGTGTGGTCAGCAGCACCAGGGCAGGGATTGTCCCTCTGTGCTCAGCATTGGTGAGGCTGCATCTCAAGTCCTTTGTTCAGTTCTGAGCTCCTCAATACATGAAAGATATTGAGCTGCTGAAGCGTTTCCAGAGAAGGGCAATGAAGCTGATGAAGGGTCTAGACAGTAACTCCTATGAGGAGCAGTTGAGGGAGCTAGGGTTGTTCAGCCTGGAAAAAAAGGACGCTCAGGGGGGACCTTGTCTCTCTGCTACTACTTGAAGAGAGGTTGTAGCCAGGTGGGGATCAACCTCCTCTCCCAGTCAGCTGGCAACAGGAAAAGAGAACATAGCCTCAAGCTGTAGCAGGGCAGGTTTAGGTTGGACATCAGGAAGAATTTCTTCACTGGTGGTTAAGCTATTCAATGGAGGTGGTGGAGTCACCATCCCTGGAGGTATTCAAGAAATCACTGGACATGGCTCTTAGTGCTGTGCTCTGGTCGGCAAGGTGGTGTGTGGTGAATGGTTAGACTTGATCGTGGAGTTTTTCTACCACAATTCTGATTCTACCCTTTTATAAAATCAGTAAGGAATTTCCCTCAGAAAATTTGCTATTGATTGCAAATTGTAACAAAAAGAGGAGAGAAATCTTACAGCGTTCTTCAAAAGTTTTTTAGTCTGTTGAAACTAAATGCATAATTTCTCTGAAGACTGTGATTGAAAAATGGGACAGTATCAAAAAAAAAAAAAAAAAAGAAAGGAAAACAAAACACCAAAATTAAGGGACTAGGAGGGGTGAAAGGGTGGAAAAGAAAGAGACCGAAAGGAGCACTAACAGGAGAGTATGTGAGGTTGGGAGAAGATGTGAAATGACATGAATAACATAGAAACCAGGACACAAGACCTAAGGTGCCCAGGGGGAGACAAAAAATTACATGAATCCGCAAAATGTAACATCCATAAGAATGTGTAATTTAAGACAGAATGTCATGAGAATGTCTGAAGATAAAATATTAAAGAATAATAAACAAATAAAGTTTAATATTGAGGAGTTGAGAAGGATGAGGGGAGTTAAATGACATCTTTTCAGTGAAATAAGTAAGTACATAAATAAAAATGGTAGAAATGGTCAGAAAAAAAAGAATGGCATGTTGACAGAAACGCATATTTAAGCAAATGTGTGGGAAATACAGAGTAAACAAGATGGTATACTACTAAAGGCCTTTAATCTTCATTTTTCCCCACTTCCTGGTAATATTTTTAGCTGTAGTAGGAATTTACTCCAGACAATGTCCTTGTTTCTGTTGAGTCTGTATTTATAACTGTCACCCATCAAAGTTTTTCCATTTTCTTCCATTTTTATTAAAAAAACAACTAACCAAAAACAAACCAACAAAATGAAAATCAGAAACCTTGCTCTCTCAGCTGCCTAGGCAATCTAGGTTATGTTGTAGAACTGCAGATGACATTGGTTTAGAGTTAGAATCAATTCCTTAGATAGCAAGGCTGCCATGAAGACCATTAAGTGAATTATTACTCAGTATGTCCTTCCCTAGCACAGACACAAATCTGAAAGACTAGCAACTGAATTCAGTCCCTTTTTTCCCCTATTTCAGCTACATCTTTCCTCACTTACTCAAGCTACATGCCAAATTTAATAGAGTCTACTTCTTTATTCATACTTATTTCCTCAGTTTTATACAGAGCTACCTGAGCATTGTGTAAAAGGAAAGAATTCCTAGTGACCATCTACTGCTTTGAAAGGATAGCAAGAAAATTTGTAAAACCTGGAGAAAGTCATACTTACTCCATACCTGAAATTCTCTGCCAGGGAATGGGTCAGTAAAGATGATAGTTTGTGTTATGTGTATTGAAGAGGAATGAATCGTAGATGCTGAAATCCCAGATTATCATGTAAAGGGGAAATGGGTTCAGACACACTCACAGAAGCAGAGACCTCCAGTTTCCACCTTCCCTGGGAGGGAAATGATAAAAAAGGCATAGGTACAAGAAAATATTAGTTCTGCAGAAACATTTTATAACTGGCACATCTACAAGATCCTCCAAAATATAGGATCAGGAATGCACATATAAGAATGAGGGTCTTGGTGGGATTGTTTCTCCATTTCCATACCATCAGCTATCACCCATGCACCATTATTTTCAGCTTTCTTACAGTTCCTTTGCAGTTTGTTCCATCTGAAGTCTCTAACCCTTTTCCCTTCCTCTCTTATGTATTTTCATTTATCTTCGCCCACACATTCCCTCTACTCATCATTCTAATACTTATCATTAAACTCATGCTTACAGTGTAAGTATACTTTTTGTAAATACTTCCCATTTCTTTTACAAGCAATAATAGCAGATTCTCAATAGGTTAAGTTTACAGAAGCTAAAGACTATGTAGGGTAATTTTACTTTCTGCTAAAATGTATTGTTCTAGAATGCTCTGGGAACTGAAGCTATTTGATAACCACAAAGTTAGTTACTACTGAAGCTATCTTGCATCATCTACATACATTTATATTCACAGAAGAGATCTCCTGATCTTTATTAAATATTGCTTTAATATTTAAAATTCTTGCACTAGTAATAATTGACCTAACACAGAACTGACATGAAGGAGTAAGACAAAAATGTCTCACTGACGCATGATGTTTTTCAACAAGCCATTTAATAAGAGCTTTGAGCCACGTAGAGTATGAAATCTGGAGTTAACGCTGATTAGTTTTCAGATTATAAGACCCTCTTATAATGTCAATGAATAAGAAACAAATTGCACACAACAGAGTGACTTAACAGTATTTTGCTGTCAAATTGAAATGCAGAGATGGCTAAAAGCATAGACACAAGTGTGGGAGAAGCACCTGTGGGGGACTGCAGACCTGGGACATCGAGTCCAGCATCAAAGGAAGATGATTTTAATGAATGGATGGAGCTGTCTGCCACCAAATAGACACTGTCAGAACCACTAT
>JAWWTY010000077.1:74746730-74837157 GCA_035222235.1 Margarornis squamiger
CCTGAACCTATATAAGTCTCATGCTCCCTGAATAAATCAGTTCTTGCCTTCACCCACCATCGGCTGGGACTGATCCCATCCTTCCCTTTGGCACGCGGCAGTGCAGTGAGGGAATTCTTTGTCTGTTGAAAAACAAGTCTTTTTCTGAAAAACTATTGATGACATTTAAATATTTGTTAACTAAACTAGTCAAAGGTCTAATTTCTCTTTATCAGTCATGGATATGCTTTTTACTCCCCCCAAAAATGAATCTGTCTTGAGTGGTATATTTTTAATAGGGTTTATATTTTTGTATCATAACACTTTGACCAAAAAGAAAGGTGGGTTTTTTGTTTGTTTTATACCGAGGAATATTTTCTTCAGTATAAAAAACCTTCTAGCTTGAATTAAAACAAATTATTAAAAAAAAAAATAGTAACAGGGAAGAAAATCCTGAGACTATTTTTGTATTCCTTCACCAAAGGTGTATTCCCATCCTGAAGAGTGGAGAAGGATTTACAATGAAGTATTGACATCTGTTGACTTTATAGCCTGGAATATTTGATGCAGACATCCTCATGATCTATTCAGTAATGATATAACAACAAGGGTAATGTGTGCTGCAGCCCTTGGAAATTGACTTTCAGCATGTTTTTATTTTTCTTTTCTCATGGGAAAAACAACTGAAAAAATATGAACATTTACAATTTTTGTATGACACAATATTCTCAGAATATTGATGTTATGAACTATGTTTTTTAAAGAGATGAACTAAGAACAGTTTTCTTCTTTACTAGTTTTAGCCACCTTCACCATAGCTGTCTAGTCTTCTCATTACAGAGAGGAATTGGTATCACCAGAGTGTGCAACATCTCCCGTATCTGTAACATCTTAGTCATATGGAGAGAATCCTTCTTTTCTTAGGTCTTTCTCTTATAATTGATGTGCTCCTGTAAAGTCAATTTCAAAATTTCCTCATCTTCTCTTTCTCTTTTTCCATTCTTTCTACATGGATTTAAAATATCAAGACTTATGACTTGTGTTTAGGAGGTAGAATATATATGCATGGAAATGCTTCTAAACTACCAAAAAAAAAAAAAAAGAAATTCGCTAGAGAGAAAACACATTATGTTTATGTGTTATACATACATTTATATATGCCCACATGTATGTGTACATATGTGTGAATATATATATTGTTGAGTGTTTATACACACATATGTTGTGCATGTGTAGGAGGATGAAATATTTGTATTAATTTGCAGTGTCAAATAATATCAAAATATCACAGCAGTTAAACACACAAAGACACACTTGTCACTGAAGTCTCGTCACTTCTTGTATGTACTGCCCAGAACAGAACGCAGTCTCTGCAGCACAAGATAGATAATTTCCCTTCTTCCTTTCCCCTAAATGTGCCATCTGACCTAAGGCCTCCTCAAAACAACCCAACACATGTTGCTGTAGTTTCCTGGCTATAAATTTTGAGCTCTTTTCCCTCTTTTTTCATTATGAAATCCAGGAATAATCTTCCATTTCATGCATCCAAAATCCCTTCATGATAGTTTCCATTCCCAGATCTGCATTTACATTATCGATCCAGTGATTACTTTTCTTTTTTGTACTATGAAAAGTAATCTTCTTGCAGAAATGCAGTGCCTTTGAATACTGTCCACACACTAATTTTGTCTTTAATATAATTTCCTTCTTTCTCCTCCAGCTGCAGCCATGTCCTAATTTTAGGTTATAGAACTTAGTCCATCAAACATATTTCTACAAAGAAACATTCCTCTCCCACATAATTATCTTTCCATTGTCTCCTTTAACTGCAAAGTGGTCCAGAGCTATCTTTTCATTTGGGCCCTGTGTATTTTGATTTCTGCATGTAGTTACTGATTTTTTTTTTTCCCTCACAAAAGAGTATTTATTTTATAGCGACCACCTGATGATGGGATGAATAGTTTTTCCCACTGAGCCAATACCAGTTCCTGGTGCTCCACATGTAGAAGGATCTGTAGAAATAAGAGGAAGTTCATTCATGCACCGAAATGCATGATAGAGGAGGAATATTTAAGCCAAATGACAAAAATGTCTCTAAAACTTCCTGCCAGAGAATGGTTGCCAGAGGAGGCTATGACCATGAAGAGAAAGGAAAATCATCCATTTCTAATTTGAATGTCCTATGCCTTTGGCATAAGGCATTCAGCATTACCTCTGAGGTATCTCTCGGAGGTGCTGCACAGCATTGGGATACACTTTTGTGCCTTTGCTTCAATCTGAAAGGTAGGAATTTAGCATGAGATCATGAGATCCAAAATAATACCTTTGTCATCCGAGGCTCCTAAACAGATTAGTGGGGGAGGAGAGGTTTGATAACTCTCCTGAATCAAGGTGTCTAAATTGCCGTTTGGGCACCTGAGTACTAGGTTAATGCTGGAGTAAACCTATTTAGCAAACTTCACACACCCAAAATTACATCATTTCCGACATGCCATGTAGGCAAGACCTTCCACCCACCTTATCACTCCCTGCCAAGTTGCACTTGCTCCCTTGTGTGCACGCAAATTCATGCTCCAGGGATGCAGGGATAGTGGGCGATAAAACTCACAGTCAGAGTTAATGACGACCAAATGTGCCTCAACAAGTACTCAGAGAATTGTTAAGAGTGTGAGTGAATTTACAGGGAAAGGTAAAAATGTCTCAGTGAGTCTACACTAATGTAACCAAACTAATTTTTGAAAACTAGCATGTTACAAAAGATTCAGTTACAACACTGTTAGTATGAAAAATATCCAGATTCATACAACTAAGAAATTCCTAAGTTTCTAACCTTTCTCATGTAACCTTTAAAATGAAACTCTCTTCAAACGTAAATTTGGAAACGGAATAGTAAATATGGGTAAAAGCAACATCAGATCTTCAGATATTAGTTTATATTTCAAGATCCCTTCCCTGATGAGAAACTCTTTAAAAGTTGTGAAAGTTTTAGGATAACTCAGTAGCAGTAAATTAGATTGCCCTAGATGATAGTTCCTGTGTTCTTATTAGTGCATCTATGTGTGGGCCTACAGATAATTTGCATAGTACAATCTGTATTATAGCAAGATGGGGCAAGCACAATGTTTACTTTCATTCAACAATTGCTCTCTCTGTAGCCAAAGAATAAGGTGGGGCTGGTTCCTTCACCCTTTCTCTGCTTAGCCTTTCTTTTTCTTTTTGTAACATTGCTATGTCTCACTTTTGGGGTATGGTAAGTGGCATTTTAAAATCCTTTGAGGACTATCTGTTTCACTCTTGCAGCTTCTCAATGGGACTTCTTGTCTAAAGAATGCACCACACTAACAGAAGACATCTAATTCCAAGTCTACCATTCTGTGTGAGAAAACTGCAAGATCAGGTCTGCATGTGAGAATGTCAGGGATTGGGTCAATAAAACAGATAAATGGCTATTCCCTTACTCAAAATAAGATGACATTGCTAACATCTTTGCAGGTAAAGACTTTTCTTTCACCTTCACCTACACTGTGTGCTGGAAACAGTACGTGGCCTGTTCTATGCCCTAAAGCACACGCCAGTATGTCTGGGAAAGTCCTAGAACAAGTTTTGTGCCAGGCAGAAGACTAACAATTAATGAGTCAACAAAGTGGGAGACTGCTTGAAACTGTACTGCAGCCCTCAGTTTATTGTTTTAGATACACCTCTGGCAAAAGGGAATGAGATGCCTGAGTGGGTTGGGTGTTTCATGCACTCTTTTTTCATTGTGGAGTGAAATGAAGTCAACATGAGCAAAACTAAGGGCTCAGAGAAAACTTAGCAATTCCTTATATCAACATTGTCAAAAGCAGAAGCTGACTTTGAGGATCACCATTTTGCCATGACTGTCCTGAGGTTTTTCATTCTTTATTTGTACAAATGGGATGAATATGCATTCCTGAAACACCATTTGGGTATTTTATGGTGACTCTCAAAACTGTAAATAATTCCCCATTATTATTTTGCCAGTGTCAGAATTTTATGGCATACCAAATATGTATCCCTTCAAGAACCTTATGCATTTGTTTTAAATGGCCTGCTGTTTTATTAAGTTAGTTGGATTTGCCTGTGTTAAGTTTATAGCTTTCTAATGAAACCCTTATTTGGGTTACTTTTCAGTGGAGAAGTTTCCTATGGCCTATACCACGTGTAATGTGGTCACAGCTGTTTTAAAAGGTAGTTCTCAGTGGACCTCAGAACAACTTAGGCTGCGTAAATGGTGGCATTCCTTAACGACCTTAATAAATGACTGTTTAACCTTCTTTAATGGTCATGAAAGAGAGAAAAACAGCATTCAACTGGGTTGGATGACAGGATGTCCTGAGAATTTCTGCCTTTGGATCTGCAAACTTATATATCCTCCTTAATTGTGGAGCACAGCCACGCAGCATGAAAAGCCACTATTTAAAGGGTCTCTAATATTTTAGAGCTGAAAGCACAAAATGCTCCCAATGTGTACTATGCTGTGAGGTCTGCTTAGTCTTTACATAATTAGAATTATTTCAGATATACACAGGAAACAAATTTTGAGGCATTGTTAATGATTTTGTTCCCCTGCTTTATGTGGCAAATACCAATCAGGTGCTGATGTACTATGTAGTTTTATATTCTAAGAGCGGTTTTGATTTAGACAGCACTTTCAGGTTCATTTAGACAGCCCCACTCCTTTTTTTTTAGAAAATGGTGTCCAGAAATCCCAGTACTAATTCTGTTAAATGAACTTTGCATGTCCAAACACCGTCTCTCATGTCTTTTATGCACTGGTCTGGGTTTAGACAGAGTAACTGAAAAAGGAGCACTAAGCAGGAAAAAGGTGCTCTTTGTCACACCATGTTTGCTTCAAGATTGTATGGTCACAGACACAAGACTCCTATGAAATCAATTGAGTTTTAGTAATAGTTTACATAGCAACAGTAATTATCCTACTTTCAAAAATAATATCAACTATATATTTAGTAGAAAGAAAGACCTGGAGATACCGATGCATTTTTGGTTTCTTTAACACAGATTTCAAAAAAAACAGCATCTGAATATTGAATATCAGAGTTGAGATTATGAATTTAAGATTATTTCAAGAGGACTGAAATTTGCGCCTCCCAACAAGACTGAATGCTTCAGACACACTCAACCTGAAGATGCATACATTAGGTTTCTTCTGGGCTACTGTAACCAAAAGACAGCAGGCACACAGGTGTACTTTAAACCAAGCTTGAGACTGTCAAGAAAGTATGGTCTAAGAACACCTGAAAGGACAAAGCAGATATGCAGAGATGTTTTCTTACCCTTCACCGGTAGAATTTTAGTATAACCAGTGCCTGGGTGGCATTGCAGAGTCCTCTGTCCAGGTTATGCTGCATATTCATTTTCTGAGAGCCAAGTCCTTTTATGCTATCTGACATTGTAAATCTAAAAGTTAAGGCACATAGGGCTATTAGTAGATAACTCATTAAAAAATTAAGACAACAATATTCTTGTTAGGTTAAAACAAGCAAGTGTCCAAATACTGTGTCTGTTCACCCATGAACAATCTTTTGAACTTAAGAGATGCTCTCTTCTGGAAGCAGTTTTACTGTCTTTTGTGTAAGGAAATTTCTGTTGCCACCTGTGTTGGAAAAAAATTTGGATATAAAGGTATAAAATAGCTAAAAGAAAATGGTTACTAATTAAAAATGCATTTGGTTCTTCTGTACATGACAAAGAATAAGCAGATGGCATAATAAGATGAGAACAAGGGGAAACTTACAGATCAAAATATCTAATTTTCTGTGTTAAATGGAGCAAATTACTTCAGGAGGTAATAAACTGAAAATTAAAAAGATGAGAGAGAACATTTACTTGGTTTTTCCTTATCAGCATGCACGGTACTGGAGATAAATGCTTACTTTACCCATTGTCCTGGTCTGGTTTCCTTTTTGACTGTCCTGAAAAACTCTTAGTAAAACATTGACAATTGATGGAAGTCCAAAGAACAAGCAACTTGATTTTTTTTGTTTGAGAAATAAAAATCAGAAACCATTTAAAAATGTTATTAATTTAACTTCCTCCTTGAATCTTTAGGTCATGTTTTGCATGTCTTTGTAAAGCAAACACTGAAGAAAGCATCAGTCAAATAGTTCCTGTAAAAGGCAGTCAGTGGTTACTTTCAGAGATAAGTGTGTTCATTTACTATACAGTTCAGGGTTTTGCAGACACAACTACATGCTTCATCATCTCTTCCAGGAACTTGTTTTATGAATCCAATGAGATCTCAATTTGTACTTGAACTGAAAAAATATTACACTAAAGAGTGCGAGTCATATCGGCAATGCAAGCAGTTGTGCTACTTCTCATCTCAGTAGTGCTAGAACTGTGCATTAATTTTATCTGTACAGAAGAACAGAGTATATCAAAGCCTTGACCAGGATTTTAGAAGTTTTGCAACTATTTCATAGCTATGTTGTGTGAGTTGATCACATTTCTGCACTTCTGTCTCCACTCCATATCTAGTTTAGTTTTACAAAGCTGGTTAGATTATCAAAATGAAAGAGTGACAAATTAACACCGTGTTATAAATTCTTTATCCGTAAATCATTATATGAATAAGTTATTTAACATCTTGAGAAAAAACAGACTTTAAGTGAAACATACCCCAGAAAAAGAACAAAAACACAATATGTACAGTAATTTTCCCTACTTATGGGTAGGGAATTAAATACTGGCATTTGTTATATTATTTACATGAAGGACTCAGAAACACTTGCTATGATTTTATAAAAAGGGGATTGTCTTCAAGTGTTAAAGGCAAACAAAAAAAAGGTTCAATTATATTCTCAAGTGTACCTGAGAATTTGGTGATTAAAATAAGTAAAGCAACCTAAATTTCATGATCTGACTAATAATCACTATTTCTTACAAATTCTTCTTTAGTTAAAATTTCCTTCTGCACTCTGACTGCCAGTGCTGATATTATCTTTAAGACATTACTTCTCCTTTTACCTTTGTACCATCATGCTTAGCAAGGGCAAAAGGTGAGCAGCCTGGGGAATGAAAGGTGGAAATGAAGCACACTTTTCCAACATTAAAAATCACGTAATTAATGAATCAGCTTATTTGGAGAAGCTATGAGATCCTGAACTTCAGTTAGATTCCTTTCAGAATGCACATTTAAGTCTAGCACATTGTATTATACATAGTAGAGATGTACAAGGACTTTGAAATCACACAGTGTGTGAGAATAACCGGTTCACTCTTTAATTGAACTGTGTGCCTAAAAATCTATATATGAGAGAGATTCTGAGAGACTAAGATTACGTGAATGTATGCATATATTTATGAAGGTTGCCCAGGAAGTGGAATCTTATACCTGTGCAAAACATCCATCTCAGGATGAAGTACAGTTTCTACCACTGTGCAAGTATTGCCCCAGCAGTAGGAATGCAGATGGATATCCAGTGACTCATTAGCAAAGCAAAAAGTGAGAGCAATAGTGTCTGGTTACCAATGGCAAAAAGAAAGAATAAAGTATACTGTGTGTTCTGAAATGGTAAGTTATTCATACCAATGTCACTGGTTTTGTCTCAAAAAATGTCTTGTCAGTTTTGGGAGAGTTCTAAAAGAACAAGCATAGTTTAAAAAATCACTTTGCTTTGTGTATTTTTTTATGTCTAAGACCACGTGGAGGGATTCTGAATTTTGCTGAGTATCTCCTGTGTGATTTATCCATTCATACTGTTTCTCACTAGAATTGTAACATTAAAGACACTTTTATCTGGGGACTGTATTAGAACTCAGCTAGTACTGGTGTTCGCCCATGTTGGTATCAACTTTTAGATTGCTCGCTTCATTATTGGCTTGTTTTTAGGATACTTGTGTCAACCAATATTACAAATTAAATCTTGGATCCATTCTCTGTCTTTAATAAGCCATTTTTGGCATCCTACCCATTGGAAAGAAAAACTGGATTACACTGAATTAAAGTCATGTCTCTAATATACATATATAATTCGTAGTTAAAATTATATGCTTTCTTACCAACAGATATGTTTACATGAATCAAGATCCTAGAATGGATTGTGCTCTTCTAACTTTGCCAATAACTCTGTACCCAAAGACTTGGCTATAGATATGCATTGTTTCTGCCCAGTGCTGACAATTTCAGATTGTGTGTCCTTGGAAGGATAAAAGATGCAGTTAATAGTGTAAATCATATGGCTGGTCATGGTGAATTGGATTTAAAATACCTTGGCCTAGGTTCTTTTCTCTTGGACCTCTCTTAATTGATGAGAATTACTAAAAGATTATCCAAACCAAAATACCTTTGCAAAAACATAACCAGACTTTGGATATTTCAAATCTACTCAGAAACAAAAGGCACAAACTTATTGGTTTCTTTTCCTGTGGCCTGACTTAAGCACAGATGCAAAGTCTGGGTGATGGTAAACACACACAGCTTTAGAGTTGTCTTACTTCTATTACTTCCAACTACAAGGATGAGTGCTGATAGCCAAAACACTAAGCAGGTCAAGGCTCAAAGGAACAGGTTGTGAATGTCTTATTCTCCCCAGTTGCATTCTGCAGTTATGTGAGTATGTTTCTCTTTAGAAGGGAAAAGAAAAGATTAAGAAGGATTCATGAAGCTGATATGTAAAGCAGCTGAGTGCGTGTAGGATCTGTGTGCAGGGAATCAATTACTTTGTTTTACTGAGCTCCAAACTAGAGACTGATATTTTTAGCTTTCAGAGTAGCAAGCAGCAAAAATTTCACCCAAACTTCCCAAGTCCTCACATTTTTATGCAATAGTAAGTGACACTGGCCTGTGCTAGAAGTGACCGGGAAATTTCAGAATCTACCTACAAACCACATTGCCATGCAGTATGTGCTTCATTATATCTTCCAGTTTTCATAATATAAAGCTAAAGAGTTAATTTCACACTTTGAAAAAAAAAATCTTTTTCCTCTTGAGTCCTTTAAAGAAAGCATTTGGTTGGCTTCCCTCCACAAAATATATTCTCTGTTGAATCAGGTGTGGAAAAATGTATTCTCACAGCAGAGTGAGCTAGATTCTTTCTTACTATTAATTCTGTAAAGTAGATGATTGCCTTGATTGCTTCACCTGATTCAGTTGAGGTGGAGCTAAAATGTAAATGAAAAACAAAGCTTCTGCTTTAATCTTTGCCTTAGGCTTGACCTTGAATTCCTCGAGTTCCTACTTGTCTCCTTCATTCCAGTACAATATCTGGAACAATTTCTTGTGCATTACTTGGGACAATTATTCAAAGGTAGTGAAAAATGACAGAAATGAAACAAAAGGTAAAAAGCATTTTTGGAGACCTCATTGTACTTACTTATTCTCTTTCTTCAGGGATTTACTTCAGGGAGTCAACAGGATGCTTATCCCCTGTCTGCTCTGGCACTGTCAGTGCTGCTATTATAGGTGCTTGATTTATGGACTAAATTTCACACCCCAAATTCAGCCTGGCAAGAATAGTATCCTAGTAAAATACTGTATCATCAGACTTGTTATGGATGTTGATAAGGATATGTAGGGCTTATTAAATGCCAGGTATCTGTTATAGTGAATAACCAAAAAGTTAATGCCCAAAGAAATAGCTCACTGATAAAAGAATATATAAGTTGACTTATGAAATGTGTATTTGTAAATGAGTAAGATAAATTATGTGTTAAGGGATTAAAATGTGAAGTCATTTGTTGTGTAATGATGTCTGTCAGTGTTCTATATTAACAATTGCTACATCTATTGTTATTAAGATGGGACGTTATGGCTTTATGATCCCCTGATGAGTGGAATAATAGCAGGATGTGGATAGCAGAAAGGAAAGGAAAAAAAAAAAACAGGGAACAAAAAGAAACTTATTTCAATTCTTTATGAAAACATGTTCAATGAAGTTGTCTAATATAGACACAATGGAAAGAAGGTACTAGAAGCCCAGGAGTGTCAGCCTGGCAGCAGATGGAGCTTGCTGTGGGTGTTACAGGCATGGTTATCATCCCATAACATGTAGTATTTTCACAAAAAGAACTCCATATTTTAGATACTTAAGATTGTTTTTATCTTCCCTGGGTTGAGGAAGAGTCTCACTTAATTTCTTACTAACTTTTCATTTCAGAACTTTTACATCTGACCCTAAAGACATTCCATGCTCAGTGAAGGAGGTGATGGAGAAGGGAATCTGCAGCACAGAAAAGCCTTCCTCTACCAGTGCAGAAGTCAAGTATTTGCTATTTTATGAATAGAAAAAATTAATAAGAAAGGTATAATAGAGGTGCAGGGAAAATTTTTGTGCTCATAGTTTGAACAGCTTATATGGAAGAAATGTAGCAAAAGCATCTAGTGATTTCCACAGCAAGAATACTGAAGACACAAGAGATAGTTAGGACACAGGGGTATTTGGAGGAGAGGAGAAATGGTTCTGGCCAGTCTTCAGAAGTGAAGAGTAAGGGGGCTGAGGGGAGATCTCATTGCTGTCTGCAAAATATCTAATGCAAGAATGTAGGTAACACAGAGCACACTCATCTTTGCATTGCCCAGTGATGTGACAAGGGGCAGCAAACAAAACTAGGGAAACAGAAATTATCTCCCTAAGCCATTTGTTGTTCTTTTTTCTAAACAGAAATCTGTGAGTACCCTTACTTTGTAGAGGGCACACAAGTATTTTAACACAATTTTCTCTTTAAATGCTGAAATGCCATACTTTCATATCATGAAAAAGCCCAACAAAACAATAACAAAATATTTGTAAAAAGACAGAATGAGTCTGCAAATACACAGAATTGCAACTAAGTCCCTGAGATCCATCCTTACATAAGTCAAGATATGCATTGATTTATGAAAAGAACATACAAGGAATGGAATAATGATTAAAAGCATTGTAGCATCTGAAGAAATTGATGTGATTTAGAAAAATGGAGATGAGAGAAAAATAAAAAACAACAGTATAAAGAGTAAATGAATGCCTCAGCTACTGCTTATTTACATTTTTCAGTTTGCACTAGAATTAGCTTCCTTATCTGCAGGAAATGGGCCACACTTAGTATTTCATTGAACCAGTAAGTAAGCATTTTAGCAGCAATCTAAATTGTATAATAGTCTAAAATTATGGGTGTATGTATTGCATGATCTGTGAAACTTTCTTCAAGCATTTTATTGCTAAAGGAATGCAAAAGGAATTTGAATGGAAAATATTTTCAACTGCAGAAATTCTGGTGAATTTTTTCCTAAAGAAAACACTATAGGCTGCTCATTTCCTTGAGAGAGATTCTGACCCACTAAAATAGGATTGGAAGTGTATGGCAGCACTTTCTTGCACCATGGGATGGATTATTTACACTCCATAGAGGCCATGAGAGCTCTTTTCAACATTTTTGTTGCCTGTATCCAAGCAGTACCTTACTCAGGTCCTTGTTTGGTTTGGGATATGAATCACCTCAACTATTCCCATACACTGCATTGGGAAGGATTTCAGGAAACAGCAGAAGGTCTTAACACCAGTCCAGACCCAAGCAGTTGTAGACTGGTGCTAACTTTCAGATATCATTGTTCTTTACTAAATGGGTTACTCAATGTTTGCTCTGCGTTGTTCAGCTACAAAAAAACAACAGAAATGTTCTGTCTATAATACCCTATATAATACCCTGTAAAACCCACCAGGTAATAAATTCTGTACTGTGAGTCAGACTCCCAAGGCACTGCAGGTAAGTATGAGTTCCTGATGGGTGATTTTAAAGGATGATTTTTTTTTAAAAGATGAATAGATTACAGGTTATTGTCTATTTATGTTCTGGTTTTCAAGGCTGGCTGTCATGACTGCAAACTTTTCTTTCAGCTGGAAGGCTGGAAATCCTCTTTCACTCTCCTTCTCTCTCTCTTTTTTTCTTTTTTTTGTTATTTTTTTTTTTTTTTTTAATGGCAGAGATATTTTCCTTAACAATAGGTGTAAGGAAAATATATATCTTCGTCAAATTCAAAAGTTTTTATATATATTTTACATATAATGTATTTAAAAAATTGAGGAGTGTGTCTATACACCTCTTGTATGATGGTGTATATTTTATATATGGGGGGGTTTGTCATATATATTTACAAATTAGGAAGATCAAGGTTGCTTACCCTATTATCTTTTAGAGAAAATATTGCATGACATTCTCCATAGCTGTAAAGCTTTCATTGGAGACTGGCAGCTTTTAGAGAACATAATGTATTTGTTACACAACAGTGTGCTTTGTATAACTTGTCCTTTGTCCCAGAGAGAAAACTAGGTTAAACTTAATATGGTTTGTATGTAGATTGGTGTTAACAGAGAACCACATTTTGTAACCAGATGTTAGGCAACAGACCATACATTTCATTTTGTTTGGAAGCAAAAAACCTGTCACTCAGGTAGACTTACAATTTGAGAGCATTAATTTCCATTATTTAAAATCCTTTCTAAAGCAGAAGGAGGGTCAGATTCTACTCTTACTTCCTGACTTATAAACACAAATCACTAGTAATTCAACTGGCTGGAGAAGTGGGGAAAAGACATTAATTTGTCAGTCATTCTGGACTGCTACTGTATATAGTAGCAATTACTCCTGCTGTTATATGAGGATCACAACATTGCTTACAAATAACAACTACATCTCACTCCACCTGTCTTACGCAATGCAAACACGGTAATATCCAGATGAGAAAAACAAAGATCAAAATGGAGGAAACCAAGTTTTTGAGCTTTTAGGAATTTTAACAAATTATCTCCTTTTTATGCTGGTAGCAAACTCCGTAACTGTTATTCATTAATTGTCTTATAGCAAGATATGGGATGGAAAAATTCGTCTGATTACCAAAAATATTCAAAACTATTATTGCAGATAACAAATTAATCCACCACAAAAAATGTAGGAAGCTCTCTTTACTCTGTGAATTCATCCTCCCCTAAAGGACCTAAAAACTTGTCATTTTTGATGCCCATTCAGATTACACCTGTTCACATAGTGCAAAAACTAGAGATAGAAACAGTTCATTATTTATCTTTAATGGAGTAACTACTTTCTGACAGATCCCTTAACTGCATCATCCTCAAAGCTAAAAAGGCAATCTAAAAATGGAAAGTCAAGAGTCCTGTTGCAAAAGTTATCATTATAGGGTTATTATATAAAGAGTGTTATATAATTGATGTTCTGCACTGTTCTGCAGTGGTAGATCAAATAATATTGTCATACATCTTCCTTAATATCAGGATACTTCAAGTCACATCTCAGTTTCTACCAAGAGTTCCAGATGCACCCTGAGTTAATAAAATGCCTGCATAAAATCATAATTGAAAAATTAATATAATTTGATTTGAACACTGACTACAGAATCTGAAAATCCGTAAATTAAAAGTAATGACATTTTACATTTTACAGAGGGAAGAGGCAGACAACGAGGAGGTGCTGAAATTATTGTTTGACTTGCTGCATCTGGAGCCTCTAAAAAATGGTCTAAGGAAAATGAAGAGAATATTGTCTTGCAAAGGAATAGTCTTTCCACTGACTGCAGCTCCTTTATCAACTGCACCAGCATACTAAGAAAGTGCAAAGTAATCTAGTTTTGATTAAAAAACAAAACCAAAACATAACAATCTAAAAACATACACAAAAAAAAACCCTCCCAAAACCAAACAAAAACAAATGGCCACTCTCTACTGGACAGTCAAATGAATGTCTATTTGATGCCTTAGCAGGAAGGCTAGCCAAGTGCTGTTTAGCATGCTTTTGCAGATAGCTGAAAGATGACCATAGATGGCTAAAAATTACTGGCAGGAATACTATGTATGCTTCTGGACACAGCAGCAGCCAGAAGTACATTGATGAATCAGAACATATTTGGGCAAGGCTCTAACAATCTAAATTCACTAGGATGACTCAAAATTACTCAGATGGTGACTAATGATACCTTCAATATTTATAACTATTTGTAGGATAATAGAAGAATCATTTACAGGTAAGGAGTAAATTTATGAAGCTTAAGTTCAGAAAAATGTAGGTCAAGCATGAATCCTTACCTTGGTGTAATGAGGTGTTTGATATTATTAAGTATAACAATGAGGGAAAACACGAAGTCTAGAGTACATGGAAGAGAGAGTCTGGGCCTGCTATCACTTCCTGCTAAAAGGCAATGGACTACCACAGAAAGAAATGTGCTAGCCATGGAAGTCAGAGGCAGATGCCTTTTGTACAATAGAAATTCACACTTTTAGCAGAGGATTGAAATGTTATTCTTGTAAAATGGACTACGCTGTCGTAATGCACTGCCTGAGTTACACTTAGTTAAAAACAGCTGTAGCTTTACTTTGGTCTTCTATTTTCTGAGTTTTATGAATAAAAAAATACCTCATGAAGATCACTGGATTACCTGCTTAGCTGCTGCAGCCTGTTTAACCCTCCTTGTGAAGAAAAATGACTCATAGAAATCACCACAAGGACTCACTGACTGAATCTGTGTCATAGTTGTTATAGGTTGAATATGGTAATGTCCAGGTTAAGTTTGGACCACTGTCCTTTTAGGCTTTCTGGGAAAAACATTAGGGTGACATGATAACACACCTCTGATAGTTGTAGGAAAACACTGAGTGATACAGAAATGAACTGTTTAGACTGGAGAGGAGGAGATTGAGGGAAGGCTTCATTGCAGTCTACAGCTTCCTGGTGAGGGGAAGAGGAGGAGCAGGCACTGATCTCTTCTCTGTGAGGACCAGTGACAGAACCCAAGGGAATGGTCTGAAGTTGTGTCAGGGGAGGTTTAGGTTGGATAATGGAAAAAAGATGCTTCATCCAGAGAGTGGCTGGGTGCTGGAGCAGACTCCCCAGGGAAGTGATCACAGCACCAAGCCTGACAGAGTTCAAGAAGTGTTTGGATGATACTCTCGGGCACAGAGAGGGACTCTTGGGGATGGTCCTGTGCAGGGATTCCATGACCCTTGTGAGTCCCTTTCAATTTGGCATATTCTGTGATTCTGTGATTGTTCATTCATTGTGGGAGAAGCACCTGTGGGGGACTGCAGACCCAGGACATCGAATCCTGCATCAAAGGAAGATGATTTTAATGAATGGATGGAGCTGTCTGCCACCAAATAGACACTGTCAGAAGCACTATCTACATCTTGCCATGGAGCTGCTGTTTTTTAAAGTTTTTCTACTGTTAAGATGTTATAGTTAGGATAAATATGTATTAGATAGGTAATTATTACTATTTCATTACTTTTGTATGTTCAATTGTTCTGATTGGTTATGGGGAACCCAGTTTCTGCCCCTGATTGGTTCATGTACCCCTAAAACCTCATTGGCTTGCCGGTGGTGCAATGCAGCACCCCTATATAAGGCTAGCCACCCCTAGTTTCCCCATATTGGTTGTAAACCCTCCTTCCCTTTTCCTTTCATGTCGTGATCCACCCTCAACTCCACCCAAGTCCCAGAATCCTCTGACCGAACCCTATAAGAGTCCCATGCACCCTAATAAAGTTGTTCACTCCTGTTCCTATACCACACGGAGTAGACCATTTCCTTTTATCCTCGGCAGACTGCGACACACAAGGTTGAGATTCTAGTTAGTTATGAAGGTGGTAAAATGAATGTAAATAGTATTTGCCCTTTCAAACTAAACAGTTAAAATTGGCAATGACATTAGCATCCTCATTAAATTTTGAATAAACAAAAATCACCTAAACTCCTGTAGAAACCTGATCAGACAACAAATCACAGTTATCAATATCAGTAAGGAAACTAGGATTTTAAGAAAATTCTTCAAGATGGAACATTTTTTTTAGAGATGTTCTTGAGGCATTCAGAAAAATGAACTAAGAAGAAATATAGTATATGAAACTTCTCATAAATATTACAAATATGGATGAGCCTTTGGCAAAAATCTAAAAATAATTTTTCATTGAAAAACAGGTTTCTTGTCCTGTAAATTCACACTTTTTGTATTCTGTATACTTCTAGTGCATCTTTTATTTAATGCTTTATGTAAAAAATAAAACATATATCTATTGTAGGGCTAAATTTTCAGTCATAAGCAAACAAAGAAATCCACGTTTATAAGTTTAAGACTAAGATGAAAAGTTATGGTAATGCCATCAAGACTTACACAACTCAAAATTAAATGAAGGTATTATAGCTGCATTTATAATCCCAGTATGCTGGAAAGTGACTGAAGCAAGAAAAAATCATTGAGTAGTTCAATCTTGTCTATGTAATCATGTTTCACATTTTCTTCTCAAGAGGGCCCACATTTTGCCCAGTCTTCCTTTTAAAACCAACTTACCTATAGAAGCTTTTCTTTTTGCCTTTGACATGGCTGGCCATGCTTAATTCTATCATTAGCTTTCCTAACCTGATCCCTGATTGCTCAGACAGTATCTCTTTTTCTCCCAGGCTACTTGTCCTTTCTTCCACTCTCTCTAGGCTTCCTTTTTATGTTTGAGTTTGTCCAGGAGCTGGATCCATGCAGGCCTCCTGGTCTTTTTGCCTGTCTTCCTCTTTGCTGGAATTCATCACTCCTGAAGTTGGAGGAGGTGGCCCTTGAATATTAGTCATATTTCTTGGACCCATTGGCCTTCCAGGGCTTTGATCAATTGTACTCTATCAAACAGATTTTAAAGAAGCCAAGCTCTGCTTTCCTGAAGTCCAGGGTAGTGAGCTTGCTGTGCACCCTCCTTGCTTCCCTAAGAATCTTCTACTTCACCATTTCAGAATCATTGCAGCCCAGGCTGCCTGCCCTTGAGCTTCACCCACCAGGTGCTCCTTGTTGATGAGACTACATCCTCACCATAACATCTCATCTTGATAGTTTATCCGTCACTTAGAGTAGTAATTTATCCTCAAACAACCAAAGTGGTTCATGGAATTCCCTGCTCTGTTGTTCCTCCAATAGATATCTGAGCAACTGAAGACCCACGTGAGGACCAGGGTTTGTGAATGTGAGGCAGCTCCTCCCTCTCTATAGAGGGCTTTATCCACTCAGTATTCCTGATCAGGTGGCCTGTAGCAGATCCCCACTATAATGTCATGTGTCCCTGTCCTCCCTTTGCTTCTGACTCATAATTTCCTCATCCATGCTGAAGCAGAGCTTCATGTGCTCCAGCTGGTCACTGACAAAAGGCAACACTGCCTCCTCATCTCCCCTACCTGTCCTTCATGAAAAACCTCTATCCTCCCATTCAAACACTCCAATCACAGGACCCATTCCACCGTGTCTCTGTGACGTCAGTAAAGTCATAGCCCTGAAAGTGTGCACACATCTCTAACTTGTCTTGTTTATTTCCCATGCTACTTGTGTTTGCATAGAGGCATTTAAGTTGGGCCCCAATGAAGCAGTTAACTGGAAGAGGTGTCTGGAATTCCTTTGTGCTGCCCTTCAGGTGTGCTCCTGATGACCTGTGATCCCTCTCCAGGCTCTGGGCATCTTTTACTGGCCCTGGCACTAAACTGGTATGAGTGGGATGGATTGAGTTTCCCCTGCCCTGGCAACATTAGTTTGAAGTCTTCTTCACCACCTTGGCAAGCCTGTGACTGAAGATACTCTTCCCCTCCTCTGATAAATGAGCCCCATCAGCCCTCTGGTAGACCAGTTTCTCAACAAAAATCTCATTAGTCAACCTTCTAGCTGTGGCACCAGTCTGGTAACCATTTGTTGGTTCACCAGAGTTGACTGGCCCTGTCAAACCCTCTAACCTCAGGCAGATTGATACAGAATTTCAGCTTATATATGACACTGAAAAAGTTCAGAACACAGAAACATTGCAGAGGAATGAGGACACAAAACAAACACAGAAAAGAAATGGCAGTTAGAAGGTGACAGAGTTCTGACTCCCCTGGAACTGCATGAGTTACAACTTAAAAGATCATGTGCCATTTTCCCCCCACAAACAAATGATTGTGCAAAATTTCTATTCAGAAGTCAATGAACACATAACTCTAGGGTTTTCTTGCTATTCAAAGCATGAATTGATGGTAGCATCCCATTTTCATGGCCTGGGAATAGATGCATGGATGTTGTGACCAGAACTTCTTATTAATACATGTATTGATAAACAAAAATTGTTGCTTTGTGTAGTATAATACATTACCAGAATATTTATATTTATGGGGTTGTGACTGGTGTTTGGGTTTGTTATTTTTTTTCTGGAAAATTAACAGCAAGTTTAATATAATCACATCCATGTTTTCTTTTGGAGACCCAGTGTGTTTTTCATGCACAGATGGCATCTTGTGTGGAATGAAAGTAAAGAACATACACAAGATTAAAGACTCTGGAACTCAGATTAGAGCTCAAATTTATCTGTATTAACATTTAACTGAAAGTAAGAGTATTGGGGAGAAGGAGTCTGCCTTGCAACTGTGTATTTCTGATCCAATATATCCAATAGAAAAAAAATGTAATTTCAAATTGCAAAAGAAATTTCAAAAGAAACAGAGCTCCACCATGTCATTAGAGGTTCATATGATATAAGCACCTTGTAGATTACATCAGAGGAAATAAAAATTAGTCTTTTTACAGCTACCAGGCACAACTTCAGTGTTTTATACTCTTCATGAAACTATACTCATTTCAGATGATCTAGAACAGTATGTGTTAATTTTCTACACGTTTTTATTTCTTCTATCATAATATTTTTATTAACAGTAAATGATCTTTCAAATTAAGAGTTACATAGTGACAAAGTTAATTCTGGCAAAGGTATTTAAAATCATCATTTATCTATGTATTTATAAAATCTAATTTCTCAATAAAATATAATCTTGGTATATAAACATTTTGAATTATAAGAGTAAAATTGGCATTAGTGTAAAAAAGTTTCTGCTATATTGAGAAATTATATTCAAAGAAGAGCAGGTTAGAGGATGGCATCCAAACACAAGTAAACAGTAATTTATTTTCAAAAACTTCATCCTCTGCAAGATGTTTCCAAACACTGACACTTTGCAAGTGAATAATCATTTCAATGGCTGCAGGACTTTGTAAATAAAGTGACAACGTATTATCTAAATTATCTAAGCAGAGATGGAAAAAAAAGTCACTACGAGACGTGCAGAAGATCCCTCCTTCTGAAAAATAAGCTCTCTCAGCATTTGGCTTTAATTTAAAATTATGTGTCTCTGTTGAATTCATGTAAAAATTTCAAAGGAGACCCTAGAGATAAACTCATGGTTATAAAGCAAACCTGTGTTGGAGAAAAATCCTTTTATGTTACCCCAATATTTCTACCTGATATAAAAGACAAAACACAGTTGAGAATATGTCCCAAGTACAATGCACAAAAAAAATAAAAAAAAATAAAACAAAAATGCTGCGAACTACTCCAGATGACAACAAAAATTCTTTTTAAAAACTTAATAACCCAAACACTTTGGTTTGTGCTTCAAAACAAGTGCTTGCAAGTTCTAGCAAATGACATGAAAAATTGTGACTGGACTGCATTACTCCCTCTCCCACACTGACGAGGCAGCATCAGTACTTATAGATGCTTTTCTAGCCTGTTCTTAAGATGACTTGTGATGGAGATACCCCTGCCCCTTCCCCAGGCATTTTCAGTATTTCACTAATATTTCTTTTTCCAATATTTTGCTTGACTTTGTTGCAACAAAAGTCCTTTATTTCATGTTTCTAGCTACCTCACATATGACCGTGTCCTTCCCTTTCACATTTCCAAGGAATGTCCAAATCACTAATCTCACAGGGCAGTCTGTACAGAACTTGCTACAGTGTTTGAAGAAAAGTCTTACTATCTCAGAGCTGAACAAAAGACAACATACTCAGCAGTAACCATTGCTCTGTGCCATGTACAGTCCCCATGCACAGTCAAGTCAGGGACAGAGGAGAGAGCTGCAAAGGGGAGACTGTGTAGGCCTTTTTGAAGGGAAAAGCTGCACATACATCTCTCTTTCATAGGATTTTTATTTCAAGTTTCTTGCAGAGTATATTTCTGTTTAGTTTTTTTCTAATATAGTGTTTCTGCCTCTTTCCGTGTTTCTGACATTCATTCTCCTCCTTGTGACATTTTAACTTCCTGATGTTTTTGTAAATAACTGTTTTTCAAGCTCTTGCTCCCATTTCTGCACCCGTGCAACTGATTATTCTTGTGTGAAGTGCTTTGCAGTTGTCTCTCTTAAATTGATCCTGGTTTTTTGGGCCATTTCCCAAACTATCCAGATCACTTTGAATCCTAATGTTTCCCCACACTTGCAGCTCTCTCCAAGTTTGTCTCAA
Source organism: Margarornis squamiger (assembly GCA_035222235.1). Taxonomy (NCBI): domain Eukaryota; kingdom Metazoa; phylum Chordata; class Aves; order Passeriformes; family Furnariidae; genus Margarornis; species Margarornis squamiger. Next base: position 74,766,967 of record JAWWTY010000077.1, read on the forward strand.
CTCCATATTTAGTAAGCATATTTTATATTTCATTTATATTTTACCCTGGCCATTAATACCAGTAAAGAATAATACATGTCCAGAATGCTGTTTCCCTTAGAGAATGAATTTGACATGGCCTCCTCTTTTGACAATGAAGCCTATTAACTCCCTGGAAATGTCTTTTTTCCAACGAGTGTTGCATCTGCACCATAATGCCAATCAATAGAAAATGTCCTTTCTTTAAGAAAGTCCTCTGAGACATTTGCAGAAGCACTGCTTAAGGTCAAGATCTGTGCTACTTGCTCCTTTTTTTTTCCTCTTCACAAAGCTTTTTAACTGGTAACAAGCTGTTCTTGTCAAATCCAGGTTGGCAGTTACTACTTTGCAGGTGCTTACAAATAGTTTCACTGTTTTGTCATATGTCAAGGAATTTCAATTTAACAGGTTATATTTGTAATTCCTTGAGTTTTCTTTCTGTCTGATCTCTTTTTTTTATTATTTATTACTTTTTTTTTTATTTAACATGAGCAATGCCTCTACATGTTTTTATCTGTTAGCATTTAATTTCCTTGACTTTCTGAAAATAATTACTGCTATTAGTCAAGCTGCAAATGTGACTGAATGAATACTTTTGAAGTTTTATATTGTATTTTTCTCCTAGTCTACACTGAGACTCCCTCTCATTTCACCACTATTAAGTATACTAGCTGCTAAACACAGCTGTTCTTTTAGGACATCAGTGATGAAAAAAAAAAGTAATTAAGTACTTCCACTGAGTTATGGGTATATATTTTCCTACAGAATATTTTTTACAGAATGACAGAATGTGCTGAGCTGGAAGGGACCCACAAGGATCACTGAGATCGACTTCTGGCACTGCACAGGATGATCCTCAAGTCACATCATGTGCCTGAGTGTATCATCTAAACATTTCTTCAAGTCAATCAGGCTTGGTGCTGTGACCAGTCCTCTGGTGCCAAACCACCCTTTGGGTGATGAACCTTTTTCTAATATCTAACACAAACCTCCCCTGACACAATTGCAGACCATTCCCTCTTTGCTGGTAATGCATAATAGTACGTGCCCACTGAAATACAGTGTCTTGTATCACATTTTATAGTCCAATCTTTCTGATTTTTGTCTTTATAAACAAATATATTGTTATATTTAGTTGAGACTTTTTAAATTTGTACTAGAAGTTGTTTATATTTTATTGTTTGTTTTATTGTTAAAACTGTTTAGTCAGGCTAAACTAAAAACTTGCAATTTACCAGTGCTGGTCTTCTGCACTTATCCTCACTTATTAGAATAATTTTCTTTCAATTCCTCAAAGGTCTTCCATCTTGCTTTAATTCCTTTTGACCATAGAGCAGCCCACATATACTCTAAGCTTAGTTTTACACAAATAACAGTTTTCAAAACTCTTTACATTATTACTTAGAGAATTTCAGTGGGTCTATTTTTCTCTACTGTCTAAATCTCAGACCTCTGCACTTGTATGAAGTAATATCTGTCTTATACTTCTTGTTGACTTTCCTGAAGATGAATAGCATTACAGACCTTTAGACTTATAGACCTTTAGAAATTGCCTCTTCCGACCTGCCACTTGGAACTGAGCCAGGCTGGACTCTGATAAAACATAGTCCTTTACAATACTACTCAAGTCATGCAAGTTTTTCTGTTGTGGTAATTAAAACAACTCTGAAGTTAAATCAAATATCCAGTTAAAAAACTTCTTTTGCAAGACAGAATAGAAGACTGACAGAATAAGTATTGACTCACAGAAGCAGAAAATAGTCACCTGTCTTGTTACATTTTGAAACTACTTGTTGACTGCAATTAGTTATTACTGACTACAGAATCATAGAATCGTTAAGGTCAGAAAAGACTTCCAAGATCATCAAGTCTAACCTTTGACCAATCACCCTCTAGTCAAGTAGATTAAGGCACTAAGTGGGTCACTGGACATTTCAGGAGTCTTTGACACCTGGTAAGATGTTACAGCTGCCTGTTATGTCAGCACAGGTGGATACATTATGGGCCATCAACAGTGATAGGTATCTTCAGGCTATATGCAAGTTGTCCTGATGCTTCCCTGGAGGGGAATTGTCACAGCTGAGACATTTGTGTAAGGACAAAGAAACAACACCCAGCTGGTAGCCTGAAGTTAATTAGTGAGTTAGTTCCCTTTCTGGTTGAAAGACATAATTAAGCTTTATATCCATGGTGAGATAAAAGGTTTTAATAAAGATTTTATCTGTTGTGAGGGGAAGAAACCAGCTACATAGGTTGCATAGGAACTGATTAAGCAACATGCCTGGTTATAACACGTGGTCACTCCCCTGGAAATATGAGGGGAAGCAGAAGAGAGCTGAGGACACTGCAGTGATGATAGGTGTTGGGGCCATGCTGGGGCTGAGAGTATTGTAGCAATGGGAAAATAAAAGATGGGAATTTAAAAATCCACACGGAGCTCGATATCATGCTTCTATCACTCACGAATGAGTGGGGTTTTTGCCACCATTTAGCAGCATTGAGAGGTCTCTGCTAAATGTAAATGGTCACTGTTTTGCAGCATGGAAAAATTGCTGCTAGATGTAAATAAATCAGATTTTATTGTTGCTGATAGGTACATCACCACTATCAGAATTAAATAAGCAAGTTTCCTCATATTGTTTTTGGCGGTGAGACATGCATGGAGAGAACTTATTTCAGATTTTAAAATGAAAAATGAAAGCCAGATGGATTTTCCCTGTCAAAAAAATACATGTTGAATAACAAATGCTGCTATAATGGCTTCTAATTACCTTAGGAATAATGTTTTGAAGATAATTTCTGACACATAGATGCTCTAGTCTGTGTGACTTACATATTACCTTGTCCAAGTAACTTACATGAGTAAATCTTATTCTAGGAGTCCTAATATTCTGCAGTGGAATCTCTGCTAAGAAACTGAGATATAAGACGAAAAGCTGCATAGATTACATTTTTAATGATATATTCAAACTTGAGATCAAAATCTGAATAACAAAGTCAGTTCGCTAATAATATAATTAGATTGCTCTTCAGATCAATGACATAGTTCCTATCAAAATGGGAAAGAAACACTTTGATCAGCAATGTCACTATGCGAACAATGGAAACACAATTCCTCTTGTAAAATATGCCATCTCCTGTTTTGTTAGAAAGGTGGTTTTTGTTCAGTTATGTCCTAAACTCTCAACTGGTTCAGATAGTATGAAGTCAGGGTTACATTATCTATACAAAGTTTGTAGATCAAGAATTCCCAAGTGGGAAACAGCACAATACAAAAGAAACATGCTACTGAACTTCTGCCATAAGTGAGCACACCTCAGTTAAAGGTTAAGTCTGGTGTTTCTGCTGTGCAATGAGACTTCTTGAGAGTGACAAGCTTATGGCAATGGCTCTGTGAAGGCTTTGCAAAGGTCACTGTACCCTTAATTTCAATTTCTTCACTTTTAACAGAAGAAACTTAAATCATACATTTTTTTTATCATGTGACTATTGTTGTCAACTACTAAAATAAAAATTATTCTACAATGCAATTGATTATTTCATTAATTTATGTAAGTGGCACCATGAAACTTGCAGCTATAAGAGAAAAAAGAAAATGTCTAAATTCTTGCATCTTATGGCTAGGTCTGTGTACCAAAAAAAACAACCAACCAACCAACCAAAAAACCACCAAACAAAAAACCACCAAAACAAAAAGCTCCCCAAAACCCAAAAACAATCCTGTGGGTTTACAGACTACTGGCATCTTTTGTGTGCTACAAATTGCAATAAAAATTATATTACCAGTTTACAACCAAGATGTTCAAGAGAGACCTCGCTTCAAAAAAGATTGGGAACTACAACTCTTGATTATGCATGTAGAATAAGAGCCAGAGTATTATCAACATTTGAACTGGATACAACACCCACTGTAGTTCAGAAGGATAATGTATTTCTTCAGGCTCAACATTTAGAGGAATCTGGAGATCTGTTGCAAAACAGAACTTGGCAAACACATGGTGGTATAAGAATATTCCACAGCACCCTGTGTACCCCCTTTGCTTTATTTCCTGCTCTAAATAAATCTTCATAGATTTCTGTTTGACAGGAAGTTTTAGATCCCGACCTATCAGACAGTGAAAGCACTTTATAATTACTTTTAGAGAAACTTACAAAAGCTCCTGAAACCAAAAAATAAAAGCAACCCCCAAATAAAAACCAAACAAACAAAACCAAAAACCACACACCAACAAAAAACCACTGCACTGAAGAGGAAAACAAAATAAGAAAGGTTTTTGTATGTGAATCATACTGAGTACTCTCCATTCTCCATTCTCCCATTTAGCATGTAACTATGTTTACTCTCTTCAGTTTCAAGTTCTTTACTGTTGCACTCTTTCTTCTGCTGACCACTGCTGACCACTGGGCAACCGAAGTCTTAGCATGTATATTTTGTTTTTAATAGCACTCAGTCAATTTTCCAGTTTCCTTCATTTCTTTGACATCTACAAACAGGTGCTTACATCAATGACTTTAGATATAACTTGTCACAAGGTTCAACTATGTCAGCTAACTGAATTATGAGGCATTTCATGTATATTCAAATAAGGGGAAAATGTATTTCTTTGAAATTTTGGTTGAACAAGAGCCTAAAAAGAGATATGATGCTGCATTGTTCTGCTACTTATGTGACACCATTTCAGTAAGTCAGATTTTATTTTAATTTAGTAACATCGAATGTTGGAATAACTCCTTGTGTACTTGAAAAAATAGCTTAAAAAAACACTTTTTTCCCCAGATCTAAATATTGACAGTACCTATAATTAGCCAACTAATCATTCTCCCCATAAACTAAGAAATAGCCTAATCTGCTGGAAGAAAATCAATATCAAAAATTGCATCTATTGCCTTTTGATCATTTCGATTTTAAAGGATAGTAGAATAAACAGTTTGAATGACTTGCATCATTCCAACTGATAATAGATTACTTTTTAATTGTCAAATAAATTTACTGTCTTTTCAATGATTAGCAAGGCTTCCAGAGAAGAAGTGCCGGGGTCTAAGCAATGCTGTGCTTACATTCTGTATGCTTTGTGTGCATTTCAGAACAGAACTTAAGCCATTAGCTCTTTAGGTTGCAAAGGAAGGAACAGATAATTTCATAATTAACGATAAGCTCTGATCTAAAGACTCAAGGCCTATTGAATTTGTCAATGCAGAAACACTTAAGAAAGTTAATCTGAAGTAACTTTTAAAGTGGATTAATTAAAATTAATTAAAGCCATGTATTGATCCTTTTATTCAGATTTTCAATGCCTTTAATTCAATGTAGACCACTTCAGACTTCAAAGTGAATTAAGCCAAATTAAATTAGGGACATTTTAATTCTGAATATGTATCTATACTGGGATTAATGCATTTTAACATGTTTAAAGACTACAGAAACTTAAAAAACACTGCAATGAATTACCTACTTCATAACAACTGTGTTCATATGCTCTCCACGACTGTGCTTGAATACTTTCTCCATAAAAAAAATCAATTAAAGATGATCTTCTTGGCTTGCAATGGGAAGGAGCAAGCGGGTCATTTGTCATTTAATAATATCTTACTTTGACACGTTAGTTATGTCCTTGTTGTTTCCACACTCAATTGATTTGAACAAGCTTACTTGAGCATCCAAGTCAAATACTTTTTGGATGCAATTAACTCTGAATGAGCTCAGTGAGAAACTGACTTTCAAACCTAAACCAATGCTATTTTGGTTTTGTGTGTGTATGTGTGCATGTGTGCTGTTCATCTTTCTCACATGAACAGTTTGTTTTTTTAAGAAGATCTTAGAAAGACAGTTTGAATGGAAAGTTGACAGGAGAGGTGCCTTATCAAAATATATACATTCTCTCAGCTATAAGATGTCTTTTATATATCTATTTATTAGATGCACATGATTAAGAGTAGGCTCAAAGCATATATCTATTTATGCCATTGACCCACTGCAGCTTTTCTTCTGCTTGTTCCTTTTGTGCAATTCCTCAAGTTTGTAGAAAACTTTTTCAAACAAATATTTTGAATGAAAAATTGCCCTTCTCTTTCCAAACGTATTGTTATCTTTTAATTTCTTCCATATAATTATGTTTTACTACTTTCCATCTCTTCTACCTATGGATTGTTTGGCCTTATAGTGACTGATTATGTGAATAGAGTTGTCATGTGCAGTAATGGAATGATTTTCCTGTGAATAGAATTTGTTCAAACAGCTTATTTGGTCAGTCAGTGTTAGACCTCTGACTAGAAGTTGTCGTTTGCCATGTCAGGACTACAGTAATGAAATGTATTTTAATGTGACAAATGTCAGCCTTTGCATTTCAGACAAAGTTTTTGTGTAGAGGTAAGAAGCTCATTGCTGTAAATGTTATCTTTCTCTATGCAGTTATTTGACTTTCAGAAACCTAAGAATTAAGTTGTGTTTTTTAATAAAAAAACTAATCTTATCTTGTAAACTAAGCATAAAAATAGGACAGCAGTAATATTTCTCTTTCAATACTTTGAAAACGTAATGAATTACTGAAATATGATGTTCAAAATACATTTTGTTCATCTTTTAAAAACTTTTTTCCATGGTGTTACAAAAAATATTTTGGAAAACAAAAGTAAGACCTAATATAAAGGAACTAATGTTCCAGAGTTGGAAGAAAAAGGAGCCGTATCTCAGACCAAAAAGAAATAGTTTCTTATGCTGTTAGATTTTAAATGAGACTTAAAACAGCTATAATATTTCCCATGACACAAAGCAGCAGGATTTTTGTTTAAAGTTTTACACTGCTGAGATTCAAGATCATGTCTGAATGCATTCTTAGTCAAAAAGGCTTGGAAATTACACATATAGTTAATTTAGTTAATTTCAAGTACTATGCTTACTGAGGGATTACTGTCTTCTTTTTTTTTTTTTTTTTTTTTCCTTACACAGAAGATGGCATGGAATAAAGAAAATAAAAACATAAACTTAATACCACATGGAAAGGTGGAGGACTTTGTTTCCATTCATAAAACTTTAGCATTGAAAGGAGATAATGACACATGGCATGGTCCAAAGCAATAGAAAAATCTATAAGGTAAAATTTTTTCTTACATAATCTATTCATCAGGCAGAACCAAAAAGACAATTCAATGCTATCTTCTATTTAATTCTATTAGAGACAGATGAGGAAAACAAAGTTCTCTCAAGGTGAAAAGAAAGTCTATTTAAAGCAAGAAAGAACCAAGGAATTATGTTCATCTGGCATTAATAGTGCAACTAATTAAATAAACTAACCCTAACTAATCAAATAAAAATACTGTAAAAGCTGCAAGCACTCTAAATATTCAAGTGGGAAAGAAAAATCAAAAAGAACTTTAATTTTGGAAATTTGTTTAGGTAGGAGAACTAAAATGTCATCTGAAAGTCTTTAAAGTGACAGCACTTAAATTTGCAAGGCTGTCTGTACTGCTGGAATATGTTAGATATTGCACTACACTAAAATATGTCCTGAAAGTACCATTTTTTTATTTTTTTTTTTTTTTAAATAATGAAAAGGTCTGTTTACCAATAGAATGGCAGAACTTAATTCTGTTAAATAGTAAAATCAAGAGACTGTTTAGAGAATGATGAACTACTGTTTCTGACAAACTGTTGAAATACATGGCATTTATGATGCAAATTCAATAAGCTTTAACATGATTTTAGTACTCGTACTTTTTCTTCTGGTCTGAAGAAATTCCAAAACAAGCCTCAGTTTCCACTGGAAAAAAAATTGTCTTACTTGAATGCAATGCAGAACTGTATAACATCACTGGTTAGGAAATTGATTTTCAGAATAGCATATGTCAGTGTCATTTCAGATCTGTAAACACAGCAATGAAAACCTAGATCAAAATAACACTTGAATTATTACCTTTTTCCTTATTTGAATCAAAGTCGTCCAGCAGTCTTCAGCCATTTGCAGGTTGCAAACATTTTAAAGAAGTCAGGCCACAGCACAGAAGACAAAAAGTTTTTGAGATCCACTAGGGAAACAGCATATGGACCTCAAAGTGTGGACAGGCTGCAGCTTGACAAAAACAGATCAATGAATGATCTTAGAGTGCTGGAGGAGCCGAATGTCCTAAGGGAGCTTTTAGTTAAGCCATGTTCTGCCTTAAAAGTATTTGAAATCACTGAAGGAAATCATCTGTCACAGATGAGAGTAAACTGCAATTTTTATAGAAGGAAAGCTCTCATTCCAGTCAGTTTAGAGAAGGAAGGTGAGCAAGGCCAGCCTGGTCATGCAGAGTCTCCAGGAGACTCTGCAGGTTGAGCATTACCCAAGTGATCCTAAAGTTAAGGGAGGAAAAGTAAAGAGTTTGCATAAACTCGACAAATCCCGTGTTCTGTACTTTCACTGATGTGTATCCCTTTAGGGGGGAAAAATAAGAAATCTCACTTGGTGAAATACAGTGCTTACTGTTTTGTGGGAATGCCTGCAGGCAAATCTTTATGCCTAGCATTGCTAAATGTATGTTTTCAGAAATCACAGCCTCCAATCCACCTCCTTTTCATGACATTTATAAACAGATAATTCTCTCCTATTTTTTTCTTCCAGTTTGTTATTTATGTTTAAGGATTCTTATATGCCCTCTCCTCTTTGATTACTGCATTGAAACCAAAGTGATTCTTTAAACAAAAAACACATTCAGATTCTTCTCATGTTATTACTGATTTGTGGAACCCAGCAAATTTTAAAAAAAAACAACACAGTAAAGCAGTAAAAGGTGCTAATATCTAGTTCAAGAACTTCAATTCTTTTTCATTTCGTAATGCTTATTTTGCTTTTTTATGTCACTGGAGGGCAGAAAAATAGTCATAATTTGACAGAAATTATCAAAACAGTGTACTATGTTCTGATTTTTGATAGAGAGACAAAATATGCCACATTTCTTTGTCAAGGTTGTGCTAATATTTTCTGAACAGTTTCTGTAGTTTACTTTAAAAAAGAAGTTAATCTCTCTCTTTGCAAACAAATGCTATTTTATTTTAAATTTATTTGATTTAATTTAATTATTTTTTATCAAAAATCTATGTGGGTCATTGCACTTAATCTTGTCCTTTAAGTAATGAGGTGGTATTCCAGATATACTGATGACTCCATAATGCTAATGAGAGGTTTTCTTTAACTTGTTTTCTGTAATTTCTTTATGCTTTGTAAATGTCAAAAATGCTATAATCTTCTCAAAGATGACTTCTGATATCTTCTTGTACTTCTGTGTGAACACTGTTTCTGTAGAAACAGAAGGAAATCCTAATTACACTTTTGTTGGAGGGCAGTTTTGCATTTTAGTTTTATTAGTGTTCTTGATTATTACATTTCATCAGCCCAAATTAACAAATTTCTGGACACACCTTGAGTATGCTTCACTTGTGACTTTTTTTTTTTTTTTTCAGGTTTGGTTCATTTGGTTCATTTGGTTTTCATCCAAATATCAGCCAGTTCTTCTATACTGTCATATTGCACTCTTTGGAAGAGGAGATTTAGAATTGTCCTTTCGGCCATTTTTATCGTTATTTCACATCTAAGAGCTGCAGAAGTTTCCCCCTTTCCAGTTCTGATGCTGCAATTACTGGTGTGCGTCCTGAATCCCCAGAGTGCACCGATGAAAACAATCACATGAGAAAAGGTCAAAAATAACATCTAGCACCCCATATCTATTTTATTGTCTGTTTGCACTTCCATTCATGGCTGCTTATTGATATTCATACTAATGGAAACACTATATTTTTTCTGACAAAGCAAGTAATTCTACTACATGAATCACATGAATACATTTTTGCTTTCTCTAAACTGTGATTATCTTGCTTTTAAATTACCCCTTATGTAATTCTATTTTATTCTGATCCTGTGAAAAATTCTTTAAATACCAGGAAAAAAAAAGAGTGTTTTGCCCAGTGGAAAAAAAAAAAAAAATTATCAGAAGACTGTGAGTAAAATTATTTATCTTCACTTACTAAATACTGGATTTACCTCACCTCATCTAGTCTTGTGGAAAACTTTATCGTCTATTTTTAATTTGAAAACCACTTGAGAAATAATCAAATTTTTTAATACTTTTTTTTTTTTTTTACCAACTTAATTTGGTAAATGTTTTTACAAACAAAATATAAGTGTAAGTTACATATTGCACTGTACCATTTATCCTCCCATGTCTTCATAATTTTATTTTCTAAATAAAGCCAATGTAGAATATCCTGGAAAGTTTTATTTCCTTTTTAAGTGCTCAAAGCTACTTTGGATGATGTATACAAAGTTTCCAGATGTATTCTGTGTGTACTAAACATTAATTCAAGGACCCATTTCCTGGTTCCATTCCATCCCTTTAAAATCTACAAACTTGAAGAAAGGAACACCGCACAGTTTTCATCACACCTCAAACATAAAGTATTGATTTTTCTTTTTTTTTTTTCTTTTTTTTTTTTTTCCTGGCTGTGTAGTTCAGGCTAGCATCAGCAGTATAGTTGCAGGTCAAAGCTTAATCAAGTCATGTATACAACTAGCCCACATTATTGTATATGCTGCTCCACTCTATAGAATTCCTTCATACAACACAGCTAGAGTGAGTTAATTTCACAAGTTTCAGAAATTTAGAGCTAGCTAAAGGGTTAGTAGGGGAAGGAGGGCTTGGTGATTATAGTGATTGTTTCTTTTTTTCCTTTGTGATTCTACAGGTATTGTAGACACTTGAAGATACAAGTTGTTCTATCACATTAATATATGCTGCTTGGAGAACATGAAGTTCAAAAATATTTTCTTGTTATTGCCTCAAACCTAAAGCTTTCCCTTCACAACCAAGGGAAACTGCAAAGATTAAGCTCTCCACAAGAATTACTGTTTCTGCATATTGTGCTACCATCCCTTTACATTTCATGGCCTCCCAATCTTGCAGGAAATATGCAACCATTACATCAGTTTATTGAAAAGAGACTGAACTTTTTAATGGAACATATTATCAGTTGTTCCAGGTGTGAAAATTCTTCCACTAAGTAATTATTGTACATGCATATGATATTTCAGTCATTGTTTGAGGTGTTTTAACTTCATATGATCATCCCTACAACAACTAGAGAACCTCATTTCTCAGGTAGAATGCATCAAACAAGGTCAAGCACTTAATGTTATTTCTCATAAACTTTATTCTCTGTAAAAAATAATATATAAACATGCACCGAGAAATCCTTATTTCTTTGCATTTCACTTTTTTTATACAAGAGTAATAAATTAATGAAGGATTTACTTCACACAATATTGTAAAAATTATTATGAGACTGCTTAAGGTACCATGTAGCTCACTCCATTCTGTACTCTTATGTTCCTCATTTTTATCTTCTTTGTCCCCATCCAGTTCTCAAAGACTGACCGGCATAAAACCTCACACTTCATATTATGAAAATATGTAGAGTAACAGAAGACAAATTCAAACTCCAGATCACAAATCTTTATGTAGCACCTAAAAATTCCTTGATAAGTAATGCTGTATTCATTTATCACTTTCCCATTCTCCAAGCAGGAAATTATCAACTTAATTCTTATTTTCAGTGCTACTGTAATTTGATTTCTAAGTTTTCAGGGGTTCATAATACTTTGTCTTCAATTTCTGTACCATCAGGTTTTATTACCACTTCTTTATAATACTAATTTTGTTTGCTAAGCATGATCTCTCTTTTGAACTATACTGCTATATTTGAGTGCAATCTTTTCAAGTGTTCTCTTTAATCATACATTCAAGTGATATTCCCTTTGCAAAAAAAACTTATTTCAAACTCCATTCTTTTCTTCACTGTTGTATAAAATATTTGCTTCTGCTTTCTCCTTCCTGTTTTTCATGAAGACTTGAATATTAGCACCATGCTTCATTTTATGTTGGTACTTTTCCAGTTCAGTAGCACAGCGACAAGATCCCTTCCCTGCTCTCCCCTTTCTTTCACTTACCTCCTCCCCCCTTCTCCTTTTTTATTTATTTCTACTATTTAATCTTTAAAAGATGCCTTCTTTATAGTCACACTTGCAAACACAAATCACATGGAATAAACCAGTGTCACAGTATAAAGTCTGTTAATCCTTGGAAGATTTCCTTTATGTTGTTCTTTCTTAATGCTGCAATTTCTACCTTGTAATTTGCCTCTTTTTGGGAAGCTCTGTGCAAATCAGACCTCCCAATCTGTTCTGAATGGCAGGTGAAAGAATGACAGTGCTTTCCACAGTGAGGGACTGAAACTGGAAACACTTCTTCAGCAGCATCCAATACTTCATGGGAGTACAAGCTTGAAAAATAACACCTTTGAACATGGGGAAAGACCATGACTGCAAAGAGTTTAAGACAAGATTTTCACTAACTCTCACCAGCTGCCCAGTAGTGCTGATTTTGAAATTCACGGTACAGTTAACAGACACAAATAGAAAAATCCAAGACAAGGTACTGCTGAATATTTGAAGTATAAGGACTTTTTCTAACACCATCACCTCCAGGTACCCAGGTAATCAATGAATAGGTAGCACACAGCTCACAGGTTAGTTTTAATGTTTTATCTGTGAAAAATATAATTGCAGAAGAAGTCATCTTCTTTCACTGTTGAAAATCAACATATGGACTACATAGGTTGCACTTCAGTTACAAAAGCTTGCAAGAGAGAATTTAACTATGAAATATGCCAGAGATCAGGAAAGAGGGCTATAGCATCTTATCTAAGTGCAAGGGGTCATACATACCTGAAGAACTGTTTATTTGGCACTGACTTAAACAATTATATATTTTCCAAATGTGAAAGAGTCATAAACTGTGCACATATCTCTTCTATGAGAACAAGTAGATTAACTTTTACTATTTCTTCTAAACATCTTCTGAATCTATAATGACTATATTACTTTTATTTGACTAAGGCAAGTTCTAACAGGAGTTACTGTTCCTTAATCTTTATAAAAAACCCCATAGTTTTGACAGAATTATAAATCTCCATGCCATGCACTGTGAAACTACCATAGTCCATGTACCATTACTAAGCACTTCAAATAAGGTCTGCAAGAGCCTTGCAGATCTAAAGATTTCCATGAATAGCAGATGAAGGTGAAAATATTAACAATTCGGGTCCAAAAAAATGCAGTGGATGGAGAAGGAAATGGGAATTCTGTCTGAAGGACTTCTTAATAAGAGTTAATTACAGGCCTCACAGGAGATACAAGTGCCACTCTCAGAAGAGGGAGTCATAATGCTCAGAGATCCTACTGCACTAAAACAGAGTATACAGGGGCTTTCAGGAGCACTGGAAGAGTCTTTAGACCTTGAGAAAAAGGAGAAGCATAACAGCAATAGCTGAAATTTTGCACAGCAAAGAAGCTGGTTTGTCTATAATGTTTTAAACGGTCTTTCTGAAAGGAAGCAATGAAAATCTTTGGTGCTTTGTTAGAATCCTGCAGTAATGCTGTATACTAGCATACAGCACTTTAAAATGATGGATAGTGTAAAAACATCAGAAGAAAAAATGGTTTTAGTTTTCAATTTAAATCTAGTATTTTACCTTCCTTTTTCTGCTTTCAATAACATTTATTGGCAGATACAAGTGCCTGACTCTGGAATACAATCTATATCCCTCTGATGAGCTCAGCATGTGGTTGTGACTCTGTCATTTCCCACTTTGTTTGGTTTGGCAACAAACCAAATTATCTCCTTGAAATGAACTGTGCAGCAGGGCTAGCTAGGTTTTCTTCCAAAAGCAGCAGCAATAAAAAGTCTCCACAGAATTTCCAGAAGCTGGACCAGTTCCAGAGAAATTAAAGCAAAGACAGAGATATTCCAGAGTTATTAATAAAAGCCCCAAACCTCAATTGGAAAAGGCTTTTGTATGTACTAATTATGCTTTCTCACAGATTAACTTTTAATGCCTCAGATGTACCACAGTATTCAAGATACTACACGACAGTCAAGGGTCTTGTCCTCATCATGTGCATCAAAATATACAGTAGGAAATTATCACAAATGATCACTGGCAACACCTAAACAATTTAGTTTTCTTCTAGCAACCACCTTTCATTTTATAATTGTTTTGGGCTCATTGTTTTTTTTTTTTTTAATGATTTTGTAGCAGATTATATCCAATCCTTAGTAACCTCTAGCCTCAAGGAACCCACCTTCCCTACCCAAAGAAGACTTCTGCTCCAGGAGTATCTGGCCATTTCAGAGGCCATTCACATACTCAGTATGAGAGCTCCAAGTCTCAAACATTCAGACATCCAAGTCTTAACATTCAAAGTTCAATAATCACGAACAACTAAATATTAAATTGATCAATATAACAAATAAAGCTAAAATACTGAAAATAATTTAATTTAAAACTTTTCATTCACAGTCTAATGGAGGTAGAAAAGGTTTTACCTCAACATTTGAAGCAAGAAAATCATAGGAAGCTTAGTGATGCAAGATTTTACCAAAGTTTCAGGAAAGTAAAAGAAGACTAATTGGTTGTTGAAAAAGAAAAGGGCTAATTTGGTAATTTCTGAGTGACAATAATATTCCTCTTTGAGATGTGTTACTTCTACACCAAAATATTTGTTATTTTATAACTTCAGAATTAAATATCTAAATAATAAACCACAAATTGGAGAGTAAACTAAGATTTCTATATGCATGCATAACTTGTTGGAAAATAAATATTAATAACACTGCTATGCATGCAGTTTTAAAATATCTTAATCTGCCAGTCTTTCATATGCTAGTCATTTCTTCCTGCATTCCCTAAAAGAAGAAGAAACCTATTGCAAATTTGTTAAAACTACTATTTTAACTACAAAACCAAAGTCTTAACTAAATACTTCAGGCTACTTTACATGAGCCCAATTCAATTTTAAGTTTCAAAAGATTGCTTCAACTCCACTCCACAGGGCAAAAATAAAATTGGTTAGCCTGTGAAATTGTTTAAGCCTTGAAGTTAAATTTAAATGAGCAGTTGATCCCAATACCATAGACAGCTGAAATTAAAAGAAAAAAAAAAAGAACTGTGTAAGTTCTGTTCAATAAAAAGTTGGGTAAAGAAAGATAGGCTCCCTTAGCCTCTGAGTCCCTAGTCTAAAAGGTGTCTAAAGCACAATTTCTCAACTTTAACAAAATATGGATATACCAATACAGAAAATGTTGCACAGGCCTGCCATGGTGCCCTATCCTGAGCAAATCTTTGTCCTAAAGCAGGATGGTTTGCAAACTAAAACAGGAGGCACGTGTTAGAGTAGACATTTCCTATAGCACTGAGTATCAGCCCCTCTTGATCTTCCTCATGTGAGCTCCAGGACTGTCCTGTGCAGGTCCAGGAGTCAGGGAGGAAGGTATTGGTTGTCTGTACGTTTATTCAGCATCCTTATCACAATATCCACTTAAAGGCTGTCAAGGTGATTTATGTTTGTGAGCACAAACAGGCTGTAGCAAGGTCTCATAATCAGGAAATTGTTTGTGTGGACTTTGATTAATAAACACTGGTTTACAAAGAGGAAGAAGGAAAGTTAGAGGACTTCAAAATCTAACATACTGTAATTTAACATGTTTTCCACATGTCAGATTTCCCTTTTCCAGACACAAGTACCACTACAATTGCCATCAGTCAGGTTAAGTTTGTCTCAAGACATCTAAGCCCCTTTATTAACTGATTATTTAAGTAAGGATAGACACAATAACATATATTTGAACTGGCTTAGGACCTATGTGGTTTTTCCATTTCTTACTGCCCTGAAATTAAAAATGTGAGAGTTTACACATATTTTCCACTGTTTTAGGATGTAGCCTATGAATAAAATATTAAAACTTTTGTATCAGTGTATCAGGAACTGATACACACTGCTCTTTTTCTGTTTTCTTCCAGAAACATACGCTGGGGAACAGTACACTCCATATTCTGACAAAATCAATCAGAAGACCAGAGTCTTAAAAGGTCTAAATTACTATAATAACTTTTTGTCAAAGTTTTGTGACTTTTTAATCCTTGGAAACTGCATGATAAAGTGTAAAATCAATTTAGATTTGGGAGGATGGTTTTGGTTTTATTCACCTTTTGTGAATAAAAAGATGTATTCCAGATGAATTTGTGCTGCAATTTAAGGTATCTGCAGGATAAAGTTGATCATGTAAGAAATTCTCTAAAGAAGAACCATGCATATCTTCATAAGGAGCCTTTTAGAATTCAACAGAAGTTGAAGCTATTCAGAGCTAATATATGATGGTATCCGGAGAGCAGACACACATCTGCATTCTGGACCACCCAGTTATCAGTGTATGCAAGACAAGCTTTTGCATGTCAGAGGAAATCATCACTGCCATAGCCATCTGGACAATGTTCCCAAGTATCAGGCAACTACAACCTCTGTGGATGTGATTAATTCCTACTCTTCTCTCTCTTCAGTATTTCATCTGTGCTAATGGTACATAACTAATATATCTTTCTAGTATAGACTACCAAATAACAAATTTGAATATGACCTAAAAAGTCTCCAAGTGGAGAAGGGTTTTCCTTACTCAAAACTACCTACATGCATGAAATTGCATTATTTCTTTGTCTTTCCAAAGTGCATTACTACATTTAATGAAAAATCATTACAAGTACCACCTTTCCTACAGGAATATCAGCACTGAGAGGGCACTACTGACATTTTTTTAAACTAATTTTTGGAGATCTACAACTGTACAGACATGTTACTGCTACATAGACATCATTAAAAGATATTTTAAAAATCTACAAAAATTATGATGTTATGTCTTGCATTCTTCCCAGGGTACATGTCCCTGATTTCACTGCTTATGCATTTCCTTCTTACATCTCAGTTTAATCAGGAGGCCCTTACCCAGACTTGTGTCTTTCCTGCCTTCCTTACATTATTTCTTACACACAGGATCTAGAAGCTTTTGTGCTCTAAGAACAATCTCCTCAGACAGTTGCCAGCTCTGTTGTGCTGCTTTATCCCAGAGGGCAGTTCCCCATAGTCCCATCCACTCGTTCCTTGAACAACAAAAAGTGTTCTGTCTCATAATGTTCAGACTCCTGATGCTATTCTTCTCCTGGCCCATAACCTTGATGTTGTGACAGCTCAGGTTGCCACCACTCTTGACGTCTCTAATTCATCTCTGCTGGTAAGCAATAAGTCCAACAATGCTTCTCCTCTGGCTGGACTATCTATTATCTGGATTAAGAAAGTATCCTTGACACACTCCAAGAGTTTTCTGCATTGCCTACAGCTTTCTATGGTGCTTTTGCAGCAGATATCAGGGTGGCTGAAGTCCCCCAAAAGGATCAGAACCTCCAAGTATGATGCTTCCTGTATTTGGAGTAAGAATGCTTTATCAACATCATTCACTTGATCAGGTAGCCTGTAGCAAACAGCAACCATGAAGATTCCTTTGTTAGTTCAGCCTCTAATTTTCACCATAAGCTCTTAACCTGTCCATCACTATTTTTTAAAGTCAGCTCTGTGCAATTTTTTTTTGTTTTTTTTTTTTTTTTTAACATAGAAGGCAACCTCCTTCCTTGCTTGTCCCTTCTGAACAGTTTATAAACATTGATTGTAGCACTCCAGTCATGTGAATCATCCCACAAAATCTCAGCAATCATGCTCAAATCACAGCTTTCTAGCTGCACTAAGCTTTCAACTGCGTCTGTTTGTTATTCATGCTAAATTCATTGGTATAGAGACATTTTAGCTGGACTATAACCATTAGAACAATTTTTCATAGGTATTTCTCCATAGATTCCTAATACATCAGCAATCCTGGCTCTTTTCTGTTACTTAAAATTCTACCTCCTTCCCCAGCTTAGTTTAAAATTCTTCTTATAAGTCTAGGCAGCTTGTTGGCAAAAGTGTTGGCAAAAATGCTCCGCTTGGTGAGTTGAATCCAATCAGCTCCCAAGAAATACAGTTTTCGAGGGTAGATCTATGATCATAGAAGCCAAAATTTTGGGTAAGTAGACAGTGCCACTCCAAATAACATTATTTGAGGATCTGAATGCATTAAGATGCTAAACAGACAGAAAGATACAGAGTTTTATTAAACTAAGAACTTGCATATCACTAGTAGAAAGAAAATATGTTTCTATACATTCATTCTAAAATGAAGAGAATTGTTAATCAAAAACTGTGGACAAGAAAATAAACACTTTCTAAAATAAAGTCGTGATCTCTTTTCTTTTTTTTTTTTCTTCAGTGAACACATGTCCTGCCCCGCTGAAAGCTGTTGTTTTATTTCTAAGAGATAAGTTCCCTCTATAGCACCCAATGTTTTCAGCTTTTTCATTTGCCTTGTAAATAAGATGTTAGCACCAGGAAATTGTCATAAAACCAACCAACCAACCAAAACCCTCAAAATAAAATAATAATTAAAAACCCCAGCCCCCAAAAACCTTTCTGTAAGTAAATCACAGAATCTCTTCCCCTTAAAAAAGATCAGTCTTTCAGTGCACATCAAAGTGATTGTGACCCATTCTTGAAGAGATGAAAAAATCGTGTAGTAAATGAAGTCCTGCGACAGTCTTGACTCAGACTTGCTGCACCTGAGCACAAATATCCCATTGCAAAATAATATCTGTCAAATTAGTAGTATGCTTCCAAACCAGACAACATCCACACCAGTCAGGAACATACCTTTATTCCAAGACATAACACATTTATTTGTTTTCCCTTCTTTTGCATAAATATAGACTGTATGCAATTCAATATTTCTGGTTTAATACGGGAATATTCACTCAATCAATTAATTTTAATGTGGCATTTACAGGCATAATTTTGCATAACTTCCTATATTTTCACTTAAGTGAAAATTCTGTTTTCCTCGTTTGGCATTGATATCTATTGCTACTTGCATGTTCTGGTGGTGACCTCAATTCTATGTAGTGGCTTGACTGTTTCACTGCACTGGTAAGACAAAGTAGAAGTGCATCCTAATCTTCCTGCAATGGGAGATGCCAGAGGCTAATTTCCAAATTTAATGGGAACTAAGGTGTTAGAAATTGCATTTGCAAGTTTTATTTCTAAACCAACAACATTAGAAGTTGGAAGAAACACCAGTTAGACTATTCTCTTACTGTGGTACCTTTAAAATGTACATTCAAAACCCACTCCAATCACGAAAGACAAGGGGAAGCGGGCGGGGTGGGGCAGGTCGGGGGCGTTGGAGAGGGAGCTGAGAAGCAACGAGGTCCAGCTTCGTTCAAAAGACATTGCATCAGAGACTTCTGCTACACTTTACTGTCTCTTATCAGGATCTGGGGAAGGAAAGTTACAGAGGTCCATTGAGAAATGCTGTTCAGAACCCAAGATAATCAGCTACTTTTTCAGTAATTAGTAGGCATTACCTGGACAGTATGGTCATATACAAAGACACATATTTAGGCTGGGCAGGGAATGAAGAGCAGAGATGATTCTTATCTAAACACAAGAGGAACACAACAGTGCAGGCCCAGCAGTCTTGTGTTACAGAGAAGCAAATGCTGCACTAGTGTCTGTGCAGAAAAGGAGACTCTAATTTCCTCCCTTTTTTTCTCCTTCTATTCTTTCTCTTACTGTCACTATAGTTGCACCAATTTTCATTTACTTTCCACATCTTATAGCTGGACATCACGTATGCCAAAGGTGACAAAATGTGATTCAACAAGTATTACAAATATAGCAAGCAGATTTCTCTATAATGTTTGCTAAGATATTTTCTGCTTTCATTTCTTTACCTTACATTAAAGAATAAATGTACACCTTCAATTCACCAACATATTCAAATACTGGAAAGCTACATAGGGCAGTAGTACACATTCACAGAAAGATACAAGAGTGTCAGCAGAGACATTAAGCCAACAGAAATGGAATGCAAATCAATAAACTTTGATAATAAATAGTCATCACAATGCCTCTCTGTTAACATCACTAGTGTTACATCAGTTTTCACTGTCTGGCTGTAGATTCTTGGCAATTTCACAGGATGCTACTTGGAAGCTGACCTTCTTCACGAAGTCAAACAGAAACAAGTACTCAATATGAAATATGAAGAGACTCTGCAAAGGACTCTGGCTAATTTATTGCCCTACCATATATTCTTTTGTCAGCTACATCCAGATGATTTTTTTCATGCCAGAATACTTTTAGGGGTTTTTTGGTGTGCATTCTTTTTCACGCTGACATTTATGAAGACAACTCAATTTTAATTTCACCTTACACTATGTAATCTAAGACCTAACTTAAGGTTCCAAAAATAAACAGATCAATCACAGAACATGTACATGTGACACTTAAAATGCATTTCCTATGTGTTGGGTTTTTGTTTTTTTTTTATTTTCCCTTTAGTTACACTTGCAAATGAGTCTATGTGAATACAAACATTATAGATTGGAAGCTGCCAGCCAAATTTCAGTCTTAGCAATAGTCATCAGAGGTGATTGTACCCATATTTACTAGGTTTCAGAAAACTGGAAAATGTTTTAACATCACCCAGCTATGTGTTGGGACTTTCTTTTCGCAAAGTATAATGATCTGAGTATTTGTAGTTTTAATGACTATCATTTTAGGAAGACAAGTGACTGAGCAACACTGTAAAACTCTGATTGTTAACTCTACTAATAGAGAAAAGATGACTGTAAGAACTCTAGTATCAGCATTGGAAAGGAGAAAGGTTTTGTTATATTTTTTTTTGCACTTTTTCCCACCTCCAAAGCCACAATTTTGGTTTATTTCTTAGCCCTAGCTACCAGCCACACTGCTAGAATAGTAAGAGATCAAAATCAGATTAGCATCCAAACACAATGGTTGCTGTATAAATGCAAAGATAACACAATTTAACAAAGGTGTACCTCTACAAGACAGAAGGAGCACAAACAAATAAGCAAAAGGGAAAGAATTCTTTCTTTTCGGAAAAAAAATAAAAAAAATTAAAAAAGCAATTTAACTGTCCTAACACTTAAGAACAGTTTGAGAGGCTTATTGATGTGTGCAGGTGTAGCCAATACTATTCTGCCTGAATTGTCCATTAAATGGATTTGCTACAATGGAGGACTGATTTGTTTGTGGACAATCTCATTCCAATTTCCATGAAAGCCTTTTGGATCTCAGTTGTGTTCTGCCCAGCCAGCATAAAGAACTGACAGGGATGTTCTCCCTTGTATGAACCTGATTTCTTCAGTCTCACTGAAACTTAATGGCATCTTGTGTTTACAC
Source organism: Margarornis squamiger (assembly GCA_035222235.1). Taxonomy (NCBI): domain Eukaryota; kingdom Metazoa; phylum Chordata; class Aves; order Passeriformes; family Furnariidae; genus Margarornis; species Margarornis squamiger. The sequence goes on from JAWWTY010000077.1 coordinate 74,788,194, forward strand.
AACATTAGCAAAATAGCTACCAGACTTTCTCTTACCATTTTCAAGAAACTGCATTTTTGAAAACAGGTTAAGTAACAAGACATTTCTTACTGAGGTTTAGTTATGCCCACTGTGGAGGTTTGGGTTGGCTCCCTGCCAAACCCAGCTGCCAGTCACACAGATTCCCCCCTCCTGAGAGATAAGGAAAAAAAGTACCCAAAGACAATTGTAATAAAAGTGTATATATATATATATATATTCACATATATTACAATTATATACAATCAAACACTGTGAATCTACAACACAAGAATCCCAAACAACTCCAAAAGGGAAAAGGGGGGAAAGGGAAATGGGACAAAAATGGGTAAAAACAAACAAAACAGATACACATGCCCATAAACTCAGGGAAAAGCTCAATAAGTAACTAACAATCAAATCTCACCAAACTTCCCTCAAGAGAAGCAGTAGAAATCTCCACCTCCATACGGCTGGGACACCAGCTTCTCAGACAGGCCTCAGCTCATATAGATCAGAGCTAAGCTGACACAGAGACCTGATGTCCTCCCCAGCAGACGAAAGGAAGAGAGAGAGAAGTCTTCCTCCTTGGTCTTATATACAGCTGATTACGTAAAGGAATAGTGTGGAATACTTCCTTAGTTATGACCCTGTTACCAGGGAAGGCCTAGACCAAAACCAAGAAAACTAAACCACCACACCCACCAAAATGGAAATGAAAATGTAATTTGTTGAAATATTTTTCTCACAAGCAGAAAAAAAGCATTTTCTGCAACCAGTATTTTGGGAGTTAGCCATAGCAATTCTGTCTGTGAGGAGAAAAAGAGCTTGCTAATGGGAAAAGAAGACAAGGGTTAAGGAGATGTTCATACTTTGGTTTCTTTTGTTGTTTTTTTTAACACGTACCTCCATTAATGCTAGGACTGGGGGTCATATTATTCAATAGCGAGCCAGTACAGTTAGGCTTAGTCCAGCACTATCCAGCCTGGCTCTAGGACCAGACTTCCTCAGAATACTAACATCAAGAAATATGGACAACCTTAAACTCACTAGACATCACAGTCAATATGGATGGGTGGAAAGGGGGAAAAGGATATACACATGGGGCTGAATACTGTGGCTATAAATTATTTCAACAGATAAGAGACAGAAAGGCTTCAGAAGTGATGTACTTCAGTGGCACTTAATCCACTACTACAATATTAGATAGAGCTTTCTTGTGACAGCTGCTGCTTAGCAACAACCCTGCTATCTTCCCTGCTACCAAGGGAAGAGTAGAGGCATGGGGGGAATACAACTCATAAAACAATATCCCTTGTCTTGTTTAGAACAAGTACATTCTCAGAAGAACACACAAGGCTTAATTTAGTTGAGTTTGTGTTTGAGCAAAAGAGAATGCGTGTATGTGTGTTAATTCTCACACACATAACTACCTCCACCATTTGGAAACCCATTTAGTCCTGCATGAGGAAATATATGAACTGAATAAAAACAGTGTAAAAAATTCCTGTCTTGTAGTCTCCTTTGCCCTTCCTCTTTGCTAGTCTTGAAGAGGACGTGTTATTTGCCTCTGACTAGCCATCACAAACATCTCCTCATCAACCTCACATCAACCTTGATGAACTCTGCCAGCATCTCATTTGCTACCATAGGTGTAGGTTCTACTTGTTGGGGTACTCTAGTCCTTTCTCCTACTGATGAGACTTCCCCAAAGCCTCTGTCACATGACTCGGCGACCGAGCCAGACTGAGAGTACAACTTTACAGTAAAAATGAAAGCAAAGAAATCGGCACCTAGACATTTTCCATTTTCTTCATCCCTATGTCCCTTACCTCATGAGGAGAGGGTACAGTTGTTACCTATTTTTTGCCAGTGCATGGGGCAATACAATAACTAGGGTACTGAAGCCTGGTTGGCTGTTAAGCACTAAATGGTTCCTTGTTAACTCATGGACTTCCAGCAAAATAAAATATGATCTTTGATAGTGTGATAGTTTAATTTTTTATCAAAGTGAACTAATGTCAAGGACAGAAATGTGATATTTCTTTTGTTAACCCATCCATTCCAGATCAGAAAACCAAAACTGGACTTCCTGGTATGTAAAATGAAAGGGTACTTGCCTGTCACACTTCAACATTTTAGCTGCTTCTAGAAGGACCAGGAAAGGTATTCTTCCCACCTTCTACATTTAAAATTGTCATGTAAACTTATTCAAGTGAGTAGGAGAGGATCAGAGAAGCCATTCCTCATCTTCTTATGAACAATGAGGTGTTTAACATGGCTGGATGAAGGACCAGGAAATGCTATGCATATGCTATAATGTATGAATAAGTCTGCGCCATAAGATTGGTAGTAACACCTCTCACATTGTCCTGCTCAAGGAGAGCCTGACCAATAGCTTTGGAGTCAGATAAAAATTCTTCTCCAACTTAAACCTGAATCAACCAAAGCCATAAAGACTTCTCAATTTTCATAGAGTTGCAGAATCATAGAATGCTCTTGATGGGAAGAGACTTTAAAGATTATATAGTTACAATCCCAATACTGTGGGCAAGTACACCTTCCTCCGGACCCTTTTGCTCTAAGCTGCATCCAGCCTGGCCTCAAACACTTACAGAGGTGGGGAGTACACAACTTTTCTGGACAACCTGTTCTAGTGCCTCACCACCCTCACAGTAAAGAATTTCTTCCTAACATCTAAGCTAAATCTACCCTCCTTCAATTTAAGGCCATTTGGTCTTGTTCTATCACTACATGCCCTTGTGAAAAGTCCATCTCTAACCTTCTTGTAAGTGCCTTTCACTGCAACATCATTTGGATCTGCCCAGTGTTTTTACTGGGTCTGTCTCATTTAACGTATTTATTACTCTTGCTGACACTGGCGACGTCTGTCCTTCCACTGCGCCACCTGCTGTCAAAAGCACTAAGGCTTCTGATAGGCTCTGAAACAACCTGATGCAACTTCATGCTAGGCTCATTGCTAGCATTGCTTTAGGTCAAGAAAACATATCTCTGACTGAGGGAACTGTGGTTTTTTGTCATCAGCAGGGAGACACACAGTTGTTAAATACTGTTGAACTCTTCCTGGGAGTGTAAGCTTCTGCACAAGATGGAATAAACTGAGTAAAAAAGTAACTGGAAGATGTGTGTTGAGCAAGTGGGAAATAGAAGATGCCAAGCTATCTAGGAGTGTGGGTACATGTCATTGAGAGCACTATCATTCTGAAGTAGTACCAGTGAAACATGAAATTTGGCTTATGACTCAGCCATGTGTGTCCAAAAAATAATAGTAAGGCCAGCAGGAAGTAAATATTCCTTTATTTTTCTGCCACGACAACAAATTCTTGAATGTACTCAATTCCTTGTCAAAGAGCAATTCAACACACAGTTCAATAAACCTGCCTCTTACTAAACATTATCAAAAGAATATAGCTCTTAAAAGAAGTTCACCAGGCAAGAAACATTTTTTTCAAGACAGTGTTTAGGTCTTAATATTTTCTAAATCACACAGAGGAACACCTCTTCAACCTGAATAGAAAGTGCCTATTCACACTCTATGTTATCCTGCTGTCTTTCATCCTCCTTGAGTGCTGGTACAGTTGGCTTTGGCTGAGACCTTCCTAGAGAGGGGATGAGAAACCTGTTCTGATGTAGATTCATATTGAGGGGCCTGGGGCATCTAATTAGCTAACCAAATGGAAACCAGCATAAATACAAAAAGGAAATAGTAGGCAACTTAAAAATGAGCCTGGAATACAGCTAAAAATTAAACCCATGATGTCTTAATTCAGATCCTAATGTGCAAGCAACAGTCCAACCCTCTCCTTCCTACTGCAATGAAATAAAATGACAACAGGTATGAAGAAACCTATTATACACATGTCCCATATAATACACCCTGCCTTATTTCTTCTTTTTAAAGGGAGTGTATATTTGCTGTGAAAAGCATCACAGCAAAGAAAAACTCAAGGACTGGATTATGAATTTCATCCTGTATTGAGGGAAATGTTCCTTTTTGCTTATTACATAACCTCTGCAAAAAGAGTACAAAAAAATTATTAATTTGGCTGGCTCTTTTCCAACAGTTTTGTATCTTAAAATACTTATTCTTGAAGAGCTCTTTAGTAAAGTCCAGCTGAAAACCACTCACATCCATTCCACCATCTACTACCTGGTTCAGAGAGGGGTGACTATGGTGGTGCTAGTTAGATGGCCAGATTAGCTGATCTTTCAAAGACAAGGAGGTCCTGCAGAAAGACCTCAACAAATTAGAGGACTGGGCAGTCACCAGCCATATGAAATTCAACAAGGGGAAGTGCCAGATTCTCCACCTGGGATGGGGCAACCCTGCATATTTGTGCAGACTGGGGAACAAGAGGCTGGAGAGCAGTGCCATGGAAAGGGATCTGGTTGTTCTGGTCAATGGCAAGTTGAGTAGGAGCCAGCAGTGCCCTGGCAGCCAGGAGGGCCAACTGTGTCCTGGGGGTGCTTCACTCAAAGCATCGCCAGCCAGTCAAGACAGAGGAGTGTCCCACTCTTCTCTGCACTGGGGTGGCCTCACTTTGAATTTGTGCGTAGTTTTGGTACAATAATGTAAGAAAGGTATTAAGCTGCTAGAGATCATCTAGAGAAGCACAACAAAGATGGTTAAGAGTCTTGAGGAGAAGCCGTATGAGGAGTAGCTGAGGTCACTTGTTCACCTGTTCAGCCTGGAGAAGAGGAGACTGAGGGGAGACCTCACTGCAGTTAACACAATTTCCTTGAGGGGACGGGACTGAAGTTGTCTCAGAGGGTTGTTGGGTGGTGGAATAGGCTTCCCAGGGAAGCGATCACAGAAGCAAGCCTGCCAGAGTTCAAGAAGCATTTGAATGATACTTAAGACCATGGTGTGTGACTCTTGGGGATGGTCCTGTGTAGGGCTAAGGGTTGGACTCAATGATCCTTATGGGTCCTTTCCAACTCAACCTGTTCTGTGATTCTATGATCTTGATCCTTAATGATGCAATGATAGAAAAAGACCAGCACTAGCTGCTTCTCATAAGCCCATGCTGACTGGACCTGATCACCTGGTTGTTCTGTATATGCCATGTGACGGCACTCAAGATCATCTGCTACATGACCTTCCCCAGCATCAAGGTCAGACTGAAAAGCGTGTAGTTCCCCATTCAGTTCCAAACCCCTTGCCATGGCCAGGGACATCTTTCACTACATCAGGTTGTATAAAGCCCCATCCAACCTGACCCTGAACACTTCCAAAGCTGGAACATCCCCAGTGTCTCTAGGCAATCTTTTCCAGTGGCTCACCACTCTCAGAATAAAAAAAAATAATTTGTAATTATATTCAATCTTAACCTGCCCTGCCTCAGTTTAAAACAGTTGTGACTTGTCCTGTCAATGTAGGCTTTGGTAAGAAGTTTCTCTCCATCTTTCTTATCAGACTCTATTAAGTATTCAAAGGCTGCAAGGAGGTCTCCCTGGAACCTTCACTGCACCAGGCTGAACAACTCAGCTCTCTCAGTCTTTCTTTATAAAGATGTATTCCATCCCTGTTATTATTTTTTTGGGCCTCCTCTAGACCCATTCCAACAGGTCTTTCCTGTACTGAGGACCCCAGAGCTGGATGCAGCACTCCAGATGGGGTCTCATGAGACCAAAGGGGGAGAATCACCTCCCTTAACCTGCTTTCTAAGTGTTTTTTTGTTTGTTTGTTTGGGAGTGTTTTTGCATTTTGTTTTTGTTTTGGGGTTTTTTTGGAGGGTTTGTGTGTTTTGTTTTGTTTTTTTTTTATGCAACCCAGAATACATTTGGCTTTCTGGGATGCAAGTATACATTGCCAGCTCATGTCTGGTTTTTTTATCTACAGATATCCTCAAGTCTTTCTCTGCAGAATAACTCTCAATTCATACATCATCCAGTCTATATTGTTGTGGCAGATTTCCCTGACCCAGCAGGCTCAGGGCCTTTAGTTTGGCCTTGTGAAACATCATCAGGTTCACACAGGCCCAGGCCTCAAGCCTGCGAACATGACTCTGTAAGGCATCCCTTTCCTCTACTGTATCAATTGCACAACTCAGTTTGGTTTTATTCAAACACCATAAATAATATTCTTTTGCTGGTGTCTTTATTCTGCACTCATCTTTTCTACTGAATCTCAATATAAGTGATTTTTTTCCAGCTAGAAGAAAAAATAAGCTTCATGACCACCTTCTAGTCCTTGATAACTTGATGACTAATTGTCTGTGCATTCCAGAGTAAGAATTATAAGAAAGCATTATCTTTGAGGCAAAGCAGAATAACATGTTTCTGCAAAACAGGGTAACTGACATTTTTTTTTTTTTTTATATACATAACCTTTTCAGAAAAAAACAACCAACCAAACAAAACCCCACCACTTTTATTTACCAGCTTTATTAGAATTAAAACAGATTAAATCAACTTCTTGTTTATATATCACCTATCATGGAAAAAGCTCCCACAGAAGTTTATAGATTTGGTTACATAATAAGATTCTTTTGTGAGCTATTCTGTCCCTCAAATTCCTTGTGTAAAACTGTCGGTGATAATGTTAACCTTTCCTCTATTCTTCAAGTAACATGACCATTAAACAACATTGTGATCTGGACAAACTTCTGAGAATCATAAGACTCAACTAAAGGGCATAAGACTCGGAGATCTTGTGATCAGATCCACCAACACAAAAATGAAGTAACCTTATTTGTTTATTTTTACACCATCAAATCTATTATATTGACCAGCATATCTAGAATGAGACAATTCAAGTATAATGAACCTTAATTATATAGAATATATAGAAAAAAAAATATGGTGGTTTTATTTTTACCTTGCTCACTCTGTTTTATCTCTCTTGATTATTTCATAACACAAAAATATCTATAATGAATGAATGGATACATAATAAAGAATTTTTGTCTCCATGAGAAGGTATTTTAAAAATAATTTCATGTTGTTTGTATTGTTTCATTATCAAAAATACAGCAAAGCTAGAAACATAATTTCCTTAAGCCCTTGTGACTTCATTTTTTTGTCTTTAACTTTACAAAACATAATCTGGAATATCAATTAGTAAATCAGAGACTAGCACATTAAAATTTACTATTCATTTAGGATTGGTAATATGTAGCACATGTTTCACATTTTAAGTTCAACCTTTATTATTTAGGGTTGAGAAATTCTGTGAAAAAACACATGTAGATAGTTGTGGCTTTAACAACAAAATATGGTTAATTTGGTACAAATTTATATAAAATATTTTAACTCACAGAAAAACATATTTAAGATGAAAAAAAAAGTGATTGTGCAGGTATAATTGCAGCCAGGGAAGAGAGGAGTGAGAATACGTGAAAGGAGCAATCATATTGACACCAAAGTCAGTACAGAAGGAGGGGGAGGAGGTGCTTCAGGTGCCTGAGCTGAAATTTCCCTTCAGCACATGGTGCAGACCATGGTGAAGCAGGATGTCCTCCTGCAGTACATGGAGGAGCACAGGGACACCTGCAGCCTGAGGAAGAGACCCGCATTGGAGCAAACAGATGCTCGAGAGAGAGCTGTGAACCTGTGGGAAACCCATGCTGGATCAGGCTCCTGGCAGGGACCTGAAGACCTGTGGAGAGAGGACCCCAAGCTAGGGCAAGTTTTCTCTTAGGACTCATGACCCTGTGTGGGGGGGCCCATGCTGGAGCAGGCTGTGCCTGAAGGACTGCATCCCATGGAAGACTGATCTACATCAGAGAAGTTTGTCTTCTGTGGGAGAGACCCCACACGAGCAGTGGAAAGACTCTTCTCTCTGAGCAAAGGCAAGAAAACTGTGCAATGAACTGAGAGCAACCTCCATCCCGCTGTCTTCCTGTACCATTAGGGGGATGAGAGATAGAGCTGGAAAGGAGGAAGGGGTGGGGGGAAGGTGTGTTTAAAATTTATTTTGCTTCGCATTATTCTACTCTGATTTTGTTAGTAATAAATTCAATTAATATTCCCAATTCAAACCATTTTTGCCTATGACAGTATTTGATGAGTGGTCTCTCCTAGACCTTATGTCAGCCAGTGAACTCTTCATTATATTTTTCTCTACCCTGTTCAGTTTGGAAGGGGAGTGATAGAGCAGATTTGTGTGGGGCACATATTTGCACAATAAACTGTAAAAGAATGCATAAAATGAAATGTAAAGTTGATTGAGTTGAAAGAGTTCTCAAAAATAAATATATCTTTACTTTTTCCCAAATGCTCTTAAAACAGATTTCAGAATATTTTCATACTTACTACTTGATTAAAATCTAACATAATTTTTAAGCATTAAAAATAATCAATATTACAATGCAGATTTTGAATAAAGCAAGTCAAAGTCCTATGTTTGCCCTGAAGTTATGTGAAAGCATCCATGCGAATGCCATGAAGCCCCGTCCGGGAACATTTATGCTAAATATTAAGAAAAAGTTCTTCACCCAGAGGGTGACTGGGCACCAAAATGGGCTCCCCAGGGAAATGATCACATCATCAAGCCTGCCAGAGTTCAAGATGTGTCTGGACAATGCTGTCAGGCAAATGGTGTGATACTTGGGGCTGTCTTATGCAAGGTCAAAAGTTGGACTTTGATGCCTTGTAGGTCCCTTCTAACTCAGGATACTCTATGATTCTGTTACCCTACATTAGTTGCCTCCACACTCACTTGCGTCCCATTGCAGTTTCTGAGTGTCCAATATTCTTTCAATTGCAGAAGGTCAATTATTATATGAATAAAGTAAACTAACCATCCTTACAAAACAATTTCATCTTTTCTCAACTGAAAAACAGTATTGCAAATAGTCAGGTAAGGATGATGCTGTTGGAAGTGGGCATGCTCTGAGTCAACTCAGATTTCCCCTCTCTTCCTGTAAAAGTGATGGAAAACATAGCCATATACTGCTGTAATGTTTTTTTACATTAATCAATCACAACCACAAATCTGTTATAAAAAATGGAGAGAAATTCACAGTCTATAGGCAGCTTCCTCTGTCAGTGAAAGCATCTAATTCCACCAGTAAAGGCTTAGGTAATTTGCTCAGGAAGCATACTGTGTTTAACGTTGTTATTCTGATGCCTTACAGTCCATTAAGGCATGAATGATACAGCTTTTTATAGTTCTTTTGTGGTTTGTCTCAGGGCAGAGGTGGGGTATACGGGAAGACTAGCCACTACATAGATAATGTGAGCTCAGATTTTTATACTGATTGCTGTTCTGCCCACCCTACATACTTGACATGCAACCTGAAGTTCTGATCTGCTTATGAGAAGGCTGAAGCACTAAGGAAGACATAAAATAGTAGCTACCACAGCTTTTTCTGAACAGTTAATACCGTAGGTGATTAGAGTATATCTCTTTGTAAGAACTTGAAGAGCAGTTTGCTTGTTCCCATAGTATAATAGAATTTTTCAGCTGTTATACCACCTGTCCAGCTGACTGCTTTCAAAGCTGTATTACAAAGCCTTAAATATATAGAAGGCTTTATTATCACAATAGTTTGAAAACACATGAATAGACAGCAAGCACACATGTGTTTAGAATACTCTCACACACATTTTGTATTTATATACACAGATGACAAACAAAAACACACATAGGCATGCATTATATTTATAGAAATAATTTTCCAAACCAATGTAGAAAAAAAAAAAAAAAATCCCATTATTTTGTACATCTGGCATATGCATTGTCCTTCATGAATAAATATGCAATTATAGAAAAATCTAAGTGTCACATCATACCCTATTTAGGCTTTTTTTTATTTTAATGAATAAAAATGAATAGTTTTTGTTGTTGCAATGGGTTTATAATTGAAATACTGTCTGTTCATCTGGATATCAATAAAGATGACAATGCAGATATCATTGTTTTATTTATTTATTTTTAATGCAAGAATTGCACAATACTTTCTGCCAGATTTTCAGACTTGACAGCTGCCTGAAGGAAGATCTTCAGATATTTTATCCTCTTTTCTTATGAATTTAAATTTTCAGCACAACTGCTTGGCATTCTACCAATGAAAAATGCTAATTCTATGAAAGAGAAAGAGAGAAAGTAATGAATTATGGACATTGAAAATTACATGTGCTGTGCCTGCTAAAAGAATTTTTAGGAAATTTTTAAGTCACTGAGTTTTCCATTGTGAGAATCACATAATGTAGAGAATTCAGTTTTTACATATTTATTTCTGTACATCAGCCTAATGACAAGTAATAGAAAAAAAAAAGCATTACTCTTAAAAGCAAACTAACAAAAAAACAACAAAAAAAACCCCAAAACATACAATGGTGACTTAAAAAAAATAACAAGGAATTTCAAAAGTTTGCTACATAACGGTATCTCACTGATGAGCTTTGTCACACAGTTTAATTTCATTCTGACAACTTTTACATTGTTTGTCATTGAAAAGAATAGCTGGCATGTTTTATTTAACCTTAATGCAAGATGTCAGACTTCTGCAAAAGTTATGAAGAAAGACAAGTTCAATGGAACAGGCCCACTATTTGTACACATAATAGTTTCTAGTACCCTCTTGTCCTCATTCCTAATAAAGCATAAGCCTTAACCTTCTCCTTGACAGGTTTTAAATTTAAAACGTGCAACCTCACATCAAGGCTATCAGTCAGCCTTAAAATTCTACTGCTCCTCATAAACCATATGAATGACTATGTTCTCATTTCTTATGTCAACAGAAGCCTTCCCTTGAATATCAAGCCTTGAACCAAATCTGAGATCAACATTTATTTTGCTTCTTATGTCCACTCTCTCACAATCATTTCTCCAGTCAATAGGCTTCTGGCATGAATTAGGTGGTAATATCTGTAATACAGCAGCCAAAAATGTTCCTTTAAAAATTTACTCCTGTTGTGATTGTAAGCATTAATCAAGATTCCTCCAAATAAATCATGCTATCCACATTAAAATCAGGATTTGCACAGCCTTACATTCTCAACAAAATATAACAGTATTTAAAATGTCCAAATACAAATGCAAATTTGACATTTACTCATTTCAGCCTCAGCTGAAATGTGATCCTGATTTTCTTCTGTACTTATTGGATAGGCTATTCCTGGGAAGTGTCCTGTACCCTTGAAAACTTTCCTTTATGATAATAAATTCCAAGTTCAGTGAATTCTTTCTTCCAGTATTCTAATACATTAGTGCAGCTTCTCCTAGTAGTTCATGTATGCAAGCTTCCAAGGAAGTCTGTGGTAATTGTAGTCATTTGACATTAATTTAAGATCACTAGCCTATCTTAAATAGTGTAAAACTAACAGAAGTTTAATGAGAACATATAGGAAGGAAGATGCCCATTCCCACTGGTTTCACCATGCCAAATTCCAGTCTACAAACAATAACTAGTAATTTGTACAGAAATATAAGGCAAGTGAGAAAAGACTGCTCGTTCCACGAGTTCTTGTAGTCCCACTGTTTGATCTAGCAACTTCACTCAGTAAAAACAGGTCAACACTTACTACTGGGGAACTGAGGTAAGATAAGCAAATGAATTGCTTTTCACTCTTTTTATCATCCCTATTTGATGCTGCTTCCAATATGGCAGATGGTACTGCCACTTCCTCACCATTTGCTGTCTGATAATTTACACAGGGAATAGCACATTTCAGAAAGCTTTGATTTTTTTAATCCCAGTGAAAGCAGCACTTAAATTTCCTGTGATATATCCGTGTTGACTCAAGCATTCCAAAACCAGTGGTTTGGTTTTACAGCAGCAGTCAGAGAATACACCCACTTTTACAGTATATTTTAAAAAGATTCTGATGAACTCAGAAGAAGGGAAATTTATTGTTACTGAGACATGAATATAAAATAGACCAAAAAGAAAAAAAATCAAGAAAAAGGCAAGGCAGAATGTATCCATTCCTTTATGCGTATCCAGTTTAGAGAATGCTCAGTGTATTCCTTCAGCTGCGCAAGACACTTGAGATTAGAGTAGGCTCAAAAACAACAGAAAAAAATAGAAAATCTTAATCTAAAATACATATCATTCTAGAAAGTCCTTCCAATGCAGATCTCAACAAAAATCACCACAGAAAATTTATGTCTTTCCTCGCCTTTTCAACTTGATTTTAAAACTCAAAATAAAATACATCTGCTTACTGCTTTGATAGAAGATTCAAACTTGTTATCTACAGATTTTATTCTTATTTCCTTCTATGTAAAATGGAATAAAAACAATAAAAGGGAAAGAAACATTACAGAAATAAAAAGACAATATGAGGCACAGAGCAAATATATTACTGTTCACTTTGTTATGTTCCAAGAGTGAGTGTTATTCTTGTTATACCTTATCTGAGTTGTGGCTTAGTGTGTAACTTTCTTATTTTATGCCTCTGACTGTCCCTTGTAAGAATAGGAATGCTTACAACAGCCAAGCAACATTCATGACAAGAAAAAACAAAATTCCAGTGAACCAGTACAAAGTTATAAATCACAAACTGAGTCACACAAATTATATTTTCACACTTCCGTTCAGAAATAAATGCAATAGAATTATGCTAGGAATATAAAAGAAAAAAAAATAAAAAAAATACAAAAAAACATTTGTAATGAAAACAAGTTAGAAAAGCCTTTCATTTTCCCCTACCTGGAAGAACTGTATCACATGCCAAGATCAACAAGCAGAACTCGTTGATTTAAAAAAGTAGACTCAGAAAAGAAGATAGATTGTCAACTATTAAGAACTCAGTAAATCTGTATTCCTACAATGTGAGGGAGACAATTATCTTTCTATGCAATTTATTAGAACTTCAGAGATATGAAGTTGAATTATTCCTGCATGTAGTTTTGTAAGGCAACAGAATTACTTATTTCACTCTACTATGATAGCTCAATTTTATTTCTCTAGAACAAAAAAACAAGGCTTTTTAGACTTTCTTATCTTGTGCATTCTAAAAGAAATATTCAAGTCTAATCACCTTTCCATTTTGTAAAGATAGCATATGATACAATTAAAAATATGATGTAACAGAAGCACAGCCTAAAAATTCGAACTCTACCCTATTAAAAAAAGAAATAAACCAAACCAAAACAAAACAAAAAACCAAACAAACCAAAACGAAAGTATGCTACTCATAGACAAAGGTCTATTTAACTTGAGGAAAAAAAAAAAAAAAACCAACCAAAAAACAAGTCTCCATTTCCATTCAAGTTGGGGTTGAATAATAACTTCTAATAAGGAATTTTAATTTTTTTTAATTTAATTAAGACTTCTAAGATTTTACAGAGAAATCTCCAAACCATTGATTCCAAACTGGTTGGTTTTGGAAACGCTACTAAGATTTTTTTCCTATGGAAATGATTTTATATACAATGAAGAAGTCAATTGGAGAGAAACTGTGAAGTTTACCTGGACATCTTGAAAAAAGGTGGGGTGGATCGCATAACAATTCACGTAGACATTAAAAGTTAGACTAAATCAGATTGTTCCTGTGCTTTCTTTAAAGACACCAGTGAAAAAACATTCACCAGGACATTTCATCTTATGTATAGAAGGTGCTTAGAATAAGACAAATTCTCAGCAACAGCTCAGTTTCTCTCTCCTGAAAACGAAGAGAGCCAAAACACCTGGACTCAAGACAACTGAGTTAAAAAACTTCCATTTGGCAATCAATGTCTCACTTCTCATTTCTTCATTATATCAATTTATCAAAGTATAGAAATGGAGTTGGTAACAATTTGTGGCTTGCTTCAAAGCCATGCTGCTATGTACGGAATTTGTTTTCATTAAAAACGGAAAGCTATAAGACTAATTACAGGAAAAATTATTCTGTTACTAGTGCTTAAAGAAAATGGAAGGTTGTGTGTGCCATGACCACCACAGCCAGCTTTAAATCAAACTATTTGCTCTGTCCCAAACAATTTTACCTTCATATGTCAGACCTATTCACTTCCCTTTCTTCCCCATCTGAGATTTTGCCTCTGTTCTTGAGTCTTTATGCATTAATCCTCCTTCTGCCCAAACCTGCAGAATGGTGCAGGCACCACTGTGCTTCCTTATCTTTTTTTTTTTTTTTTTTTAATATACTTCAAAAAGAAGAAAATAAAGAAAAAGAAGAAAGTAAGGAGCAGAGAAACTGATCCATCAGTTTCAAATGAGACAATTCGGTTAAAAAAAAAAAAAAAAAAAATAGGGCTGCTGAGGAGATTTGTCCCTTGCTTCTCTCTTTCTATTCTATGTAAAGTCCTCCTGAGATGAAGCAAAAATATGTTTTCTTGCTTCTTCCAGTAGTCTTAAATGATTAATTCCCCATTTGCAGGTTACCCTAAGGAGATCATCAGTCATAATTCTTTTCTCCTTTAATAATATGAATCAGCAACCTCATCACACTTGCTGAAAATTTTATTTTCAAATGTAGAACCTGTGGTAACTTAACACAGTTTACTTACTCCATTTCAAAGGAATATTTTCTATTTTAATTTATGACACCTACAGCAAGAAGGGGAAAAGAGTGTTCCTTTGAGAAGAAACACCAGAATGTTACTGGACAGTGGTAAAGGTAAATGAAACCTAAGATTATGATTCCCTTTTCCAAAGTCTTGATCTAGGAGGGAAGTGGAGGTTGTGTCAGGGAACTGTAGCCACTTGTATTTGTGAAAACTATGATGAATGAAAATACATACATATCTTTGAGTTGTTTGGCATTATTATATGTGAGAATACATTGCTGTATGTTTCTACGTATTTTGGAAGAAGTGCCTCAAACTGCAGTAGGTATTACTTTCTATTGCACCCAGCAGGACTAGTACAATTAAGCTTAAAGTAGAACTTTTAAGGAATAATTAGTTGTGAGAAATGCTCATTGACAATTTTGGCAACTTTGTCACGGACAATTATTAAAGGAAATTTCCCCAACACTTGATGACCTCTAAAATGGATGACTTTAAGATAACTAGTCTGTGCTCATTTGTCTGGATGCATGCTATGCAGGTGAATTATTATAGCAGTGACTTGGGAAATTCATCTGTAATTGAAAAGTCCTTGAAAACACTTAAGATAATAACAAAAGTTCCCCTTACTACTAGTTAGAATAGTCACAAAATTATATGAAATTATTTGAAAACATGCCAAAAAAGTATACATTCAATGTCTAGAAAAATGTACAAATACTTAGCATGAAACCCTGAATAATGAAGGACTAGGTTTCTTGAGGAGATAACATGAAAGAGAAGACATTATGTCACTTCTCTAGATGAGTAAAAAATAAATAGACAAAATATATCGTTAAGAGGGGATTCTGAAACTATATGTAGGGAAAACATCCAGACTGGATTTTTTGAAAAAAAAAAAATAAAAAAAATAAAAAAATGACATGGTCCCCGTTACAAAAATATTAATTATCTTGGATGAGGAAAAGTGGGAGGGTCAGATGTCTGCTTGCTTGTTCACTTCATAGTACTCAATTTATCATGGTGAAAGGGATTGTATACAGAAGATTTGTTATATCACAGTGCATAGAAATTGATATGAAATCCCTATTCAAACCACTGCCAGTTCACTCCCAGCATGGCTTGAGACTGGAGGATCAGCACTGTGCAAGCTGTGTCCTTGACAAGCAGAGGGCTTGAGAATAATCAACAACTTCTCTCTGAACATCAGGATGACGCTCTACCAGAAATGCTTTAGTACCAAAGCCAAGAGCTTTTGGCTTCCCATTTTTGATGTCTTTTCTCCAATGTATCTGCAGAATGTGGCTATTCAGATGTTTATACTATTTATTTATCATTCAGTTACATGCTCTTTCACTGTCTCTCCACCTTTGTGCTCTCAGTTTCTCTTTTTCTTCTGTACTGGTAGAAATGCCTCTAATAATTCAGTTGGAAGACATAGTCTTAGTTGGATACCACAGAGAAAGCAAAGCAGATCTCTTGAAGGAATCGTAAGTACTGTGTGGTTGCTGAAGTCAGCATGATGCTAGGACTATACAAGAAGAAAGGAAATACTGAATAGAATGCTCAGGAGACTAGCACCCCCACCTTGGACTCCCCAAACCCACCCCACAAATACAACCCTACTCCCAAAAAAATCCCAGGCAAACAAAAATAACACACAAAATAAAAATAAGGACTGATAATGTTATATATTACTCGCATTTTATGACTCATAGGTACCAAATATGGATTTAGTCATATTTAGTCATTAGCTGCCTTTTTTAACGAGGTTGTGTTGTATTAGGTTGGAGGAACTCCAAATGTTCCTTCCAATCTCTCTGTGTTGTTTAGGGAAAAAGAGGTGGATGAATTTGGGATGAAGAAATGAAATTCAGAATGGGGAAAAAATGGAGGGTAAGGGAACCATCTAACTCTATTTTAGTTGTCAATAAATTAAATCAATATTGCCCAAGTAGAACCTGGTCAGCCCATGACAATTGCTAAGTGATCTTCCTGTCTTTATCTCAACCCATGAGCTCTTTTGTCTTGTTTTCTGCACCTGTCCTTCTGAGGAGGGGGAGTGAATAATTGACTGGGTGGGCATTTAGCTGTTAGGCTAAACCACTGCACCAGAAAATCCCATGCCCATGCTCAGCACACAGGAAAAGATGAAAGGTACTGAGTGCTATCAGTCTGAAAGACTTCAAAGAAATCAGCAATGTTTCAGCTCTGATAAAAACATCATTAAGAGCACTGGCAGCTCAGAAGAATCTTCTGGAAATGCAATGGACAGCACTGCATATAATAACTTTTCTGTCATTCTATAGTACAAATAGTCTTAACTATTACACTGAAAAATAGACACAGATTAATCTGTTTCAATACAGTCTTAAGAAAGAAACACAATAAGTTATTTTGGTATATGAAATAACACTCTTGCCTTGTACCTCTTCATCTCCTGGGTTCCTTCCAGCTCTTATCAATGCCTTTTACTTTTTGCAGCTATGAAGCTGGCACTTCTCTTTTCTTAAATGTATAATCCCATATTTGAAATGTTTCCAAACAAGATGCTTTAGAGAAATGCTTTTCTTCCTTTTGTTACTGCTCTGTAAGTTAAAAGGTTGCTGAATATAGACATTTGGGCAATGTCTGTGAAACAAATATTTACTTGCAAAAAAATACTATGTATTATTGGGAATTAAAAAAAAAAAAAAAAAAAAAAAACAAAAAAAAAAACAAACACCACATCTTTTTTTCATGGTAGGGGAATTTCAAGCCTCAGGCTTTATTGGAACAGACCAATGTAAATGAGGAAGCTGCTGAGAATAGCTGCTGAGAACATACGTCTCACTCTAACATATAGAAAAGAGTGGAAAAAGCCTACCCGTGCTGTTTAAATGCTTAGGTTGATTTCCTGTCCTTAGAAAAGGATAAAAAAAAGGACAGGCACATTTCCCTGGAAACAGATCCTTGTATGTTTCTAGGTTAGAAGAAAGACACTGGAAACATATATGCATCACTGAAATGGAAAGAAAGGATGGAAAAATGAAAAGAGAAAGTGCCTAGGACATGTCACTGGCTGCCAGCTGAACACTCCAAAGTCACAACTAAATCATATGTAACAGAAGACAGTAAAAAATATAATAAACATAAAAAAAGAGGAAGAGGTGGTAAAATAGTGAAAGAGAAAACATGGCTGCCTCATATAATTTCTGAATAGTTATCTACTGACTCACATTTTTCTGTTCCTCAAAAATACTGAGAGGGTTTTTTAAGAGACACAGTCAAGCATATTGCTTTTTGGACTAAATTACTGTTCAAATCTTTATTATTATAAAGAGAGACTATTATTCATATATTTCTCTATGATGTTAAGTATCTGAAAAAAAATCATGTAGTTGTGTGAAACTCTTATGAATAACACCTTGGGAATCTAGTGTTTCTAATATATTTCTATATTATATATGATCTAGAAAAATACATTTATGATGATGTATTGTATTTTTAGTAATATTGCATGATAAATATTACATAAATACATATTAAATATTAGTCTATATCTTCTATAACTGTTCATATTATTGAATTATTTTAATATACAATAATTATATTCTATGAACTATATATATAATATATAGTTCATGTATGAAAAATACAGTTACCTTAGCTCCAATTCAAAGATAAATCACATTTCTCTTTAAAGTCATGAAGTATTTTGATTGCTTTTCAAATAATGAACTCAGAACAATAAAAACAATTTATAAATGTGACAGGGTAGTACTACACTATGGATTTCCTCAAATACAAACACTGTAGTAGTGATTTCTCTGGGATAAAATCTGTGTATGATAAAGACTCTAGAAAACATGAAGACATGGTTATAAACATGAAGAGAAGCAGCAGACAAAGAGGACCTTATAAATACTGTGATCAAAGTCAGTAACTGCCTACTGCTTGCTTGATTGTTCGGCATTCCTGGGCGGGGGGGGAAAAAGCTTTTATACTTCTCAGACATACGCAGAATCACACAACAGGGCGTGACAACTCCTCTAACTTTTTTCACCCTTAAAAAAATGGCTCAGACTCTTGGGCCACCGATATTTATAATATAATTTATAATTCTCCTGCTATCCTCATTTTTCTACACAAATTACTGGAAAAAAACAAAAGGTGGGAAAAATTGCTTGTAAGTGGTGAATTCAATTACATATTTTACTGAGTTTATGTTAATTGACAGCACATCAAACTGCAATATTTTTTTTTTCTGTGAACATTTGTATAAACTAGAAGATTACATTAGAACTGGTAATGGAATTTTAACTACAGGAATATAAGAGAGCACAAGGGTGCATCTGCAGAACTGCAATACATTAAACATCCATTGTTGGTTTGTTGTTTTTTTTTTTTAATAAGAAGGAACACAGACACTAAATGCAAATGCAAGTAGGAAAAGGAATTTAATTAAGACACACTTCTTTTATATCAGTTAAAGATATACTATAAGTCAAATGGCTATACATGTGCTTGCAAAATGCCTTGTTAACAATTTGCTTCCTTGTGCTATCTATCGTTCCTCGTAACTATAGAGTTACATTTTTCTACACATAATTTCTCAGGCTTTTTAAGTTTGTTTATTACAGTAAACTGTTAATTGTGTACACACTGTTAACATACTCCTAGAAGCTGTGACTAGCTGTATGAAGAAAATCATACCAAATATGCATTAAAGTGATGATTTTGGATGACCAAGCCTCCAGAAGAGAGGAAACGTACCCACTGAGCAGCACTTAGCTAGTCTGGAATGCCATTCATAATACTGGCTGGCTTTTCAGGGTGCCTAACTCCACCCTTAAGGTCAGTTCTGCTGCATTTCCGTGAGCCACGGCACAGTCAGACTCCCAAAAGGCATTCAGGGTATTGCATATGCGGATAACTTGCTATGGTCAGACTTGTAGGCTGCCTACAGTAAATGATCATTGTGTTCTGTCCAGGTTTTGAAATTTGAAGATGTTTTCCCCAAATTTTTTTCTTGATCAGAGTAGCTGATATTATGTTGAATAGCCTACACAGTTTAAAGAAAAGGTTTATATTATAGAAAATTCAGATAAAGCTCTTCTTAGAGAAGATACATCTTCAAAGTAAATATCTACAGACCGATCTTCAACAAATATGATATTAAATGAGATAAATATTAACAGAATATTTAGGATTTCCTGTTGTTGAACACATCAGAACAAAAAGAGAGAGAGAGACAACAGAAATATCTGTGAAATCATGTACATTTCCACATCAACACAGTATATCTTACAGTCACAACCACTGGGAAAATAAATGGGTTTGCATTTAAAAGATCTACTGACAGTTTTATAATTTTAACCATATTTCTAATTATTTGCTTAATCACAAGAATAATAAAATAAGATTAACTTGCTTTTGTCTGTTTCTGTAAGGAAACAGGGAAAGTAATTTAACAAGAACAGAAGAGGCCACAAAAAGAACTATATTTTCATTTTGTTAGCATTTTAAATCACTGTTGCATTTTCAAGATTTCTGTCATATTTTTCTTGATGTGAAAAAATAGTGTCATTACGGGAAACAGTTTGACCTATAACAACAATTTTAGTAGATTAGACTAGATTCATTTAAACCTGGCATCCACTGGACATTTATTTGGAAAATAAAATTTTAGACTAAAAAAAAAAGCCTTTTACCATTTGGAAAAAAAAAAAAAAAAAAGAAATATCATGCCCTTAAACTTGTTTGTCCTTTCTAATTGCAGCTGGGTTTGGTTTGGTTTTTGCTTTGTTGTTTCTTTTATTGTTGGGTTTTTTTCTTCCTTAATTGTTATTGACAATTTGACATGTGTGCCATTGAATTTTGCAAGGATCTTCAAAAATGACTTTTTGATAAAATAGTTAGCATCATATGGCTGGAAGAAAAAAACCCGCTTTCCTAACAGAAGTATTGGTATCATATTCTCACAACTGAATGTTGTTTAAACAAGAAGGAAGACAAAGGCAACCTGTGACACAGCACATATTTGCTTATCAGCTACAGAAGTGCTGGATCAGATTCAATGAAGCAAATACTGGTGACCATAAGCTGTGTGTTTCTGGTCCTTTCGTGAGTTCAGGAGTGCAACACTGGATTTACTGTCCCAATCCATCAGATAGAATGAGACTTAGCTTCTTGAATACTCTTTGTGCAATGGGCTCTCTGCAATATGAAATTTTGATTATATGAAACTCAGCTACTGCAGATGTGAGAAGCTCATGCATGCTAATTCTGGAAAACATGCTTATATGTAAAGAGATAAGCTTACTAGTGAGGCAGATTGTTGGTTTAATGTATATCACTGTGAAAGCTGCCATAAACCACATTAGCAGAATGACATTTATTGGTATATGTCATGTCTGTCTAATGGTATTTACCAACACAGCAAGGATGGCAGAACCATGGCAAAAGCAGCACTAATCACAGGGCACAGTGTAGGAGTAAAGCATGACCAATTTCAAAATACCCTGCACGTTGTGGTAACTTGAGATCATTTGCAAATCTTCTTTCTGAAAATCTGGAAGGCAATGCCTTATTACCAGTTTTTACAAGTGGAGAGTAAAATTGCAAAGTCTTAGAAAGAAATGTTATCACCATCTAAAAAAATAAAAGAAAGGAGATAAACCACTTTCATTATATTTCTGATCACTCCCTCCCCTTTCTGCTCATGTTATTCCCTCATCCCACTAAAGAAATCAGTCAATTTGCCTTCTGAAAAGAAACAAAGATTTACAGCAATAGAGATGACTGGTCCTTAGGTTATAATGTATATCTATCTACAGCCAAGATATATCAGGCTCTCTCCAGTAAAAAGCCTGAATGCTCTCTACATTTGGTACTTTAAAACATCATTCGATGAGTAATTGACTTTTTCGTCAGAGTTCGTGCCCTGTTCAGTAGCTCCACAGAAACAAACCACCAGCAGCCACATGAGATCTTACTGAGTGAACAACAAATCTTTTCTGTCTTGCATATGCTTTTTACTCCCTTTTGTTGTCATGCTCTAGTTCATACCGCATGACTTGCACTGTTTGACACACAGTGTTAGTGCTGTTAAAGAGCAACCTGCCTTTCAGATTCCATCTGATTTAATACCACCCTTCTGAGCTGAGAGAGAACAGCAATAACATGGAGAGATAGTTTATCACATCTCAGATCACGCACAAAATTATTTTGGAGGTTGCCTAACAGTCAGTGAGATGTGCTGTCAAGGAGATAGACTAATAAAAGCTCTGACAATCCAGTTTGTTCTTGTCAATTTGAAATGTGCAGAGTATTGCTTTACTTCAAAGATACTATTACAAACTTATAAAATTGTTAGTCAATTATCTACAAAAATATATGAGTGCAGAAATCCAAAACCAGATTCTGGAAACCTACCAGCATATTTGGGAAAGTAAGGACTTTCAACACATTTCAGTTGTCTATTTATTACACCAGTAAGACAAGTTTCTGTGTCATAGGTGTCAAAAGATTATTCTTATTTTTAAAGGAGTGTTATATTTTTCATGAGCCACCATTTTTAAGGACAGAAGTAAAGGAATTTAATCATCACAAGGAACAGTAAATTTCATTTTGATTGTGTAGAGAAGTGGAAATTTTGACCAAAGTTTTCTCCTGTCATGTGCCTCTTACCTAACAAATTCTCCCTGTACTTTCAGTAGTGTTTTCTGCTCATTCAACT
This sequence comes from Margarornis squamiger, assembly GCA_035222235.1. NCBI lineage: Eukaryota > Metazoa > Chordata > Aves > Passeriformes > Furnariidae > Margarornis > Margarornis squamiger. The sequence continues at coordinate 74,810,336 of JAWWTY010000077.1, forward strand.
CCCTTGAGTTGTACAGCTTCATACTCCAAATACTTGCAAAGTAATACCCTAGACCTAGACATCCTCAGGTGAAGCACAATGCAGAAGACAAGTTTTTAACTGTAGACAAAGATTTATTTAATTTATCCCTCTAATGATGACATTTAAATTTCTGGCAATAAATGTTCAGCACAGCAATAGTGGCCACATATTTTACAGGAGAGCTGTCACCCTACCTCAACCCGGACCAGATCTTCTGCCAATGCAAAAAAAAAAAAAAAAAAAGAGATCAGTCAGGCAGTTCCCACTGACTGATATGGCCTGGACAGACAACAAAGAGAGAAAATGAATGATCAGTGGGTGGGGAACTGCTGTATTCCTGACTCTGTCATTCCCTTTCCAAAAATCTTGACCAAGGGCATGAACGTGCCACAGCGTATCCTGGAGGCAGCCTGTGGTCCTGTTCAGAATATGTATAGCTCTTTTACAACTTCTGAAACTCTAGTTTTAATATAGTGTGTGTGCAGACATGCTTATGAGGAGAAGGAGACAGACTGCTGAAAACTCCGATTTTGCTTGAGTAAAGATTTAGGGTAAAATTTTTAACTGGAGTAAAAACTTGTGAAAACCTTTTCTGGATGAAAAAGCACAGAAACAGCTGATCTTGTAAAGTTGGTTTTGGTCCTTTTTCCTGGGGCTCTACAATTACTAGATTTTTTTTTTCCCCATTAATGATTTTAATCATTAAGATTAGACTATTTAGAAATGGCAACTAAATTGTTCCAGCAGTCAAGGAAGGGTCTGCTATGACAAAACAGAGGTAAAGTACTCTCTTTTTATGGAATTTAATAAATTAGAATGCAGTGTCAATTATGGAGAGGCATAAAGACCTCTGATGTACAAAATTCAGAAAGCAGATATATCTGAACATTTTAAAATATAACATTGCTACTTTGGCATAATAGCAAACATAGTTGATGTGTTATTTATTTATTGATGAAGCCCATTCTAATGGGTTTCAAAATGACTGCTGTTAGATAAAATTTCAGAGGAGTGAATTATTTAATGTTCCTAAATGGCACACTTGACTACCTGCCACACTTTTGCAGTAAAACATCCAAAGGCAAATATACTACTCAATTATACCAGAATCAGCAAATGAGAAAGAAACCTTCATTTGATTTAAAAATATAAACTCCATGATGACAGAAACTGTATTTTGAACAGCAATATAATGACAAAGAATCATTACCTGAGTGTTAAAATAATCAAGTTTTAATATCAATAATGACAACAATAGCAATATGAATTATGGGAAAACTTCTCTTGTGGCTCAGATGTTGAGCATAGCAGGAGCTGAATACTTAGACATTATGCAGTGCAGCTCAGCTCTGAGATATATCAAGACTGAGATTCATAGCCATACAGTTATGATTAGATCCCATAATCCTCACTATTATGAGGGGACCTGAATGATATTACACAGGAGGATTAAAGCAATAAAGACTTTTAACAGTTCTGAGTCCCTTTTAAAGCACAAATTCATAAACAGCTTGATTGCTACAGCCAGATCTTAGCAACAGAAATCAAAGAGAATAATGGCCTACAAAGACAAAGTAGTAAGCTCAGCAGTAACAGATACAGCATGCAAAGCTAGTCAGCAGGATAAATGAGATTTTTAATATGTGAGCACCTCCTGTCACATATGGGGAGCTGGCACCTAGACACGCATGGAAAATGTCATACAGTATGTATAAAAATGACTCAATATTGACTCAAAAAAGCAGAAATTTTAATTTCTTTTATGTCATCAAAGATGGGTGGGTGAAAAGAGAGTCAGGAAATATGGAAAATATGAAAATATCTAAACGTCTTTTCAAGAAGTGAGGAAAATAAAGGTGAATGGAGGTGGCAGGGGAGGAGGCAGGGGAAGGTAGAGAAGAGGTGGAAAATTATCAGAACTGTGATGAGCTAGGAACAGAATGGATAAAGGAAGCAGGGCCAAGGTGAAATCAGCTCTGATAGACCAATTTTGTTGTTCAGTGCTCATGGAGACATTCAAATATTCATGGGGCCTCATAATATCTTTAAGGATTACCTCCTCTGCTTTGCTGACTCACTGATTTTCAGGACATGATTCAGTGATAAGTTTAAAGGAAATCTTTGTGGGTCAATATGAACCACAATTGGAAAAGTAAGTGCAAATCCCTCCATTGAGAAGCAGCAGATTGCAACAGCATGGTGGAATGCTCCCCCTTCCCATTCCCTCCCAGCCACGTGGTCACTGAGATGTCCCAGGAAAGAGACACACAGAGACCACAGGAGGGGAAAGCAGAGAGAGTTTATTCACATGGTCAAGGGTATTTAAAAGGCTCTGGGGATTTTGGTTGCAACCAATAAAAATCAAGGTTAACAACCAATGGGGAAAGGGTTAACAAAGGACCAATAAGGGGGGGAGAGAGTTCACATAATCCTACCAAGGCACATTCTTGCATACTAATTTAGGGAGATAAGGGTTTTCTCAAGGGGTCTTGGGAAGAAGAAAGTTGACTCAAGGGAAAAAAAAAAGGCAAAGAATCCATTTTACAATACAGTAAAAGCCTCAGTTTGTAAGGCATTATGGCTGGTTTCTTCATTTTCTTCAGAGACCCATTGCTACAGGAGACAATTCTAGTCCATTCTTGAGTTTATAAAGCATTTTATTTAACTGGCACAACTGGAAATCCAGATGCAACACAGAATGCAAGTATATGTGTCTGACACTGAGATCTATAGTCTCAGCTGATTTCCATCATGTTTTATTCTTTTTTTGACCTGGTCTTGGTTTTATGAAAAAGTCTAACATGGTTTTATGAAAATCTAACAATCTCCACTGTTTCTTTGAGCCCCAGATCATACTTTGAACTGTACTGACTCTTTTCAAATATTTGGTGTAATGAAATCACAGACTGTCTAGGACATTGTACCAGAAATAAGGGCAGTGTAAAACTTTGTAATTTTCAGATAAAAGCAGAAAGTTCAATGAATCCATAATAGAGTAATGGAAAGAATATTTACAGTGGAAAGCTACAATGAGGCTACTGCTTTCTTACAGGACTGTTTTATTCTTTTCTCTCCCCAGTGGAATCAGATGGAAAACGACAAATCTGACACAGTCAGCCCTAAGAAGTTTTGCTTTTACAACTACATATCCCACAGCTCATAAGCAAAAAGAGAGGGGGAAAGAAAGGAAGAAAGGGAGAAAGGGAGGAAAAAAAAGAGGAAGGAAGGAAGGAAGAAAGGAGGGAAGGCGGGAATGTGAGAAGGCGGGAGGGAGGGAGGGAGGGAGGGAGGAAGGAAGGAAGGAAGGACACAATAAGACAATTACATTCCAAGAGCCCAATGAAATATTTATTATATGCTGAAGCTAATGAATAGCACCATTCTTCTTAGCAGAGGCAATTTGTATGAATGGTGTTTCTTGTGCATTAAAATATCCTTGCATATGAATGATTATGGCACATACTAGCACTGAATGGTTTCATCCACTGCCACTGGACTGTTATGCATTATGAAGTTTTGTTAGAAAGTGAAATATACATAAAGATGCTTCACAGAAAGAGTAATAGCAAACAAGGTGAATTTGCGACCTTTCTAGTACTACTTGTCTGTGATGGAAGGAGAAAAGATTTGTCAGCAGGTGAGATGAAAAGATAACAGTCAGATACCAAATACTCCAATTTAGCAAGGTACCTACTTAGATTGGGAAGGATATTTCTCCCTGCAAGTCAACATGGATACACAAATTCTATGTCTCATTCCTCTCTTGTCTGGTCACAGCTACAATAGGAAAATAGAAAGATGAACCCCGTTAAGCTGACAGCAGGTACCTGTAACTATCACTGTTTACCTTGAGGATACTTACACTAATTCTCTGTTGAAAATTGACTGCCAGTTCACACTAGGTGAATCCACTGTAGTGTTTTGCCTTCTGCAGTGCTCTTGGTACTAAGAATAGTAGAAGTTTGCTAGAATTATTTGGGACAACATCAGCCAACCCACTTCATACCATCACATGAACCTCAGAGCAGTGAAATACTTCTCCTACTTTTCTAATTTTGGCTGCCACTAGTCTCCTCAAACTTCTTAGGCTTTTACCAGATGTGGCTCCTCACCACTTCTTAGGCAGTTCTGGGTCAATAAAGTTAATATGGAGAAATTATAACATGAGGATTGATTTTTATCTGTGATCTCATTCTCTCTACTACAGATATTTCAGAGATTGAACCATACATGCTAAAGACAAAACTGAATTAGAATTAGTCTATTCAATTACTTTTTCAAAATATTTTTTGGTGGAACTGTTCTCAACCACTTAAATGTACAATGAACAGTTTCAAAACATTTGCATGGAGTAAGCTTGTACTGAAGACACTTAAATTGAGTAAAGCATGCAATGATTCAAGAATGCTTCATAAAATGCATGAAACCAATTCTTGGTCTGTAAAAGCCGTGTGAGAGAAAGATATTACTGAGATCCTAAAGACCTAGAAGGTACCAAATGTGGAAATTATAGGGCAGGACTGCGTAGATAAATAATATCATCCCAGATCACTGGCTTGTGTCCAATAATTAATGAGAGAATAAATTGTTTGTATATCTAAGAGTTCTGCCTGGAGGCAGCTACAGGACTGACAACAAGAAGGAACAGGGCAAGATTTTAGGAGTCTCTTATCAATTCTAGCTGTAATCATCATTATAAGATTTTTGTGGTGGACTGAGATGAGACTGCATTTTTAATCTTATGATCAAGTACAACAGGAAGTAATTAGAGATCTAGTCACTGCATTAAGAAGCGTTTCATAGCCATATGCAAAGGTTAAACTGTGATGCCCTTCTGAAGACTTTCAGTTTTCTGAATGCCAAATAGCTAAAAATGTGGAATCATATACCTTTCAGAAGTGTTTTTTTAAGTTTGAGAAAAAACCAAAAAGGTAGAATGTTTTGAAAGGACATTCTTGTCCTTAGTATTTACCTTGCTGTCTTATAGTATCTAGAAGGTAAGTGAAAACAGAGGTTTTATTTTTTTTCCTATACATAGTAGAAAATCTTTAGTACCAATGAGGCTTGCCAGACTGGCAGCCTGGGAAAATAACTTCTGTACTAGCAAATCCAGAGAATAAACATTATATTACAAGCATTAATGCAAGCTCCCTTAGACTAACCCATCAGTTTGTCTCAATCCTGACCTGAAGGGGACTACCTCCAGAGAAGGAAAAATGTTCAGTCTCATTAAGCATGTATCTCAGCCTTTTTGTTAGAACTGCCAATCATTGTTATCAAAGTAATAGTGACGCCATTCAGGGTAACTGAAAACAGAATTATTAACAGAATTTAGATAAAGTAAGCTGCAAAATTGAGATTACAAAATAACTTTGTTACATTTTCTCATTTTCTATCTCCCAAATGTTTAAACAGTATTTGCCTTTCTGTGGAGTTGTTCACTTCTCATATTACTACTGCTCTAATAAAAAATCTCTGTTAAAAAGAGAGTAATTAGCTAGATAGTTCACTTAGAAAATGAAGTTTCACTATTCTAGAACTCCTGAGTCTTTGAAATCTGCTCCAGCAAGACTGATTTATAAAATCACTCTGGAAAACTAATTGACTTCTATTTAAGCTCACATTTTAAAGCTATCCAGGCTTCCCATTACTATTTTTCCTATTGGAAAGATACTCCAGACTGTCACTGCTCTTATAGCAAGGAAATGTCAAACTTTGAGGCAAAACAATTGCTGGTTTCCTCATGCATTTTTCTTTTCCAAACACCTTCCTTCAGTTTCACCAATAGTAGCCCTAATTTCCCTCACATATTTCTAGTTAGATTTGTATAACAGTATAGATAAGACCTGTTATCACAGCCTTTGTTATAAGATATTCTATTAGTCATAAATTATACAGAAAGAACTAAAGATTGTTCTACTTTAAACTAAAAAGCAAAAAAAGTGTTTTTTCTAAGCAATAGCCAAAGTATAATAATGTCTCTCTGAAAAGAAAAAATAATCACTCAGTCACTTAGATATAAAATGTGATATACAGGGCAATTAAAGCAAGAAAAAGATACTTCATCTCAAAAACTACAGCAAATAAATAAATAATTTTGTGTAGTGTTATTATAATTTAAGCTAATCAGAAGGTTTTATTATATTAATGTGCCACTCTACCTCTGATGCTAGTCTCTAGTGACCATTATAGTGTTCTCAAGACTGTGACTAATTTAGATTTAGAATACAGAAAGCTTCACACATCTTTTTGAAAAACAGTCTCTTTTGTTGTGGGATATTTTGTTCATATCCACTACAATTTTATAAAATCACTCGCAAGACCCATAGTTCACTTTCTCCCTGGTTAATGAGTTCAAGGAGAAAGGGTCTGAAGAAGAATCAATTCTTACAGTTTAAAATGACTTTTGAAATCTCAGGATAATTTCCCACTTCTCTTTTTCTGTCATCATTTCTCCCTGGAATCTTTTCAGTTACAGTGCATTCATGATTCACTGTTCTTTTGCTCTTCAATATGTAGGACAATATTTTTCTTAGAGAATTTTCCTGAGAAAATTCTTGAATTTTTTTTCTTGAGGATTGATCTGGAAAAACAGAAGAGAAAGTCCAAATGTCGCACAAGTGGTACATATCTCAGTTATCCCAGTATTTCTAAAATAGTTGAGAGCAACTTCTAACTTTACATATAAGCATCAAATTTAGAATTAATCTTCAGTTTTAATCTGTTTAACTACACTATCTGAACCAAACTATAGAATCTCTGAACTACACTTGCTAGCTTTTGTTAATATGAATTATTAATATAGAAGCTAACTTTAGCATATTAAATATTAGTAGCAGTCCAGCTGAAACCACAGCATTCAATTTAAGTCAACCACTAGAGTATTTCATGAGAGTTTTTGGTACATTTTTATGTCTATACTATGTTACAGATGCAGTCGCACTGCTACTGATATCTGAACTAACATGTACAAAAGTCATGACAAGGTTAAGCTTGGTCAATTTTTTAACTAATTCATTATACACAAAACTTTTCTGTATAATATTTATATAGTTAAAAAGGTTTTGAAATCTCTAAAGGTGAAAATAAAACAAGCAAAAGGTGACAAAAGTGAACAGCAGCAAAGACAGAGAGAAGTCTAAGACAAGTGAAGGAAGAGATTTTCCTATCATTTTTAGTAGAGCAGAGGGTGAAATGCAACATCTTGTTGAAGAGGAATGGAAGCAAATATCCAGAAATTAAAGACTGGGTTTTCTTGTGTTGCTGAAGATGAAACACCATGGCAATAACTAACAACAAATAAAATAGAACTGACAAATACTTTAGAGGCTGTACAAAAGCATCTTATGAACAAATAACTCACTGGTTCATTCTCCTAATTTTTTTTTTTTTTTAATAGAATGTAGTCCCTCATATTTACTAATAATACCTTTGCATTCTTCTTTTAGCATCTAGATGGGGATTGGAGGAGTGAAGTCCCTCCCACTGTAAGGAAAGAGCAGGTCCTAGACCACCTGATGAAATCGAATAGTCACAAGTCTAAGGGGACTGATGAGAAACATCCCAGGGTCCTAAGGAAAATTGCTGATGTTGCAAGCCACTCTCCATCATATTTGAAAAGTCGCAGTGATCAAGTAAAACCCCTTGTGACTGGAAAAAGGAAAACATCAGTCTTGTTTTTAAAAAGGAGAGAAAGGAAGACATGGGAAGCTACAAGTTGAGGAGCCTCAGTTTTGTGCCTGGAAAGATCACTGAGAAGACCCTCATGGAAAAAATATTAAGGCACATGCAAGGCAAGGATGTGGTCTGAGATAGCCAGCACAGCTCCACTATGGACAAATCACGTCTGACCAATCAAATGGCTTTCTAAAATGGAGTGACTGCAACAGTCAACAAGGGAATTCTGACCAAAGTCATTTACCTAGACTTCTGTAAGTCATTGGAAAGGTCTCACACAACATCCTTATCTCTTAATTGAAGACATATGGATTTGAAGGGTTGAGGGGAGATGGTTTTAAACTAAAAGAGGGGAGAATTAAAGTAGATGTTTGGAGGTAAATCTATACTCAAAGACTAGTGAGACATGGGAACAGGTTTCCCAGAGAAGCTGTGGATGCTCCATGCCTGGAAGTGTTCAAGGTGAAACAAAGAATCAAACCCTGTGACAGAGTCATTGAATGGGACATTCCTTTTATTCATCTAGCTGGGAAATAGGGAAATATTCACCATGTTACAATCTTCTGGAGTATTTGTACAGGGTAACTTTCAAAAGGCTCCACCTGAAGATTTACCCCGCCCCCCATTGCATCATAGGTGTCTTCAGGTTTCTTCTTGCTGTTCTTTCATGGGGCAAAACGACCATCTTGTGTCCCATTTTTCAGTAGAAGACTGTGGGGAAGGGCCGCCAGGGGCCCCTTTTCATCTTCCTTGTCTCGGAGTCTTTCTCACATTGGCAGGTGTCCTGGCATGTGTGATTAATTCTGGTTGACCGAAAACCTCCTATCTGATTGTGTTTAACCACTCTTCTTTTTATGCCCCAAAATGCAGATTTTTGGCATTTACTAGGAATATATTCTTTAAAAAGCTATCATTATTCCAGTCAGCTTCAGATCTTAGACAGTTACTCATAATTATATAATTTCTGCAAATTAGAACTTAAAAGAATCAAGGCTATGTAGCCTTAATTTAGGTTGTATTTATTTCTTTATTTTTATATGGAATTGTGGTCAGAGAAGAAAGAGAGAAGTTAACTCCCCCCAAAATTATCTACAAGCATTTTGTCTTATGAAAATTAAAAAGAAGCAAGAGAAAAGAGTATTCAAAATTTTGAGAAATAGTGGTGATCCATCTTACTTTAACTAACAAGAAACTTTGAGATGCTTGAGAGGAACTGTTACAATTGACTCATAAAGAAGAAATGAATAGGGAAGCATAGAGAATTGTTAGTACTGAGGAGTGAAAACAAACAAAAAAAAGAGCCAAATTATTTGCAAACCTAAGGATCTTAATTATTTCTCTATCAAAAAGTATTCTGAGCTCAAAGAGAAAACCAGGAGAAAAAAAAAAAAACCAAATTAATAGTGCCTATCTCTTACTACTTTCAAATGCTATGATGCCTAGTAAGTACAAGATCTCTCCTTCAGTTCAGCATTTGTTAAACAGAATAAAAGGGAGGAAATAAATAAAAATTTCCCTCATATATTTGAAGTTACATGAAATTTCATCTACTTAGAAACACTTAAGCCCTACACAGAACTTGAAATTGCTACTCTGAGCCCCTACCGATATTACGACTTTGAAAATCGCTTTCATTCCAGGCAAGCAAGATCTGGAAAAAAATTGCATAGAGTGTTGTGTTTAATTGTTGTCTCTTTAGAGCAAAGGCAGATGGATTGCACATGTGAGAGAGGTTCTAATTTTGGTACAGATTTAGAAAACATTAAAGCATTTAAGCATTTTTCTATGTGGCTTTAAGCAATTTTCTATGTGGTTCTTGAGTGTACAGAGAGGAAATTGTTGAAAAAGATCCTATAATTTTACCTTTTTCTTCTCAAATACATAGCAGAATATCCTCTTGAAAAATAACTAGCAATGAGGATTTCCTCAGGGCAACGATGTTAATATATTCCTGTTCATTTTTATTCTTAATATGATTGTACTCAGACTCAATCATACATATCTTTTTCAGAATTTGTTTCTTTTCTGCATTTTATCGTAATGTGTCAAAACTATTCTTACTCAGAATGGTGTGAGTCATGTGTTTTCAACCCTGAGACCTTTAAATGGTGCGCTGTAGCTCAGTGAATGTTAAAAGGCACCAAAATGTACGTTTTATTTTGAACAACTTGAGAAACATTTGGGACATGAGGGTGATAATTCATTCTGGAAATCTTAGAAGATGATCAAACAAATAAAACAGAAGAATTCTGTTCCATCTTGATGTGGATATTTTCTACCTTCTACATTTACATTGTAATTTGAGGTACTCTGGGGATTTATTTGGTCCACCATTAGTCTGGAAAGCACAAGAGTATGCACATCTAGATGTCTATGTCTCTGTAAATGTTTGGAGAAACTTTGCCCTTAGGAGGTCACAGTATGTAACTTGACATTCTGAGGGAAAGCTACAAGATTTAAAGGCAAGCAATCAGTTGAAGAAGACTCCATTAAATGTAGGACAGAGCTGAACCAAAGACCAGGCATGAGTGCCAGCAAATCCTCATTTTGGAAGGGTAAAGATAATGTCTGCAGGGGGTTCATTGCTTCTTATCATCTTTCACGTGCAGAGGCCTCTTCCAGCCTTCATCACTGGGGTGAGGAGAAAGTGCAAGAAGGCAAAAGAGGAGAGAACCAACAGAACAGCTTATGATCTGTAGTAAGGCAGAGAAATGCTGAGAAGTTCATAAGCTGTATTCTTAGTGCAAAGAATAATAATTATGTCCAAGGACACACACGTTGTCACACTGACCTGCCCCAGCAGTGGTTGTGAGCAAGACAGCTACCATGACTGTGCCTTCCTGCTACTGAGGTTACAGGTAGAAACTCATTCAAAATAAGGATGTGTAATTTTAATACAGCACTACATAGCACAGAATATATGTATGCTAGAGGAAGGCTTGCAAAAAAACCCAGCTCACCAAGAGCTGACTTTATTATCATTACTACCATTTTGTTCCTCATATTACTATTGTCCACATTTTTCAAAGTATAGAAATATTTAGCTAAAATCAAAATCTAAAGACTAAGCACCTTGGACATGGAAAAAAAAAAACCCTTTAAAGTCCCTCTCTAACTTTCCTCACCTTCCACCATTACCTTTGTAAGTACTCATGGCTCATCATATCTAACATGTTTTTATTCCTACTCCCTTTTCCTGAGGCTTTTAAAAATAATTGGGATTTTTCCATTCGTGCTGTGATCAAGAAAAAATAATATTAAAATAATACTGCAGTATCGCAGTGGCTGTACAGAAAACAGAGTATCAAATTAATTCACAGCATCTATAATGTTTGATCACCCAAGGGGAGAGATACACGAAGAAAATCAGTAACATCTAAAAACATTTTCTGAAGCAATTTCTTCTGCAGAGATTGTCATGTGAGAGACAATGAATTTGATGAACATCAAACATATTATCATTAGACCATTCAGTCTATGAGTATGAATACAACTTTAAATTAGAGGAGGATCAGAAGAGAACTCTAGAAATCTGTGTACAGAAGAATATGAATGATGTCTGTCATAGCTACTGGACAGGATCAAGTGTGCCAGAATTGGCAACACCGACTATTTCTATGAAATCATTGGTGCAGTACAAGGAAAAGTCCACCTCAAAATCACATTATGACAATTTTGTCCCTCTATGACAGCACTAATAGAACAACATGTTTCTTTTAACATAATTCTTATTTTCTAAACAGAAAAATCAATGCATCTGAACTGTCAAAAAGTATTATATTATATTGTGCAAAAAACCCAAATGACATTATTATTTGTGTTATAGTCTGGTAGTAAAAAAATAGATGCAAAGAATCTGTGTATTCATATGGTGCATTCGTTTTCTAAATGGGTAATTGAAGAACAGTAAGTTAGGTTTTCAAAAGTACAATAGAAAATTGGATCCTAAGCTTGAATTTTATTGATGATGATAGGAAAAACTTACAACAGATATTAAAAGGGAGTTTAGACAAAGTCCAAAGGTAAAACAAACAAACAAACAAACACAGAATCTCCAACTGAAAACTTATGTGCTTTAAAAACCATTGCTGCCTCAATTTGTGTCAATTATCTAAGAAACTAAAGCTGCACTACTGGATATATTGGAGGCAATGTTACTTTGGCTGTTTTGAGCATATTAGGCATAAGTAAAATCATTCAAAATGCACAAAACAGGCCTGCACTTAGATAAGTCCCCCACAGGGCCCTGTTTAGAAAATGTATTCAGAGCAAAATTATTGTATAAAGACAACACAGATTATGGTATCATGCATAAGAAGAGCAGCCGCAGTCATTTCAAAGCACAGCAAAGGAAGAGAAACAAACAACAGAGAACATGACTCTCTGTCTCACTGATGACAACATCTCTGCTGAAAATGGGAAAATTTGTTTCTTTCAGGGAGTACTTAAACATCTTGTACTTATCAGCCACTGGGTAAAGTGTAAATATGTAAGAAAGTACTGGAATTGCACATTGTAGTCTAGAACTTTAGCTGGCTGAATGCTCTGAAAAATCATCAACAGATTACAAATTTTATTTTGGGTCCATCAGTGTCGCATTCTTAACAGCACACCTGCATCAACAAAGTAAGCCCACCTTTACTTCAAGACTTGCTTTTAATTAGGTGCTAAGTACTACTGGAGAAGAACAAAGTGGGGGGTCTGTATGGCAAAGAATGCTTGTTTTATAATTCTCTAGGACAAATTGTTTATAATAAAGATGGTAGCAGCAATAAGCTTCACGATCACTGTTTTTTTTATTTCCTTACTAAGCTTTCAACCTGGCTATCTGAACAAACACCTTGCTTAAAGACATACATAAGGGCTAGTGAGTTAAACTAAATAGAGATTAGAAATACATTAATATATTTTAAAACAGAGATTAGAATCAAATCCAGTGAACAGACTAAAAATTTATCAACTCGGAATCTACATGGACTGAAATTCTGAGCTTAAATGGAAAGAGTGCAATACCAACTCTTCTTTATTGGTCATGTGAAGAGGGCAACAATTTTTACTGTAGGCAGATCAAAGAAACTTGAATAATAAAAGAAAAAAAACCTTAATTGCCCTATTTAGACTGAACAAATATAATAAACATAGTGAGAAGATCAAAGTTCTAGGTAATAGCAATAACATTTGTAGGAAAAAATTAGGTTAAAGAGATAAAATGAAACTCTAGATTTGGGTTTGAGCAAAATACAGCAACTGGATCAATATCTTTAAGAGGTGTTATGAAAATGACAATAGTGGAAATAACATGACTTTCATAAAAGGAAGTCATGCTTACAGACCTACTAAAATTCTTTGAATGGACCAACAGCTGTGGGAACAGAGATCATCCATTTCACATAATCTACCCTGTTTTCTAAAATGCCTTCACAACTCACTCATGAAAGATTTTGAAAGGAACTAAACAGCCCTCTTATAAAATGAATGTCACTGCACAGATAAATAATTGATTACGAGGTAGGGAAGAAAAGTGCAGGAGTGGAGAAGGGCCACTGGGTAATTTTCACTTGGGTTTGTTCTGTTTAACACACGGAAAACAGGGTGAGGAATAAAATGATGATGTTTTCTACTAAAATTACTTTTTTTTCAGAACAGAATGGTCAAGAACAAATAAGTAAAACTAAAGGTGAAAGACTTAAGAAGTGAATGACTAGACAATAAAACCTCAAGTAAAAGTCGTCATATATGAAGAAATGTCCATATGGGAAAAAAAAAAAAAGAAAGAAGTATTTATTTCATGCAGAAAAAGGCTACTCAAATGGAAATCTGATGCTATGATTATAAAATAGAGCTCTATGAGAAATACCAATTTACTCTTCAGCATAAATGAAAAATACCAAATCAAATTGTATGAATCATTTCAAAAGGCAGAAGGAAAAAACCAGAATATAATTATGTCTTATAATAAATCCCTGGTTTACCTGCCTCCTGAGTAATTCATGTAGCTTGTTTTCCTTTCAAAACTTTAGCATTAGAAGTAAAAGTTCACAGACGTAAAAATGTAGATGGCTTACAATTTAGTACACTGGACAGTTGAAAGGAACTGTGAAAAATCCTGGAAACAACCTTGTTCAGAAATCACTATAGACTTACACTGTTAATAATTATGAGGATTGTCTCTCAAATGAAGTTCTCATCTCATTGTATAATGCTCAATAGACAAGGCAAATAATAAGTTCATATTAATTTGATATATTTACATATATAAGGACTACATACAACTATTTGGTTAACACTGATGCATTATAAATGACCATATAAATAAGAAAAAGTATTCCAGCCTGCTACTGTCATTTATTTTTTTTATTTTTTTTTTCTTTTCCTGTAGAAATAAGTAAAAACTTTTCTTTGGGTTGCCACTTCAATCAACTGTTTACTAGAGCTGCAATATATCAGGGATCAAAAATTTCCACCTTGTGAACATAATAAAGATTATCAGACTAAAGCATCTTCATTGTCCTGCAAAGCAAAACTTAAAGGAGTCAGAAGTGAAGATAAAGCTGAATGCTGTATGTCTTGATTGGTACATAGGAATAACAAAACTTAAAGCTAAATAGCTTTAGCCTGAGGATATTCTGTTTGATATTTTAATGTGTATTTTAAATAATATTCACTTTTCCTGAAATATGAATGGAAATACCAATGGAAAGTTAGTTAGAGAAAAAGGGGGAAATCTAGACTTCAGTTACTTTCCCAAAGTTACATTTTTTAATTTGAAGGCTAAATTTCTTATAATGCAGACACTGAATTTTTCAAGTCAGGTGATGTGAGTTGTTCTGGTTATGGATCACATATTTGTATATCATATTTTTAATGTGTATGGATTTTTCTCCTGCTTTTTTATCTGACAGTTAAAATCTGCTTGGTGTGGGGAAAAAAAAAAACAAGGGTGAGGATGAGGGTCTACTAACAGTGAACATACAAAATTAATTTAAAAAGGTGCCAAATAAAACAAAGCATAATGTCCTATATGGGAGTTAGTGTTTATAAACCTATAAAGCTAGGGTTCTTTCATTTGTACAGTGACTTGTCTGTGGTGTTGCACACTGCTCAGACCCTTCTCAAACCAAGGCCTTAGGGCCAAGTAAGGCAAATTCAAGAACCAGCCTTGTTTTCTTCTGCTCCACAGAAACATTTAGTCTCTTCTCTGGGTATGATGTTTGCATCTTATGACCTCTGCTCACATTAAAATTTTGATGTGCAGTTGATACAGGGTGTTAACCAACTCCATCCCAGATCATTTTGGGATGCAAGTTGGTTTTCAAATACTGAGCTTCCATTAACTGGAAATGTTTTATCAGTTTATTGGGGTCCTTTCAGAGAGCATGGAGGGATGAGAGAAAACAAAGGAGAAGAGAAATAAGTGAATTTAAAGTTTTACCTTTAATAGAAAACTGATTTATTTTTATTTTTAGTTAATTTTAAAGGACCCAGGTTGGTCCTATTTTGCATCATATATCCACAATAATCCCAAATATTACAGAAAAACAACCTGATCACATTTTACTATAATAAAGTCAAAGAGAGTTAAGCTAAAGCCAAAACGTTAAATTAAGACTGTCACAAAGACATGAAAAAAGCTGTCCTTCAATCAATTTTTCCATTACAGTTCTGGATTATTCAAGTTTCACAGTAAAGGCCAAAGTACCAAAACACCCCAGTTATAAGAGTAACATATTTTTATTTTTTTTTTTTTATTATTACAATTTGCCAACTTATTTCTGAAATAGGAGGTGAGTACTGATTTTTTTCCCTTTTCTTTCTTCTACCAACAAGGTCAGTTTAAGGCTATGGAAGCAAATCTGTTATAAATGGTCTTCATGCAGCTGTGCTGTCCCAAAAGCAGTACAGGAGAAGAATTTTCTCTGAAATTTCTTCTCTGATTTCCTTATGGTCTGGGCACATAGTAAATTTGCTGTTGACCTCTAGTGGCACAAATTATGAGGTTAATTTAGCTGTGCTTGGTTTGTTCTTTGGGTCAGGGAGGCATTATGTCTCAGGTCCATTTTCTTTGCCTTTGCTGTTGATTGCAGTGCCTGGATAGCATGCACTGTTTTACACACCATGTCCACGAGGTGTAAGAATTTCAGCCTCTACCGAGATTACTTTTAAGTCATGTAAATTAAATGACAGCAGAAACATTAAGAATTGTGTTGGAGCTGAAGAGATAGTGTACATACTGAGAACTCATATACTGCTGATACACCAATGTCTGTTTCTACTGTCATTGTCAGAGCAATACACTTTTCAGTAGGGGAAAGACAAAAAGTATTATCTACAATGAAGAAATCAAAGCAATGAAAGTGCAGGAGAGCCCTTCATTATTGTCTGTAAGATTATAAAATATTTCTAGAACTAAGCTCAAATACATCATAACTCTGATATGGTTAGTTAGGACAAGAAAAATTGGAACACTCTTTTTTGACTTGTAAATAAAAAAGGTTCCTGCAGGAATACCTTCAGATCCACTGGTGCAATCTAGCAACAATTCTTTGCTATGGGAAAATGTACTATTTATTTAACTGCAATTTGCTAGATATGTTCAAAGTTTTAAGGGACAATTCTTCATTTTGGGGAAGGAACTTTAAATATATCATTTCACTGCAGGACTGACAGGTGAGGATTTATGGTTGAATATTGACTATTTGGTGCATGAGGAACTGGTTGGATGGCCACACCCAGAGGGTAGTAGTTAATGTTGCAATGTCCTAATGGACATCAGTGGCAAATGGTGTCTGTCAGAGGTCTGCACTGGGACTAGAACTGTTCAATGCCTTCATCAATGACATAGGCAGTGGGACAGAGTGCAGCCCCAGCAAGTCTGTACATGACACCAAGCTGAGTCTGAAGGATGAGATGCCATCCAGAGGGACCTAAACAAGTTCGAGAAGCAGGCTCATGGGAACCTGATGAGGTTTAACAAGAAGACCAAGTGCAAGGTGCTGCACCTGGGTCAGGGCAACCTCCAATAGCAATGCAGGGTGGGGATGAACAGATGGAGAGCAGCCCTACTGAGCAAGATTTGGGGGTGCTGGTGGATGATAGGCTGCACATGATCTGGCAATGTGCACTTGCAGCCCAGAAAGCCACTTGTATGCTGGACTGCACCAAAAGCAGTGTGGCCAGCAGGTCAAGGGAAGTGATTCTCCCCCTTTACGCTGCTCTCATGAGACCCCATCTGGAGTGCTGCATCCAGCTCTGGGGTCCTCGGTACAGGAAGGACACGGATCTGTTGGAATGGGTCTAGAGGAAGGCCACAAAAATAATCAGAGAACTGAACCATTTATCCTACAAGGAAATGTTAAAAGAATTGGAATTGTTCAGCCTGGATAAGGTTCCAGGATGACCTAATTGCATCCTTTCCATACCTTATAAGAAAGATGAGGACAAGCTTATTAATAGGGCCCTTTGTGACAGCACAGGAGGTAATGGTTTTAAACAAAAAGAGATTACATATAAGTAAGGTTTTTTTTCAGTTAGGGTGATAGCCTGGAACAGGTTGCTCTGTGGATGTCCTTTTGGGGCTAGATGTTGGGCTAGATGACGTTTAACATTCTCTTGCAGTCCAAACTATTCTATGTTCCTATGATTTTTAAAACCATTCATAAATATAACTCAGAATTTTAAAAGACTAGTCAAATTTACTGATTTATAATAGTGACCTTTCCATTTTTTTTGCTATATCAAACACTTGGAGGAGTCTGTGACTTCCATAATGCCATTGTTTAATTGCATTTTCACTTTTTTTTTTTTTTTTTAATCAGGATTTTCATTGTTACTCAATTTTATGCACCTCACTGAACCACCCAGGTTTTACAGGCTCTCTACACAGTCAGTAAAAAAAAAAGATTAGTCTTATCTATAAAATTTTATGGAACAAAACCATGGAACTGCTTTTCTGAGTAACCTCTCTTAGCTGTCTGCCGTGGTAAATATGTCAGATTGAGGATTCTCCATATATATTCAGTTAGTTATACTGAAATAATTAATAAAATGAATGAAACTAAACCCATTTCTACTGTTGACAATTACAGAAAATGTGTATTCCAATAGCATTGAATATACAATTATCAAGAAACTGAATCGCTTTGGATTTTTGACTGTAAAAGTTGATGCAATTATTAAAAACAGGTTTGATCCTGAGGCACAGATGGACTCTTGAAAATGTCCTGTTCTGATACCTGCTGTAAAGTCAGAAGCAATCTCTCTTCTAACAAAATCTTTTTTTTTTTTTTTTTTTTTTTTTTTTTTTTTAAAAAAAATAATAAACGGTCCCTGCATTTTGGGCCAAGCTTTTCGTAAACTGATATCAGCTTGGTGAGGTGTGTATTCTGAGTCAGCTAACTGATACTGTTTTGATAGGAAAGGCTCTCTGAAGCTGAGGAACAAACATCCCAAACTGCCACTGGTCCAGTGACACGGCAAGGCTGCCTCACTTTTTGTTCCGTGCTAGCCTGCAAGACTAGTCCTCACCCCCACCCCCTTCCTTCAACACTTGCTTTCAGTGACAGTGATAGATGCAGTGCTGCTTCTCACACATTTGCTGGATGATCTATATGTTCTGTTAACACTTCATCTGGGTCACCAAAGTAGTGAGGATGCTAAGATAGAGGTCCAGCAACATAACAAACACATTTTTCTTACTGTTACACCATATTGTAAACTGTCAGTTGTAGAAGTATTTGAACTTTTCTGGTACTCTGCTTTCTCATCAGATTCCTTTTACTCTTAACAACAATCAAAAACTGTTCAGCTCTAGGCTGAACAGAAATGTCAACACCTTGCTGCATTTCTTCCATCTCTGTATGATTTGATATACTAATAACTACTTTATTTCTCACGGTGTTTCCTTGAGTCTGGTGTGATCTGAGAGTAAATGGAAACCGTAGACATTTCCGCCACTTTTATAGGCATTGGTAGTTGAATTGTATTACCTGCTGTCTGGTTTCCACGCTACTGCCAACACTTATTTTTATTCTGTTCAGTTTCTTTATTTCAGACTGTTCGCAGTGAAACAAAAATTTATCTGTTGCTACAGAACACAGATAAAACCAAGTATACAAGGTTCCCAACCTAAGAAAGTCATAAGGAATACCAAGAAAACTCTCTGAGTTCACTGAAATTTGTAATAGATGCCCACTGGCAAGACTGTATTCTTACAGACTGAAAATTCCTCCTCCTCCGTGGTATGTTAGCCTTCGGGTAAAAAATCTAATGTCTTCTAGTCTACTGTGTTCAAGAAAAATAATTTCACTAGACACAACTTTTAGTGTCCATTTTCACATCACCAGCTGACTTCTACTACTTGATGACACCTCCTTAAACTCTGTTTCTTTGTTTGTTTCTTTGGAATATATGTGAAAATTTGAGAAACAAATATGTTTGGAGACTGCCTACTCAGTGCTTCATAAAGTATTGCTGAATACTAGGGGAAAATTATGAAAAAGGAGCATCATATATTAAATACATCACCTTCTTTAAATATCTGTAGAAGCATTACTGAAATATTCCAAGCAATTCTGGATTTAGGAAAATCAGGAAAAACTTGTTGCATAGTCATACACTGAGCAGTGAAGATGCAAATACTTAATCCTACAAGGAAATTACTTACTATCAAAGATTCCAAAATTACCAAACTGTGGCAGTAAGCCTCAGAAATAAAAGAAAGCTTCACCATAAGGTTTAAAAGGCAAAGTTTTATTCATTGTTAAAATAGAATCTATCCTGTATGCCACTGTCTTTGTTCACAAAGAACTGACAACAACCAAATTAGTATGCAAGGAGCTGGTCAAACTGGTTTGGTGAGAAAGCATCCTCTGCCCCCTGTCCCTTGCTTCTATTGTTAACCCTTTTCCTACCCTCTGTCCCCCAAGGTCCAGGATGTGACCTCATTTCCCCCTGAGACCCCTATAAATACCCATGCATATGGGAATAAAACTTTCTTTGCTGCCTGCCTACCCTGCGTGTGGTCTTCCCTGCAACATCTCGGGGATTCCGGCGGCCACGTGGCATGGAGGTGGGAGGAGTGGAGAGCATTCCAACCAGACTGTTGGACCAAACTAAAACAATTCCACTTGTATTAGTATGATGTCTTCTAGAGAGAAAAAGAAATTAATACATTGCAAATTTAATCAGCACTTAATGTGCTGTAGAAATTCTTAGTCTTCATGAAAAGTGCTAAGCTCATAGTCTGAGAAGGTGATAGTTTAAGGTTATTCCCCAAAGCAGTTGTAAAACATTTGCCCAAACTATTCCCTCAGATCTTTTCCTCTGTCTCCTCTATGTCATTATTGTTAAAAAGAGACACAGAAAAGTCAGGTTGCCATTTGAACATTGATAAGAAAGAGTCTATTGTTAAAAAAAAAAGCAAACATGGATACCTAAATGACAGCTCTAAAAAACTGGCAGATTCTTGTGACCTGAGCAAAATTATGCAAAAGAAAAAAATAAAAACAAAAAAACCCAAACCAAACCAAACCAAAAAACCACCACCACCACCACCGCAACAACAACAAACACCGAAAACACCCCAAACTAAACAAAACAAAAAACCCAAACCCACACACGCAAAAAAACCCCCCAAAAACAAACTCATAGCAGTGTTGCATCAACCTAAAGGCAATTTTTTAATTTTAAGCAAAAAAGTGTACTTCAAAGAGTCTGAGCCTTCCTGGCTTTCTCCTCTGGTTTTGGCTACTTTAGACTGTTTCAATTACCACTCAAAGCTTCTGTGGTTCAGGAACAGAGTTGAGCTCTTTCTGCCTTTCTCATGTCTTTCCTTCCACCACATCTGAAAATCCTCAGCCAATGAATTGTAAATTACTTTAAGAATTAAACAGAAAGCACGGGGAAAGTTAAGAATTATGTAAGGAATTATTCAGGAAGCAATAACTGGAAGTTGATTTTACTTAAGCCAGAAACAGACACAGTAGTTTTAAAGTGAAAACATGGGTGCTGACAGTTACCACTGCAAGAAGAAGATGCAGAACCTGAATCAAAGTTCTTGGGAGGGGAACTTTTCCTAAAAAATGTTCAGGAGCTCAAGGAGGTAAACCCACTTACCTTTTAGAATTAGTTTTTAGGAGCTTACATCTACTGTAAAGTAGCATGACAGCTGCCATCGGCAAACAGTTAGGAGGGAAAATTACTAAATAGCCTACAGTGGCAAAATGCCAAGGGAAAATCATTATAGGCAATGCTGTCTAAGTGCTGCTAATGCACACAAGACAGCTTTAAGTAGGCAAAAGTTTACAAGGCTTTGATAATTTAAAACAAGTAGACTTCTGTCATGCCAAAGCTGATCAGTTAATTATCTTACAGTAGACCACATGCAACATAACCACTCTGTACTACAAATCAGAAGTTAGACTTCCCTTGAAAAATGGAAATGTTTTCTGTGCTCACAGAGTTTCTCATTGATATGAAAAATAATTTATCTGTGTCAACTTGCATGAATGAACTGTCAAAATGGAATCCAGCATCTTCCAAGTACTTCATCTAGATACCTTCAGCAGAGATTAATCAGACAGTTATGTTCAATTTTCTTTAATATTTTTTTTTTCCCACAAGGAAAGAAATAAAAAGAGACTTTAACAAGGGCAGTTTTTAATTACCCTCCCATGATTTAAGTTGTGTATTGTATTGGTAAGTCTCATGCTATTCATTAATAGACAGCTACAGCCAAAAGTAGCACCAAAGCTGTTTACCTCTCCCCATGTGTCAAGGAGTAAAGCCAATACATTTTCTTTTCATATACATGTTGACCACCTCACAATAGGTAAGAATAATTTTGTTCAGTATTAAATGCCTGTGTTCAGTATAACTAACTACCTTACATCCTGTCTAGTATATGAGCTTCCTAACAACTTTTCAAAATATTCTGAAAAGTCCCTCACTTTAATCGTGATGCTAAGGCTATTAAGGTAAATACAGTGAAAAAAAAGTGTGTCACTTGTCTAAATACCTTTATGCATGTATGAGTAGGCATTTATCAAAAAAGATAACACAGTTTCAGCAGCAGCATAGAATATGTGGATACAGCTAAGAACAAGGGCTTGAGTTTTAACAAGCCTTTGTTTATACAAGAGAGTGCTATTTTCTCCTGTCAGGATTTACATTTATGGCAAATTATCAAATATGATTTTAATAGGGAGGTCAAAAAAATCAAAACCCAATGACAAAACTTTCAGACTCCCTGATCCTGAATTCCTTCCATATTGTCCCAGAAAATGTAAGATCCCTGTACTTATTGTGAAACCTTATGACTGTATATAGATCAAAAAATTGCAAATTCTCAGTTCCTACCTGCAGTACAAGGAAAAGGTAATAGAATAACTAAATAGAAAAATATTGTTTCATGACAACTTTTCCCTTGGAAAAACAGCTACAATAGTAGGGCAGTGGAGTCACAGACCCCACGTTGCCTTGTTTTGACCTTTTTTTTTTTCCAAGCACTGCAAAGACTGTAGGTTTAGCTGCCTACTACACCTTCAGTAGTCTAAGCTTTGCTTCTCAGTTTGTTAGATATTGCAGTGTTTAAATACGAAGGACAAGGAATCCCAAAACCTCCACAAAAAAGGCAGAGAATAAAGCTCTATTCTCTTGATTCAAGGATAGGTTGCCACTTTAGTTTTTAGGATTTGAATGTTTAACATTTCTGGCACAATGCAGAAAAGATGTAGCCAAATCAGACTGTCATTACACAGCTATTTCTTTCCCAAAATACATATTATACTTTCAAAAGAGAAAATGCAACGACAATAAAAAAAGGAAAACACTGAGATGACGAGGATAAAATGCAGCAAGTGTGAAAACTAATAGAAAGGAGACTTTA
This sequence comes from Margarornis squamiger, assembly GCA_035222235.1. Lineage (NCBI taxonomy): Eukaryota > Metazoa > Chordata > Aves > Passeriformes > Furnariidae > Margarornis > Margarornis squamiger. Next base: position 74,832,918 of record JAWWTY010000077.1, read on the forward strand.
AAAACTTGCTGAGAGAAATAGGATGACAGCTATATGGAACCAGGATATCGCCGACTACGATGATACACAATACGCCTTGCATGTGGAACAAATCCTATTTTCATCAGACATCACCTGCATGAAAATAAGATTAAGGATGACATGAGTGGTCATGCAATATGTCTGGTTCAGGAGAAGACTGACAGAGTAAAACTGTGTTGCTAAGTAGATGATAAAATGAATGCCTGTTAACTCTAGTTCATATATTCTGATATATTCATAGATATTCCATTTAGCAAACATAAGAGACATGATCTTATATGAAATTTCAGGAGTATTTTGCCTTTTTAAAGAATCAAATATCTAGACATTTTATGAATCCTAGACACAGGTGTTATCCATGAGTTTCCAAGGCATAAAATATTATACAAAATGTTTATCTAACCAATATCTTTTTTTCAGGAGAAGGCAGAAGCATGCAACATGAGTCTGACTGTCATTTCAGGGATTCATCATTTCTTCCAAATTGCACAGACATTAGGATACCCTGGAGTTCTTTAAAGCCAAAAGAATTATGAACAGTCATATCAGACAGTAAAAAGTGTAAAGGTCAGAAGCAATAATGGCTGAGTTATTAAGGCTGGAATAGTTATTTGGAGTATGATACTGGGAGCCATTTCCAAGTATTCATTTCTGGCTAGATGCAAAACCTTCACTGAAGTCTTTAGGAAAGAGGAAGCTGCTTAATGTGCAATTAATTTCTATTACCTTTTCAAGAGATTTGACTTTTTCTCTGGGTTTTCAGTCACTAAGTATAAAATTTTTAGAGAACAAACACACACAAATAAATCAAACAGCTTTGTGAGGCTTTGCCATAAACCACTGAAAATGCAACATTAAGAAAGTATAAACGATGACACCATAAAATGAGGGTTTAGATTAGGTATTGGAAAGAAATTATTTACTGTTAAGAGTTTCGAGTCACTAGAACAGGTTGTCCGAAGGAGTATATTCTTGGAAATGTTCAAGGTCAGGTTGGATGGAGCTCTGAGTAACCTGGTCTAGCAGAGGATGCCCCTTCTTGTGGCAGAGAGGTTGGAACTAGATAATTTTAATATTCCTTCCAACCCAAACCATTCTATGACTCTATGTTCCTAAAGACAAATAAAATGAAAAGAGCATAGATAGCAGTAACAGTTTCTGCTAAAGAGCACTTATCCAAGGTTCTTTTAATAACAGTTGTAATGTTTGTCTTTTAATTTTAATGTTAGATTTAAAGGCATACAACACCTTTACAATTGTGCTTTGCCTGCAGTGGAAAAGAGTGAGAATTTATAAGTTTACCACTGAGCTTCTAATGGTTCAGAAAGGCTGATGCTTCTAGCAAAAGTAGAAATACTTTGCATTACAAGCATTTTGCTCAATATTCAGATAATTGTAGTGGAATAAGAACACAAACAGGAAAACGCAATCAAGGGTGCAGGAAGAGAGTTACCTGTAAGACTAGCTTTGGACTGTTGTAAGCAGCACGGTGCCATTTAGAGCAGCAATATTTACAGGGACATGAATCTTTTCCACACCACATCCAGCTGCTGCCACAGCAATGGCTGTTTTAAAGAGTGTGAGGAGTAGGTAATGAGAGAATAGGGGTTTGATCATCAGATGGCACTTGTCCCTTGCTGTCTTCCTTTTCATAGGGATAGATTCATTGTCACCACACTAACTTGTTTCAGTGTTCTCCATCTTAATTTCCATATTGCTCTTCCCTATCTGTAATTATGATTTCCCTTGGAGATGTGCACAATGGTACATGGCTGTTTCTATAGATAGTAAGTGTAGTGTACTGGATAACTATTCAAAATTAAGTTTTATATGTCTACCAAACTTTCATCAATCCTATAATGATGCAGGCAAATTCACACCTGCCTCATATAATTTCAGATACATGCAAAGGTCTTTGCAAAAATCTAATACATACCTGAACACACTGAGCCAGAAATCTACATTAAGAAACATACATTATTAACAATATCTGTTACTTCTGTGCAAATAGAGATTAATGATTCTGAGGAAAGTGGAACAAATCTTTAATAATTTGTTGCTTAACATATTCAACATATTGAATAAAGTTCAAAATATGTTGATTCTAAATCAGGTGTCAGTTGGCAGGTACAGTTATTGTAAAAGACAAAGACCTAAAACTATTAAAATTTAATCTGATTCTTGTACTTCTGTCTATGTTATATGTTGTTGCTATAAACAGTACTGAAACTGTAGTATAACTGTAATATAAATTTCAAGGGAAAAAAAAAATGCAATACCCTTATGGACAGATTAAGAATTAAGGTTTTATCAAAATAATTTCTTTACCTTACAGGCATTACCTTATAAAGAAACTGCAAATTAATTCAACTGAGTCAGGCTGAAAATGTTACTAAAATATACCCAAGTAGAGCTGGGGAATCTATTTTAAGGAGAACTTTAATTTTGGTACTATTTAAGACTAACAAAGACACAAACCTAACAGATTTGGGTTTTGCACAGAGGTTTCTGCTGTACAGAATAATAGAATAATGATTTATAAAACGTTTTGGCTAGCAAAAGTCAAATGAATCAAACAAATAATAAGATTACATCAAAGGTTATAGTAAAATACTTGCTAATATCACTCTTCAGTAATAAAGAAAAAAAGAACTAAATACATGAACCAAATTCCTTGAAAACACAGCACTTTTTTTCCAGTATAATAATGTTTCTGAAAAAGTCACCTCCCTGATTTGAAAGAGGTTACATGAAGCATTACTAACTGTAATAAATTAGAGTGAATAGTTTTTGATGCTTAGTCATTAAAAGAAGGGGAAAGTACTATAGACAGACTAAGATAAGAAGCCTGTCCTTTTAGTAAAAACAGCATTACATATTCAACAAAAATATGGCTATCTACTTGTTCCAGGATGCCTTTTTTGACTTGACATTGATGACTTCTTTATTCTACTATTATATCTCATCTAGCAATACAAATTTTACCTTACACCAGACCTTATCTTTTTTTCCTTAGGATGGTACATAATGCAAGTGTGTGTTATATGCAATTGTATTTGAGAAGAAAATATACCTAAAATTACATCTGGAGTAACAGTTAACAGCAGTTAATAACAGTTATACAGTGTTCAGTATCTTGCATCTGTTTCCTTATAGATGGAGTGAAAAAGACTGCTGTCTCAGTTTAAGGTCTAAGTAGCATAGAATTTTGTATGGTTAACTCATTTTTAAGTTGATAAGAATTAAAGAACAACCTCATTTGGAATATGTGGACTTCATAAGAGATGAGTTATTCCCTTTTACATGTTCATGTCATACAAAGTGAACAATTATGCATATACTGCCTATGTTCCTAAAGTCTGATACATCATTTTTCATTTTCAGTGTAGCAATAATAGGAGAAAACAACTCACATGTCATGAGAGGCATAGAGCAAATCTATCCTGTTGCACTTAAAACTGATAGTTGAAGTTTATCTTGCTGTTGCAGAATAAGGCATCTCCTCGCAAAAAATAATGAAATGCACATGGGAGCACACTTTGAAAGACAATTGTAGAAAGTGCATACTTTGGGATAAAAATAATCCAGACTCTGGAGGTGTCTCCCTCTTTATTTAGGGTATTTCTGTAGTCATTCCACATGAGAATACTTCTGAAGAGACAGACAGGGAAAAGAATCCATCCTTTTGTGGATTAGTCTTGTAGATAATTACCAGTATAAATTTTTTTTAAAATTTAAAATATTGTGATGCCATATTTCTTTAAGAGAAGAATAATAGATTATGATAATATAAAATAATTATGATATTCTTTCATCTAGAAAGCCTGTTTCTATGGGAAAGAAACAACAAATACATTGGCTGAAAAGAAACCATAGATAAAGGCAAGAATAAAATCAACAAAAATGGGGAAGAATAACAGGGTTATATTAGAATACAATCAGTTGCAATGGTAACTAAAGGACTGAATGGTCAATCTTTAAAATTCACTTTTTAAAGGAAATTGTCTTGTACAGTCCTTTACAGCTCTAGGTAAGGGGAAATAAATACCTCTTGGACTTTGTCTTTAGATTTTAAATATCTACATTTTCAAACCTATCTTTTTTCTTTTAATGTTTAGTTTTATCAGACTGTATTCAGGTATAATTCTATGTGGGTATTTTTGGTCTGTGTTTGGCCCAGCCACCTGTGAGAAGCTGGGTTTTCTCATGCCAAGTTATG
>JAWWTY010000077.1:74837257-74861465 GCA_035222235.1 Margarornis squamiger
GAGACAACTCCATGGGGGACACCTGGGCAGTTTGGGTGTTAGCACCTGGAGGCTTATTTTCTCTTCTCTCTCTCTCTATTGTTTACTTGGCCACCTTTGGTAATAAAACTACTCTTTAGGTTAAGTTTTCTGTGGTGTCTCAGTTTCGGCTTCCACATCCCTTCGGACCCCTATTCTCCCTGGAACACAAACCTTATTGTTCATTTCCAAAATGTATGTATTTTCATGGTAAAATAAAAAAAAATTCCAAGCCTTGTCGAGAAACCTGAGTATATTCAGATTCAAGTTAATTTGTACTCTCAAGTGTTGCATAAACTTATTTATGACTGAAATATGTCAGTTTCAAAAGGGAATTTAAAAATAGATTATCACTTTAATGATTCTTTGAAAAATTCAGATCACACTCTGGTGGTCTAATTTAACTATCTGAGAAAGCCAATCAGGAACAGTTTCCAGCTGACAATCCAGTGTAGATTGTTTTTCTTTCTTTTTCTTTTTTTTTTCTTATCCTTCCCATTACCCAATCTACTACCTCTATCCATATGCTTTCTGAAGATTTTTTTGATAACCTTTAATGAAAGTCACCACAATATACATGCCAACAACACTGGATTCCAAAGGCTGAATCACCCAAAACATTTTCTCTACTGCTCACACATGAAATAAACATGAGCTACTAGAAACACAAATGACACTGATGATCTTTAAAAATCCACAGCATAATTTTGGCAGTGAGTAACTCCTTAGCAAGCTTCTGGCAAGGTTATACTGGAAAGAAACACTTCTGTCTTACAGATGAAATGGAACCACAGAAGACAGCAAAAACATTCAACATACATTTCTCTTTACAGGAGTCAGATATTTCCAGAGGACTAGATTATATGACATTGGGAGGAATGCAAGCAAGCTATCAATAAGTCAGCCTTACATACAAAATTTATTATAGCTTTTGGATAACATACCCAAAGTAGAATCACTAAATCTAAGTGAAGAAAACTATGCCAGTACTAAAGCAGTCCAATATTCCTTAAAATCAAGATAATTATTTAATTAATACAAGTGTGACTGTAAAAGGTGCTTTATAATAGTGTACTCATACCGAAGTTTTTCTATAATCTTTCTTAGATAGTAATCAGAGATAGTGGTCAGTAGGAGTAAGTCGAGAGAAATGGAAAAAAACCAAACCTAGAGAAATATCAGTAGTAGAGGACTAATTTCTGTAAATAGAACATTCTTAAACATGATCACAAATGCTCAGCCCACTCAATACAAAATCTATCATGTGTTTTTGAGGGACGAATATCTTATATATGCATATAGGAATGTCTACTGAACTACTTACAACTTTATTCAAACACCACAGAAGGTATTAAAATACAGGGGATACAAAAATGCAAAAATAAATTGAGAAGAAAAAGCATAGAAGTAGGGATGGATGTGAAGGCAGAACAATCTTTCTATTAAAATTACACAGGAGGAATTCTTGTCCAGTTACCAGTTTCTAAATCTGTGGGAAGTCTTGAGTATATTTATTTTATGACTGAGTCAAAACTTCTTCTGTTTCAATATTTAGAGCAGTTGTGACCTGGTAGTTCTGTGACAAGGCCGACACAGCAGTCTGGACACATCAGAAGTCCCTGGTTGCCCTTAGAGCAGAAAATGAATCCAGCAACTCCATAATGCACATTCAGCCAAAGTAAGGGGTTTGTACACCTGTAAAGAAGATGCTGATTAAGCAACCTTATAGTAACAGGACTTGTGGTATAGCTACACAGAGTGCAGAAAAATGTGTATGCTGTTAAAATGTGCCATTCAAGAACTAAAGATTTAGAAGAAACAAGAAAGACTTCTGGCAAAAGAAAAACAAAAGAAATTAATCAGGCCTGGATCAGGTGGATCTTCCCCTATTCTTTTGAGGATGCAAGTAGTATCAAAAAAAAAAAAAAAACAAACCCAAACAAAGAAAAAAACAACCAACCAAACAAAAACCCACAACAAACAAACAAAGAAAAAAAAACAAAATCCCCAAACAAACAAAAAATCCCAACACTTAATGAAGATAATGAAAAAATTATGTGCACTTTGTTTCCTGCTCTCAGGCACGATGCTCTCAACTTCATGACTAAGATCACTTAGGACCAAGAACATCAGTCAGAACTGATAGCCAGCATCAGCCCCGATGATCTTTACTCACCACTGATCAAAGACCACTACCAGTAAAGTGTTGTTTCAACTTTTTTAGCTGGTTTGATTTGTCAGTCTTCCAAGCACTCCCATCACAGCAATCCCTAATTTCCCAGAGTACATATATATAAAAAAAATATATATATACACACATGTATTCAGTTATAACACACACCACATTATTAGGTCCTGAAAGCACTTCATGCTTCTGTCACAGTGCTATTATTCACTCAAAAAACTACCAAGGCTACAGATACATTCATGCTCAACTTGTTTCCTGTTATGATTCTGGTTTATGATGTGTGCATGACTGTCTATGCAAAATGGGATGAAATATGAATAATCTTCCAGTTGCCCATTGTGCAGTTGTTATATATGGCTGGCCAGGCAGACATGGCTAGAGTAATTTAAATTCTTTGAAAATGACTTGACATTTAGGCATTTTATATTGACATTAAATTTTAAATCAGATGAAATAGGCGTGCTGTAAGGTGTTATGAGAGATTTAAAGAGAATCTTAACTCAAAGGAAAAACTTATGGACATATTCATTCTTTCTTCTTTCTCTTCCACATAGTCAAGGGATAAGATAATTCACTCCATCCTTGATCAGCCTTCTAAATTAACCAACTTAGCATAGACCAATGACAATACACGAGTACTTAAATAGAAGGTAGAATTGAGTTTTAGGAAACCGTAATTCAGAAAGGTTAAGAGGAGACTACTTAAGCTGGTTGCAGAAGAATGTTTCAATTTCAAACTAATAAAACATTAATTAACAAAATTGTACGTTTTGTATCCATTGCACAGAACATATGCTTCAGGAACAAATATTAACAAAATAATCTGTAAAGAATGCAAGTGACTGGCAAATAACAAATTAAGGGAAGTAGGGAAAACCAGAAGACATGAAATATTTTCAAACATATTTTGAAAAAATAGTACACAAATACGCAGAAAATTACATAACATAATGCAGGAAGGCTAAGTAATCAGTCAGACCTCTTGAATATATAATTGCTGAAAAAAACAAACACAGTAAAATTCAAACTGGATTTCAGCACCATTTGCATCTGATATAAAACCTTTTTCAAACCTAAATGATTATGATAAAAAATATAGATATTAGCAGACAAAATAATATATGGATAAGGAGAAATACAAACAGGTAGCATGGAAATGGAGGGATACAGATTTAAAGGAGTTTACATAGGAAGATTCTCAGAGGTCAGATCCGTTATCTACAACAAAGAACTCAAGAATTGTCATGCAAGAAAAAGAAACTAAAATGAAGGATGCAATTAGAGAAAATGTCATGCCATTGTCACATTGTTGTTACACTGGAAAATAGGCTGCAAAACCACAGAGCCTTGGTGAGAAAAATGCTGAGGGCAGCAGCTAGCAGAGCTCAATGAGGAGAGCACTTTCTAGAGTAAGACATACTGACTAAACACCATGGTCCACTCCACCCCACCCATAGGCTGCTGCCAATAATCCAGTTGCTGCTGACTCAACAGGTATAACACAGCCGTGGGATACTGCTCACTGTCTCTTCCTAAGTTCAACAGTGGATTTATCACACAAATTTCTTTACTCATGGTAGATCTAGAGCATAAAACTGTCAGTGATCAAAGCTGCCCAGCAGCCTTGCAGACTGAACCCAAAGAATTAAAGCCACTTTCTGAAAATAGTTTTTTAATCAGCATCAGGTAATCACTTCTTGATTATTTACTCTACTCATATTGAAAGAAGCACTCAGGGTCCAGTCTTGAGCATTATTGGGTCATTTCATTCTACATATATATATGTATATATGTAGTATATACATGTGTATATGGTAATCTATGAGCATTTTTCGGTTTGTACATATTCCCCTCTAATCACACATAGTTATTTTGCTTAGCAAAGTAGCATTAAATGTAACACTCTATGTTTCTCCAATACTAACAACTAACCATATTCAGACTTTATGCTATACATTCTTGTCTTTGCTTGTGTCTCTGTTGGAAAAAATGCCAAGCTACAAAACTTATTGTGCCCTCTTCTGCTGGGGACTGAAGGAAAAACAACACAAAACCAGCAACCATCCAACCAAACAAAAAAATGGAACAATAAAACCCAGCTACTAAAATTAGTTTAAAATCACTTTTCTGGTTAACAAAAAACCTTCAGCTATGAACCCTAGAGTTAAAAATTACAGAAAAGTACTGAATATAGTAAATGGCCATAGGATGACTGTAAATTGCATTCTGGTACAGTTGCAAAAAAGACACTTAAAATCCCCATATCAGGATAATTATTTTCATCAGAGACCAAGAAGCAGTAACATAACTGTTGGAAGTCTCAGAACTGTTCATTATTTGGAATACCCAGTGTGACTGTGGGTATGCATGTTCATCAAGGACAAATATGCAGACTGGAAATCTTATCCTGTAAATAAAGACTAGAAGAATGGCACTGTTTTCACCTGCAGAAACAAAGGCTGAAAGGGGAGAATTACTATATAGAAATACAGCAGAAAAATCTAAGTCCAGAAGTAGCAAGTAACCCCTTACCTAGAAAGGTAAGAGTAAGCGACATGAAGAAATCTGAAGTGCTCTTTGGAACTTTCTATGCTTGGGAAGTGGGTTATAAGACATATTGCCTCAAACTTAGAATCCAAAGATCCTTCCACTTCTTATGTTGTAATAATCCCTATTCTGAACTGTCAGAAAGATGAGTGGAATAATAATGAAAAAAAGAAATAAAAATAATAAGCTGTCTTCTGTAGGCAGAATAAAAAGGTCTAGAAAGACTGACTAATTTAAGATTATACAGGAATTAAATCTATTTTGATCACAGAAGACCAGATATTAAATATTTGCTTAATATTTAATGATCTCTCCTGACCTTTAAATCAAACTGTCTGCTAAATAGTCATGGTGGTAGCTATAAAATAGTCTACAGAATTCTGCAGAACAGCTTTGCAGCCACTCCTTGCAAATCAGGTGTAAGAAAATTTGTTATATTTCTTTCACTCAGTATAACAATACCTACATCCTGATTTTAGATTTATTTCTTTAAAAGAAAGAAAACAAGAGAAATCAGGACTTGAATTACTTCAAATATATTTCTTACTTCTTTTTTTTTTTTTTTTTTTTTACACACAGTGATGTCAAAGCAAAATAAATTAACATTGATCTACATGTACTTTCATAAGACAAATCTAAAGAAGTGTAAAACATTCCAATTCTTCACACGAGATTTCAAAATATTCACTTTAGACTTCAGCTGTATACATATTCTGAACTAATTATGACTGGACTGAGAACCCCAAATTACTTATAAAGTACATTTTTGCAATAATACCAAAGAACTTATTTTTTCTCATTTGTTTTGGTGGTATTCCTCCTATTTCTACATTATTACAATTTCTCTACTAATTTCTTACAATTAAAATGCATACTCAACTAGGTTTTTTCTACTGTGCCCTCTTAACCACTAGAGGTTTGAATAATTACCATAAAAGCTTTTCAATATATGAGAAGCAGATTTCCTCTCTGAAAGCTTTACAGTTTCTCAGAAAAATGACACATCTTGCTCATGTGAACTTGAAGATTTCTATTATTCATATCTAATAAATTTAAAGCATGTTAAATTCACTGTCATTCTTTGAAAATATGCAATTTTTTTTTTTGTTTCTCAAATTTCTGACAAATATGTATGCTTTTGTCTGCTGATGTGGAATTTGATAGAATTAATTAAAGGCAAATATGCTTACAAAGATTTAATATTCATTGCACTCTATAGTAAAAACCTGTGTCTAAAATCTACTAATTATACTTGAAAATAAGAATACTTTCAAACAGCCGTTGGTGTAATTCTTTTTAATTCCATGTAAACAAAACTGCAAAACTGTAAATTGTTTGGTAGTATTTATCTAGAAAATTTAATTAGTAAAAGAGCAAATGGTTTATTTGATGTTCAAACCTGGTTTCCAACATTAATGGATAGATCAGTAGCTATGCTCCTGTTATCAAAGAATAAGAAAATTGTATATTGTATTAACACTAAAGAATGTGTCATTTTGTTGACTTCTTTTGCAAGTAGAGGTAGTGATAAAAATAGGTCACTTATAGTCTGAGATCAAATAAAAAACAACAGGGGAAAAAAATCTGCTTGCCAAGACATAGAGCCAGTAAAGAGATTCAGGTGCAAACTGAAGTGAAGGAAGAGGAATGTTTCTAAGAGGGATCTACTGAAGCAAGGGGTATTAAAAGCAGATTTAAACAGTTATGTGGACCACTTCCAATACGGTCCTGAATTTGGTAGTGACTGTCACAAATTTTCTATTGCTGCAGACATTTGAAATGTCTAGACTTTTACACTTTTCAAATATGCTCAACTTTGGAAAGGAATTAGTATTTGAAGTTTCTATACCACGCACTATATGGAAGGAAAATCAGATCTCTGATATTGTTCTTTCTGGCTTTGTAAGGTCCAAATCCCCTGCCTGGGCACAGAAAGTATCCTGGACAAGAGAAGACTCTTCATTTCACAGAGAGGTTATGCCAGCTCTCTAACAGATTCTTAATCCATGGCAGTTCTTCCTTTGTATCTAAAGCACTTTTGCTGTCAAGATTTTCATCTTTTGCTAATTACTCTTGTGATTAGGAGACCATAATTCAATACCATCAGCAAAGGAGTATTTTCAGTTTGTGGTTTTCCTCATTTTTCTCAGTGCTGTCCATTGTCCTCTTCATGCATCCTGGCAAGCTGAATGGATCACACAGTAACACCACTGCAGAGCCTTGGCATGGCTACCCTCCATGCACACATTTGCATCATTAGACTATAACTAGTTGTGCGACTTGTGTGCGGATTGCAGACACATACGCTTTACAGAATGTCTGCTTTGGAGAAATGTACATATTAAATTATTTAAAAAGCTGTTGCTACGTTATTAGTAGTACTTGGAGAGAGTACTCACTGCTACAATAGTGATAATCAATGTTCATAAGATCCTGATCGAACTATAAAGTAAAATCCATGTTAAATGCTCATTAGTTTTAATAGATTTTTGACTAAATTAATAATGTATAATAAAATTTTAACTTGAGAAATACTGTCTTTGGAAACATCCTAAGATCCCTCAGTGACTAATTTATTTCTGCTATGTTGCTGTTGCTGCAGTTATAACAAAATTTTAAAAATTCCTCAGGCACAAATACCTGAAATAAATATTTCATTTTTCTTTTTAAATGGGTGTTCACAAAAAAAGTTTTGTCAAAAAAAAAAAAAATTCTTCTAGACTCTTAATAAGTCTGACTGTTTTGGTATTTTTCTCAGCCATAGTTCAGCTGTTTGTCTGCATCACTTTAACTCTCTGAGAAGAATTGGATTGTTCTGCTTAAGGAATTAGGTTCTGTTCCTGCTATACCAGACACAGTGCCTCAGTGTTACAGTATAACTATCTTAACGTACTATTGTCCTGCAAATCAACTGCTACCCAAAAGGAAATATGACTGACTAAATATTGTTCCTTTCATTCCTCTCAACTTTAATTTTCTGTGTTTTATATTGATGTCAACTTATACTAAATGTTAACTAGTATTAAGTATTAACTAGTGTTAGCTTCTTTTACTGGCTCTTTTGTGTTCATTCCTGATAGAATGGGGAACTCTTAAATGATTACTATTTTTCCTCGATGAAAGTGCTATCTGACTATCATCAAATCACCTTCTAATCTTTTTAGTAAGCACCCTTGCTTAAATTTTAAAGACTGAATTATTAGACAAATTTTCTAAATCTTTAACTGCTTTAATGAACTTTCCACAGACAACTTATTCTTCAGCCATCCTTCCTAGAGAGAAAAACTACATAAATGTCAAATGCAAAGAATTTGTTTTCCCTCAATTTTGTGCGTTGAACAGTCTAGGACTGTTTTTCCTGCAAAAGTACATATTTGATGTCTGATGGCTCCTCCACCAAAAATGCTGCCCACATTTAGAGAGAATTCCTACTTTTGTGGAATGGAAAAGCAAATATTCTCTTAATAGACCAGAATAAATACACATGAATAAACTTAAAAAGCAATTTTCCCAGCATGCCTCACAAACCTGAGTCTGGTCTGGGTTTTTCTTTATTGTTTGATGGTGGTTTGGTATTTGGTGCGGGTATTTTTGCTTGTTAGATTGTTTTTTTCACCACAAAATATAATATGTCACCCACTTCCTCTGGGATTCCATCCTCACTGAAGCCAGTGTGATTTTCCTGATGTACTTGCTTTAAGGGAAAGCCACATCTAACAGTGCTTTGTAAGATTGCCCTTTCTTCAGTACAGAAAGTGTCTTGCCTTCTTCCCAGGTGAATGTTACAATTTAACCATTTCTCAAGCAGCTGCTTAATTTGAAAAGGCTCCATTAACTCACCACTAGGCATAATCATCCTGCAAGAGAGACAGTGAAGCAACTGGTTCAATTGATATAATAAGCAAAAAAAAATGCTATATTTAATTTCTAACCAGTGCAACATGCAGCAGGAAAGCATTACAGAATGGGATATTGATTCTGGGAGCAAGTCACCTTGAAACAGAAAGTTGGATACAGCCACTGATGAAATGTTCATCAAACCCCCAAAGATCTTATTTTGATATTTCCTTTCATGTTCCTTCCGTCCCTCCTTTGTCTTTATTCTCCCCTCCTCAAAAGACCTATATTTCTGAAGTCTTTACTTTACTGTTATTTTTCTTTACTGTTCTCTGAGTTTAGGCCAACAGGCTTTTGTGCAGGTTCTTGGCAAGCAATCAGAAGTGCATCATGAGTATCACCCTATTTTCAGAATCTCAGGTATATAAAGAATTATTCTCAATAAAAATAAAAATAAAAATAAAAAATATAAAAATTCCCCCAGTAGGGCTGCCAACAGAAGCTTTAAACAGCTGGCATGGCCTTTCCCAGGGGCTGCAGGGAAACACCTGCCCCACCAGGGTCTGTCTCTGCTGGGGCCATCCATCCCTGCCGGGGTCTCTCCTCCCGCTCTGCCCCCGGGGCTCGCAGGGCTGTTTCCCCCCCGGTTGCCCTCACTCAGCCCTGGCTGCCGGGCAGCGTTTTGCCCTCCCTTGCCCAGGTTTCCCCGGGGCTCTGTCGCGCCCGCCCGTGGCTGAGGGGCTCAGCCCTGCCCTGCGCTGGGGCCGCTGCAGCCTCTGGGATCAGCTGTGTCCAAAGATTATATGATTACTGAAGTGCAATAATACTATTCGGTGTAAAACTAACAAAAACTATCAAAGTGCCTGTGATTGTGTTAAATAATAATTGCTACCATGTCTGCATATGTTTCTGCAAACATAAAGCTTTCTCACCGCCACAGGAAGCTATCCACTCTCACAGCAGTTTAATGTTTTCACTTTATTTCAGAATAAATACATATTCCACTTCCCTATTTTCTTCTTTGTGTTTGTTCTTTGTTTTTCCTTCCTTTGTCTCAAACAATTTCTACATGATTCTACATGATTCTCTACTCTTGGTAGAGTTTCCAAGACATCTCAAGGGCATCCAACTCAAGAATTAGATAAAATTCAGATTAGCATTGAAGCTGTAAGGAAATACTCTTAAATAACAATCTATGATGCATGTGACAGTAAATAGCTTCTAAGGCTCCTTTAAAAATAAAGGTCTATTTGTCCTGAACTAACAGCCAAGCCAACAGCCTGTCCATCTGAAAATATTAACAGCTAGCTTTCCATAAAGAAGTGCAGATCACTTAGATGTGTGGGTTTGTGCCTTCAGCAGCATTTCTTGAAATGAGAGTTTGCTTCACAAACAGGAAATTTAAAGGAAGTATCCGCCAATTAATACAGGAAATATTCCCCTAGATACCAGCCACACTCTCACGTGCTTCCTAAGCCAAGGCAAGGCTCACTTCTTTCATTTCACACCTTTCCTACTACCATGAAGCAAACAAGAATCTGTCCACAGGAGTCTGTCTAGAGGACAGAAATGACAAATGGACAGGGTATTAGAACTTGACTCCAAACATTCTAATACTTCCTAATCTTTATTTTTAAATCAAATCATGAGGAGTTTTCTCATGTTAATTCAGATGAGTTCCGATGTTAAATATGGTTTTCTAATTCAGATGAATGAGGTATTTTTCCACATCAGATCATTGCAAATTTCATATTTTAATCTACTTCACTCCTACACACTAATTGTTATACATTTAATATACACTTAACACCTACCATTTTATCATTATAGACACCTACTCAGCTAATCAAGGAGTTCAAAAAGTTTCCATTGCATGGGGAAATGAATGTAGCACTTCACCATTATTTAAAGAGAAACTATAGAAAGAAATCCAATATGCCCTGCTTACTGAGGTAACAAATAAAACTCCATAATTGAAATTTAGAATATTTAAGATTACAGTCTTTGCCTAATATTTATGGTCAAAATGGTTTGAAATACACATGAAGATTCCATAATTTTTTTTTCTTCTGATCTGAGTATTGGACATCTCTCATGAAAAGCATTTGTTCTTTATTCTGTAACAAAAGTAACATGATTACAAAAGAATCAAACATTTTGTGTCATGCCATTAGAACTTGTCAGTACTCAAAGGTTTTAATGCAACTACTTGTGTGTAAATGGGCAGAGAGCACACATAAAATGTTAATTACATAGCAAAGTGAATTTCAGACACAGATGACAAAAAAAACAAAAAAACAAACAAAAAAAAATACAAAAAGAAAAAGGAAAAAGAAGGAAAACCTAGCATCAGTTATGATCAAAGTTGCTAAGAAAAATGAAGTCTTTACACTTAAAAAATTTAAAATCTCAAATTTTCCACAGGTTTTGTCTTAAGATTTATTTTATTTAAATGTCATTCCTTGCTCATTTTACTTTTACTTTCAAAACCAGCATATCATTAATCCACTTAGCCTTCCTTCTTAGAGAAACTTTTCTCCCTTCCTCTTCTTAGAAAAACACAAATCTAGATTTGGAAAAAAAAGCCTCAGTGGGTTAAATAAATCTTAAAAAAAAATATTCAAACCTAAATTTCAGGTTTCTCAAAGGCAGAAAATAACATTAGAAGCCACGTTTCCCCACCAAAACAAACTACATACTTTAAAATGCTTGGTTGAAAGTTTTTGCTCAAAACTGTAACATTTTTGGCAGTATTTGAATTATAGTATCAAACATGTAGGTCAAAATTATATTATATTTTCTATATGCAATTAAAATATTGGTTCCAAATTTGTTTAATAATGCATTTGCTGGAAGCTCCCTCAGTTAGACACCTCATTTCCAGAAAATATATCCTTTTGATAAGAAATTTAATTAATTTCCTCTTTTTAACTATTTTGAAACTGAAGTCCCTATAACATCAATCAGAAAAGTAATACAGTTTGCCTACTGTAGCAAGTAATGTTGTCTTATCTTCCACTACACTCAATGGTTGAGTTTGAAAACAACCTCTGGAGATCATTTGCCCAGTAAGAATAGAGATTCCAAAACCTTCCTGAGTAAGCTGTACTGGTGTTTGACTGGCTTTTTCTACTTATGTTTAGATAATACTTTCTGCATTTCAATTTGCCTCCATTGCCTCATGTCCTGTCACTGGGCAGCACTCAGAAGAGCATGGCTGTATCTTTTTACACCTTCTAAGATTACCCTTGAGCCTTCTCATCTCCACATGATTGCACCTTGCTTTCTCAGCCTCTCATTTTGCGTTAGATCCTGCAGCCTATTTATCATCTTCATGACCCTTCATTGGATTCATTCCATGTGTCTCTTGTACTGGAAAACCCAGACCTAAATCCAGCACTCCAGGTGTGACCTCACCACTGCGAGTTGGGAAAATCACCTCCCTTGATGTGCTGGCAATGCTCTCCCTAATATAGCCCAGGAAAATGCTGACATTGTTTGCTGTGACAGCCCACTGCTGGCTCATATTCAGTTTCTTGTACATGAGGATCCCAGTGTCCTTGATTATGACCATCTCATGGTCACTGGAGCTGAGGCTGCCTCCAACCTTTGCCTCTCTGACCAGTCCTTCCTTGCTTGTCAGTATCAGGTATGGAAAATTGTCTTCCCTCATTTCTTTACTCACCTGTGTCAGGAAGCTATCACCAGTGAACTCCAGAAGTCTCATGGATTGCTTGTTCTCTGCAGGCTTGCCCTTCCAATAGATACCAGAATTATTCATGTTCCCCATGAGGTCCAGGGGGTAAATGAGGGTTCTTTGAGTTGTTTGAAGAAATCTTAATTTTTGTCTCGATCAGGTAGTCGTAGTAAATCCCCACCATAATATCACCCACATTAGTCTGCTCTCCAATCCTAGGCAGCCCCCTCCTGACTCCTCATGTGCCCCTAGGTAGAACTCCAGACATTCTTGTACTCTCTCAGATAAAGAGCAACTCTTCCTTGACTTCCCACCCTGCTCTTCGTAATGACCCTAATTGTAATTCTCTGGTAGTGTGAGCTCTCCTACTATTTCTTTGTGATCCCAGTGAGATCCTAACCCTGTAACTGCACAGACACCTCCTTTTTTTTTTTTTTTTTTTATTTTTTTTTGCCATACAGCATGCATGTTTACAGGCACTTCACAGAGACAACCACTCAAGCGGATTTCCCAGAGTGAGAATTTCTTCAATAACAATTTTTATCCGAAGGCTTCAATAAAAACACTATTTACAACTTCTATTTTATAGGTCACACAAGTGAAATAATGTCTTAAGACACTAAAAGGAAGGAGAGAATGATAATTTTCTCAACTGCAAGAAAAAGATTATATGAGTTGTTAGTAGATCAGGCTTGCCTGAGAAAATATTCTCTTTATAAAAACAGTATGCAACCTCCAAGGCATTCTTCCTGAAAACTAAAGAAACGACCATTTTTAACAAGTTTATTCACAGGTATATTTTTTCCTACACCATACATGTTTTTAATAGATGGCACATTAGAAAATTTTCAGCATATGAGTTCTGATATGATGTCCTGGTTTTGTTTGGCATAGTGTACATTTTCTTCCTAGTAGGTGAGACAGTACTGTGTTTTGGATTCAATATGAGAACAATGTTTGTAATACACTAGTGTTTTAGTTGTTGCTGAGCAATGTTTACCCTAAGTCAAGGACATTTTAGTTTCCCATGCTCTATCAGTGAGGAGGTGCACAAGAAGCCGGAAGGGAGCATGACCAGGACAGCTGGCCTAGAGGGATATCCCATACCATAAAACATCAAGCCCAGTATATAAACTGGGGGAGCTAGTCAGGAGGCACTGATCACTGCTCAGGGATAGGCTGGGCATTGGTCAAGAGGTGGTGAGCAATGGTATTGTGCATCAAGTTTTTCTCTTGGGTTTTATTTCTCTCTGCTTGTTGCTGCTGTTAAATTATTCTTATCTGAATTTTTACCTTTTTCTGAGTCTCCTCCCCATCCTAATACAGTGAGGGTGGGGAAAGTGAGCGAGCAGCTGAGGGATACTTAGCTTCCAGCTGGAGTTGAACCACAACACATGCAAAATAAATTTCTTACATCTCTATATTGATTGATATTTTTGTCCATTAAATCAGCAATATTACAGTAGCTATGTGACAGTGGAGAGATTAAAGGTATGTGTTGTTCATAGAGCCTTGCTGGGTTCTTACACATTTCCAGAATAATATGTCAGAGGCCTTTAAAAGTCTCTTTTCTCTTATTACTGAGCCAGCTCACACATTTTCTAGTTTCCAGGTGAGACGAAAAATGTGTAATTACAAGGAAACATGCCAGAGAACCTGGAAGAACAGTAAAAGAACCTAATACAAAAGCTGCTGTGTAAGAGGAAAATACATACCGGAAAGAGTTTTCTCTATATCTTCTTGTTGAGCTTTTATTTGTGCAGGGGCAGAACAGGAGATGAAGTGGTGGCAGGAGAGGTTGTAGAAGAAATCAATAAAAAGAAAGGAAACAAATTACCAAGGCCAGGTGATAATCACCTAAGGATCTTAAAAATGAAAGATCTAAACTCCTAACCTCTTCCCTGAAACGGCTTTCATAGCAGAGAACTGGAAAATAGCCAAAGACACTCAGGAAACTATAGGTTTCTAAACCTGGCATTCAACAGTGGAAAAACCATAATAGAGGGCATAAATAAAATGCAGAAGTCTGGTCATCTGACTAAATGTTATATTATAGGGAAGAATCCACAAGTTTTCAAAAAGAAGGAAAATAATGTGTCACAATCACTGAATTCCTGTGCAAATTTCAGCAAGCCTGGGAATAATGCAAATCAAAATTAATTGAGGCAGTCTAAATTTATAAGAGACTTTAGTTGAAAGCTTTCACTGAGTGTTCTTTAAGAAGTACCCATGGCACGAGAGGAAAGGATCTTGCATGGATAAATAATTGATGAAAAGACAGAAAGTAAGAGTAGACTATATGTTTTCACCACAGAGATAGTCATCAGTGGGATTGTGTGGGAATTTGTGCTAGGATCACTGCTGTTAAATAGACTGGGAAAGAAACTGAGAAAGAAAAGTAAGACCACAATCACTGATAATGCAAAGTATTTCAGAAGAATAAAAATAAAAGACATCCTTGAAGAACTGCAGAGGACTTCCGCAGGATTCAGTAGAAGACTAAATATAACATATCTATATGTGAAGGGAGCTCTCAGACCCTAAAACCCCAAGTTTTTGCCCTGAAATAAAATTACATTCACTAAGATAGCCCTTGATATTCATGGAAAAGGCTTTAGGATATTTATATCTGTATAAATACAGATACATCAATTCAGAGTCCAGCAGTGGTCTAAGAAGCAGATCAGTTTTCAGGAATAATTAAGAAGGAACTTTGTCAGAGATAGAACATCATTACAGACTTTAAGTTTCCAGTGGTGACCAACCTCAAACTGTGTGCAGTTTCAGTATTCTCTTCCCCACCTTCAAAAGAATGGAGAAGAGAGGATAAAGGCTTGAGTGAAAGGTGGAAGTGATTCTGTACAGCCAGCAATGAAATCATGGAAGCCTATAAGAAAATGATTGACCAAGAGGAGATAGGACAGATACTTACATTCAGGCACCACAGTTAAACTGCTTCACACATTTTTTTTACTCAACTATATCCTAATGTCACAGTCCAATATTTAAATGCAGCTCTTGCTAGAAGATGAGTGGATCTTTAAGAAGTACTTCCAAATTTGTGTGGAAAAGCATTCTCTGATTAACTGTGGTCACCACCAAATATAAAATGTTACTTTTTGAACATGCAATTGGCAAACACATCAATGAACAGCTCATAGCACACCCCTGCTTTAAAGTTACTTGACTTGTCTGTTATTAGTCTAAATTGTCTATTACATGTGTACAAAGCCAATAATTCTCAGCCTGATTTAAAATAAAAATTTAATGACAAAATTAAGAAAGCTAAAACTCTGTGGAACCATGAAAAAAATCCTGTTATATTCCATTCAACATAACAATTAATTTATTAAATAAATAATACTGAGCATCAACGTTCATTCCAGTAATAACTATCGTGAAATTGTGTCACCCTTTCCCTCAGTTTATAAAACCTTACTTAGGAGCAGGAATTTGCAGTTTAAGAGAAAAAATAGAAAGCTGAGGAAAATAAAAACAGTTCCTCACTTCATGTACATTATAGTAATCAACAGCAGAACTGCAGCAATTGATAGCCTGGAAGAAAGATATCTTAGATCTATCTATAGAAGAAGTCCTTAATATTTCTAAGCACAAAACAACAAATGGCCATGCTGGTTGTCAGCAATGGAATCAAACTGGTAATGTGCATGTCAAGCAGAATAGCAGTTAATGAGTTTTAAAAAGGTAATATACTAAGTTGTTTCCACACTCAGACAATGCAAAGACATCTTCCAAATATGCATAACAAAAAAAGAGGAAACTTCTCTGCAAACATGGAAATTTTTAAATGCATAGGACTCAAATGCAGTACAATGAAATAGCCCCAAAAATAAGCATGAATAAAACATTTCTAACATGAGAAACATCACTTCCAATACTAAAAAGTGATAAAGAGTAACAGGGCTATAATGAGAAGAATTACTTCTGATCACTTCAGTTTTAAAATTAGTCTCTATGTTCAAGCTGCTTTATTTTTCTGGGACAAACATAATTTAAAAGCAGATACTCAACTTTAGAAAATATGATCAAGGAATTAAAAGACACATGCAGACAATAAAACAATACAGTAACAAAAAAAAAAAAAAAAGATACAGTAAACAGGTTATAAGATCAGTGTTGTAAGCAATGCATCTCCATTCATCTTCAACTCACCTTTAAAGAGCCCACACTGATCCCACCCGTCTGAGCATCTACAGACTAAACTTTACACACCTTAAAATAGAATCAGTTTTCCATCAATGTGGCTATAACTTCTGCAGCAAAAGAGAAACTGTCTAGTAGTGGAAATTGGAGATGACTCAATAAAATGCTACTGATACATTTAGCAAAATGTAAATGTATGCCTGTAAAACCTTTCAGAAGAACTGCAAAAAATAAAATGATTAATAAATAGCATTTTATATAGAGAGTTGTGTAACTACAATGTTGAGGTTTGGGGGTTTTTTTACACTTTTTTTCCTTAAATATTTCACATAGCTTGGGCTTTATTCTCAGCTGGTTCCAAGTAGTATTATGCAAAAAGAGGGTTATGAAAATTCTTCAATCTTTGATGCAAATTACTGCCTTAATGCTCAGCGTGCCATAGCTTAATGACCTCACATGACAATTTTAACTGTAGCGCAGAGATATCAGCATTTGTTGTAAAGCAGCTGGCTTGAATACTAGAAGTAGTTTGTCCATGGCTGTGTGAACATACCTCCTGGGTGGTTTAACCACAGACTTTCTGCACTGTGACTACAACTTCACATTCCTGAGCTGACTTCTTTGAAATTAAGGGAGGTACCTCAAACACTGCACTGCCAGTAGTTGCATGGAGAACTTCATAATGGCTGAAAGTACCTTGGCACACATTTGTTCAATGTGGGTTCAGATTGACATAAATTATTTAACATTGGCAGGTGCACTCCCAGAGTTCTCTGAAGTGTTCAGAGAACTAAACAAGGACAGCACCTTGCACTGGAAATTTTCATTTCCCTTCATTTAAACTATGCAAAAAATCTCCAGTCTCTGTAATCTGGCTGCTTAATATTACCATGTTGAAGGTCATTATTGAAGCCATTGATTAGAGTAGTGTTCTAGTTTTTATTTATTCTGCAACCCAACAATGTGACCTCTAAGGGGGGGGGGAGGGGGGAGCATTCAAAATGTGTGCACTGCTTAAAAAATCACTACAGACTATTTAGTATAAGTATCACATGTCATTAGCCCAAAAAGAATGATTTTATTATTAAATAGTTTTCCTAAAACATACAATGAAATAAAAAATACATTCGTTTTGCAATAGATAGGTTTCCTGTTGGCCAGTAACAAATTGTATTTAGTTACAGAACACAATAACAATTTTTTTCCTGCATGGAACTCAGAAAAATGATGTCGAAAAATACAAGATCAGTTGTTAAGTGATTTTGTACCTCTTGCAGTGAAAAAAATTAGCCTGCTGTTCAGTCTTCCATTATACATCCTGGTTTTAATACCACACAGGTTGCGAACACACTAAATAACACCAAGTGCATGAGCAGGTAGAAAAGACTGTGGGAGGCAAAGGGAAATAATTAGGCAATAAGACAATGCAGGTCCCCAAAACACCCCAGAGATAGGAGTTAAATGGACTTCACCATTCAGTAAAACCGTCTTATTAGTACTAGACTAGATCCTTGTCTTATTTGTCCTACCACGTCAAACAAACACTCTTAGACAGCTACTGTTAAATGAATACTCCATGCTGTAGAGTATTTAGTCCTCTCACTTCAACAATTTAAGAATAAAAATCATTAAAATGCTCTCCCACAAGGCACTTTTTCCTTGAAAGCTGACATCTATCAGCGATCCTGAAAAACAGTACAACTTTGTTTTTGTAAAGTTTGCTGAGTTTACAGCAAAGCTGTGCAATTACTCTGTTAATGAATAACATTAAGAAATGGTAACACAGATTTCTCATGGAACTAGTTTCTCTATTGTCCTCATTAACTTCTTGCATTTGTGCCATTCCTTGACCATTCAGAATCTTAAACAGTAAGTCTTCTGGAATAATAATTTTCTCTTTAATAATATATGAAAATAGTAATTTCCAATAGTAAAAAAAAAAAAAAAAAAAGAAGGAACTTTAATATAATTTCAAAACACTTATAGAAAAGGAGAGGCAGCAAGCAAGAGTCAGTTATGAAGTGAATCACTTTTGGGTTGTATTTAGTTGTCCATAACAAATTTTCAAAGTCACGCAAAAGGGGTGTTGGGAAGAAGCATTTTATTTTATTTTAACAGGAAAAAAATACATAATAAGGATAAGGAAGTCCATGAGGAAGTTCGATGAGCACTCCTTCAAAACCCATAAACCTTCTCATCAAATAACAGATTTTCTACATCTATATTAATGAAGTATTAAGTTCCAGGCATCTTAATGAGTTTCCACTAGTCAGCGGAGTCTTAATGGTTTGAATAAATGTTTTATTTTATGTGGGTCAAGACCATATAGACAATAAAGCACAGTTCAAGTATTGTGTGTAAGGCAAAGCAAATTAAATAAATGGTGTCATATAGCTATGAATCCATATTTGAAAGATTTATGAAATACTTTTAGTGTGACTATTTTGTTCTAATATACACATATATACTTATATATATACTATATTTCAAACATGGACAAGACTTTATTTTAACCCTCACATACATTTGAATAGTACCTCAGTTTATTTTATCTTCCAGGGTTTATAATATCAAATAGCACACAAATTGCTTAGAGGCCACTCGAGTAAAAGTAATGTCACATTTCTATTCCACAAGACAGAATAAAAAAACCCAAACATATAACAGCACATCCTGTGTATGTATGCAGAACTGACTTCTTGTTCCTTTTGTCCTCTTTGACTTAGAGCCATCAGCTGCCACAGCATCCTTTCTCTAAATGGCACAAATGACTGAAAATCTCAGCCAAGCCATATATTTCCATTTCTTTCTTCCATGCATTATACATCTAAGAAAATTGACAGCTATACCTTGAAGCCCTATAGAAATTCTTATAAATGTTAGGAAAAAAGAGAATTAGGTTGAATGATACCTGGAACTTAATGTGCTAAGAATATGAGACACTTCATCATATGCAGGTTAATAACACAGCTTCACTGGATGATAGTCAACTTTCTTCAGTGACACAGGCAGTCCTTTATAAATTAACTGCTCAATGCACATTCTAAACTAATTTATCTGTGCTGGCAGGTAAGATATGACTCCTTAAATGTCACTTCCCTTAAAATATTAGAGCAAAAGATGAATAGGGCAAAGTGAATTTATGAGATGGTTTAGCATGAAGTATGTCTTTCCTATAAGATCAAGTAAGAAAAAAAAACCTACTTACATCTCAAAATAGATAAAGCACTCTCTTTGTCAATTTGATGTCAGTTTTGTCAACTGAATTTGAAAGGTCTGCAGTTAAATACAGCAAAGGCTACAACTGTCACTCTGAAGCAGGTAACAGAGAAAGTTTGTTTCCTTGAAGTAAACTTTAATGATAGCTTCTTTGAGGCCAAGTCTCAGTTTTTCTCAGCCTATATTCTACTGAAATAAAGAAAGACATTTCATAGTTACTATTTGCAACTCATTAAGGACATACTTATTCCTTGGCCTCTTAAAGTAATATTTCAACTTCAATCACAGCAAGTTGGATAAATATGCCAAACTTTTCATAGCAAGTAGCATAATAAGAGAGTCGGTGACCAGAAAAGTGCTTACAATCTGAGGCCGAGTCTTGGTATGTTGAAATACATAACTTGTTGACAGGAATTGCTTTTTTAATTAATGAATGGGCAGAACTAGACAAAGAATTAAGCATTTCTGTTACTCTGGGGGAAAAAAAAGAAGTCATAAGAGAAGGGTAGAGAATGTGATGTGGCTACAAGACAGCAGTTTTCATGGGCTACAAGACAGCAGTTTTCATGCAGATTTTCAAGTAGATTTCCAAAAGTAGCAAATCAATTAACATATTTTCATAGTTGGGTCATCACTCTATTAGTGTTGCCTAATGTTTTTCATTACATGGTTTTATTTGCATTTGCTAACTACTTTGCCATATTTCAGTCATTCTGCTCATCTTGTCTAAGCGAATTTGGGGCAGGTAGGAGAAGGGGGGTGGGGCACAGGTCAGTGAAGAAAAGGAGGGCATTCTTCATTAGTCTGTCAGAATTCATGTTTTCAAGAACAAGGCTGAGGTGGACAAGAGGGAAGATTAACATACACTGAAATATCTCCATTAGAAAGAATCTGGGATTTGGTATAGGGACTGCAGCTTAGCCTTTAAACTTGAGTTCACATCATCTGAAATCAGCCATGTTCATTAAAAATGCACACATTTAGAAATTACTAAGACCTTCATAAGTTGAGAAACAAAGAATTACTGAGAACGCTCTCTTGGTGAGCCTGTCCTGCTTTATCAGCTGATAGTACAGACCAGTGGTTTATGAACCAACCATATAACTCCATGCATTCCATCCCCAGACAGCAGGAAGGAGTGAGTGTACTGCACTTCTGGTGCAATGGCTGTTGTGGACCTGTGGAGCTGAAATTTAAATTTCATGCCATAGATAATTCAATACAATGTCTTTCAAACCCTGTCAAGGTACAAAATATTTATCTGGGTGTAAAATCTCAAGGAATAAGAAATTAAATAGAATTTAACCTCATTTATATTTCTTTAAGATATACACTCTCAAAGGTCTTATAAAGCTCTGAGAAGAAGCAAAACATCAGCTTCAAAGCCTTACTCAGGAAAGTTATCAATTATAGCCTTTTTTCTTTGAAAAACATACCCCATTTTCATTTTCAGAGCTCAGGAGAAGGGAGATGATCTTTCTATGTTGTAATCACAAGCATAACCAGAAATGCAAGCAATTTGAAAGCCATCATGATCAATGAGAATTCCTCATTTGCCTTCAAAAAGTTTTAGAACACACATCACAGTTGACACAAAATCAAACTATGGCATCAAACATGCAATTCTGAGAATGCCATGGATGCTGTGACAGCAAAATATGCATGTTTGTTTTTTTTTTTTTTTTCTTCATTGTGTTTGGCCAATCCTAAATAAAATATATTGTCTCTCCTTTACTC
Source organism: Margarornis squamiger (assembly GCA_035222235.1). Classification (NCBI taxonomy): domain Eukaryota; kingdom Metazoa; phylum Chordata; class Aves; order Passeriformes; family Furnariidae; genus Margarornis; species Margarornis squamiger. Next base: position 74,858,665 of record JAWWTY010000077.1, read on the forward strand.
CCTGGTGGCTAGAAAGCAGTTTAGAGATCAGACTGCTTTACTTTTTTACTTGGATATACCCTAAAGCAAAATCCAGGTACTTTAAAGAGGGAAACTCTCGTAAACATGTCATAGATTGAACTCCCTGAATAAAGAGCAAAAAGAAGACAAAGCTGATAAATATTGTTGCTATTGACATCAAGCGGTCACTTCATGCTATGAAAACAAAAAGACTAGTGTGCCATTTCTAGATGCAGTTTGAACACATTCTAGCTATGGTTAGATTGATATGACCTCTGGAACTACACAGTTTTGCCAGTTAGCTGATTGCAGTGGAGGCTCAGTCTATACCTTACATAAAGTCTAAGCCTCAGGACCCAGGAGCTCCCCACTGAATGGCTGAGCAGTAAGGGGAAAATGTAAAATTCACATCTTGACCTGTGCAACCAAAGACTTCCTTAGTACCATTCTGCAGATATACCGGAGGACATAAGTAACTTCAGCACTGCTATCTAAGCAACAAATTGATAAAAGCAAGAAATTGTTCAGAAAACGAATCCAATTTCAAACTAAGATGGAAAATGTTTTCACAGTCTAGTTTTAGTCAAGTATGAGAATTGGTCACAAACTATCACTTAAAAATGGCTGAGGCCTATTACAAACCTGGCATGTCTCTTTTTTCGCATTCTTGATTAATTCAACAATGCACTATCAAAGAGCAAGGACTGCCAAAAGCTGAGTTCAGTGTATAAAAACTTAGTGAATAAATAACCTGAAAGCTGTTTTGCTATCACTGTGTAGTAAAAAGGATGAAGCAGAATTTAAAGATTTTATATACAGCCCTAGAATAAATATGTTATTCACAAGTGAGCTGCTAGGCCATTTCTATTAAGCGGCTGTAGACTTTACACTAGAAAGTCTTGGTCAAGCAGATCTTGATCTCTACTCCAGCCCTCTGAGCATCTTTTGCTTAGGTACAGCCTCCAGATTCCTGGCCCTCTGCTGGGCTGGACCCACTTCAACAGGTCCATGTGTTTCCTGTACTGAAGACCCCAGAGCTGGACACAGCACTCCAGGTGGGACCTCATGAGAGTGGAGTAGAGGGGCAGAATCACCTCTCTCAATCTGCTGGTCATGCCCAGGATATTGTTGGCTTTCTGAGTTGCAGCATACATTGGCTTTTTGTCAACCAACCACTCAATTCTTCTCAGGTTTACTCTAAATAAGTTTGCCCTCTATGAAGAAATAAGCATAATGAAGAGAAATTAACAATATTTTTCAACTTTAATTAAAATATTAATAGGCTTCTTTAAGTACTACAGTTATTTAGAAGTGTTTTAAATTCCTCCATGACTTACTGTTTTTTCACAAACATAGTAAAAATTATGGCTATTTGTTAAAAATTATTACATATTTTAAATGGTGCTTATTGCACTTTATTCAGTTCTAGAATAATCTAATTGATTATTTTCCTATGGACTCTCTTCAAAGACCTGTATTTCTATTACAGAGAGAAGTCTATCCATGGTAATTGATCTAGCTGCATACTAAACACTTTTATCTCTGCCATAATACATTTTTTCCTTCCCAAAAGCTGTAAGAGATAAGCGCCCCTGCAGTTTATGTGTAGTTCAAATAACAAATAAGGTAGATAAATGGAATGAGCTGAATAAGTGGAAAGAAATCTACTATGAAATTAAGATATAAATTGCAACTATGGAAACAGCCTTTGTAATTAAGAATAATTTAGAAAGGCATGGAAGATGTTTAATCAGTATGTAAATTAACTGATGATTTTTTTTAGAAAGGTAAGAGAAGTTAATTCAATAAAATCCTTTAAAACTTCCTTAGTGGCCTAAAATAAAAACAACCAAACAAAAAACACCCCAAAACCCCAACTTCAAATTCTTTGCAATTTTTCTCCAGGATAGGAGTAAAATCCATGCCTTATTTTATAATTGCTTCACTAGGTCTTGAAACCCACAATGCAAAGTGAACTAAAATTCTCTTCTGATATTTATAAATCAGTATTAATCCCTGCAACCTCACACACTTTTCAGTGATTCTAATAGATTTCACTAGGGTGTGGTAAAATATTTTATAAAGCAAAATACTGTTAATATTACTTTCCAATTATGTGACAGAAGAAAGAAAGCAAAATATTCCAGCTCAGCCGGCATGTGAGAGGTACAGCTGAAAAAAGGTATTTTATTTCTACAGAATCACAGAATCATGGAATACTGAATTGGAAGGGACCTGAAAGGATCATTGAGTCCAACTCTTAGGCCTGCACAGAACCATCCCCAAGAGTCACACCATGTGCCTGAGAGTATCATCCAAATGCTTCCTGAATTCTGGCAGGCTTGGTGTTGTGACCACTTCCCTGAGAACTTGTTCCAGTGCCCAAATATCATCTGGTTGAAGAATCTTTTTCTAATATCCAACCTAAACCTACCCTGACACAACTTCAGGCCATTCACTCAGGTCTGTCACTGGTCACCACAGAGAGGTCAGTGTCTGCCCCTTCGCTTCCACTCATGAGGAAGTTGTAGATTGCAATGAGGTCTCCCTTCAGCCTCCTCTTCTCCTGGCTGAACAGACCAAGCTGCTCTTCATAAGGCTTCCCCTCAAGGCCCTTCACCATCTTCATTGCCCTCCTTTGTACACTCTCTAATAGCCTAATATCTTTCTTATGTTGTGGTGCAACAATAATGAAGGTGAGGCCACCCCGGAGCAGAGCAGAGCGGGACAATCCCCTCCCTTGACCGGCTGGCGATGCTTTGCCTGATGCCCCCCAGGACACGGTTGGCCCTCCTGGCTGC
>JAWWTY010000077.1:74865595-74887604 GCA_035222235.1 Margarornis squamiger
GAAGTTGTCACAGTGGTGGTCTTGTATCCAGGGGCTTCTTTTTCCACGATGTATAGTCTGGATAATCCTCTGTCTCTCTTTCACATATATTATGGCAGAAGTCTTTCCCAACAGATCATACTGGTTGGATTTAAAGGTCTGATCCAAAATGCTAGTAATTAAAAGACATTTACTGTACCTGTCCATGTTCCCTATAGTTAAAGGAAATAGTCACATTAATATTAATTTTATTTCTTTTCTGATTTGGGGTTATAGTAATTTCATTTTCTTTTTAAGAATAAATCTAATAAAACATGAAAAACCAAATCAATTACAAAGAAAGTATCAGAACTGTTAGAGGACTTTCTAGAGAAAACTATTTTTTTTAATTATTATTATTTATTCACACATGAATTTAGTACATTCTAGTTGACATAATGGGGGGAACAACGTCATCCAGAGGGACCTCGACGGGCTTGAGAAGTAGACCCATATGAACCTCATGAATTTCAACAAGACTGAGTATGAGTTCCTGCACCTGGATGGGGACCATCCCAAGCATAAACACAGGATAGATAAGACCATCAGGTGGAGGGAGGTGATTCTTACAGCTCTACTGCAATTTCATGAGACCCTAACCTGGAGCAATGTGTCCAGCTCTGGGGCGCCCAACATAGGAAGGATGCGGGCCTGTTGGAGTGAGTCCAGAGGAGATGGGCAGGAAGATGACTGAAGGGTTGGAGCACTTCTCCTATGAAGACAGGCTGAGAGAGTTAAAGTTGTTGAGGCCAGAGAAGAGAAGGCTCCAGGGTGACTTTATTACATCCTTCCTATACCTAAAGAACTCCTACAGGAAGGCTGGAGAGAGACTTTTCCATGGACATGTAGTAATAGGACAAGGGTTAATGGCTTCAAACTTAAAGAGGGCAAGTTTAGATTGGACATTAGGAAGAAATTCTTCACTGCAAGGGTGGTGAGGCACGGAAACAGGTTGCCTAGAGAGGCTGTGTATGCCCCATCCCTGTGAGTGTTCCAGGCCAGGCTGGATGAGGCTTTGAGTGATCTGGTCTAGTGGAAGGTGTCCCTGCCCAAGACACCTTGGTGTTGGAATCAGGTGATCTTTAACTTCCCTTCCAATACAAATCATTTTATGATTCTATGATTAATTTGTCTTAATGTCCAATTTCCTTGAAAACTTTATTGCAAGCACACATATGGGTAAGTGAAAATCCCAATAGGTGTTCATACCTTCTTCCAATACAGTGCATACTTTCAGATAATTAAATTTATTATTTTTGTAACTTCAGTTGCAGGTCTCCAACGAATTTTTTTCCCGAACTTTTAATCTCTAAAAGGAATCAATGTAAAGAAGTTGACAGTAAAAAATAGTTTTATTTTTGATAAAATAAAATATTTTCTTTAATAAATAAGTAATCAGACATCTAAACATTATGTTTCAAACATTTTAATACTGTGATGAGGGGCACTGCCTCAGCTTCTGCATTCTTTATCATCATAACCCTACAGTCAAGACAATATCCATAAATTCTAGAAACACAAATTTTGCAATGGAATGTATGTAAAGAAAGAGCAGTCAGACAGTGATTTTCATACTATTGCCATATCACTGAATTCATTCCTGCATATCACTATCAGAAGGATAGTGGGGTTTTTTGTCAGAGAAAAGGAAATGCAGAAGTGGAGTATGAGCCGCCAGTTATAGGTTAGTATAAATCTTTTACTTTTATTAGCAGATCTAAACTAAAAAGATTCAGAATCACTGCATACTAATTCAAAAGCAAGCAAAAAAACTCCCAGAAAACCGGACAAACTTTTCTCTAGTAAGCAAACAACATTGATCTTAAGTAGTGCTTCTTAAAATCAGTAAGAATAATTACTGTTCCCTATGCCCACTAATCAATGAACTTTCAGTCATCTCAGCTAAATTCAGGTGTTCTTACAGTAAAGTTCATTATGTTGAGAGATACAGTTTGTCTAAGAACTGAATGTTTATGTAAATCACTATTTTGCCACATCTGGAGGTGTCTACAAAGGATTAGATTCCCAGCAGCACAATGAGGAAGTCTATCTGAGCAACTTCATGTGCTATACCAAAGTGAAAGAAGGAACATTCATGTTAGTCTGATACCACTCTCACTCTAAAATTTCGTCAGAATATAAAAAGGAGACTAGCTTTAGTCAGTATTTTGTCCATCACACAACTGGAAAATATTTCAAAGATAGTAGTCTTTCAAGGTTCTAATCAAAGAGGATAGGAGTAAAATAATAGTCTAAATGATTTCTGAACATATTTAATATTGTATTTTTATTTATGGGAGGGAACATTGGTTTGCTTCTATAGAAGGACTGCACGCATGTTCAGAAAAAAGAAAACTTACAAATGTTTACTGTGTTCCTTGACATTTTAAATCAAATGTGCAGCAACTGAATGTTTATGAGATGCAATTAATCAACAGTGAATGTTATCACATTTATGGATGGATTAAACACTGTAACATCTAATTAGCTTATGCTTAAACAACATGAAATTATAAATAGCAATCACATTACTTAAGTTACCTCTTCTGCAATTTTCACTCTACTTTAAGGAAAAAAATTGAACATTATTAAGTATTAGTTAAAATCAGGATAAACACAACAGAATGTTACATAGTGAACAGAAAATTTGTACACATTTGCCAAATGTACCATGCAAACTTATTTTGGCCAGACCACTGGTACGTCTTCAGCTTTTTAATAGCTTTTCTTCTGCATGGGAAACAAATGAGGTGCAGGAGAAAAGGGATATAGGTCTTCAGTTTGAAGACAACAGAAACACAAAGTAGCTTTCAAATGTTTTTCTCCCTCTGGTTTCATATTTAAAAGGTTATCATTGTAGAAAAGATTAGAAACAAATCTTTTTAGCCACACCATCTCTGCGGAAATATCATTTCACCACCAGCTGAAAAGGCTGAAAGGACAAGAATGTGAGAGATACCCTCAATCCATGAGAAAGTATTTGACAAAGTGAGATTTCTTCCCCTGTCAGAGATAACTATACTGTAGTCACTGAGACATTTGCCCTTGTTTAAAATTCTCTAACACTATATGTTAAAAAAGAACAATACAACATATTATAACAATAAAATCTAAAGGGAAAACTGTTAATTTCTTGTGCTGTGCTTTCTCACTTTTCAATAACATCAAGATTCACAAGAGAACAGAAAATATTCTGCTTTGAATATAACTGTAAAAAATATGAAAAGTATTTGTTTGGTTCCTTAATCTTCAGTTAAGTGGAAAAGGGTGAGGAATGTTGACTAGTTCTTCCAGTCACAGTTTATCTCAATTTCCAGTTTTCCTCTAAAGAAAAATTCTACTGACACCTTTTCCCCCTTATCTGACATTTCTGTTTGTGGAAGCAATTATCAACTGTAAAGCAACCATCTAATGAGATAATATTCAATGATATAAGCTTATTCTATCCTCAAATGTGGAATGATATGTGATTTCACAAATATGTGGCTGGTCTCTGAGATTCTTTTGGTAGCTACGGTACTCTGAAAGATGGATAAATCACTGCACACTTGATTTTCAAAAGTTCTGACACGTGCCCTTCTCAGGGACTTAAAACCAGAAAAAGCAGGTGACCAAAACCACAGTGGAGGAGGTGGGGGAAGTAACCTTGAGAATGAAATAATGAGTTGGAGAAGCAGTAAGAAGGACCTATGTCCTTCTCTCTGTTATAGTTGGTTTCCGCAGTTAAATTAGAATGAAGGAAATGGAGCACACAGCTGAAATTGGAAGGCTCATTGGAAACTGATTACATCTCAAGAAGCAGTTTGCATAAACCATTTTACTCTTTAAAGTTCACAGATAAGGGAGCCAGCTTCTACAGATAACAAGGGCTGAATCCAGTGATGGATGATTCCAATTTGCATTTGGATAATTCTCCACTGTCTGCCATGAAATCTTTACCAAAACACTGATTTTCTAAGCTGAAGACAGAAAATTTTAATATAACTACAGATAATACTACTAGAGGGATATTTTCATATTTTAACACTATAAAGCATAACATTGTATGGAAACAGTGATGATAAGAAATACATCACAATTTCTTTAAAAAGAAATAGTTAGCAACTGCAGCAAAATTTCTTTGACTAACCCATGGAAGCAAAGCACATGTGAGATGTTAGGGGCAAAGTAAGAGACTTCCAGTGTAGGAGAGACAGTCTTTACAATGTATTCATTAGCAGTCATTCTCACATATCTTTTTTTCTGGCTTCACTTTCAATCCTTCAAAAAGCTGGGACTAAAAATAGAGAATATATAATATGACAACACAGTGAACTCTGACAGCATATAGTTTGTCAAAAAAAGATTCTCAGGACACCTAGGAACAGATGGTTCAAAGCCAACAGAACCAGAAGCTACATTCCTACACACTGGAAAACTCTTATATTGATACATAAAACAAGCTACTTAACTAAATAAGCTGTGACTGCCCACTATCATGAGCAAGGTAAAGAGACAAAGTAAAAGAATACAATTAATCTTTGTCATCTATCAAAAAGATTGTTCTTATGTCTATCATCTAGTGACCTACAATAAATCACTGAACAATCTAAAATTCAAACACAACATTATTAGCTGTCTGATATTTCCCTCTACGTTATTTTATTCCTTCAAGGATGTTTAATGAGCCTAACTGCCCGCCCTCTCCCTGATTTTTCTGTTCCCAAATGAACAACTAAACTTGCCTAACTTACAGGAAAACTGCAAAACCCCAGCCCACTGTAGCCATCTGCTTTTTTGAACAATAATTATTTGGATGATGGAAGTGAAACTCAGAAAATTCAGGTAACTTCTAGTGTTAGAATGAAAATGCTTAGGTATACTTATGTTCCAAGCTAACTGTTAGGAAACAGTCCATAGCTGGCAGTCCTACTGTTCCCTAGAAACCATTCTTTTACTCTCTCTTTCTGAAAATATCTCCAAAGCAAAACAAACCACACTGTCAACTCTTCTTCTAATGGCCCTCTTGTGCCATACTTTAAACATACCTAATTCCTATGCACATTTTCACAGCCTATTCTGCAATGAAAGCCAGCATATAGAAATTGAGACCTTCTGTTCTACAGTGGCTGCTTACTCTATTCCTCTTACCTCCATGATGTAAAACAATTTAAAATTACCTCATTTGTTACCTTTGGCCATACCAAGACAAAATACAGACGTCTGTGCATAAATGGAACACTTAATATTCAGTTCCATGAATTTTTTCCTAAACATCAAGCTGATTTTTTCTGGATAATCTGTGGCAACTTTAAGGAGTGACATAGATGCAAAAGTAATGCCAAATACTTAGAGATATTCTGGTTGTAGTGGAGGAAGGAGTTAGGGGTTTGTCTACCCATTTGTACCTTCTGGATACAAGCAAAACAAGTACCCTTATCCTGAAAAATATGCATAAATTATCAGGAAACACCTTGGAGGGAAAAATGCTGCCCATGGATGAATAACTCACAAAGCTCACAAAGGATTCACCATGGAGTAAGGCAATTTGCACAGAATATTTTCACATACACAGTTCTCAGTGAAAGATTTAGTTATGTTGGTCCACATTACATTCTTCAGAAGTGCACTCAGGGCAAGAGTGTTTTGCCACAAAAGAAATAATATTCTTTCATGCTCCAAGGGAGTTGTGGGGGACATTACACCTAAAACCAGTACAATTCCTTTATGCTGGCTGAATGCATTCCTATAATTGGAAAATATGGAGTTGAACCACTAGGTATGTATGTACAGTAAGAGAATGTGGCAATGAGTAGTTTAAGCAAAATGCAGAAAATATAGGCCAATTTACCTACAAAATCACTGCAGCATGCCATCTTATTGCAAAGGACTTTTTCATAGTACAAAGAACTGTTGTGCTTTTTCTCTGTTGAGTACTGGTATTCCTTAGAAAGCTGGGTTTAGCTGCTTGTTCATCCATGGCCTATTAATATAAACTGCAGCAAGTCCCTTCACTTCTCTGTCAGTCAGAACCTCCCTTGGAAAATGAGAATAGCTTTGATTTATTAACAGAGTTTTGAAGAAGCAACTATTATCAGGAATGCTTATATTTTGGTATCATAAAAGAACCTGTATTAGCTGGGTATTTCATGTGACATTGAAACAAGGTCTGCAACTAAATAGCAAAAGTTTGTTGTTTTTGTTTTTTTTTTTTGTTTGTTTGTCTGTTTGGTTTGGTTTGTTTTTTTTGCTTTTTTTTTTTAATAGGAACTTAATGGTACACAAGTTATCCAACCCACAAGAGTTATCTTCAAAATATAAGAGAGAATCTGCTACAGCTCAGGTATAAGCTAAGACTGCAGAAAGAAACTTATATTTCCCTAGATTTCTCTACATTGCTGAGAAGTGGTGAACTGGTTCAGTTTTGTCAGTCAAGTTGTCATGAAGATGGTTCAGTTACATACTAAGCTTTGATACTATTATATTCATTATAATGAATGATTTCCCAAACCTTTTTATTTTGACAATTTTATCATTATAATATTGTATAGCAGGAAAGAGAATGATTCATAATTAACATTGCAGCCATTGCAGGGAACATTGGGACTAGATGATCTTCAAAGTTTATTCCAACCCCTTAACATTCTATGATTGTATGATTCATTGCTTTATGTTGGAGATTGTTTTCTTCTTTGATATGTTCATAACATTGGTGAGAGGGATGAACCTGACCCATTTGTGACTCTATTTAAAGTTAATGCTAATAATTTTAAATAGCCTTCCCATGTATCATTAACAATGTCAAACATGCTGTACATGCCACTTTACATCAATCTATTTGAGAGCCAGGCCACAAACTCTTGGGGAGACTTGAGCTCAGGATGATACAGGACTGTAGAAGTCAAAGACCCACAGCACAGGCATACAGTTCTGAGCCTTACCTACAACACTGCTTTAAAAGATGACACAGATAGGGAAATTTGCAACAGCTACTAGAAGTATTCATCCAATATTTTCCACAAATAAAACCCAAACAAACAAAACAAAGCACAAAACTGATAAAAAACCTCACCACAAACTAAACAATAATAAAACCAGAAGCGTACATCTAGATTTCAATCACCTTCTTACTTTCTTCTATTTTCTATAAATGAATAAACATTCCTCAAAACAACGTTAATGTTAAGTTGTGCAGACAAGACTCTTCATATTATTCTTCCCTTGTGAGTACAAATTTTAAAAGTGAAAATGTCATCAACACTGATGAGCTTCAGCTTAAAGCTGAATAATGATACAATGAGGATGCAACAATCTGTAGCAGCCTTGGCCATAGTAAGCATGAAAAATTGACATAAAAATCCCAAGGGGAAAGAAGGAATAGAGTAGCAGAGTCCACACCTCAGGCATCAAGGAAACAGCCTGAGGCTTGTTCAGGGAGCAGGCAGGTGGAATCACACAGGAACAACTCCAAAGAGCAAAGAAGATGAGGGAACCTGGAAGGTCTTAAGTGCAGCATTCTCCAAAAGTTCCAGAATTGCCAGTCTAGCCTCAGAGAAATATAACCAATCTGTTATTATGTCCAGTCTGAAGCTATTGCTTTAAATTTATGAATGTTATCTTGTTTTGGTTTGGTTTGGTTTTGGTTTTTGTAGTTTGTTTTTTTTCCTAACAATGCACTACAGTAGAGATTGGATTGTTTCTTTCAATATGTTTCTCAGAAGCCAAGTCAAACAGTGCTTCAGCCCTCTTCCACAGGTTCCTCCAGTTCATTAACATTTTTCTTCTTTTGAGGTGCCTGAAACCAGATACAATATTCCAGAAGCACTCTAAAAAGTGCCAAAAAGGGCACTAAAACTCCCTCCAAGGTACTATCTATGTTTCTATCAATACAGCTCAGATGTTAAGGTATTGAGTTTCGGTGGTTTTGTTGATGTTTCAAGTGAATTATTGGCTCACAGTATGAGTGAAAAAATACATGCCATCTTTCAGGGAATGTTTATTATGATTGCTAGAAACTGCTGCCCCAAAGGAGTGTAACACTATGAAAGGACTATCAGAATTCAAAATGATCTGAAGCTGGAAACACAGTATGAAAAATTAAATTGAATCGATTTTTTTTTTTTTCTTTTTAAGATGAAAATGAGATATTTTTTTTCACATGCTAGAAGCAGTATCAATCACAGGAACAAAAGACATAGGTCTTCCAGAGACACAGACCTATGAATCAGCAGGGAATAGTGTCTCCTAATTAAAATTAGCTCATATATTAAGTCATAAATAGGAGGCAGCTACCTCCTCCTGAATTAAAGTTAACAAAGACACTTTCGGCACTGAGAAAACAACACAAGGATAACAACGTGGGGGTATTGCAAATGCAAATGAAGGGAAAGCTATTAAAAAGAACAGTCAAGTTTGCAGATACAGAGCAAGGAAAAGAAAAAGAATAGAGACATTCCAAGGGAAAAGAACACAGGCATTCCAGGGGGTCACCAATTTCAGCTAACATTGAAAAAAGCATAAATATCATATGGGATATATAACAGGAGTATGGGCACCAGATGTTAAAAATTCCAGTGTTCTCAGCACTGATTAGAATCTAGCTGAAATACACTCTAGGTGAGGGCAACACAGATGAAGGAGTCAGCGGTATCGAATACCAAGAACAGTAACAACAAAAACAAAAACATATCAAAACCAAAACAAAAAAACAACACGAAAACAAAGAACCAACACAAAAACAAACAAAAAACAAAAACAAAACCCCAAAAACAAACAAACAAAAAACTCAAAGCCTCTTTCTGTCTAGTTATTCAAAAAAAGAAAAGTAATTATGAGACTGGAATGTTGTGCAATAGTTTGGCTAGAAATGTTCTGGAATTTCTAGTTGATGAGAAGGACCCAACAAACATCTGTTAGAAACAAGGACTGGTGAAGCAAAAAAACAAAAAACCAACCAACCAAACAAAAAAAAAAAAAACCCAAACACAATCCCTCCCAAAAAAAAATATAAAAAAAAACACATTAAAAAAAACCCCAAAAAACAAAAACAGATGAGCTTTTGAACAGAAGAATTCCTTTCAATCCTCTCCTTCTTATGAAAGGAATAAAAGATACACTACTTCATTTCTTCAACAAGAAAAGGCTACATTACCATTGTATCTACATCCCATCTCATACTTTCTTGATCCAGACTTGACTTTCTGGTTTGAACTTCATCACTATGGACTTGCTGGGTGCTTGCTTGAAACACAGTTACTATTTATTATGCTTTTAGCATCCTCTCCATAAAATTTCTGCTATATCTCTTTTCTATGTATCACTTACTTAAGTCTCTACAGGAGCTCTATCACCATTTCTCTCACAAAATAACTATGGAAAAGCCAAGAGTGCCACACAGATTTTATATTTAGTTTCTAGATCAATTTCTATTTTATGTTCCTAGGACAATTTAAAAGACATTATGAACACTGGACCTTCCACTTTTAATAGGAGACCTCTATCTACCCATGAGTTTTAGGATTTACCCACACAGGAATTTAGGAGCATGTGAACAGAGTGTGAATTAGTTCACTATTGCTAGCAAGAAACCACTGTATACTGTCCTCTTTTGGGGTGCAAAGACTGTGCCTGCCTCATTCTTATCAAATATACCTCCCATCACGGTGTTCACAGAGTACTATTTGTCCCTGTTCATGAAACAGTGCAATCTGCTTATGCCATTCTGCCTCCAATGTTTCCTGTATTTAGCTAGCTCGTGCCAATGTTTTCTGCAATTAAACTAGCTTGTTCCAAACTAGATGGAGTAGACCTACATTGCACTGTAGTTTGACTTGTAAATATGGTCCAGAGAGTTCAGTTTGTATGTTTGTGTACATTTTTTGCCAGTAAGAAATAGTTAAGAGCACACGGGGAACTGGTGCACGGTAGGCAGAACACAGTATATTTATGCTATCAGTGTAGAGCCCCAAGTCTACCCTGACTTCTTACTGTGAGTTCTTAGTAAGGATAATAGCACTGGGGTTTCTGCTGGTCACTGTGCATACCTATATCCTCCCTGATGATTTAGTTGCCTAGAGCAGTTCTATTACCCTCTGAATAGAACTAAATTTACTGCAGTTTACCCCATCCATCACATGGATCTTGTTTAATTTTCTTTTTCTTTCTCCCGACATGAGCTGTATCATTGGACCAAGTATTTGAAGCCTATCCTTTGAACTTTAGTTATAAATCTATCTGTAAAAGGGAACAATATTAACATAATTCCCTTTAAACAGTTATAATCGAGAGCCCAAGTTAGCTTTTATAGTACCATACTTAATAGAAATAGTCTTAAAATTAGTAAAAGAACAATTGTTTACTAATTCATTAAGTTTTTCTTATTTTTATGTGACTCTGTGCTACTCACATAGTTCTGAAGATTAGATATTTATTTGGGTTCATTAGGAGAGATCAAACAAAATAATTATTATATTGGACTAAGAATAATTTATTTTAAAAAACTGCAGGGTTAGACAAAGAATAATCTATTGGTGAAAACAGAATTTTAGTTCATCTTCCAGGGAATAACCTTATAATAGCTTCTAATATATTGACAAAAATAACAAAAGAAAAAATCCTCACCATACAAAGATATATTTGTATATAGCAATGAGATCAGGTAAATTTCTGATGAAAGCATCAATTACACTTGTTTTTTGCAATAGAACAGCTTCTAGTTCTCTGATGTTAAAATTAAATGAAAAAGATGTCCAGCAGATGCAAACTCTATGCTACTTACTCAATTTAATTCATACAAGCAACCTTGAGAAAATGAACTGGCCTATGTACAAAGCAAATTCATAACCTTCATTGTTTTGGTTCAAGAAAAGAAACAAATAAAGGTAAGAAAAAGGGCTAAAGAAATTGCCTTGAGGGACAGATGAATAGACTAGATTGAAGAACTGTTGATTCTTTATCTAACTCTGCTAATTCTTTATGCAGATGGTGTATAATACTGTAGTAGATATGAAGTGTGGAAACTGATTACTATTTTACTACACGTTACTTTGCAATTTGTTGCTTTACTTGTTCACTCTGTCTCTGACAAAACTTTTTTGTTGTTTCTGTCTTTTTTTTAAATTTAAAAACAATAAGGACAAAGCTGGAAGAGTTGAGGAAAATTAACTTCACAGTTGTTATTGGCTCAAATTCCTAGCTGGAGGCCTGAGTATGATACCCTGGACAGGGTTTATTTCGATATTTTGAAATAGTATCCTCCTCATCTCTAAAATAAAGATCTGCGCTGGATATTTAATATAACAATAATTCTCATTTAATATGTCAGTACATTGTGGTTAATCCTTAGCATGATATGATAAAATGATGTCCTCTAATTTGTGGCCAGATGAGAATTTTGTCCAGCTCAGGTAAGAAACACAGCTGGAACTGCTCTGTGTTAGGTAGGTTGTCTCTGTTCTTCCCTTTATAGAGGAAGAGGTCTTGGGCAAGAGCTATTCTGGGTAAGAAGACTAAACTCACAGGAGGAATAGCTGATTTGGTTTCCAGAGTAGAACAGTCAATAGAAATTTAGCAGTAGTTAACATAATGACAACCCATGCCGAATATCTTTAGTTCTCATTAACAGAGCATGAACATTTGAAAGCAATGTAACATTATTGTAGTTACAGTATATTATCCTGTATCTGCAGGTGATGTGAAAGTGAGATTTATTAAGTTCTACTAAGGAATTTTTGCTCCTATAATTTAAAAATTTTACAATGCTTAAAATGTCTTGTACCTATATCCTATATGTTTTGCCCATACATTTCTAATCTAGAATCAGGTAGCTACTGTGCTTCTTTAAAAGACAGGAATGTGTTTTGATCTGCCTTAGATTAAGATGGGGCTCTAAAGTCACTGCTGTACTATGAAGTTTTGCTGTAGGATAAAACAGGAGATATAGAGGCCTAAGTTCATTCTCACTCTTTCTGCTCCTGTGTTTTATAAATGGGACGAAAGGGGCAGTCTTTAGAAGATAAACATGATGTCTACTTCTGGGAGCAAGCAATGAGGCAAAGAGATGTACAGCAGTGAATGAGCATTAATTCTGTCCTCATGACTAGATGCTCCTCTGTTCAACCTTGTTTTTGTCAATGCATCCACCACTCAGTATCCTGGCTGTGGTGAGTTTTGACAGAGCATTGACAGAGAGTTTTGAGCCAAACTCTTGGATGAAAGATTGAGTCTGGGATAAAGGGACAGTAAAATTCAGGGTCATAAGCACCGACTATATTTTACTAGATCCATATTTTCAACTTAAACACTGCCAGGAAAATTTTGCAAGTACTGACACACTAGATTTTTGTTTGTTTGTTTGTTAGTTTTGTTTTTTTTTTTTTTTGTTGTTTTTGTTTGGTGTGGTTTGTTTCGGGTTTTTTTTTTTTTTGGGGGGGGGAGGGGGTCGTTTTTTTTTTTTTCTTTTATATATGTGTGTATGTTCAAAGGTTACAATAGTCCCTGCCACGATTTAAACCTGGATAACCTAATGCTTTCTCAAACCATTTCTGGCTGTGCCTCCAGAGCTGTCATAGACAGGCACCATTCCCAACAGAGAGCTTAACAGCATGGTTGGCAGCCATTCCGTGCCAGATGACACCAGCACTGGATAATAATCCTGAGCATGGTCAGTTTAGCATTATAGACATGGATATAGACTTGAGCCCTAGCCATTTATACAGTTCAATGCAAAAGGGAAAATGAGGGGAGCAATGTTACCCAAATGGCTAAAATCAAAATACTGCAGCTGGTGTAGATGAAAGTGGACTCAAGATGCTTCTACCTTATGTAAAAGGAATCAAGAGTCAAGAGTTTTGGTTGTTTTGTTTTGTTTTTGTTTTGGTTTGGTTTGGTTTGGTTTTTGGTTTTGTTTGTTTTTTGTTTGTTTTTTTTTTTTTGTTTGGTTTTTTTGTTTTGTTTTGTTTTGTTTTTGTTTTTGTTTTTTTTTTTAAAGAAATACAGAGCTTTCACTTGACATATTCCACCTTAATGAATCAGTTTGTTAATAAATACCAAATGACCAGTGTTGAAACAAAACCTGTTCAACATTAAAATGGATAAAACTGTCACCAGTGCAGATAGACTAAAACACTCTGACAGTCATCTGAACTCTGCAGGCAAGGTACATGAGAACAATACCTATATATACCCACCACCAACTATTAGGATGACCAATTTCAACAATACACTGAGAAATTTAAAGAAACTTTGGACCTTAAAGAAACCTTTGGATTTAGTATCTCAAAAAGTATAAGAAATAAAAATAAAAGTAGTTTTCTAATATTTCAGTGAGCACCTTAAAATAGGAAATTCTAGTGTGATTTAAGACCTTTACTATCCAACATTTTCATCTACTCTAACAGTATTTTGATTGTTATAGAAAAATAATGCAATGAAGATGTGAACTGCTTAACCCACCTCCCAGAATTTTAATGATAATGGAGGTAGTCATCTCTGTTCTTTTACAGTCGCAGCTGTTCATATCATAGCTGGAATCAGTCCTCCTTTAAATTAAATTAGTCATAGGCAGTTTGTAATGAATGTAACATTTTGCAGGTATACTTGAGTTCTAAAGAATATTGTAAGGCAGATCTCAGTAGTGTCTGTCATAATAAGGGTGCTACATGTGATGAATTTCAACTTCTATTCTAATCAAACTCTTTCAGCTATTGCTTCATTATCACGCAAAACTCTTCCAGGTGATATTTCCCATATTTGGATCTCAATGCAATATGGTTTAAAAGGACAATAAAAATCAGTACAAGTGTTGCTGAGAGTTTTGGGTGCATGGAAGAAATGGAAAAAAATTGGAGTGCTTTTCAAGAAACACTTTTGACAAGTTCTACCAAATTGTTACTTCTATTCATAAGATTCCTGAGAAAGACTTAGATAAATGGATATGTATTGCCTAATGGCTTTTCAAAAAGTAGGTAAAATTCCTAAAATAAATATCCCCTTTTTGTAATCAAACTACATATATTCAGCAATGATTTGATTTTTACACATCTTACTAGAATGTTTACATTACTGAAGGCAAACTCAGGAAACTGGGAAATTCAGTTGAAAAGTAAAAAAAAATAATTGAAAAAAAATCACCACACCTTTTTTTTTTTTTTTTTTTTTGCCAAAATTGAAAATTATGACCACAAATTTTGTTTTAAAAATAAATTGATAGTTACACAAAACTGGCCTTTTCTCATGATCTAAGACCTCTTAACCATGGTTTCAAACAATAGAAGTCTTCAAGAAATAATTTGATAAGGAAATGCCAGCACTTCACACACTACTGGCAATCTAGCCACAAAAATTCTGCAGGGGAAGTAGCGCCATGTAGGCTTCTTAACGGTTAGTTATAAAATGCCTTCTTTTGGAACTGGTCTTAATTTGCAGCTATTCTTAAAGGAAACATTCCCATATCTTTCTCAAAAATTTGCCTTTCCCTACTTGCTTTTAAGCAAGGTGCATTAGAAGCCTTTCAAAAATGTGTGGAAAACATACTTTCACAAAGCTTAATAAATTATTGATGGGATAAACTGTAGAGGCATGATAATTAATTACATTTTATCCTTCTGATTTGCTAAAAAAAATATCACTATAGCATATTGAAATACTGATTCATTTCAGCATTAAATCTCTCAAAAGTTTCCAATTTCCATGAGAAAACCTCTACCTGTAAAAACTTGGTCTCATTATTAAGCATGAAACTACTTTTTCTCCTCAAAAAATATTTCTTGACTCCTGAGTGGGGACAGGATTGTCTATAGATTCATGTGACCACCAAGAGAATAGTTGCAAACATATCATCCTGTATTCCCACTGTATAAAATGCATTTGTACTTGATGTATTAAAAAAGTATTGTTTAATAAGTCTTTTCCCAGAGCAGCTATGTAAAATCCTATTCATTAAAATGGCCAGGTGTTTTAATTTTCAGATGTTCCTACTATATACACTAATTTCCACTTTGTTACATTTTCTCATACATAATGTATTAAACTGCTTCTTGTTGAGGCCAGGTTCTTTTACATGTGATGCAGAACTGGAGAGAGGCAGAATCCCATCTCATTGTCTGCTTGAATTTTAAGTACCTTTGAAGCAATTACAAGTACAAAATGCTTCAGAAAAGAAAGAAATATTTTAGACGACAGTCACGTCTACTGAAGCTTTTTCTGAATAACCATGACTATGCTTGGAAAGGTCAGACTTTCTGGAAATCGTGCTTTCATCGCAATTTCTCATTTATTTAACATCTCATCTTTTGGATCTGTTCAAGATGGATGGATGGAAAAATTGGTATTCTGCTGGGGAACAGGGCAAGAAATTAAACATTACTGAGAACAGATACAGGAAGCTAGGAGAGAAGCAAAATGGAGAAAAAGCACAATAGGCATAATAAACTATAAAAACAACCTCACTGGCCAGTGATACAGACCAGCAGCTGGTATGAATTGTCATGGCATCCATCTTGATAGTCTAAAAAGACAATTCTAGCTGACCTTTCACTAATAGCGTCACAAAGCTACCCAAGAAAAAGATTGTTTAATGAGTTCAATAAACACAACACCAAGTTCTGAAATATTGTGTCAGGAAAGACACTGAAGAATGCCATGCACTGAATAAAATTAAATTTCCACCTGCAGAGAAATTCCTCATAATGCAGCACTGTGCACAAGCTGTGAAAACTGAAATGGACGACTTCCAAGTACTTTCAATTTCATTCCAGATTTCATGATAGCTTTCATGCTGCAAGACATTAGGTTTTCTTTGAAAATAATGTATTCAAAGTAGTTTGCCCAGGGTATACTAAGTATATTACATGATATTATCACCTGATAACAAAGAAATTTCACTTTTCACTTCATTTCTTGCTTCGTCTTCCAACTATTTATGTTTATCTACTGAATTACAAAACTGAAATTACACTCAATGGTAAATCCCCTGACATCATGATGATACTCAGCTCTGTAAGAAGGAAAATATAAATAAGAAGACAGTGATTGGATGAGATGCTATAAAGTGACAGATCCTCCAATTCTGCCACAATTCAAAACACCAGGGAAATTTTGTTTTCTGATGCCTGTACTTTTTAAGTAACAATACATATCAGAATTCATCCCTGCATTCAGTCTTTCAGGCAATGGCATAAGGTTTTGAGTAATGTGTCCCTCAATGACAGTCATATGCCATGACTTTTGGATACGAAACTTTGGATACAAAGGATACAAAACTTAAAAATATAAATTTAGCAGTTACTATTTTATAGAAGATAGAAATAATCAATGTAAGGAAGAAAAATAATGATAAAGGGAGCTTTTCCTTTTTGTCAAAAAAAAAGACAAAGAAGCCATGCTAAAACCTGCATGAAAATCAGGTACTCTGTGCTTTATTCTCTTCTTCTGTGTTACCACATATGTGAATATCAGGCCAGTAACCCCTGAATTATTTTTAAGCTAAACTTTCATTTTAAAGGCCATTATGTGGTTAATTTTTGAAGTTTAAACTCATTAAATGATCTTACAGGACTCAAGTATGTATCAACTTTCTGTACAATAAGAAATCATGGCAAAATATCAAAGGCACTTTGCTTTGAATGGGAAAAATAATCAGTAAAAAGAGAGGAGGCAGTCTTAGGAATCAGGAGCCTTTTCTTTCAGCAGAAAGAGATGTGAGACACTTATATTATTGGACCAGAACCAACTAGAGTGTGTGTGTGTTTCTAGGGGAAAGGGTCAGGTCGAATCTCACAGAGGTGAGGTCAGGCTGTATCCCCCTGCAGCCTCATGGAGCAGCCCTGGAGCAGCTGTCAGTCAAAAGGCAGCCTGGGAGCCCACCCATACCACAGCCCCTGGAAACCCTAACCCAGCCTTAGACTGGCTGGCACAGAACTTTTAGATACTGGTAGGCTGCAATAGGGTCTCCCTGGAGCCTTCTCTTTGTCAGGGTGAGTAACCCAAACTCTCTCAGCCTATCCTCATAGGAAAGGTACTCCATCCCTCTCATCATCTTTCTGGCCCTCCTCTGGACTCACTCCAACAACAGGATTTGGTGTTGGTATGTTGGTGGTCCCAGAGCTGAACACAGCAGTCCAGATGGGGTTTTCTGAGAATGGAGTAGAAGAGCAAAATCACCACCCTTGTCCTGTTGGTTCTTTGGATGCAGCTCAGGATATGTTTGGCTTTTTGGACTCAAATACACATTGCCGGGTCTTGTTGAGCCTCTTGTCAACAACATCTCCAAGTCCTTCTCAGGGCTGTTCTCAATCCATTCTCCACACAGCCTGTATTTGTGTTGGGGATTGCTCTGACCCAGCTGCAGGGTCTCACAGCTCATGAGGTTCACACGGGCCCATCTCTCAAGCCTGTAAAGATCCACATACAATGTGCTATCAGCAAGCCGCTACCAGTTAGGATGCTTGGGGTGTTTAATAGCTGGTTCCATGCAAATGCCAGTTTGATACTCCATAGCTGTTCATAAAGCAAATTAGATGTTAGGCTTTTGTGGTGAGTTGACCTTGAGTGGCTGCTATATCCCCACCTAGCCACTCTCTCACTCCCCATCCTTAGCAAGGATGGAGGAGAAAGGGGGAAATCAGCTGGAAAAGCTTGTGGGTTGAAATAAAGAGAGGCAGAACAGTTACTAATTATTGTCAAGAGCAAAACAGTCTCAATAGCTTTTCAGGGAAAAAGGTGTGGATATGTTTTTTGCAGTTGTTTTCCATTTATCCAGTTTTCACCTCAGTATCAGGGAAGAAATGAGGACTAAAGTTGCTTTCCTTGGGTAGTGTAGAGATGCTGAAAACAATTTGATGCTCCTGTAATTCCTTTGAGAAGTAATTACTTGAGAAGTAAGCAGCAATGAAAGAATAATAAGTACAGATGCAAACCCTGCAAAGAATCACAGATAGAGCCAAATCGCAGCTTTAAAGGTTGCACCATCAAGGTCTACCCTCTGCAGAAACAAAAACTGTTTCTTAAAATAGATTATTTAACTAGTAACTTCTCCTTCTGAAACTGTGATTACAATGCAGAAAAGAGAATGCCAACCCAGCAACAAGGCCTGTGGGAAAAAAATAATAAAATATCTCCTCAGACTAATATATATACTTCATTCTGTTCATCTGTTCAGCTTTGATGTACTCTGTATGAGAGACTGGTAGCAGTCTGACCTTCTTCCTGAGCACAACCACACTTCCATAACATTTCCAATCCTCTTAGTCAGTGACTGATTTTAGACTCAGCCCTGGTACTAAAATGTTCAAATGCACCTCTGATTTTCCACTTCAATCTGAAGAGTGGGTTTTTCTTTTAATCTTAATATCATAAGGTAGATGGAAAGTATCGATTTCATTTTGATGACCCAGCTACTTGATTTGTGTGACAGCCACCACATTATTTAAACCTCTCAGATTTTACTTTTTTTTTTTCTTACTGTGAGTATCAGTATCTTACATCTTATTAGTCAAGCTTCACTTATTATTTCTAGTTTTTGCTGGAAAAATTATTTTAAACATGACTTAAATTCTCCTTTTTACTCATACACACAACAGTGAACTCTAAAATCCAGTGTCTGATACTCAGCTAATAAAGATTAATGGATTCATTTACCAGATGGTTAGAATGTTATTAAAATGCAAATGGTTGGTTTCTGTTAATTGTTCAATATCACATACAATTAATCTGGGGACTTTTATAGTTTCTTCTGGTTTTGGTACAGTTCACCTGAAAAGTTTGGGAAAAAGAAGCAAAATCTGGGCTTTTCCCCCCAAACAGTTAGATGAATAATAGCACGGAAAAGGTAACCATTGTGAGCTGGAAATGAATTGAAGAATTTTGAGTTTTAGAACCACTAGATGCAGGAACATAGAAAAGATGGGAAGAATAATTATTAGATAGAATTGTTAACATAAGAATACTTAACAAATGGAAGAGGACAAAAATTAACATCTTTCAGTTAATATAGAATATTAACAGCTAGATATCAAAATTTTTATTCTGAATTTGCAACACTTAATTAACACTAATAGGTTAATCTTTTTCCTGAATATTTTGCAGAGTCTGGAAAGAATTTAGAAGACGAAGTCCCAGATAAGTCAGCTAAGTTGCTACAGTCTAACATATCAGCTAAGGGCACTGATTCTGAAAATAAGGAAGAAAAGGTGTGGTTCCATAAGGTTCAGCTGGACTGCCTTGGTTCCTACCCCTCCAGCAGATAATGAATTGCTACAGTTTACGCAATCCAAACAATTGTGTTGCGCTATCAGTTTGGGCACTGATAACCCAAACAATACCATTTTATTTATCATTCTGGACTATAAAATTGTGATGGCTCAGCAGATTAGCTGTCCCTGTAACAGAGATGTGAGCCACTGAAGGCAGAACGAGGCAATCAGTTAGGAAACAATATAGCTGTCCTAAGAAAAGCCATTCCTGTATCTAAATCCTATCCCTAAAGTAGGCATCAGTGACACTGTTTGCTCCTAAAATTTTAGAAGTTTCTAGCAAATTTCTTTCCTTTTTTTTACACATGAAGAGAGCCAAGGTAATTTTGCTATCTTTATATATTTTTGGCTTATTGTAGAAGAACAGTTATGTGATTAAGACAGGGCAGTTGAACCTGGTAACTGTGTTTAGTTCCTAGATCCATTTATACTAACTGCTGACTCTAACAGATACCCAAAGTAAATCTAACATAATTCCTAGAAAACCCAGAATTATAGATCATGCATCCAGGTTTCCCAGAGGATAGTAGATGCTGCTAGGCTTCTATAAAAGGTTGTCACCAAAGCCAACACACTTTGGACACTCCCAGTTGTCTGGAAGCAATATACTCAGTGGGGAGCCAGATGGAATTTGTTAATAGGAAATATACTGAGATACTGAGAGTTTTTCAATATAAACTTTCTGGGTTTTGTTTGTTTGTTTGTTTGTTTTTGTTTTGGTTTTTTTTTTGTTTGGTTGGTTTGGTTTTCGTTTTTTGTTTTTTGTTGTAAGGTTTGGTTTGGTTTGGTATCTTTTTAGTCACAAGCAAAGATACCTAAATTCTAGTCTTTAGTACATAGATACTTATGCATATTAAAAAATGTATAAATAATGCTCAGTGTGGACTCATAACCTTGGATTTGTCCTGCTGGAAATGACAACTTACGAAGTTGTGCTCTGTCTCATAGGTTTTTTTCCAGAATAATAAGCCATCAGTTCTTTTTTGCATTGTAAAGCACCTTTCACTGGAAGGGTCACATGTTTCCTGTCCATAAAGAGCCAACAGATTTCTGGACAGGGCACACTTAAATACTGTGTACCTGAATTTCTTTATACCAAAGGAAAAGAAGATAAAAAGGCAACTTCTCCTACTCCTCTAAAAAGAAAGCAGCAACAACCACTTTCAAACTCTTTATTGGACTGCATTCATTAATCACAGGGAATTAGCAAGAAAAATTCCTAGCTCCTGACCCTGGAATTCCCCAGGATGAAGCTTAATGTACAGATGCTTGAAACTTTTGAGATCAGGGAATTGCTCATTTTGCCTAAAGCTTGCATTAAGAACCTAAGTTCTTTTTTAGTATGTCTCTTACCATTATCTAATTCTGACAGCATAAAAACATATCCATGCTGTTTTAGATGAGAAGTCCATCCCTGCAAAAATGGAACAAATGCAATGAAAAATGGAGCACTCAGAGAGTAGCTTTGCTCTTTACACCTGTTTGTTCTCTTGTTTGAAACCACCACTCTTCCAGCAATCAAAAGGTTATGAACTCCTGTGTGGGGGTATAACCCAGCGAGTACCAGCAATGGAGACAACAAAGGAAAAAAGAGAATAAGGACAAGGATAAGAAATAGAGCTCACCGAGAGAAAATACACCAGAGAACCAATGGAGTTTCCTCATGTTATGATGAGTTATCCCTAGTTGAATAGTTTAATTGCAGTGGATAGAGTTTTTATGTATTAGAGTAGGAATAATTATGCTTTAATTGTTTGATTGTTCCTATTGGACAGTTCTCCCCCAGTTACTGTGCTCCCATTGGTTGCCGTTTCCCTTTTATCCCACTGGCTGGCCCGAGGTGCAGTGCAGCTACCCCACATATGGCTGGCCACTCCCATGCCTCCCCTTATTAGGTGTAGCCCTGCCCCTCCTTTCCTTTCTTGTCATGGACTGCCCTGACTCCTCCCCTAACCACACCTGCCTTCTAGACCATTCCAGCCAGCCCCTGTTAAAACCCTCGTCCATGTTGAATAAACGGCCATTTTACTTCCAACCGTTGCATGTGTGGAGTGGTCCATCCCTCGCTCTGGGCAGGTCTGTGGCACTCCTGAGCCAAAGGCAACAGTGAGGTTGGTGGATCTAACAACTGTTGAGCTAGTTATGGCCTGAATGTATATAATTCTCCTTCCCCACCTCTATTTTTTTTTTTTAACCTGAAGTATTAATCATTACTTGTTCACCTAAAATCATAGTAATTGTAGTAATTTTTTCATCACTTAAGGGATACTTACTTGTATCTCTGAAGTATTTAATATGAAATGGCCATGCAAATATTTAGAAATTTTTGAAAAAGTAATATGCATAACAAATTTACATGTGAATATTCCAGTGTACAAGCCTCTTAGAATGTAATTTTATTTAAAACACTGTCGTAGAAGATGGAAGAAAGCATAACAGATTCATAGGTTAACCTTAGTTAGAAGAAACCTCTGAAGGCCATCTTGTCCAACCTCTTACTGAAAGCAACAAAGCAAAATAGATGTATTTTTTTTATGGTCTTATGTGGGGAAACCCTGCCTGCAGAACTCACAGAACTGTCAAGAGGAAACCTTCCAGAACTGGATAAAACTGACCCAGAATCAGGTCGTCTACGAATGATTTAGCGCCAAGTGCCCCACGTTGGGCACCATTTACTGCGTTCCAGAGGGAGGACAAAGGATCAAGTCCACAGCGAGGTCAGGGGGTGATGCTGGAACTAATTTATTGAAAGCACCTGAAGC
>JAWWTY010000077.1:74890245-74972494 GCA_035222235.1 Margarornis squamiger
TAAATTGCAACTCTGACTTATAATCTCTCTAGTGCTGGGTCCATTTTCTCCTGCCGGTTTACTTTTAAACCAGCACAACTATTAATTGATTAAAGCTAACATTACTTTCTTGTCACAGCTGATCCACTGCTTTGTCAATTTTCCAACACTTCTTTTGACTTTTCTTTGATCTGCCTCTGCCTTCATGTGACATCAAAAAGAAAGAGAGACAAAGTGTCTCAAAAATCAAAGGAACAGGTGAACACAGAAAACTGGAAAGGAATAAAAATATTTTCTCTCAAGACCACACCACTAAGCTTTGTAAGCAGATTATGTGTGATACAGCAAGTTCAGTAAATCAGAGGATTGCCTTAGACATAAAAGCTAAGGAGCTCATATAATCAAGATTTATAATTTCTTATATTGATGAGAGTCACTGAAAGAAATAACCAAATGCATGTAGAATTAACTTCTAAAGGAATTCATTTTAGCTGTCCTATCTGCATATTTCCCTTTAATAAAATGGAATGATTTAATGACTCTAATATAGAAAAGTAGGTATGTCCATGACACAATTTTCAGAAATATTTAACGTAGTGGGAATGCCATAAACTTGTCAATAACATCCTTAGCCTACAACTGCAGCACTGTGATGGTTGCCGTGGCTTGTGCCTGGCTGAAAACTGTGGTATTATATGGGCTCTTGCTAACCCTACAGCACAGGGAAGTCAGTTCCTTACAACAGAGCAGCTCCTGCAGTGTACACAGCAATTATTACCTATCCACCCCACAGCCAATTGCATCAATCAGCAGAGGGAGGGTCCAGGGTATCCAAGACAGAAAAACTTGGGACAGAGCACAGAGAAAGGGTCAGAGAGTCCTCTATATACCCAACATCCAGGATATATACTACCCTGACATTCCTTCAGCCTCATGACATCGCCCTTGAGAAACATGGAAATCATTGACCCCTAAAACTGCATATATGTCACTTATCGTAGTGTTTTGGTGTCTGAGTCCATTTAGTCTTCCTACTGCTCTTAAATGGTGACAAACATTTGATCATTAAGAGTGTAATCCAACTAAATCAGATTTATTCCCTGATAAATTATCCACCATCAACATAGCAAACCAGTCATTAATATGCAGGAAAAAAAAAAAAAAACACAGAGGAAAATATTTTGTCTTAGAAAAGTAGGAAGAGGAAGAAAGGAGGGAAGGAAGCTGGCTGTGCTTCAGCCTTGAATCCAGTATTGAATATCAGTTGGACATAATATTATATTTTTTAATGTGACCCCATTAAATCATTTTGTCAGATGAATCAGGTGCAAACAGAAACCTGAACAAAGAGAGAGATTCACCTTCTTCTACTGACACAGTGACCATACTAATTCTTTTATAGAGAAAAAAAAATGGTTGACTATCAGCAGTCAACTAGATAGTAAATAACTGATCATTTAGAATCAGAAGTTCTGTATTCATATTTTTAAAGTGCTAACAGACGGAGATGAATGGGAATAAATATTGAACTATGCAAAAAGAAAATATTACTCTCAATATTTCTGTCCTCCTAATTTAATTATTTATTACCAAGTGCAGAAAAGAAATACACAAGCATCTCTCTCAGAGATGAAGATCCTAGAGAAAGGCATCTTTATTATATGTATAGCATTAAAATGAAACTTGCCAGAGTCTCAAAGTGATAGCAAACTCAAATTAAAAGAAAACATACAATTCTAATAAACAAGCTGCACTAGTCAGAGTGGTGTCAGCTAGAATAATTTTTTACAATTTTATTTCAGTCCTGTATACTTGCTTCAACTGTGTTTGAAAAAGTTTGATTCTCAAAGTTATCCGGAGTTGTGCTCTTTGAGTATATGTCATCAGGAAAAAAGAATGAATCATGCCTTTCCCTAGACAAGGAGAATTCCTACTGGTGTTACATTTTTAGTGTCCTATCTTAGCTCAGGAAATAAGCTGTTGTCTAAAACACTTATAAGATTTGTTGTCATCTTATCTTCTATGTCTTTCAGAAAATATAGCAATTTAAATGGAAATCATAACATTTTGGTCAAACTCAAATTCCTCATGCTTTCTCTGACCCTCAGCTTCTTTCTCTAGATGAATTAGTTGATTGCCTGCGTTTTTTTTTTTTTTATTTCTTTCCAGAGAACATCATGTAAGAATTAGTTATCTTATATGTTTTTATTTTACTGTAAGTATCAGCTAAAGACAAAATACAATTGTAACAGATAGGGAAATAAAAAAGCAAAAGAGATCTCAGACAGTACACTGACATGGAAAATAATTACAGTTTAAGGAAAGACAGGTTAAATCTAGTCAAAAAAAAAACACTTTTAGGATATAGAATGTTTTTGTTCAATTACTATTTTATTTTGAAAAATAGAATGTGGTACTTCAAAGCCCACATTTTATTTAAATTTATTTGCTAACCTGTGGTGAGAGTGATAGGAAAGAGACAATTTTAAAACTCAGACTTTCTTAATCCCTCCTCCCCAGTGATACAGCAGTCACATTTTAATAGTTTTTACAGCAAAGCCCCCCAGGGATGGATTTCATTCAGATAGTCCCATTTCTCATCTCTTCTCTCATGGCTGAGGGGCACAAGATACACAGTATGGAAGGTACCAATGCAAAACAAGTGATCAGGTGTGAATAGGAAAAAGGATGAACACAATAAAAACACCTGTGTGAATTCTTAGGTTTTACACTTGCTTCTATCTGTATGAGGTGAATGCCTACTGCTTGACACAAATGAGTTTTTAGTACTTGGATTTTGATTGAGGATCAACAGTGAGCTTCAGTTGACATGAAATAAGATTTCACAAGGCACATGAGAACACAGGAGTCCCTATGGGTAGATTGCTTGTGATCAGGTAGTCTATCACCTGTATTTACAAATTCCAATATGCCGTGTAAAACAGTTTATGAAAATAATACTTATGCCTGCTTATATCAAGATTGGAAATTGTGAACATTTCTGTCTATATCCAATAGCAATTTCCTTGTTTGGCTCTGGCCCCTGTCTCAGTTATTCTAATGTGTGAGTTAGATGTTGGAAACAGAGGGACACATCTTGAGTTTTTATTAATGACCATTGAAAGCTAAACAGAAAAAAAGCTTTAGTTCATTAAAGTTTCTCTTTATCTTTTCCTAAATACATCACTAGCCACAGTATATTGCTGGCCAAAGCCATCATCTTGAGTGAAAGCAAGTCTTTTACTTTGAAAGAGACATAAAAAATCTCAGCAGGGAAAGGTTAAAGATGGGACTGACAAACTGGGAGTAACAGTAAATATGGAGGTAGGTATTTAGGAATTTGTTTTATCTTTTTTCCTGACTCTGTTCACCATATTTCTGGGACATTATGTGGAGCAGCCATATGGAGGTGATGTGAAAGAGTTAGCATATCATTTTTTTAAAAGTACAAAATTCAAATAGAAAAAAAAGGACTTTTTTTCCTTTATTCACACTGGTCAGAGATATTCAAATTGTATATTCCTAAACTGCTTAATAAAATCAATTTTCTTTCCCATTTAAAACACAAAGTATTTTCCACTTATAATCTTGTCTCCTCTTGTTTCTTTCTCTAAGCTAAGCACCAAAAACTGTATCTGCATGACAATTCCTCATCATTAATCTATTATAAGATGCATTATCCACAAAGTTGGTGATTATGACTTAATTGAATTTTAGCTTTGTTTATTGACAGCCCAATCTCGCTTCATTGATTTACATGCTGTAAAAAAATATCTTTCAGTAAAAGTTTTCAAGAGTACTTTCTTGATCAACACTGCATCTTCAGTTCATGAATGAAGTGTCAAATATTGCAATATGAACGGAAATTTGATAGCCTTTTTTTTTTTTTTTTTTGTTCTCAGCATATATTATAGATGAAGCAGTCAGGGTTCCATAGAGAGCATAGCAATATATATATTTGTAATTATGCAGGCATGTCATGATGTCAGCAGTCTGATGTTCAACTTGGAATAAAATCTTCTTAAGGGTTACTTTTGAAATAATTCAGAAGAGTAATTAATACTCACCCAGCCCACAAACTCATTCTGAAAAAGTAATTAACAATTAAGGGAAAATAATACCTTTATTGCATAAGGCTGTTGATTCTCTAGTCTAAGAATTCCTTAAAATCATTCAGTCTGTTAAACAGACACCCAACACAAGAAGGCAAAATGAGGATTTCTTGTAGCAAAAAAACATTACAAACTTATTTTAGCCGTGTAGTCTTCCATACAGGAACTAACTGAAAAAAACCCTATAAAACTATCATT
Organism: Margarornis squamiger; assembly: GCA_035222235.1. Lineage (NCBI taxonomy): Eukaryota > Metazoa > Chordata > Aves > Passeriformes > Furnariidae > Margarornis > Margarornis squamiger. The sequence goes on from JAWWTY010000077.1 coordinate 74,894,535, forward strand.
AAGAACATTTCAAATTAAATGGTATTATTGGGCAAAAGCTGCTGGAGTAAATCTGGTGAAAGTAGATGTGAGGAAGAATGCACTAATACATTTCTGTTACAGAAGGTTATTTCAGCTTAGTTTTTAATTGTCCCAAAGGACAACTCCCATAGTCAATTAATCCAACAGACAAAAGCATCTGTAAAAGTCTTAAGACTCTTTATTTAACTGGAGTCCATTTCTACAGATGCATTTCCAGCATAGGTCAGCTCTTCTTACACTCTTTCTGTGCAGTCTCTCTCAAGTTATTATGTTGATTTAAAATAAATATTTTACAATCATGGCAGCATTCACGTGTTAATAAGAAATTAAATTTCTGTACTGATTTTGTCTGGGATAGTCAGTTTTCTTGATAGTATTTTACACCGTGCGATATTATAGATTTCCAACCGAAACAGTGTCAATAATACATCGGTGTTTTAGCTATTGCTGAGCAGTGCTGTACAGAATCAAGGCCTTTTCTTTTTCTCAAGGTGCCCTGCCAGCGAGTAAAGTGGAGTTGCACAAGAAGTTGGGATGGAACACAGCAGAACAGCTGTTCCCAACTGGCCAGCAATAAAAAGCTGGGAGAAGAAGAAGGAATAGGGGAATGTCCAGATTTATGGTGCTTGTTTTCTCAACTAGCCACCACACATGAAGTCCTGCTTTCATGGAAATGGATAAACCTCTGCCTGATGATGGGAAGTAGTAAATGAATTGGTTGTTTTTCTTTGTTTGCACACAGACCTTTTGCTTTCCCTGTTAAACTGGCTTTATCTCAACGCACACATTGTCTAACTTTCACCCTTTCAATTCACTCGAATCCCACTGGGCCAGGGGGAGCAGTGGAGGGGATGCAGAGTAAGTGGCTATGTGATGCCATGTTGCATACCAGGGTTAAATTATAGCAACTTCAAAAAAATTAACCACTTTATTTAGGCGCAGCAACCTAATTCAAAATAACTTGTTCACTCACAAGTTGGAAAAGTTTCCATTTTCACACTGCTCCAAACAGTTATTATAATCAGGCTCTTTCCTGCATACCTGGAAAAGCAGTAGCCTTACAGAGACAAAATGTCAATAGATATATTCCTCTATGACTGTAAGACATAAAAAATAAAGGTATTTACTTATTAATTGATTACTGACAGTGTTCCAAAGCAAATTAATACATAAAAGGGCAAAAGTCTTTGGGAACCTTACTGTCCTTAAGCAATTTTCACTGGAGGAACCTTCCAGGTAAGAGGAAGAATTTCCATATGTCATAGTTCCTCACAGGCTTCTCTTCTGTGAAATTTCCTGGGCCACCCATGCCATTCTTAGCATTCTGCTGGCAGAGCTCTACTACTTCAATACCTTTTGCCAGAAGGATCACAGTTCTTTGGATTATTTTGAAGCTGGTCTCAGCCAGCTTAATTTGATACCTCCAGTTCAGTAACAAACAATAAAGCCCAATTTGCCTTCCACATGCCATAAGTCCTCTGTCATCTCTTTTCAATACTTGTCTACTTAGTCATTCCTTGTGCAGAAGCTATTCAAAGCTTTGACTGTCCTTACTGCCCTTTTCTAGTCCTATTATATTATTTTTAGAATGATGAGGGACAGAACATTACACTGAGTTCACAATATTGTAACAGCATTGGTTTATATGATAGCTTAACAGCACAATGTTGCTCTCAGTTTTCTCTCTGTATACCAATAACTCAGAACATCTGTTTTTTTTTCCTGACCAGTAATGACCACTGAGCTGATATTTTCATGACGTTATCTTTTAAAATCCTCAGATTTCATTCTGACAGATAACTGTCAGCTTAGAACATATCATTTCAGGTATATGATTAGGTCAGACTGCACTGTTTCATGTTACTTTTGTCTATATTCAATTCCATATCACTTCAATGTCTAGTCATCCCATATTACAAGATCCTTCTGCAGTTCTTCATGCTGGCACCTCTCTGCACTGAACAAAACAACTTAGTACTGTTAGCATTATCTCATTCTTAACCTCCCTAGTCCCAGCACAGATACCTTTAGGATTTCCCTGGTGATGTCCTTCCACTCTAAAGAAAAAAACCAAACCCAGCTGACAGAAGACCATATACTTCCACTCTCTACTTCTTGTCTTTTAACCTGTTATTTATTTATGCAAAATTATTTCATAATACCTTTAAAAATCTGTGGTGATGGATCTCACTGAATGACTTTCAGAAATGAAATTAGTCTGTATTAATCAAGCTCAGTCTTATTCATCTTAATTACTTAGGAGAAAAATTGATTCACAGTAGGTCCTGTCAGACATTACAAGAATTTAACCTGTCTCAGTATTCACCTCTATGAAATTCAGGATAACAGTCTAACTTGAAATCTGACTACTTAAACAGAATCCACTAAGTTTAGTAGCTCTCACTCTATCTGAAGCACTTCTATCACTAACACTACCTGGGAATTGCCTCCAAATGTAAATGGATGTAATTCCCAGCTGCTACTAGTACTAGATATAAATCATTCAAAGCTTATGTTGACAAATGTGGCCAAGTTATATACAATGCACAACTTCACACAATAGTACCAATTTTCAAAGCCAGTCTTTCAAAAACACTCAGAGTACAGGAAAGGCTAGATGATTTTCATATAATTTATGCAAAGTCACTATTCAAATTACCCCAACATAGAAAAGACCTCAGAAAATAATTCTTAGAAGAAAAAAAGGTGGATAAATTGTCTTTTTTGAATACATTGGAAACTCAACGGTAAATGGATTTAAAGGGTAACACATGTAGCTCAGAATTAATCAATTTAAAGGCTGAAAAGTAATAAAAAAACTTTTAGGAGAAAATGGTGTCAGGATTCTGTTATTCAAATTAAATAGAAGGTTGAAAAAAAAGAAGCACAGGAATGTTAACTAAAGTGTCTGTTTACACAGTTCCTCTTAAATACTTTATGATTTAACAAGAATAGAACAATTTTTGTATGCTTACATATCACAAAGTCAAAATTTATCCCTAAATAGATATTGAGGCTTCTTTTTATTTGTATGAATGACCCTTTTGTTTTGGTTTGTTTTTTTGTTTTTTTTTTTTTTGTATTTTTCTTTTCATATAAAATGTTCTCCTTTTTCACAGACATTCTGAGGAAAACTGATTCTTACTTAGAAGGATTTTTTCTCTTATGCTACTAGTCTGGAAAGGTATTTCATCCAAAGAAGGTTATGCAACTATGCAGATCATAAAATATCCTTTTGCCAATCTTCTGCTCCTGTCCTTTTCATGCTTTTTTAAGCTTTCCTCTTTTTTGATCATCATTATGGCTTAAAGGACAGAGACCTCTTTTCCTATAATACAGTACAGACATGGTGTATTGTTGTTTGTTAGGTATCCAGTAGAACAAAATGTACAATATTTTTGACATGTGTAGATAATTCTCCATCTGAATATTTGCTTGTCAGCTAGTGAAATGCTTGCAAAACTGTATTCAGGGAACTGTGCATGCCTGTTAGATTTTGTGTTTTGAAATGAAAAAAGTACAGTTTAGTTAAAAAGCTAAAGAGAGACCCCAGTGTGGCAGATGTTCCCTTGCAGCCCCTGGGAAAGACTCACACTGGAGCAGGGAAAAGTGTGAGGAGGAAGGATCAGCAGAGAGTACCCATTGTCTGTCCCCCAGTGCCCCTCTTGGGGGAGGAGGTAGAGGAGTCAGGAGTGAAGGAGTGAACCTGAGACTGGGCATAGGGTGAAGAAATATGTTTTTATTTGTCTGATGTGTGATATCTGTTGTGTTGTTTCTCATTACCTGTAAATATTTATTTTAAAGGGTAATAAATTAATTTTCCCCAAGTCCATTTGCCCTAGTAAGGAATCTTCCTGTCTTTATCTTGACCCAAGAGTTTTATTGTTCCTTTTTTAACTATTTTATTGCCTCTTTCTGCTGAAGATAAGAGCAAGCAACCAGGTAGGAGTTTTGCTTTTAGTTAAGCTTAAGCCACCATGCCTTCCTTCTTTGAATTAGATGTAATTGCTTTCAGATAGCACAGTTTTGCAGTAAAGATTACTGTTAAAAATAATTTGTACTGTAACACTGAAGACGGTGCAGTGTGAATCCCGGTGAGAACATGTGAGTCAGAATTAAAAGGTGACAATCAACATCTGTCTCTGTGTTTTCCACTTTTTAGAGTTAGATGGAAGGTGAAAATAAATCCTAGGAATAGGGACACAATAAGAAAAGGAAATGGATGCCACTATCTAGGGACTTGGTGGTGTTGCTCACACACACACAACCCTCACACCCAGCTGCAAACCATTGCCACCAGCACAGGTGTGATGGCTGCATCCAGCCTACTCTGGAACTTGGGGGATGAGGAGGGCTGTCTGGAAGGGTGTCCCACACATCTTGTTGGCATGCAAATATGACTATAACTCAATCACCTTACTCCTTACTAAGGAAAAAAATACAGGCCTTTGATCAGTTTGATTCATCTTTTCATAGATGCAGAGGAATACATAAAATACCACTTTTTAGTATGTTTGTTCTCCAGTTAGGCTGTACTGCTGTGCATGCCACATACATTAAAAGTAACATTTGGATGATATAATGAACTAAGCCTGCCTAAACTTGGTATTTATATTTTTGAACCTTTTTTTTTTTTTTTTTAACAGATTGTTTTGGAGAAAAGATACAAAATTTGTAGAAGAACTATATATTTTTTTAAAAAGTTATGCTTCAAGAAACATTGATCTTCTGGTCTGCTTAACATTGTAATGAACAACTACCTACATAAAATGAAAGATGAGGGTCATAAAGAGTAAATTGTTTTTTAAGGATTGCAGATTATATAGTTTTCTTTTCCACTTCTGATTTAATTAGTTGTCCAGTTAAAGTGGAAGGTAATTTGTATGCTGAAGTATGAAATCTCCATTATAAACTTTGACTTGGCAAGTACTGGTAGCACTTGATTTTAAAATAGGTGTCTTGCAACAGTTCACAGTAATATTTTTTATTTTCTATTATGAGAACAGAAAAGACATTTGAAGTGATAGTGAATCATGTCCATAACAGCTAAGGGAATAGTTTTTGTGTGATCACAGCTTTTCAAACAAAAAGCTCAAATGTCTGAAGAAATTAAAGATGACATTTGACTGACGAAGGGCAAGGAGAGGGCCTGGAGCTTAAAGTTTTTGCAAGGTCAAGGAAAGTGGAATCTGACACCCAATTAGAAAAAAAAAAATGAGTTCCAAATGGATGCACTATTACCCTCAAAGCACTAATAAACCACTGTCTGAGAATGGACAAGTCTTTCTAGAGTGATCAAAAGAGTAAAGCAGTTTCTATGATTTCTGTAATCTTAGAGTCATGCTGTTAAAAATATAGAACAACTTAAGTATCCATGAGAAAGGGGAAAAAAAAAAAAAGAAAAAAGTGGTGATTAATTCAATTGGCCTCTGTATAGGAATCCATCTTGCATGGGTCAAATATATCAAACACTATTTGATATGGTGGAAATGCACTTCCACCATACATGAGAACACCCATGTACAATGTGATATCAATCTTATTTTCTCCTTTTTCTTAATATATGATAATAAGCAAAAAGATTCATGAGTTCATACAATGTGATATTCTATCAGTTGAGATTGTAAAACTATCTTTTGCTTAAAGTAAACAAAGAATAGCAGCCAGCAGCAATTATGTAAAACTCTGAGCAGTACTCCCTAGAGAGAAAGATACGTACACTTTCCTGTCTAGTTCCATTATGTGTATTCATTTCAAAACTAGATGCTTTCCAATACAAACAAAGCAAATTCAATTTTGTTCATACAACATTCTCTTCTAACACTTCACGTGCCAATTGAGAAAAGCAACACAAAACCTGTAGCAAATTAAACATCTCTTTTAAGAACAATGTAAATGCTGTTAATTTACTTTCAGTAATGGGAGTTTTTTCTGATTAGCTGCATGACTGCGTTTGGGTGTTGCAAAGAATAAACTGTTTGCTTCAACTTTAAGTCCTGTTTGTACACAAAAAGATTTTGTCAAACTCATGAATGTCAAATAATGCATTGTAAATATAGTCTTTGTTAATTGCTTTTACAAATATTTATGTAGGCTTTAATTAAAAAGTGATAAGATAAGAGTAGGTGATAACATCTCACCCACCTCTGGTGAGATGAAGCAATATGGCCATTTTATTCATCCTATAGGATCAGCTGGGGAAATGTCCTCAACGAAAAGCTGGAACATACATATATACATATACTCACACACTTTTCACCTATCTACTACACATAAATGGTGATGCATCCCTGCTTGACTGATGAGCTATGTAATGTACTTACTATAGAGAAGGCATTGAATGAATGAAGGAAAACTTAAAGCATTAGAATTTTCTTTATACGCATATATTGTGAAGTTTATGACTTGATACAGAGCAAAAGACTTGGAAGAATCATCAGATGAGAGGGTAGAATTGAAAGGAACAGGGAGAAACATAGTACAACAAGATGACAGTGGAGAAAAAGGTGCCGGGTCATGCACTTAGAGCTTGATATTGAGCTTTTCTGTTATAAATTAAGATTTTTCACAACAACCCAAGGAAGGGAAAGACCAGGAGTGTTACGTACCCAAAATGGGTGAATATGAGCTATCAGTACAATATGGTACTGAAAATTTGAAGTGATCCTGATCCTGAAGTGTGTCAGAAGTATATAGACAGGTACAGTGGTATTACTGTGAAAAATGCAAGGTATTGCTATGATCCTAAAATGGACTCTGATCAACTTTGATAAACTGGGTCCAAGAAGATAAACATGAAGTGAGGAGGAGACAACAGTTCTCAGCACATTGAGAAGAGAGGATTCAGTTCATGGAATGAAATGAGGAAAATTCAATTTATTTATCTCAGCGCAATAAAGCCAAGAGTCCAAAGACAGCAGAATGTAGCTACTAGAAAACAAAGAAGCTACCCAAGAACCTACTGGCATAGAAAACAGTTGTGGAGCAGTCTTCCTGTATGAGTGACAAAGGTGGAAGAGTGTTCTAGCTACAACATGAAAGAATGATTTTATTATTAAGTTCTTAAGTTTATTAAGTGAATTGTAGGGTATGTTTTTTTCTGCAATATGAAAGGACAGAACCCTGTGATCTGATTCTACCATGAAATGCTTCTAAGATTCCTACAATTCATGTTAAGAATATACTAATCAAGGTTGTGCTGAAGTCTGTATCCATTAGATAGATGCAAAGAAACTGGTACATGTAATGCTTTGCAAGGAAAGGGGGAGTATTTCTTTTGCTATCTCTACCCTCTAATAAGTAAGGGAATAAACAGGGACACCCTGTGAAAGTAAGTTAATAATCCTTGAGGCAATAAGGCTGTAGGGACACATCAGTAAAAGAAAAGAACATCATCTGCAGAGGGTCAGGCCAAGACTGTGATTAACAGACTAAGCCTGTGGAGTATAAGAATGCTTAATATGAGTATAAGAATACTTACATATTTGTATGCCTATTTATGTATATATACTGTTCTAACCTTTAGGCATTTGTTGGCCAGGTGCTCCGTAAAACAGATACAGTTCCTAAGCACTGAGTAATTTTGAATGGATTTTTTGTTCATAAACTTATTTGAGATCTTTTTAAACTCCATGAAGATTACAACATTGATAGCAACCTAGTTCAATTATTTCCATGACTGACTTAAAATTTGTGGAAAACACTACCTCCTTTCCTTTGTTCTGAACTGGCTACTTTATAATTTAATTCTCCCTATTTTTTCTCCTAAAAGAGGAAAAAAGCAATAAAAAACTGTACACTTTTCTCCCCATCTTGCATTATATCTATATATGTTTCTAATATTCATCTCAGTTATTTTTTTCCAGGTTGAAATGTTCTTTCCATAATTCTCTCTTGCATGGAAGTCTCTTGCCCTGATCATTGATCAATGTCCTTCTGCTCCCAGGGAAACTGTGTCACACACAGTTCCTACATGGAAGTTCAAAAATACAGTCCAAAAGCTAATTTGAACATGACTTTAAAGCAAAACAGAAGAATCATAACTTGAAGCTTGATAATAATGTAAATTTTTGAGGACTTTGTATTTTGTAGACTTCAATAAAATCTCTTAAATATAGAGCAAAGATGTGGGGTCATTCTGTAGAATCAATATCTTCAGAAAATAATGGGTACTTCATAAGGACCTTTCTCTTCCATGCTGTTGTGCATTTTTCTTATTGAATAAGAAAGCTACTCAGACCTTCATCATAAAGACAGAAGCATTCTTTTCTGACTCTGAACATTTAGCCAAATTAAGTGACAGTACATCATAATGACACAACTAGAACACACCTTTACCAGTGTTTTGTTACATCAAGACAAAAACTTCTTAACCTTCTCAACTTGCCTGCTAATGCCTGTTGCAATAAATTCAACAACAGGACACCATCAAAAGATGTCCAGGTGGCCCTGGATACCATCAAAACCAATAGTGAAATGCAATGCATCACTAATAACCACAAATATGTAATCCATAAAATTGTTCCATGACCCTTCTTCCAAGATTCTTCTTCCAAGTTCCTTCTTCCAGTATAGTGAGTTAGTTAGAAAACAGGGTAGTTTCACACCTAGCCCAGAGAATACATGTAAATGCTGAAATATTTAATATATAGCTTCAGATTTGTTCAATTTGTAAAGGTAATTAGAAGTATAAGCAATACATCAATGAACTACCTTCTTATCCTTATTCTTCATGTGTTACTGGTTAAGCAGAAAACTCATAAATATATCTGGTGAATTTGCATCCAAATTCCAATCTGAGATAACTTTCTATTTCAGCAGATCTTTTAAACAAATAGATACTGACTAAGTCTGTTAATCTCCAACATAAACAGCAGATCTCAGTGACTGAAAGGTGTTGTGTGATAATCCATAGAGTGATGAGCTTAGTAGGATTTGAAATACCTCAGTATGCTATTTGTTATGAAGATGCATTATTATTTCAGCAATGAATACTCTGTGTCCCATGATTAAATATCAAAAGGACCCTCAATGATGTGAATAGAAGAAAGTTCACTATATTCATATACATAAATTCTGGCAATTTTTTGGCACGTCTCAAGAGCACCCTTCAAGTTACAGGTTTGAAGTTCTCCATCTGACCAAAGAACACCTCTTTGAAATTCAGTCATATATTCACTGACCATATTGATATTCTGGGTTTTTTTCCAGAAAGATCTTGCCCTCAAGTCTTAAGCAACAGCAGTTCATTTGAACACCTCTGTGACTAGAGACATAGATAAAGAGAGACTACAGTATGTTACAATCCAGACATACCTCACATGATCTTGTTCTTGTTCTAGTCAGCTGGTGTCTGGATTAGGAGTGTAGCCTCTTAAGAATACACATCTCTTTGATCACTGCATAGCACAAACACATATCTGAGCTCTGAAGACAAAGTGATTTAAATATCAAGTTAGCACCCAGGCAGCACTAACAGCTGCTAAATGCAGTAGTCCAATAGACGCAAGGCTGCCACAGTGCACTGTCCCCAGGTCCCAGTAGACATGCATCCACAGACACATACCCTCACAGCCACAACCACCCACATCATATATACATATGTGCACAGAGAGCAACACAGATAGGAAACATATCATTCTCATAATCACAAACAGCACAAGTTACCTCATCTTGTTCTGCTCTCAGGCTAGTCAAAATGAAGCCTGTTATAGAAAATATATGCATGTATAGTATAGGAATTCCTCCAGTATCTAGTCGATCCAGTAACTGCATCCTCTGACCTTCCAGGTGATGGCATTTGCAAAACCTACAGCCCCACTCCAGCTACCATACTCAGACCTCCTCTCATACACATAGGCACATGCAGTATGGGACCCTACAGCAACCGGCCTTAGATAGTAGGACTATCCAGCTAATAGGCCCTGCATCCCCTGTCTCCTAGTTGCCTCATGGACAATCAAACACATGCAGATGAGTGTATCCAGAAGCTGGTTCAGACCTGTGACCTTTCTGCTGCTGAACTCATCTCAGAATAATGGTATCTTGGTCCCTCCAGTAGTCAATCTGCAATCCCTCTTTCCACTCTAGTATCAATACCAGAGTTACAGCCTTTCCTGTAGTTGGCACCCAAGCTTCTTACCCTCCTCACTAGTTCAGTTCAGCTTAATATTGCCTAGTGATCATACACTGACATACACACACACACACTCCAACCTATTCAGTTGCTGTCTCCGCAAGCCCATGGATACCTGTGACTTGTGGTCCCATTTGCCAATGGCACATAAACCTCAATACACATACATGCACACAGATAAAAAGTCCCCTCACTCAGGAAAAATTAGAATTATGGTTAATAAGAAGAGAGGACAGAATGTGCTGATCGTATACAGGTCAACCATTTGTTGATCAAAATGTTCCTTGCTTATATTCCATAATCTCATATCTGCATAAATACTAGCGCTTCTCCGTTTGAAAGGTGCTCTGGAGAGCTGCCATCAGCTGAGTGAAGGTGAAGGGACCACGGGACTAATGGCACTCCAGTGACAGTCCTGACATGGCCTGACAGGCCAGGAATTCATGCCTCTAACAAGGTTAGTAGGACATTATACTTCCTTTGCATGTGTGTCTATGAACCTTTTAGAACAACCTAAAAATACCTTGTTCTTTGAGATATTTTTTTTTTCTGTCTTCCCTGGATTTTGGCCCTGGGAATATCCTACTTGCAGAGCTGTGTAACTGTGTCTTAACTAGATTGATGATGAGTGTCTTTTCAGCATTAGGATTTTTGTGGTTTTAGGCTGATCCTAGGTTCAGTCCTATAATGAGTAAACCCAGACCATCTAGCTGAAGGCAGAAAGTACATTCACCAATTATTTGTGCTCTACGTTGTCTCAGCAAAGTTTAATATCCTACTCATTATTTCTTTTTGTTAGTTTTTTCTTGGACAAACTCCTTTGATTTAATACTAGCCAGCCAAGCAGTATAATATTACACAGTTTAAAAAAAAAAAAAAAAAAAGGCACATAAAATGTTAATTAAAAAAAAAAAAAAAAAGAAAAAGAAGGCAACTTTCTCACTTCCCCATGTTTGGATATGACAATGCCTGAAGAAATGGATTTTAGACAGACACACAATATGATGTGAAGTAGCAATTATACTTAGACAAGAAATATCTCTGTGTGTGTGTGTATATAACCTATAACATTGGTGATCCAATTATAAAAACAACTAAAATTCTCAATGTTGACTCTAATGTGATTTTTCTGTAGCAACAATATTGACTCTTCAATTATGCAGGTGGCATGATTAAAAGTGCTTTTTTCTTAAATCATTCTTTTACTCAGCCAAATCTGCTGAGAGTAATTTTAGTCAATTTTCTTTAAACAAGCTGGGAGTACAGAATAAAGGCAAAAATTAATAAAATAGAATCTGGAAAGATCTCCTTCCAAAAAAGGAATATATGTATGTCTTTTAAATATTTGGGTTTGGATTTCAGCTTTACTACTGCACAGATGAACAGATTGGAAATGCTACAATAAAAATACAACATTAATTGACAATTTCATAAATACTTGGTGGAAAACATGAATTTTCCTTTATCTTATGTTAAATTATATCAAACTTTAAATATTAGTTCTTTATAAAGCCTCTTCTAATGAACAAATCTGACTTTTTTGTTTTGAAACCTTGTCATACAATTCAGAGATTCTGTGCAAAGTCTTCTATGTATCTACATCCATACCACAATGTATAGCATCCTAAGGGCAAAAACACTGGGTAGAAACTCAAAGTCCTGTATTGTAATGTAAAGTCTTCTAGCACCTCAGTGGTCATTATTCTTCTCTTTCTCCAATAACTCTCACCTTCTGAAGTGATATTGTGAAAGAAAAAAAGAACATTCTGGTTTGTAAATATACAATATGTCTGTTTTTAGAAAAATAATTGCCTTATTTTTCAGAAACTAGGAAATTCAAAAATCATTGCACTTTACTCATACCCAAGCCAAATAAGTTCCCCCTTTGCCACTGTTGGGTTTCTGAGCTGCTAATTAAGCTTACTCTCCTGTGAGGAACCAGCTTTTTACCAGCTGTTAGGATAACCAGAGTTCATCTAAAAAATGGTACCTTTGACTGTAAGAAAGGTATTGATCCATTTCTAACTCCTTCTATACCTTTATCAGGAGGCATCAGCCATTGAAGTGCCTTGATATTATTCTGCTTCTGTTCCTATTTCTTAAAGATTTTCTCAGAGAAAAGCTGAGGAGTAAATATCTATTTGGAAAACAGTGACAGGATAGGATTACAGTCTTCACAACCAGCCTTAAAGCCTCGATCCAAGATCGAACTGATATATGTGAAGCTTTCCCCTCCTTATGTTAGGGTAGTCCATGAGGTAACAGTAGTCATATACGCTAAATGTCAGTTCCAGCCTCACAGCAGCCTCACTCTAAACTGCAGTCAGTATTACCACTGATAATAGAATGCATATTTATAGAATCTTCTCCACAGAAAATTTTTTCCTCCATTATTTAAGGTAGAAGGCAGGAAGCTGACCAACAAGCTTCATGAACATATTCATGGAAAAAAATAACAAATTATCCCTTAGTTGATACTTTATGTGAGTGATTACTGAATCAGAAAGATTTGGATTGGAAGAGACTGGCGAGGGTCATCTGATTCAAACCTCTGGTTAAAGCAGGGCCAACTTTAATTTACTATCCTGGAGTGTATTTGCAGACATGTAATTATCCTCCTGGAGGGACAATTTGATTTTCTATCTTATTGCTTAAATAATGCCATTTACTGCTTATAAAGCAATCTGTGTTTTGCAATTAAATACTTTAATGAGGAATACTGTATAACCTCTTAATAAGAAAAGTGAATTGTATTCAGCAGGTGAAGAGGAATACTATTCTATGGTAAGAACCTGAACTGTAGGAAAACAAACTTCCAGATCTTTAAGGAGTTACAGGAACCTCTGGGTAACTGCTCCTAATGCATTAAAAAGTCCAACTCTTACAGCTGCATAAAAAAACCATTTTAAACTGTAAACCCCAAGAGCCTGAAAGGCTGAGTAAAGAGAATGCAAATGGATAGCTTTTAAAAATGTTGCATTTCTTTTAAGGCTTTTGTAATTTTGGGGTCGCACCTTATGATTCTCAAATGTCTGAAGTTAACAGTAGTTATGAGTGCCTAGGGAAGAGTAGCTTTACACTGTAGCCACATGTCACTGTGTGAGTGGAATATCAGCAAAGAAGGGAATAATTTAAGCTAGTGCATGAGGTGTACACAAGGGAGTGAAGCAGTGAAAGAAAATGCCATTGGTAGCCTGTAAAATAAGTAAGAGTTGTTATTTTATTGTTTTTTGTTTGATATTAGCAATGAGATGAACTGAGTGACTTAGGAGTGTCTCTCCTAAGATCCTACATGGAGTACTGTGTCCTCAGCACAGGAAGGACATTGACCTGTTGAAACTAATCCAGAGAAGGGACACAAAGATGATTAGAGGGGTGGAGTATCTCTTCTTATGAGCACAGGCTGAGAGATTTGGAGTTGTTCAGAAGACAAGACTCCAGGGAGACCTTGTTGTAGCTTTTCAGTACTGGAAGGGAGCCTGTAAGATAGATGACAGTAAACTTGTTAGCAGGGCCTGTTGCAAAAGGACAGGGGGTAATCATTTTCAACTGAAGGAGTGTAGATTTAGATTAGATATAAGGAAGAAATGTTACTGTACAATGAGGGTAGTGAAAAAAGAGAACAGGCTGGCCAGAAAGGGGGTGAATGCCCCATCCCTGGAAACATTCAAGATCAGGCTGGACGGGTTCTGAGTAACCTGGTCATGGCAGGGGGCTTGGACTAGATGACCTTTAAAGATCCCTTCTAACTCAAACTGTTCTAAGATCTATGAAGAACAATCCCATTATACTCCTATGTAAAAAAAAAAATAAATTAGTACTGTTATATAAAGCAAGTTAAAGACAATCCTTTCTCAGTTTACAGTAACTCCATTTCTCAGAAGTTTTCTGTTCAGGGAGACTTATTCATCAGAATTGACAATCCAGAATATTTATCCATCAGAAACATTCAGAATTTTTAATTTATCCCTTTAGATAGATTTACATAAATCAAGTTTTACAGATAAATTAAGTAATATAATAGTGCTGCAGTGACATCTTGACAAAAATATCCCTGAGCAACTTCTAAGTCATGTTGATATACCTCTTTGTGAACAGACAGATCTGTTCACAGGCTGTCTCAGCTGACTACATACAAGCCAGTTCGAAACACTAAATCAATGTAGGGTTACAAACCAAAGCCCACCCATTGTGCCTCAGTAACAGACACAGTGACATAGTGTCTGGAACAGCTAAATGACTGTGAGACACACTTAGAGGTGATGTACAGATGCTTCATATTTTTATGGAGATTCACACATTATTTGAGAAGATGTCCCAAATGCTAAAATTGTGAGAAGACAATATAAATTATCCCATCATGACCCAGAAATATCTCTTTCTGCTGATTATTGAGTTTTTATCCTGGTTCTTCCTTAAAACAAAAGATTTTTTTTTTTTTCCTAAAAGTTACTAAAAAGAATGTATTTTGCAAAACAAAACCATTTAAATCACAAACAAAATTGTATGTTGAGAATGTACTGCAAATTTAATACATTCAGTTAAAAATATATCTCCTTGAGGTCATAATAAGATTAAATTAGTATTCTTGATTGAGCATTACTAAGTTTCTAGAAATCCCAAAATTATTTGAACACCTCATATTCTGGAATAAGCCTAGTAATTCTATAAATGTATTGAGAGACAATAACTTTTTCAATATTATGAAAATATCAGAATCCTCAAGTAACAGTGATTATTTAGATAATTCTCCAAGCCAAAGCTAATACAGAACAGAGAATATTTTATTTTTTCTCATTGTGATTTTTTTTAGCTCTTTGACAGCAATTGGTCTTGCTTTCATATACAAGGAAGATTATAATCATAAACATTTCAGGAACAATAGCTGAAACATCTGGCACAAAGGGGAAGAATATACTAGAAGATGATTCATGACAAATATCAGAGGGAAAATGTACATTAGATGATTAATATAAAAGTATATTTCAACTGAATAAATACTTAGGCTAGATTCTAAAAAATGTAAAATTAAAGGATTTTATACAGTTTACTTTTATTAGAATATAGTAACTAATAAGTTGCTAAAGTTCCAAATATTAAAAAAATAAATGCAAACAACTTTAGTAAACTCTTATATAAGTATAGTTGTTTATTACATATTAAGTTATTTCAGCAAAATCTTTAGTTGCTGTTCCAGTTTTCAAACCATGTGATTCACTTCTCTGTTCTTATTAAAATAAAGTTTAAAAAATCACATATTCTACTTTCTACTTGCCTATGAACAGCAGCAGTTACTTTTGCTTGCTTTTATTTCATGACTCATAAGATTTTACAGAAAACTGACTATCTTTTGACCTAAAATATGTGATTATCAAAAAGCAAAACCAGGAATACTGTTTTGACTAAAAAAAAATAACATATATGGCATGATCAGAAACACAAGGCGAGTCATAAGACTTTCTACAAATGGAAATACATTAACAAACTTGTATCTGTAATTACTAATGTATAGTGAATTAGAATTGCCCTTATCTTGACTGGCAGTTAGCTAAAAAGATTCTTGTAATGAAGATAAAAGAAAGCTACAATCATTTCGAGAAACAGAAGACCATAGCATTTTATTATTTCTATATTTAAATATTTTTATATTTAAAAGTAGGATACCCTATTAGTGAAATAAATTTTGTTATGAGTGAGTCAGGGAAAGCTAGTAAAGATTCAGACGTGGCTTCAATAACTCTCTGAAGATGTGTGTCCCATGGTGTCCTATAGCACTGGACCAAAATGGTCCAAAAAGGTACTAAAGGGCCAATAGATTCAGCATGGAATTTGTGCAAAGCTAAATTTTTTTTTCAGAAGTTGATTGATTGAGACAAGGTGTCTATTATCTAGAGATCCAGAATTGATATGAACACCCACACTTTCTGCTGTGGGCAGGAGTTGTACTGTACTTGAGGAACACAGCCCTAGTCACATTCTCCAATGAAGAACTATTGCATTTGTCAGATTTTCACAGACCTATCTGCAGAGCACAGTATAAAACTGCTGTATCTGGACATATTTTTAGGGGTTTAAGTCATGATTTCCATGGTATATTGCTTTATAAACACAAAAATATGTTATTACATTTTGTCTAGACTCTAATCAAAAGAGCTGCTTCAAATTCAACATTCTAATTAAACTAAGAAAGGTATATGTATTTTAATTAGAGAAGGATAAGGGCCTCTGGAGGTCATCTAGTCCAGTGCCCTCGCTCATCAGAACCATTTAGACATGGCTCTCCAGGATTATGTCCAGGTGTCTTTTGAATATCGTCAAAGACTTCTCTATGCAATCTGTGTCAGTGTTCAGGCAGTCTCCCGTTTTAATCCTCCATCAGAAAAAGTGTTTCCCGATCTTCAGAGGAAACCTGACATGTTTCCATTCGTGCCTCTTCCTTCTTGATTCATCAGTGCTGAAAAGAGCTTGGATCCATCTTCTGGGCACTCTCCCATCAGGTATTTATATACATTTTATAAGATTCCCCCAGGAGCCCCCTTTTCTCCAGGCTAAACACTATCAGTTTTCACAATCTTCCTCCAATCCCTTCAACATCTTAGTAGACTCTTACTGGACTCTCTCCAGTATGTTCATGTCCCTCTGAGGAGCCCAGAATCGGACACAGCACTCCAGGTGTGGCCTCACTAGTGCTGAGTAGAGAAGTATCTAGAAGAGAGAAGGATCTAGAAGTGTCACCTCCCTCTAGCTGCTGGAGACAATCCTCCTAATGTAGCCCAGGATACCATTAGCCACCTTTGCATCTATGACACATTGTTGGTTCATGTTGAACTTGGTGTTCCTCATGATCCTTATAACCTCCTCTGCGGAGCTACTTTCCAGTTGGGCAACCTCCAGCATATACTGCAGCATGGGACCGTTCCTCCCCAGGTACCTCCATGAGGTTCCTATCAGCTCATTTCTCCAGCCTGTCCAGGTCCTTCTAGATGGCCTATCAGCCACTCCTCCCAGTTGTGTGTCATCAGCAAACCGGCTGAAGTTGCTGACTCTGCTCCATCATCCAGATCATTAATGAAGATGTTGAACAGGAATGGCCCCAGTATTGAGATCTGTGATATGCTGCTAGTTATTAGTAGAGCAGTTTCCAGTCCACCTTACTCACCGTCTGCTCATCCTGCCCATACTTCATCATAACTTTTTATTAGGGTCTTATGGGAGAGAATGCCCAAAGTCCTACTGAAGTCCAGGTAGACAATACTCTCTGCACTCCCATCTTCTACCAGACCAGTATTTTCATCATGTTAATCTACCAGTTTGGTCAAGCATGACTTCTTGATGAACTTATGCTGACTGCTCCTGGTAAATTTATTGTCCTTTTTGTGCCTAGAAATTATTTCTAGTATTAGCTGCTTCATCACTTCCACAGGAATCAAGGTGGTTATGTTTATCTACTTAGCTAATGTAGCTTTTTTAAAAAGTATGCTTATTTTATGTAGAAATGTGTGTGTGTGTTATTTTTAAAACATTATTTAAATATCATTATCATATAACGGATATTTTCTGTATAAACATGTATGTCATTCATAAAACCAGGTATAATATTTTATACATTATATACATGAATGGAACCCCACTACTTCCATGGAGTTTTCTTTATGTACAACTGCTGAAAAAAAATTGCAGCAACACTTATGGTACAAAGTAGAAAAATCAGTGATTGCCTATGAAACAGAATGCATGTGAAAGTGAAGGTAAGAGAGAATCAGATCCTTATCTTTCTTTTGTATCTTAGAGGGAGACTGTGAAACTTTTGAAATTGCAGGGATTTGTCTGACAGGGTATCTCTAATGTGCTAGATACTAAAAAACATACAGGAAGCTCTCAACTGCCCAGCCAGTCCCTCAAACACTGTACATGGCATCCATCATGTCCTTTGTTGGCAACGTGAATTAATCTTGTGTGAATCTTCCTCACACCTCTGCAATGGCCAGTGTCAAAAACAACACCTGCGGTAAATGTCTTCAGCTGTCTTCTCTACACAAAATCATCATGGCAAGGGCAGAGGGGAAAGCTGCAGGCTGTATGAATTTTTCAGTCCATCCAAAACACTTAAACTCTTGTTATTGTGTCAGTTCATGAGTAGGTCACACCTGTGTGTCCCTGGACCATTGCCAAGGGCACTGCTACAAGCAATACTATGACAGGTAGATAATTAGACCTTGAACTTTATTCATGGAGTCACCCTGATAGCAGTGTAGAGATAGTCGGTGTTCTGTCTTTGGCCTTGTGCTCAGGAATTAGTGACTTAAAAGAATCAGTTTTAATAACTGCAGCTCATGAGAGTGGAAAGTCATAACAGGTCTACATTTTTGTAAAGTTAACTTTATAGCTTAACTCTTTGAAAGAGTGTGAAAGTCTAGCCTAAATACGGCTGCAATCTAGTCCTTTAGGCCAGAAAAATACATAAACAAACAAAAAAACAAACCAGCAAAGCAATCAAGAGTCATTTTTATTGTAGTTTCTTTTGAACTAAGCTCTGATCATGAAAGATAAGAAAGAACTCCATGGTATTGATATACTATCTCTCAGGATGCAACGACAATTATAGTCAGTTAGAAAGTAATTCCCTGGGAAAAATTCGTAATTCACTAACCTCTCAAGCTAGTAAACTGGGAAGGCTGTCACTATAACTTTGAGCACATTAATTTTGTCTTTCAGTAGATTTTCCTGTACTGAGCCTGAATCTATGCATATGGACCTTCTTACACAGATTTAAAAATAATCAAAGTTACTTATACTGTGTAGTAAAACTGAGTGAGGTCTGATATTTCTTCTAACCTCAGACAGACCTGTTGGTCTCAAAGGCTTCTGACCATAATACAGGAAAGTTCTTGCGTCCATGAGGGAGAGAAATCCCATTTCAAATGAATGGATGTAAAGATATAATCAGATAAAACTTCGCATCCACAGTTGCTACAAGGACTAAGACCAAGCATGAACCAATACGTGTCCATACAGAAATAGTAAACATTTCTTATGAAACTCAACTTCCTTCTTAAATATAACAATTTTTATTTGAACACATATTGTACTGATAGTTGGCTGCTCATCTGATCTAGTCAGAGCTTTGTTGCATTACAGCATTACTTTCTAATTACTACATCATGTGGCTTTGTTCCTGGAAATTGGTAAATAAAGCTGAAATTAATTTAATACATTTAATGCATTTCAGAATCTTTTTGAACCCATTAGAAGTAGAACAACAACTGCTTTCCCATTAGAGTCTAATTCTCTACTTCCTTCAGTTACCATGTGAAATCTGTATGCTCATAGGTCTGAAAAACTGTTGTATTCAAAGTATCTCTATCGTCCTTTTTTTATATTTTCAGCTCATAGAGATAGAATCACAGAATAGAATCTTAGAATCATAAAATCACAGAATGGCTTGGGTTAGAAGGGATATTAAAGATCACCTTGTTCCAGCCCGCCTGCCATTGGCAGGGACACCTTTCACTAGAACAAGTTGCTCAAAGCCTCCTTCAGTCTGGCCTTGAATATGAAACTGAAACACTATGAGGAGCATCTGAGAGAGCTGGGGTTTTTTAGTCTGGAGAAAGGAGGCTCAAAAATGACCCTATCACTCTCTACAACTACTTTAGGAGTAGGTTATAGCAAGGTGGTAGTCAGTCTCTTCTCCCAGGTAGCAACTGATAGGAGGAGAGGATGGAAATAGCCTCATCTTGTGCCAGGGGAGATTAAGATTGGATATTAGGAAAAAATCTTCATCAAATGGCTTGTTGAGCATAGGAACTGAGAGTTGTTGGAATAACTATCCGTGGAGATATTTAAAAGACATGTAGGTGTGGCACTTGAGGACATGGTTTGAATTGGACTGATATTTTTAACTCAACTCTTGAGTTATTCTTAAAGCCCATGCTAGTAAGCTAAAATGCAGGAAAAAAAAAAACATATAGAAGAAATCAGCCTGCGTATGTTGTCTTTGTGACAGTTTCCTGACAATATTTCTAACTGGGATCCTAAATTTGGTCAATTCATACACACTTAGCAACAGAGTTTCTGAAATGAAATATTCAGTCTATTTCTCTTTTCTTACATCCTTCTAGTGTTTTGTGAGAGAAAAGCATAAACATGACATATAGTCTGACATCTATCCAATGCAACCAAAGTGTTTCAACAATTCCCAGTGATACAGTAAATCCATCCAAGATATAAGTTTTCATATCACTTCATGCTAGTGTCATATGCTCTTAACACATCCATGCAATTGCTGTTTTCTACCATGTAGTGGGAAAAGAACCCACCCTTTTTCATCTAGTGGGATTTTTCTTACTTTGAGGTAATTGTAAGGCAATATAAGTATTAAAAGTATATATGAAATATTTTAGACCTTTTTTCACTATGGCAGGAAAGAATGTGAGAAAAATCTCTTTTATTAAATTTAAAAAAAAAAAAAGGAGGGCAAATAACCGTGAAACAAAGAAATAAAACTAAGAGGAAAATTTAATTACAACAAGTGTTGGATGCCCAGGCCACAAAGGGTCCCCAAGAGCACACCTCCCAGTTCAAAAATCCCACTCTTAAATGTTTCCAAGGTCCCACCCCATCTACCTAACCGGGGAGGGCATTCCCCTTCCTTGGATTGGTTCTGCTGTGCCCCCCACCCCATGCCAGGAGACGGAGTCCCAGGCAACATGGAATCCCCCATCTGCCTGCATGGCTGGCCACATGGCTGAGGCTGATTCAGCTACATTTCTAGTCAATATATAATTCTCCTATTCCCAACTGCTTAATCCCTGGCACCTGCCCTAGACCAGACTGGGTGCCTTACAACTCCACAACATGCCTATAGGTTAGAAACAAACAAAAATATAATCCCTAAGCTAGTAACCCTTGTTATTTGCTTGTAATAAAACCAGTTTTTCTATTTCTCATAAATACATACTGTCTTAACTCCATAATTGGTTTATTTACATGGCTATCTAATTGCTAAGAATATTTAGACATCATTACTCTCTCACTGATTTTTTTTTGTGCTGCACAATATAACAAATTTGCTAATGATGCACAAAGTGCTCACAAGTGGCTTGTTTCAGATGAACTCTGCTTGTGCACTTTAATCCGTTGTTCAGTGAAACATTTTAGACTAAAACCACGCAAAATTCCTAAGAATTATTAGCCACCTTATAGTGGTTCCCAATTCATTAATTTCAATGTCTATGGCGTAATTATTTTAAAAGCTGACAGAAAGAAGGATTCAGTAGGAAAAAACACTAGACTAAAAGGAGTGAGACATGAACCCTTAACTCCTTTCACTGACCTCTTGTTTAAGTCTGACAAGTCATTTGATATCTTTCATGTACCACAGTTTCTGAAGCAGTGAAAAGATTATATATTTTGAAGGCTTATGGTAATCTTCCATAAAGAAACTAAATGGGGTGTTTGCATAATCAGATATTTTAAACTGATTATGGAGCACAACGAGACAACAGTTTTAGAGAAAAAAATAAAGAGGTCAGTGCAGTTAGCTGCAGCACACAAAAGTCCCTGATAAAGTCACTGATGACAAAGCAGGTCAAAGTGATTAAACAAAAGAAGACTTGCAACCTGGCTGGTATTCTGCTGTCTTTCACTGCCTAATTTCTCTTTTCCTCACTGGGCATACTGCATTTCTCCTTCCAGAAGATCAATGCAACCTAACACAGTTCATTAGCCCAGATGAAAAATAGTTTGTCAAGCAATGAAATACTTCCAGTGATATGACAATGGCCTATTTGTGCATGCTGAGCCTGAAAATATACAAGCAGGACAGAAGTGCAGAAGGAAAATGATTCAACCAGTGATGCTCACAACTTGCAGAGAGTTGTCAACTTGATCCATAGAGCACGTCTGAGCTGAGAGTGAGCATCATGTAAGCACTGATAATCCTTCACTTAACAGTTGGATGACTCAGAGGAGAATTTTTCAATAGATCCTTCCCTGACAGTTACTAATTTGCTTGCTGCACTTGTCTGGCACAAAGGTTTTAAGTCAACTCTGTAGCTCTTAAAGGGCACATTAAATGAACAAGAGCAGACAACTGTGCATCTTTTGGCAGTGCCAGTATCACAGTGTGGAATGAGTAGCTGTCTTAGCATAACTTTGAGCCCACTTTCTTAAATTGCTCAGCTTGTCAACATATTTCCAAACTGGAATATGAATGGAGGAAATATATGATGGCAGACATTGACTTGTATGAGCAGATCCCAAACTACTGAAAAGCATAGTGGTAGGAAAATATGGTTAGACATATCTATAACAAATAGGATTCTTCAGTTCTTTTAGACCAAGGATAAAGTGATGTCAGAAAAAAGTCTTATCTTTTCCAGCAAAGAAAGCTACTCTGAGTTGTTTTATAGAAATTTTCTACTCTGATTAAAGGGAAGCTTACCTGTGAGAGACGAGAATGTTAATGGTTAATGACCCAAAATAATTGCCCATTTGTGGAGACAGAAGGTCACTTTGCCTAGTCCAGGTTTGCACCCCACAGGGAGAAGGTGAGTTTTTGGGTGTGTAACAGCAAGTCTTTGGCCTGCACAAGACAGAGAGGGTGAACACCCACCACTCGAGGCTGCAACCCAGGCTTTGAGCCATATAAGAGGTAGACCCTGTAGAGACAGGATGGTGCTTTTTATCTTGCTAATCGTTCTCCCTTATACCACCCCACCTCTCCCTGGGAAAAGTGTGATGTGGTATAACTGGTTCAATTGCACTGACATGGGAGGCAGGTGTCATAAACCACCAAAGAGACCCAAAATGCCCCCAGACTAGTTTCTGAGGCCTTCCACCAGAGGACCCAAAGCTCCACCCTCAAGAGAGGTAGCTGGGGGTTCCCATCTAGCCTGAGCCTATATTAATGAATCAAACTTTGTGTTTCATGGGCTTGTTCCCCATCCCCAAAGGATCAAGACTGTGACCATCACTTTGACCAATGAACATCAAAATTGCACAATCAAGTCTCATCGCAAGATCCATGGATGGTGATAAGTTTCCACTTTTATGCTTTCTTTTTCTTTTATATATACTCATACTTTTTCTTAAGTGATATTTTTATGCTTCATTCATTCAGTGTCATTCCTCTCATCCTTCCCAAGGGATTTGTTAACAAGACTGTGGGTTACTTTTGCCCTCAGGACTGGTTTGTAGCCTTACCCCTGTTGTTGGTTAGTTTTGGCCATCAGTTTTGTTTGTCTGAGTTTGTCCTGCATGAAATTGTTTCCATCTACCTCCATGACAGCTTGCCATGGGATCACAGCCTCCTTCAGGCACACCCACTTGCTCTGGCATGGGCTGCAGGTGTATCTCTGCACCCATGGACCTTCATGGACTACAGGGGGACAACCAGCCTTACCATCGTCTGTACCACAGGTTGCTGGGTAATCTCTCCTCCAGTGCCTGGAGCACCTCCTCTTCCTTCTTCTTCACTGACCTTGGTCTCTGCAGTGTGGTTTCTCTAACATAGTCTCACTTCTCTCTCCATCTGCAGCTGTGGTGTTTGGGAGTTTTTTACCACTTCTTAGATGCATTATCCCAGAGACACTATTACTGTTGTTGGGCTCAGCCTTGGACAGTGGTGGGTCTGTCTGGGAGCCAATTTGCATTGGCCCTGTCAGACACAAGGGAAAGCTTCTGGTAGATTCTCATAGGAGTGACTCCTGTAGTCTCCCAAGCAGGGGATATTGTTGTGTAAATCCAATACAAACTTAAATTTACATTTCAGGGGGCACAAAAATTTAGTCCTTTTTTTACCGTGATTGTTGTGCATCTAAAACTGACCACTGACTACTATTTTCAGTTTCTTAAGCTTTGTTGGATCCTTCTTAAATATTTTACTAACTGCAGAATGCTAAAGTCATTCAGTTTAGGAAAGGAAACAAATACTGAGGCTCTGATAGGAATAATACATTTAACATCCAAATGACAGTAAGAGCTATATTTTTTCCTCCTTTTTATTAGTCAGCTTGGCTCACTGCTACTTCACGAGAAAATATATTGCAGGTAATACTACGGCATACAATCTGATACAAGGCTCCAGACAGCTATTTCTGCTCAGAAATTAACTCAGATTAATGTGGTCATAATTGTTGGAGCTAAGTTACATATTTTTCCTAATTAAAGATTGAGGGAAATGCCATAGAAGAGACAGTAACATTTGTTAACAAGAATACACTAATGATTTGGCTATTCCCACTGACCTCTGAAGAGGTTAAACTGCTAGAGCTTTTGGTGAATTAGTAAATTTGTCAAATCTGAGTTATTCTTTTTCTTACTTAAAAGAAAGAAACCTTATTTCATCTCATTAATACGTATGAGGAAGAAAGTAATAGATTTCTCCATATATTTCCTAAAATTACTCAGAATTTGCATGTCTTGTAATCCTTGTTTTTCTGTTTGTTTTCTATCTAGTTAAATAAATCTCATGTGCTTGTGTGTTTCTTGTAGGTGCCTCCTAATAATTTTTGAGCCCTGCTGAAACAATAGAAACTAATTCAGCAGTGGAAAAGCAGTCTCAGGACTATATTACATATTATGTCATTTGCATATATCAATGAAAACTGTTGCACATGAGTTGGTGACCTCTTTCAAAAAGAAATGCAAATGCAATATAAAATTAAAGTTAATTATTGAATTATTATTTTTTCTTTTCAAATTTGAATTAAGGTCATAATTTTCCTAAAATAATTTAAGTAACATATCCTTGGATTCACTGTTTTACCCTGTCCACATGATAAAGCAAGTTACCATCTTTCCTTCTTAAAATTCAACTTAATTTCAATAGATTTAGCTAACACAAGAGTCCAAGTCACTCATGATTCTGAACACTGTATTAGAGTAAATCTTAAAATAATGATTACTTTACTAGAAAGACCTTGATCTGGATACTATACCATCCATCCAGTCTTAAGAATGGATATTTTGGCCAAATTTTGAGAAATGTTCTGGCTGTGTAATGTCCTTATTGGTTTTGTGATCAAACATTTTTTTCACTGAAGAGTTTTGCCGATTTTGGTCTATTAAAACCAATAAATTTTGGTCGACATAATTATTTTCATTCCAATAAATATAGGCTTATACAAATTCTTAGTGAAATATTCATTAAAGTTTGTGAGCCATTCTGCCTATCAAAGAATTTTTTTTTTCAAGTTTTCAGACCTCTTTAATAATGACCATGGCCTTTCAGCAGCAAAATATTGGAAAAAATGGAATCACTATCCATCCTTATCCCTAAGTACTGATTCTGCTATAAAAGTGTTGGAAATTTGACTCTGAAGAATGTGAGACAGGAATGCACAAGGTATTTTTATAGTTATTCTAAAAGGGAAGGATGGTAAGATTAAGATAGTAAAGCAGAGAATCAGAAGATGCCATTTCTTTGCAGTGGTTACCAACCATACAAGTAATGTGACTAACTGGACCTATTTTCCCGTTTTATAAAAGAGATGTTTCAGTTTAATTCAAAAGATTATTCGAAAGATCAACTCTTTGTGAACTTAAAGCATGTTCTTGATGAGTGCTACATAAGTTTATGGAAGACTAACTGGGATAGTTAAGACATCTGACATTTCAGAGCATGTGTTTGCATTCAAAACAAATGTTGGGTCATCTCTGGTCAAAAATGCATTTTAGAGCAAAAAGGAGAAAAAAGTCAGTGTGTGAAAAAAACCCTGATTTTCCAAGGTAAAAGATACAGAAAGATAGCTGAGAAAGTCAATTCTGCAAGCAAAAATGCTTTTTATTATGACGACAATTCCACTGTTAGTGCAGATGATGCCACTGTTAGTACAGAACATTTCAATCACTCTACTGAAATGAGACTCTCATTTTACTTCAGAGTTTTGATTTGCTTTAAAGTAGAACACTTCACACTTTGGTAAAATAATACCAGCCAAAATACATCTTCTGCTTGTATCTGTCTACAGTGGATGCTACTCATTCTGTCAAAGCCAGCAGAAAATATGTATCCTTATCCAGTATAATAGAAAACAATTTTAGAAGAGCACTGACCTTTCTTGCTATATCTGACTTTCTTCTAGCGAACCACAAATTCAGTCCCAGACTCCAGAAGTCCAATCTTATGTTCTGGCCTTTATCTTTTATTGTAATTCTACGTAGACACACTGAGAACATTTCTACAGAACTTGTGTAAGTAAATGTGTTTACAATTGAGGATCATCTTCAATGACTTTTTCAAAAATGGAATACCATAATGTTGCTGCTACTTAAATATGGTTAGATTTTTGGTGAAAAAAATATATATTGACCAATTATAATTTAACGACTAAATTCTCAACAATTCTAAAGTTTTCCAGTACTAATCTTCTTAATCTCCTGTTACCAGAAGGACATCAACTGTGCAGATGAGAAGACAACATACATACTCTTCAAAAAAGAAATGATACAACTTTTTCTGCTGTCTGCATGTGACCAAGCAACAATCTATGTCTTGTAAATAATGGAAATAATGAGAAAAAATGAATATACTTAAAGTTAAACTGTATTTCTAATGAATGCCTTCTATCTAAATTGCAGGTATACAGAAGCAGAAATGAAGCTGTTCTGAATATTCACCCTTAAGGATCTATCTCTAGGAATCATGTGCTGGGTACTAAAACCCTCTGCAGTAAATGTGAAAAAAACCCCTGCACCAGCAGAGCAAAGACGAGTTTAAAGCATGCTTCATAGCCCTTAGTTATGAAGTCCATCACTAACAGGCAAGCTTAGAGTAAGAGCCTATAGCTCTCACAATTCAAATTAATTTCTTTGTATTCAGAGTATATATTTCGGCTTGTCATTATATCATTAACTGATGGAAGACAAGACAGACAAGGAAAAGGTCATTCATTAGCACAGTGTTATCTAATTTAATTCAGCTAAAGTATTGATCACATATAAAAAGTAAGTCAGACTCAGATAACCATTGCACCTCCAGGCTGATAAGCATTTTACTTTCATGTACGTGGCATTTATACAAAAGGAAATATTTCCGTTCCTTATCATTGTCAGAATTACAGTATTCTTGTCATGAAGTTATAATTTCTTATTTATACATGTTAATTTGTAAATATTATGTAATCTAATGTATAACTGCGAATTAAATAATTGCTTCAGTGCTGATTGATGCAATAGATCCACTGAAGCAAATATCTTAAAATTGCAAATTAAATTATTGGATATCTTTAAAGTGTCTTTAGAGACCTTATTTATTTATGGAAATTGATAAGAAATTATGTTCAAACAGCAGGACAGAAAATGAAACAATATGAAAGGCAGGCAAGAACACCAAGCACCAAAAGTGTTTCTTCCATTATCAGGCCTATGTTTGTGTTCTGCAGCTACCAAACAACAATGGTTTAGTGAGATATAACTGGCAATATGTTCAATTACTTATATTTACTTTTGTCTGGGTCTACATGCTATTTGGGAACAAACCTGGAAAACCTAAAAGGTAGTATCGCACAGCCTAAAAACATCAATTTGTGTGATAATTTAGTGAGGGATTTAGTGAGGAACTATTAAAAACATATCAGAATTTCTCAGTAATAGTCATGATAGCTAATAGTGTATTTTCTTGTTTTTGCTAATATTAGGATTTCTTGCTTATATCAGGATCTTGCTATATTACATCCTGTTAATATCAAGATTGACTTGGAAAAAGTAATCCAGCAGATAACATCAGAGAAAAACTAGTCAGGATAATTCTTTTCTTCTTAACTGACTTACGAAGCATAATACCTGAAAGCATGCTGTACTTATTTTTGGGGTTTTTAATAAGAATGCTCAAATTTCTGGACTACCAAAAGGTAAATTGCTAGATAAAATCATGTATCTGGCACTATAACTTTAGTTTAATCCTCATGTATTCTTTCAGAGTATGTCACTGGATTGTCACATATTCCTCAATATATCTTATAGACATCAAAGGGGAAATACTGGGGTACCCACAGAGATGAATTTTAATATAATTTGATTGAGGCAGAGAGGTAGCTCATTTGTACAGGATTATTTTCATTATATAGCTCAAACTGCTATTTCCACCAGCTTTTTTGTATTCTAAGTATTTTTTTTTTTTCCTCACAGCATTTATTTTTCTTGATAGAGTTTGAAGGGAAGTAATATGTTCAATTCCACTTTTCATGACTAAACAACACTATTTATTTTTACCAGTGTACAATGGAATAGTTCACAAGCTGGAAGTCTCATTTGTTCAAGAGGACAAAAAATAAGTTTTTCACTGCCCATTCTTCTACAGTTATAATTTCTGTTTCGTTATCTTCCTTTTTTCTGTAAATTTGTTCCTCTGGTGAATTTTTCATTGTATTTTTGCATTCAGTTTCTGTTATGTTCTTTCCCTTTGTAAATTCCTATTGAAGTATTTTTTTTGCTATTGTATTATTCAGCTTGACATAAAAGCATAATCATGTGGATCTGGTGTTCCCAGTCTTTCAAATCTTGAGCTGTTGTCCTGAATCTTTTCTTCTATAAGTTAAAGGTGGTTTGGCCTTTTTTTTTTCAACTCATCAGGATTTTGATTTCTGTGTGTGACTGTAAGAAAAATAATGTCTTCATTCACTAAAATTTTCATCCAGCACTTTGTGATGAATAGGTACTTGTTTTTACCCTGTATCTTTTTAGGATAGAACTTCATAGTCATTGACAGTAATTTTCTAGCTGTGTGACCACTTTTTATTACTGTCCTAACAATTTTGCCCACCAGAGAATGATATCTTGAGGAAGATGTTCAGGAATTTGACTGGAATTTAGTTGAAGAATTACTCATAGATGAGTAATATTTCCTCAGCACCTTTCTGATGACTCTTTGGTATTTGCCCTGTGGACTGAGCAGAGATTATTCTCCTCCCTGAAACACATCTAGTACACACCTATCTCATAATGTAACAGTCTATTCTAACAAATAACCAGTATCTTGAATTCACAAGTATCTGCTTCTCTCATGATCTGAGAGGACTTCATTCAAAATGTCAGCTTCATATCATTAACCGTACGTTAACAGATTCACAGATATTAACTTACTGATTCTTAACTCTACATTACTTTGAGGGATAAGGAGGCATAATAAATCAGTTACAAATGAGAATGACAGCTACATGAATATTTGAAAGAAGAAAAGAAAAAAGTAGTTGATTTTATCGATGCCTTAAAGACTGAGGAGAAAAAAAACTTCAGACAATTTATTAGGAGATTAGATAAGGAGAGCAGAAGCTCCAGCAGGAGCTTCCTGGAGCCTGGAGCCTCCAGGCTCCAAGAATACATATCCAGAGGATCCCCGCTCTGACCCTAGTTCCAAGATTTTATGATAATGTCCACCCAATCCCGTTCTCTTATTCCCCCTGGTCCTGCCTCACTCTGCCTCCCAGCACACCCCATCGAGAATTGAGTCGGGGGGTTTTGGACCTCTCTTTCATTGTCTTCGTCTTCCCTGCAGCATGTCAGGTCCTTGGAGGCCTTCCAAAATTCCAGATTTGGAGGTCCTTCTGTCTGTGTCTTTATCTGCTGGTGCAGGCTTCATGACCCTCCTCTGCAATTCTACCTTGAAATAGAGACTGAACAGCTAGTGGAGTTTTGAGGGATTGATATAGGATGGGGGTGGTATGTGTCAATATTAAGCTACTGAAGTTATTTTACTGGTACATTAAATCTACAATAACTTCTAAAATTTATACAATTAAAAAATCAAAACCATAAAAAAACCTGAGGCATCATTATATTTAATATCCTTATTCACACATATCCATTCAATTTAACTGTGACACATAAGCTAAAGTAAAAGCAGGTTAAGATGTAAATATATACCACATTAAGAGAAATACAGACATATTAATAATTTTGTTTAAATTTCTCTTTCACCACACATCTCTATTGCAATAAACAAATTGTTCTAAATTCTCTCTTTTTCCTTTCACAAAGCTGTACATTGCAAATTGGATATTTCCCCAGTTGTATTTATTCCTGGAGTTTATGCATCCCTATTTTTCTAGCAAAAAAATAAAAAATAGATTATTATAATGATAACATTTATTTGATATTAAAGCAGTTTGATTGCTTCATTGTTTGGAACAATAAATTTAATTCTCTGAATACATTTATGTTTGTACTTGCTCATGGGAAACTAGTATTAAGGTTCATAAAGATTCACAGGGACTTCTGTTTCATGCCTAATGAACTAGGGGAATCACTATAAAAAAACTTAATTACTGATATTACCAGAAAAATGCAAAATACGTTCATATTTTTTTAATTAATTTAGAGTTTAATATATGTTAGATTTTTCACCAAAATTTTCTCAAGCAATAAGATCTGGTATTTATCACAGAAAATTTGTCTAAAGGAAGATTCAGAAACAAAAAGAAGACTATAAAATTTAGTTATATTTACTCTCCCTCTATCCCAGGTTAGTAGGAGTTTGGAAAAAAAAAAAAAATAAAAACCTTAAATAAACAATATCTCTAATGTGGAGATTAATATAAGAACTTCAATCTTGTATTAATCAGGCTAGTTAAAATTTATGTTAGAAACCACTCTTTATAGTCTTTCTGTTTGAATTTATTAAGTATTACAGACAAGAAAAAAACAAACAAAACCCCCTCTTGAGAAACTGTGCCAGCAGAAATACATTTCTGTCATATCACTTTTTTAACATTTAATTTTGTTTTTAATAAATTTTCCCAAAGGGTATAAATCTATCAATACAAACTACCCTCTCTGTCCCAGCTGGAATTGAGTCTCAATAAATATAACAACATCACAGACAACCTAATGCTTGCTAATTGTTGTAAAACTGTCAGCCTGAGAATGACTGCATGCTGCAATGTGTGTTGTACTTACACTCTGAAGAATTGTTCAGATGGGGGAAATTATTTTAGGTACAGTTTCTGAGCATTTGCCATATTCACATTATTGCAATAAATTAATTTCTTAGTTCAACAAACCTTCTCTTGTTGCCCAGGGACAGGTTTCAACAGTCATGGTAAAACTTTACATCTTATCAGTGTATTTTCAGCATTTTCTGTAAATTCTTC
Source organism: Margarornis squamiger (assembly GCA_035222235.1). Lineage (NCBI taxonomy): Eukaryota > Metazoa > Chordata > Aves > Passeriformes > Furnariidae > Margarornis > Margarornis squamiger. The sequence goes on from JAWWTY010000077.1 coordinate 74,925,783, forward strand.
ATTAGTAATTGAAATATTAAGCCAGTTTTTTTTTTTTTTCTTCAGTATATGGATATAAATGTTCATCTCATCATAATAAATAATTCAAACTGAACAGGCACTTATAAATGAAGCACATTTAAAATCAAATTTATCAAGCACTACTGAAGAGTTTCATCTAGGAATCTCATTTGTTTCACAAGCTCTACAAGCAAGGATTATAATTATTTTAAAAATATTTTAAATTGCACTGGCATTTTCAGAAGAAATATTGCAGACAGAAGTATGGAAGGGTTTTTTTTTTGCTCCATGATGAAGTTTTTTAAAAATTAATTGTCTGTCTAAAGTGTGCACATTGTATTTAATAGTATAAATGAAACAGACAATTTGAAAATAGACAAACTCAAGGATGAGTTATGTTTTTATCCTGAAATTGAAAGCTCTGTGCTAAGATTAGTTACAGTACATGTAACTTACAGATAGGGTAACTCAGAGCTTATTAATACTCTGATAGTCATTTGCCTTTTAATTCCTGTCACACAATTTTAACAAGCTAATTATGTTTTTCTCCACTCCTTCCTCAAAGCTGAATAATATCTTAGGGGGAAGAAATTGTGGTCTTCACTCCACCCCAGAAAGCACTATACCGTCACAATATTGCAACAAAATATATAAGAGTTGTCTGATTAAGAGACAATTGATTTAGTGATATGAAGCAGAAATCACAGAACTGCATTTCCTCTCCCCTCCCCAGCAACTGAATGAGCAATTAAAAGACTGAAAAAGAGGGTATAATGTAGATTTTATAATAGTAGTATTTGCCTTGATGCTGCAGTGAGCACAGATCACTTTCTTTTACGGGAATACAGTGACTAGGAAAATTTAACATTGCTCCCTATACATCAGTGACTGCATAAGCGTCTGCAGGGCACAGGAGCTGCAACTCCCACAACGGACACAACACGGTAAAGACATAAACTGAGTTGATTGATGAACTTCACGTAACATAGTCACCTGAAAAATGACTAAAGGAGGGTAATTGATTGCTCTATATCTAGGTTACATCTTTTCTGTGTCACTGCACTGCTGTTATCTTTTTGTACACTGCTCACCATAACAACCAGAGAATTTGAGCCTGCCCCTCACTGCTGCATCTACCTCATTTTGGCTGTGAGCATAAAAGGAAAGGGAGTAGCTGTGTGCAGTGTTAAATTAACATAGGCTCAGTAGTCTACTTGCAAGATCATGAGAGATTAATCATTGGTTTAAACATAACTGTGATTAAACAGAAAAGTAGTTTTGGTTTTCTTTTGTTCTTATCTATTGCACCCCATGATTTCTATGCCCTGACACTCAATTTCTCCTTTCTTACCCTCCTGCTTCTATCCCCATCCATTTTACACTACAGTTTGACTCATTCCATTTCTTCAGTTTCTTACATGGACAAAATTGCTGTTCTTATACAAAAGAGTTGTGACTTGAGCTTGGTATTACCTCATTGTTTTCCTCCTCACATCTGCTTTTGATCTGTGTCTTTGGGGCACATTTCACTTGATGCTAGATCTTGATTATACAGCTGACTAAACTGTATACTTTTGCAATCAATGCAAAGCTGCATGACAGATTACATTACTAAACTGAATAATGTCTATAATTATTTTTTTATTAAAAGTTTACTAAATAAAGCTGACTAGAAAAAGAACACAGTCAATGACACCAATTCATCTCAAAAGTTTTGTTAAATTTTAAAAAGCAGAAACAGTTGCTGCTCCTCTTTATAGCTGCAATGTACCTGTGGTATTGCTTAATAATAGGCTGCCTGTTAGAAGCCTCTTCACCTAGACAGCCTGGAGGTGTGAAGTTTTAGGAGCACTAGGAGCCCTTTGAGAAGGTAGAGAAACCTTCTGCTGAGGTAGGGCAGGTAGCAGAAGGGGCTGTATTTGAAGGGCTCCAGTTATGTGCAGAATTTAGGAACTGCAGCTGGGTACTAATGAGCAATTCTACTCTGAGAACATAAGGCTTTTTTCATCCTTTACTTAAATTCGGCTGTGCAAATTTATCTTATATTTGTGACTTAATTACTTATATTTTTATTCCTGAGTCAAGGTAACTGCATGACTAGGAAAGGGCAGATTCCCCAGAGATTAGGAGGCTGTCAGATCCAAGTGACATAATCAAATATGATTGAGGTGACATATAATATACATGAGTACTATATATATATATATATATATATATATATATAATATATATGTATACAACAACTTAAATCTGCAGTGAAACCAGTGGTTTTTTTCTGGGCAGATATGGACACTATTGGATACTTCTACAAAGAATGAGATTAGAAGGATGTTTACAATTTTTGGGTTCCCTTCTTCCCAAAACTTGAGTTTCATTTGGTTGGTTGATTTTTTTGGTGTCCTTTTTTTAACAAAATCTGTTTTGGAAGAAGTCAAATGTCGTGTGTGAAAGAATAATACAAATTCAGGAGGGAACCATGAGGTGACTTAAATTTCTTTTCAACGTCTAAAATATGAAAATAGGCATAAAGAAAAGGGAACATGCCAGCAGAAAGAGTAGTTTTGTTTTCTTCTCAACTTTTACCAATTCATGCAACAACCAAAAAATGAACCAATTGCCTACAGGTTAGAAAATCAAAAAGAAATATTTTATTTGGAATAGTCATTTTGCATCTGTCTATATTAAAAGACCATTCATATTCACTGGCACTTAATTACAGCATATATGACTATGTGAACTGATACTTATGAGATACAGAATGGAAATTATTTTAGTATATTTCTGTTATTTGCAGGGTTGACAAAATTACATGCCTGTTACTTGTTTGTTTCAAGCCATTTAAATGTTTTGGCAACACAATGAGATTTTTCTGAGTCTAGTGAGGCCATTAGTTTACAAACATTTCTAAATTAATTTATTCTTGATAGAAAACAAAACCCCAAACTATTCCTTTATGTTTAATATAACAGAAAATCCATTTCCACACTACACTTGCTCTGCAAATTGAAAAGCAACAGAAAATACTCTCTCTTTTCCCACAAGCATGGATGAATTATTTGAAGGCATTGTAGTTTGATATTATACAGCTTTTATGTTTACCTTATAAGTTTTTCTTATGATAATGAACAATATTTGACTTTTGGACACTCTTATTTCATATAGTATTTTTGGTAGATTCTAAATTTACTTGGAAAGAGGCAGTTATAGATAATAATCATGGGCATTTAGTTCAGTATTCAGTTCAATATCAGTATTTCTTCTCATAAAGAGGTGTGAGTAGAAGTTACTTACCAAAGGTTTCCCTGACTTCAGAGAAAGAAATGACACACAGAAACAGATTTGGGAAGCTTCTGAGTTTCAGTTTACTATTGTCTTCTATTCCTATTTTCCCAATGCACTTTTCCTTTAGAAACACAAACTTGTGTTTATACTCTTAGAAAGAACTCAAGCATTACTCATTTTTGGATTTTTTTTGTGTGGTGATAATCACAGGTTTTAGTGTAATATTCAAGAGAAAAAAGCTTGTTGTGAATCACTGGCTGCAAAATTAATGCCTAAACCAGAGATGGATTAAATTTATTTCATATTAGATGCAGGCAACAGAGCAAAACAAATATTAGAAATCTTTTCTCTTAATCCATTTTTAAAAAGGGAAAGATCATCTTTGCCAGAACATAACTTAACCATTAATATTATTTTTTAGTAATTTAATAAAACTTTATATGTAGTAATATAGAGACAATTCAGTGATTACATAGTGTTTCAGTAATATCCTTACAAATCCATAAAGACAAGAGTCATCACTCCAAAATATCTAGCAAAAAAACTACTTAGATGACTTAGTTTACAGGTTTGAGATCTGTGCAAAGTTTAGATTTTAACAACTTTGATTCTGATAGGTAGCAAGGTTTTTTCATGTATTTCTTTTTAGATCAAACATTAGAAAAAAATGAAGCTCCAAAGAAATAATTACCTTTAAAAATAAACTTCATATTGTGCTAGCTCCTTTCATATGAACAAAAATACACAAGACAACACCTGTTCTTGAGCTGTGGTATGCTGCAGGCTGGGAGGAACATCAAAAAATGCCTAAATGCTATTGGCAGGAGTCATGGCATTGGTTTGGATGGGCCTGGAAGGGAGATTCTGTTATTCTTAAGAGTTATTAGCTGAAACTTTAACATTATAATACGTGAACTGAAATGGCTTCTAGAAGTGTCTGTGATCACAAGCTAGGATAACAGCAAATATCATTTCAAACAGGGACTACAAAATGCATCTTCTAAGTCAAAAGAACATTTAATAGGGGAGGGGAGGATAAACACCCACATGTTTCCAATCAAGCATCATATTTTGGTGTTTCCAAACTGCTGAAAAAGTGTTATGAATAACCCTTATCATCCTTACCCAGCAAATATTCAAGAAACTCGATTCTCCTATAATAGCTTACAGAGCTGAGTGATTTTGGAATAAACTGATTCAAAATTTCATTTCAAAAATCATTGAACAGCAGGAGAGAACATGACAGTGCTTTCCAACAGAAGTATTACTGCAAGGATATGAGGGAAGTTGGTCCTCTACTGTTACTTCTGGTTAAGTATGGATACAGGCAGTGGAAGAGGTTGGTATTGTGGGGAGACTGCAAGGGTGCACAGGCTGGGTGACATACAGGGAAAAGTTAGGAAATTCCTGTGAGGCAAGTATGGAATCTGACAAGCTGATTTTATTCTGCCTTTTTCTGTTTATAAGTAAGTATTCTTGCCTCCTTTTTTTTTTTTTTTCCTTATGGTGATTCTTGTTAAAACACAAATTGTGTAATCATTGATTGGCTCAATAACAGGAGAGTTCATGGAATCAAATACAGAGACATTCTCATAGAATTTCAGGTAATGTAATACCCAAGGAACGTATTCCTACAACCTGATGCCTTAGAAGACTATGCAGTACAATGGCTTTAACAAAAAAAAATTTAAAAAAAAGAAACAACAAACAAATGAAAAAACCTTGGCATTTACATTTGTAGCAATGCTATTCTGAACATAGATGTGCACAAAAAATACTATCAAAATTACTGCAGAATAAAGTGAACAAAAATAGAACACAGTACATATTATCTCACATCTGTCAGTCCCAGGGTAACTTTTTGCTTGGGACAGTGGGATCCAGTCACTCCAGAACCTTGCACACAAACACACAATTCCACCTGCTACCTTTCACAGTTAAGAATTATATGCTTTTTATATACAGATTTTTTCCCTGCAATTTTGACTTTTCATAGACCTTAGACTACACAGACATAAATATGGGGTTGATGGTTGAAGTAGAGAATAAAGAGAAACATAGTTTCAGCAGGAATTCTCAGTGCAGAGGTTAAAATACGATTTGGACAATTCACAGCAGGTTTGATATTTATGTATCAATTTCATTACTTTCTCTGTGTAATCTAAACTTGAAGAGTGTATGTGCCTGAGGTCTTCCTTTCTTTTTCATGAGGCCCATGAAGAGAGATTCCTGTTATGTGTGTTATTTGCATGCTGAATAACCTTTGAAAGGTCAGTATACCACAAAACTATGGTAAATTACTTCAGTCAGTAGCAAAAACACAATGAATGTCAAACTAGGAACTCTATCAAGAGAACCTCACACAGTCCTAGGCTGAGATGTACTGAATGGTTGTTTCCACCCTCAGCAATCCCACAGTATAAGGAGCATTCTCTGTTTACTAATTCTTTTTAGGAACTTACTCCAGTGTCTTGGATGTCAGGCCTCCAGATATGAGTTTAGAAGAATCAGGAGGAAGAAAAGATAAGTCCTCTTTTTTCATCACATACATTGTATGCCCTCAGGAAAAAAGGCCAGTTGATGTAGCCTGAGATTTTTTCAGCTTTTAATTTCTTTTACCTTTTCATCAGCACAAGAGAGGAATTTAGTTAGAGGTGCAAAAAGCAAACCACACTTTGAGTTTTTATACAATTGAGGCAGGCAGGAGTGAGAAAATTCTGGAAGTTTTCTGGAAATAGATTTTTTACACCACAGCCATGGACATTCTATATAGGAAGTAATACTTCCATTGCTGTCTGTTAAATGTATAGCTTAATGCACCAAATGATGTGTTATTAATGTAACCAGTAAGAGAGAAGGGATGTGGAATGTGTCTGAGATGGCTTTCCAAAGGAACTGCCTTTTTTATGATTTCCTAAGTAACCTCAGTTTTCAGCATTAATATTTTATCAGTGAGAGAAACACTTCTGTCCTCATTACAGTTTTGAAATGTGTGGTGGTCTATAAATCTGACATCTTTGTGCTAAATGACATAAGCAGTATTTTTATAATAGCTAAAACTGGTCTCTGAGAACTAGAAGACTGGGTTCTATTGCTGGATTTCCACAGATCCAGTCACCGATATCGGACAGAACAGTTTTCTGATCTTTAAGCTATGAACAAAAATCTCCATTCCCTTCCTCATTTCCCCTAATTTTTAAAAAGAAATGTGAAATCTGATACAGGGCAGGATTTAACTTGAGATTATATATAAGCTGAGATCCAAATAAATGGAAGGAATTTCAAACCAGGCATCTGTGATTGTCTTTTAGTGCTTTTTCTCATGCAAAATCTGTACTAAAAAGTTGGATTGCATTGGGTAGGATGCAGCTCAGTGGTGAAAGATTGTGAATGTCTCATCAACTGTCAATTGCGACTGAAGAGTTTTCATGTGCTGAAACATGAAAACACACAAAGTGCTTTGACACATGCAGTCATTCTTACTACCTAATTATAGATTGACTTTGACCGTAGAAATCTTACTTGTTTAACCACAAAAATCCAAGCTCTGTCACAGCAATGTGTTTCATAACCTGAACATTTATTAGGAGTCTAAGGTACAAACTACCAGTAGGAAATTCAAAAACCCCACCAAAGAGAAATTATTTCAATTATTTCATCACAGAAGATGAAGTTAGTTGTGGAATAAAGAATAAATGGAATGCTTTACAAAATATTTACAGGACAATAAGCTGTCATGGTGAAAGAGAATTTCTTTGAAAGAGGACCTAACAGATACAAAATAGTGGAAATAAATTGGTCAGCTTTTGCAGCAGAATATAATCAAATATTGATATCACTAAAACGTTGACAGCCCATGCTGTTCGATATAGAAGTGATTTAGAAAGTAGGAGAAAATTGCAAAGTAACAAAATATGTTGATATTACAAAGGTTACTTGACAGCCAAAACTGATCCAATTGTTCAGTTAGTGGATTCTACCAGCACCTTTCAGGAGAGAATCAAATACACTGGTATCAACAAATTATGTAAAATACAGAAGTAAAAATAAAAGTCTTATTCCTTGCAGAATACTGAGAAGTATAGCTCTCTAAATTGGACAAAACACAGACTTTTTCTGAGAGATTTTAAAACCGACCTATTCAAACCTGTTTTCAGAATCTTTAGAAAACACAGTTAAAGAGCACAGTAATTTTTGGAGAGAATTTCTGGGACTCTTATGTTAGAAAACCTTTCCATACCTTCCAGAATTTCAGTGGTATCTGTCAAATAAGTGGGTTAGCCGTAACGAGGACAAGTGGAAAATGGAAGGATCTGCTAAGACACTGAAAGTGAGCACAGCACCACAAGGGGTACAATAGAAGACACTTGGCAATAAAACTGACAGTGAAATTTAGTACCAAGAACCACAAAGTCATTTAGCTGACTACAGAGACTTATAGAGCAAAAGGTGAAAGCCTAGAGAAATACCTCAGGTCCAACAAGACATAAATTTTGTGATTTGAGCTCCTACCCTCATCTTCAATCCATGTATCTTTCCTTTTTACCTGATAAGCAGAATAAAACATCAGACATTTTGGCATGCTACAAATCAATTTCTATTACTCTACTGATCAAGATAATTCATCTTTGTCATACTTCAAGCCGTACAACCTAAATGACATTGTTTGGCTTTAATTTTTTGCTTGTTCTACAGGAAGTGGTTTTGTTTTGAAATTATGTCCAAAATTCCCATGTTTAATCAAATACTCACTAATGTTCAAGCAGTTAAAAAAGAATGATGTGACTCACTATCAATAAAATAGTCATTTCCCTATATTCACTTCATTGTTTATCATGGATTCTTGTTTGCTTTGCATGAATGGTTCCTGTAATATTGACTCAATTTATGTCAATCTGCATTTTTACACATCCTTGAACAGCTTGCACTTATTTTTTCATGAACACTAGAATTGCTGTTGGTCTTTATTTACTTACCACTGAAAACAACTGTCTCTCTACAATAAAATTCAGAAAGAAAAGAACAAAAGCTTATTTAAAATGCTTCTGTGGACATAACCAAATAATACATATTTGAAGTTTTGAATATCTGTCATTTTGAATATATAGGTATTTCTTTCCCAGGCAACAGAAACTGAGGACTTTCTTCTAAGGGTGCATGTGCACACAGCCCAACGAAAGCAATATTGACTGTCTAATTAATATTTTTTTTTATCATAATAAGAAACAAATGCGGAACACTTAGTCTTTCTTTTTCAAAATCCCACGGCCTACAATTTAGAGGATGAGAGCAAAAACCATACATAACTCTCCAGTTATTCTTCAAAGGGTGTCCACCAGCGGAGTGGTGGTAGGTCTTGAGACTGGTGGCAAATTTACCTTGATGAGAGATCCAGGAAGGATGAAAATGCCATCAACCCTCAAGACCAACATTGTTCCTAATGTTTTGGCACATGCCCCAAGATAATATCTTCATGATTGGAACTGCAGATGCTTCCTCTAGTAGTCTAAAAATCAAAACAAGAGGAGCACTGGAAACAGAAAGATGTTCCTGCCTACAGACAGTTCAAGGCAACTATTTATCCATTTCTGAGACAGAAAAATCTGAAATTGAACACTGTTACATTGCCTTCCAAAACTGAACATTCCTAAAGGTTCCTTACTTCAGTCTGTCTTCAGTACAGACCAGTGTGGCATCCAACACAGCACAAATCATTTAGTCTCTATTGCCACCTGATCCCGATTTTTATTTGTTAGAGTAAAAATTACCTCAAATCAAGAGATGTGTCCTCGGATTTACACAGTCAGAGGAGTTAATACAGGAAGTTATCATTAAAAAATTTTAGTGCACATCTTTTTGAATGGAAAAAAGAGGCACATGATCCTAAATGAGTCCAGAAAGAAGCCATCTAGTCATACTGAATAATTCAAACTGTTATCCAGAACATTGTGACAGGAGAAGAGTTCCAGCTAACTCATACATCAAAGTGAAGAGTCAGTAAGAGGGGTGAGGTTACCATGACTGTTGTCATGTTTTTATATGTCCTTATCTCTGTTCCAAATGCACCCTGCAGATTACTCCCTCTATGTCTGTAAAATGCTATGAAGACTAATGTATTTTCAGTATATTTATTAGAGAATACTTTATCCTGTTTGCATATAAATGATACCCACTCTTACCAACAATAAATTAAACATCAAATATGTTTTTTTAAATTTTCAGTTACATTGATTTGTATTCTCATATATTTATAACAGTCTTCAAGCACATCTTTAGCGACAAAGTATGTTGTTACTGCCTTACAACATTTTTCTGAGGAAAACTAGTTTTGACAGGTAGTAATACTAATTATTTTAAGACAAACCTGTATTTTGTGTTTGTCAGATTACTCCAATAAACTTTTTCAGGCCCCTTTTCAACAAAAGAGCTGCAAGACATATGCCAAGCATGGAAACAACAAGCAGAGACTGAGGCAGCTCCTTCCCTACCCTAATCTTTCAAGCTACAGTCATAAGGCTGTTGTGTTATTGCTGAAGGAGAAGCAGCAGGAAACATCACATTTTTTTTCTAATAAATACATAAGCCACTACCAACTGAAAAATAACCATCAGTTAATAAATAAGTGGCAGCAATAATTCAAGCCAAAACATAACAAGCTGTTATACTAATTTAAATTCATAAACAGTTTACATGTTAGATATTGAATATTTTTTCTTATGTACTATAGGTTTTCTTTCCTAGAACAAGACTTGACTTGAGATATGGCTTCCAGCAGAAAAATAGAAGGACATGAACTACCTTTTCAGGCAATAAGAAAGCATGTCTTCTTTTTTTGTTCATTTAATAAATACCAAGCAAGTCTCCAGCTGAATGTTCTCCTCTGACAGAGCCTGTAGTCACAGTGCCAGCTTCCAAAACAATGCAATACCTGCCAGGCAATCATTAAACTTACTGATATCTTCAATCAGGAAACATTACTTGGAACAAGATCTGGAACTTGGGCATTTCATGTACCCACTGAGTATGTTAACTATCTAGAAAACAACATTTTAGGAGAATATAATGTCATCCTAAGGAAACTTGTTTCTGAAGAAGGGTCTGGGAAGACTCACTCATTCAATTTTACTTAATTCACTCACGGTTCTGACATTAAGCTTTCCCTTCAGACCCTTCACCATCATTTTGATGGTTTTTAGTTTACCTGAAACTGACTCTTCCTCCTGTGCCCTCACGTTCTCAGAAACCACTTGGAACAAGAACCTTACCAGCTTCTGATTACAATACTCAAGATTTGTCATGTGTTCATCAGAATATATGAAATAACTTTTTTACAGTGAGAACAATCATTCACATTCAGAGGAACAACCTCTCCAGGAAGCTGGTAGAGTCCCTGTCACTGGAAAGTTTCCAGACATGATTGGATTGCTACATAATCTCATCCAGGCTGTCTTTCCCAAGAAAGGTTGGGCAGGATGATCTCTAGGCTTACCTTCCAGTTTGGGTTGTTGTGTGGTTTTGTGTTTCTATGATTCCAAGTTCAGAGGTGTTGTTCCTGGACTGGAGAATGGGATCTGACCCAGCCTCTACCAGATTTTATATGACTGTTCTGTTAGACCTGGTACAGTATTTCTTTATAGTTAAATATTCCAAGGTGACTCTTAACAGAACTCCCATTCCCAGAATATTCTACATCATGATATTGACCATGTACATTAAATAGATTATGAATATGCAGAACTCTTCATATTCTGGATTATTGCCTTAAACATTAAACTAATGAATATAAGGGTAATGACATTTTTTAAAATATTTTTTTAAGTCTTTTCTTAAAAATCCCTGACTTGAAAAAATTTAATTTTGAGTTACATTGAGAATGACGAGTACACAGTCTTAATGATTAGACACACAGCACTCTGAGTTGTATCAATTACGGAGTAGATTACTAAATTCTCTCTTTGCAAGCAACTGAAGCAATTTTTTTCCCCGATAGATATTCCATTACACAGGAACTGCAAGACTCACTTCATCACCTTAAAGTGCATTTATTTAAAAAAAAAAAAAAAAAAAAAGAGTAAAAGTCTGTGAAGAAAATAGAAAGCAGATATTTAGATATTTCATTACAGGTCAGCTGCTTGCCTTAATTTTGAAAAGAGTAGGCAAGGCCTCTTTACTGCACTCAATCACTCAGCAAAAAAATCACTGGAATTATTCTGGACTTGCATAACTGTAAGAGAAACAAAATTTGCACCAAAATAACTAATTACTGTTGACTGTAGCAAACTGACTGTAGCAAACTGTTAAAAATAAATCTACAGAAATAATTTGCCAATCTCTTGGTAAAACAGAATCATCTGGTTTCATTAAATACTTCACCAAGAAAATAATGTGAATTTTCAAACTAATTCAAGCTTTTTAAATTTATTTTTCAGTCTATTTAAAAATTGTAAGATTGCTTTTTCTGACTAAGATGTTTTCTTTGTACTAGTGATCTCTGTCATGTAATGCATGTCAGACTCAGACTTCTGAGACCAATATTTCAAATAATGTTACACTCATCTAAGTAAGATAATCTTGGCAAACGAGACAATGCATTCTGCAATGCCATACAATGCACTTCTAAAGCTTTGTTTGTGGCAAGTGTCATTTTTTCCTATTATACAGTCCAATTATTTTTCTTCAGCAGATTCATATCAGGTACTGTGGGCTGTTTGAGAGAGCCAGTGACAAAAATGTTCTCCACATCCATTCCATCTTTCTCTAACCTTGTTTGATCATTACTTTACAACGTCATCTGATATGTGATATCGTTCCACCACCATTTTATCTCCTCATCTGCTGATTGCTTTCCTGACACTTTGCCCTCCAGTAATACCAGCTCTGATTGTTATCCCATCTTTCGCTAAGATAGAAAAAGAGTTTCAGTTTTGTCTCTCAAATGTGTATATTGAATTTCGATTGCACACCAACTGTTCAAGTATCTACCTACTAGCAGTTTCAAACATTGGTTTTTACAGACGAACACGTTTAAAAAGAAAATACATAAAGATGACTATTTGAGCATAGTCTGTTTATCAGGCCTGTGAACAGTAGACCAAATAATACCTACATATTTTTGAGTTCTTTTTATATGGATTCTCTATCAAATAGTTTGACAACCAAGACACAAATAAATAATCAATTTCAAGGTTGCATATACTCCAAGTGAGGAAAAAAAACCAAAAAACTCTTAACTACAACATCTACAAACTACAAAAATGTTTTAGTGCCAATTTGAATCAGTTCTGTCACCTAGCCTAATCACCAAACCAGAAAACAAAAACACTCAAAAGCTCACAGAGATGAAGGTTTCCTCTGAAAGTGTGACTAAAATCTGGCCACATAAACCCGAAGTTCCTCACACATGGAACTGATTTGACCCACTGCCTGTGGCAGGGTAGATACGGACATTGAGCAGGCAGTGCTGGCTACATTTTTGACACTCTGTTTAACACATACTGCTGTACTGAGATCACCATCAAAATGTGCAGCTGGATGAATTTCCCTTATCTATTGACCCATGTGGAGCTATACACTTGTGGAGCTGGTTGGATTTCTTGTTGCAGTGCTCAATAAGTACTTGAAAGGAAAGATCTGTGCTACCTCTCCAGCACTGCTCAACTCAGTTTTGAAGCCAGAGTAAACATAACAGTCACAACATGAATTTTCATTTCCATTAAAAAAGCCAAAAACAAAACCAAAAAAACAAAACCAAAACGAAAAAATTGCCTTTCTTCTTCATAAAAATGAAATGGTGCCATTGTCAGCTCTCTCAAGTTGCCCACAGATTTGCTTTTTATTTACGGTGTCAGACAGGAATTGGCATTTTGGTGCGCAATATCATGAAGATCCAGGGAAGTGTACTGAGAGCATCTTTCTGAAATAATAAGGCCAAGAATGGCAGGTGGCGCTTAATAAACATCATGCTTTCAAGATATTGTGAGGGTAATTAAGACAATTAAGATGTTGCAGAAATTAATGAAACAGTTCTTTTAGTGTGCTGGAACATTTGCATGATAATCTACCACCTATCCAAGCATAAAACTTTAATATTTCTGAATTCTTTCCTTCTCAGAACTGAATGACAGAATCTTTTCATTTCAAAACAAAAAACAAACAAAAACCCCCACCAATCAACCAACAAAAAACACCTCCCAAAACCAAACACAAACAAAAAAACCACAACAAAAACCCCCAACACTTCTATCTTTATGTGAAATATCTCAGTATTACTAAATTAAATGGTACCCAAAGCACTTCTTTTGATGCAGTGTAATCAAAGATATTTTATTTTTATTATTTTGAAATGTGATGTTTCAGAATAATCTCCATGTGATAATTAAAACAATTAAGAGGTTTCCCCCAAGATTTTAATGGAAAGTATTGCTTCTACTAAGCCTATTTCAGTGAGAAATTATTTAGAATTTCTGTATTTTAACCTATCAAAAATTAACATAGTTATTTTGGGTCATAGAATTCATTAGGAACACTAGTTAATACTTATTTTCTTTTGTGATTCTGTTCAGGTCCTCATGATTCAGTCTTCCCAATGGGATTCCTATGATAGCCTCAGAAATTTTGTTCAAACAGAGATTTCCAGCAGATAAAAAGAACACATATATATGACACCTTGAATGGTATTTCTTAAAGCAAAAAAGCAGAACAAGCAGACAGTTAAAGTTAATCTGAGTGGAATATCTTCCTCATAATCCCTTCATTCTCTTCCAAATGAGGAAAGATATAGGAATAAAAGGAAAATAGAATATTTTAACAATATGAAGTTAAAAATATTTTAAAGTAATCAATTTTGTGAACAGTTATTTTTCCTTAGAGAAAATACAGAAAAAAAAATCTGTGCTTATCTACTGCCAGTTCTACTTCTGCATGAAAATTAACTTTTAGAGACAAAAGTAGAAATTAATATTATAAATGAAAATAAACTTTAAAGTTTTTATTCTGCTCAGGCAGAAAAATTAAACATAAAAATATCCTGTAAAGATTACTGAAAAGATGGCTCCAGATAAGAGATCACATCTTTTCCATTAAGACCAAGGAAATATGTTTTTATCCTGTATTAAATTTATTTTATGCAACCCAGAGAAAAAATAACAGAAATGAGTAGAAGGTGGTGTGTTGTGTGAAATACATTTGAGAACTATTGCAAAAGTATTACATAAATGTCATAATCACAGCCTGTTAGTAATCAATTTGGTGTATAACATCAGATATTCTTCTGTCTGTGTCACCAATGCCTTATTTTGCACCCACAACATCCTCTGTTTCATACTGGACTCCTTTTTGGACATCACAGATGTCACTAAGTATTTAGAATTTAAAATTAAATTAACTCATATATCATAATTTGGAAAGGCATTAAAAACATATTACAGTAAATTTCACTCAGAGAGAAGAAAAAATCTAAGCACAGCATTTTGAACATAGCATAACAGTTTGTTCTCCTTATTTAAAATGCTTTCCTTGCTTGCTTGGCAATAAGTTTTAACTTAAGTTTTAACTTAAGTTTTTAAGTGTCATATAAAATGAGAATTGCTGTATTTTTTCTCTAAATAATTACATGCTGGAGACAGAGTGGCAATAAAGTACCTTTATATAACATTTTTTCAACTAATTGTGTGAAAAGAGGCGTGAACATTGTCCATGAATAATTCTGTGACATCATGAAAAGTTTTAGCACACCTGTTATATTGTGCAAAAGTAGGTTGTCTGGTATTCTTCTCAGGACTGTGTCCCCAGCACCTTAAATGTCACATTATCTCCTACTCTCACTGCAATGCTAGCAGTAGATGAATTTGCTGTGGCCAAGAGGTCTTCCAACTGTGATTCCTAACACAAATATAACTGAGGGAGATAAACCAAGTGGTGGGAATGCACCTCCAGGGAGGGATTAAATGCATGAGTTTACAGCTAGAATAAGAGATTTCAGAGACCTGGTACTGTGGCAATAGGTTTATCTGACTCCAAAGGCATCTTTTGCAGAAGGACAAATGACATTCTTAAAGCAATTCTAACTACAAAAGCCAGAGCATACCCTTTATATATAACCTTTATTTTTTTTTCTGAAGTATTTTTTTACATTTTCATGTTCCATGCTTTCTAAACTTACAGTTGAATGATTGAACTAACCTCTACTCAAAAAATATATAACTTTTTTTCCCTGGTATTTTGTATTGAAGAAATCTCCTAAAATGCGCATCTTATAAAGTTCTCTTCTGGTATTTGTTATAATGTTTATAGAGTTGAAAAAAAAAAAAAAAATCAGTAATACAAAAACTTACATAAGCTGGGTAACCACTATTTAAAGATATTTCATTTATATTTTATGAACTTTTATTAAAAAAAAAAAGTAGGATGTCCCATATAAAAAAAAAAATAGTTTTTTGAAGTTCAGAATATAACAATACAGTATATGTAAAAAATTATATAAAATTATACTTGTCAACCAACCTTAGTAAACTATAAAATTATTGTCTTACTAAATATGTAGTTACTATATTACCAATACACAGAACTGAGTCTGCTTCTATGAGACAGTTCTTTAGGTGCAATCTCAATGACCAGGTTTGCCAAATATTAGAGGGCTATCATCAGTACAGGAAAAGTACCATCAGTACCAGTTTTCTTCTTCCTCTATCGTCTCTTCCCCCTTGCTCCCACCTAACACCCAAAGAAGTTATGTGCTTGCAAAAGGAAAATCAGTTATACAGAGGAATTATATGCCATATGGAGAATGCAAAATGCACTCATCATTTCTAGGATCAAATTGCTGAGACAAAAGGAACACGTATGACAATCCACACTGCAATTCTTCACGCCAGCTGTATGTTTCAAGCTCAGATATCTTCCTCAAGGTTTCAGTAGTTGAAATAAAGCATGTATTACAGTTTTTGAAAATGCATGTTAACTTTATATATTATAAATAAGTGCATTGCCTCCCATTTTGAATTTGCAGTTTATTTAATTGCAGACCACTGACTTTGCACATCAAAATGCAGAGATGAGTGTGTTCTTCTGTTTAGAGAATTACAGACTGGACATAAGTTACTTCAGTTTGGTCTTTCATGACTTAAAATGTGTGAATTTCTTCAGCTTAAAGTATTTTAATAGGACAGTGTATCTTCTCTGACTTTTCATTAAATTATCTGTAGTCTTTTAAAAGAGACGACATGAAGTGGGTTTCATTCTTGTAATAGATGATTTTAAAGTATACTCATGAACATACAATGTTAACTCTTCTGTTTGACAGTTTCAAAGTTTATTACGTGATAAGCTGAAAACAGTATCAGTATTATGGTTTAACCCCCAGCTGGCAACTAAGAACCACACAGCCACTGACTCCACTTTCCCTGATGGGATGGGTGAGAAATTCATAAAAGAGTGAAAACTCCTGTGTCTCAACCCATAAAAACAGTTTAATAGATAAAGCAAAAGCCACACACACAAGCAAAGCAGAAGCAAAACAAAGAATTCATTCACTACTTCCCATTGTCAAGCAGGTGTTTTGTCGTCCCCAGGAAAGCATGGCTCCATCACACGACAGTGACTTGGGAAGGTAAATGCCATCACTCCAAATGTTCTCCTCTTCCTTTTTCTTTCTCTGCATTTATATGCCTAGCATGATGTCACATGGTATTGAACATACATTTGGTCATTTTGGGTCATCTGTCCTGGCTGTGCTTCCTTCCAACAGCTTGTGCACCCTCAGGGCAGTATGAGGAGCAGAAAAAGACCTGGTGCTGTGTAATCACTGCTCATCAATAAAAAACATCCCTGTGTTATCCATGCTGTTTCTAGCACCAATACAAAACACGGCCCCATACTAGCTTTTATGAAGGAAATTAACTGTACTCCAGCCCAAACCAGCACAACCAGAAATATGGATATCAGCAAAAAAATGGATTCCATTTTAAGTCTGTACAGAATCTAAAGTCATGAACACCAGTTCTCTTGTTACTGTTCTACTATAGATAATAAATACTATAGATATTTATTAACCTTCAACTGCCAGTAGTGAAAATACTGCCTTCATTTTTCTTTTATTATTTGCTGTCATTTCTATTGTTTGATTCAACAATGTTTTGAATTTGATTTTCACACATTTTGCAGAGTAAAACATGTAAAATTTTCATAAAGAGAGTTTTTGTTGAACTGAGAACAGATGGAAGCAAGCAAGCAATAGCAATGTCAATACGTCAACAAATTATAGTTCGTCTCTTGAGACAATCCCACTGGGCTCAAATTCATTACCTTTACTTACACTGAATAATTATACAGATTTAATTTCACAAGAGAGGCTACATACAAAGTAGAGTATTAAATGCCACTAATGAATGTAGAATCAGGCCCACTGACAGAAACAGAAGTGCAATCACTGCTCTATTCAGGATTTGCTGAAACAAGCCAAATACTAGTATTCTAAACATACAATCTCTGTTCATGTGCTTGAACTTGCAACTATTTTTTAAATCTTACTTCCATACTAACTATTCGTCTCATTTACTTTGTGAATTATGTATGTTGCTTAAATCCACTTAAAACTGTGAAATCTTTGTGACATGATGAAGTAAAGGGAAACATGAGCATAATGGTTAGATTTTGCACATCTGTTTTTTATTAAGACAACACAAGTATCATTATACATGCAAAGTCTCTGAGATTAGATGACTCAGTTAAGAGATCCTTGGCTTTGATTCATTGCATCAATAATAATCAATAATAATATCATCAGTTTGCAACATTTTGTAATAGAAGTGTTATTAAGGTAATTATAAAATATATTGGGTTTTTTGACAAACAATAAGTTCTTATGAGAGCTGTGCCCAAGCTAACATGGTTGCAATAATCCAGGCTCTACCAAGAATACAGAAACATCACCCAAGCATGAAGAGAATGAATAACGAATGCAAAGCTTAGCTGTAGTTAAATTTGGCATTGGAAGTGATTGACAGGAAAGGACTGTCATCAATTTGCCAGCCAAAGATAGATCGTAAAAATATGTTCCTACAGGTAGAGACAAAGGACATAGAAATAGAAGAGGTTCTTGCTAGGTTCTTTCTCTCTGTCTTTACTGATAAATCTCTCCTCAGGTTCCCAGGCTTCATCCTCAAGGCAATGTGGCATAGGGGAAACATAACACACAGGAGACCACATAAGCAAACTGGCCATCTATAAGCACATGACATCCACTGTGTTGTACCTAAGATGGTTGGAAGTGCTGGGTGATATCATTGGGAGGTCTTGTTCACAAGGAGAGTTTCCTTAGAACTGGGAAGGATGAATGAATCCTATCTTCAAGAAAATCGAGAAGGATCTGGGCAACTATGGATACTTGCCCTGACCTTAGTCCTTGTGAAAGTAATACCTCAAATTTTTTTTTGGAAACCATATATAATGATAAACAGGACAAGAAGTTAACTGAAAATAGTCAGTATGGACCCCTGCCCCAGGTAAGGAAAAGAAGTCAAGGTCCTAAATTCAGGACCCTCTCTCTCTTACCCCAAGAAACACTTTTTTTTCCTCTAGTTATAAGTATTGCTTTCTCTGAATAAATGTGGCTTTTTTTCCTTTCCTCTGAAAACTAGGATGTGCTAAATTTATAAGCTGATGCTGCTATATCTGAAGTCTATAGTTGTTGGACATAGTCCAGTTTACACTAGTGTAACTAAAAGACTTTGGGTTTTTATGGTGATAGATTTTTGTTTACAGTTCAAAAGGGAAAATATAATTTGATTTGCAGGGTTTGAAATGATTTATGTAGCATTTTCTGGCTGCTGTAATCAAAATTGAAGAACTTATATTATACTCTGTACACAGTGATCTAAGATCCCATTTATAAGTCTAATACAACATATAATAGAATATTGAGCAATCAATCAAGAAATTGAGACACTGATGACTAAATTATACAAAATGTGAAAGATTCATGACTCAAGTGCTGAAGTGGAAATTTCAGGGTACTGTAAATATCAGAGAATTCAGCCTACATTGATGTAAGTTCATAAATTCAGTTTACAAACACATAGTCATGTGGAAAAGAGAAATATAACATACCACAAGTAAGACATTTCTCTCCTCAGAAACATGATTTTCCTATTTCATATTTTAACCAAAAATGCATTCCAAGACACAAATACTGTACTGAACAGCACACAATTGAAAAAAAAATAAAATATATATACATATATCTAAATAGAAGATATTTTTCCATTTGCACTAGGAAATTAAAAAAACATATTTGTCTCAAAGTTACACGCATTGAAAATCACCTGTTTTGCCTTCTGGTACATTATGGGCAAATCAGATGCAAAATCATACCTGACATACATTTCTTATGAATTGCAATTCAATAAAATTCTTACTAACACACCTAACTAGACTTTACTTTATAGGCATTGTTAATAGCTATTGTTTTTTAATGGACTGAAATCTTAAAAATAGTTCTTTATGTAGCAGAAAAAATGAGGAATACTGCACTATTTCAGAATGTAGTCAGGGTCACTGACTTTTCATTTTTTCTACCTTTTCCCTTGCTTTGAAAGTTTACTCTGGGAAGAAAGTGCTATTTCTTGTTATGTGTTGGCACAGGGAGGCCTGGCATTGAAGCAGAACTTCTACACAGTTCTGTAAGACAAAGAATAATTAAAGGTTACTGACACTGGCAAGTATACCTGAACCACAGAAAAGTTTTATGAAGTCTTTCCTGGAAGTTCTGTCATGGGGCTGAGTGGACTTTGGGGGCTGACCCTGACATTCAATGGGTCATCATATTGAGTTGTCTACAAATGTAGCTTGACTTCTGTCATGCATAAAACTATGAGAACGGATATCAACCTTCTTCTACCCACATCTGATCATGGGAAATCACTTTGTAATGGAAAAAATGTTAATTATGACACCCTCAGACTCTTTTGTTTAATTTTTTCTCTAGTATGTCAACCACAAATTCTCAAATTCCAAAACATAAAAAAAATGTTAAATTGCAAGCATAAGACAATTGTCTCTTTAAATAGTTATTTGCCTTCTACGTTAGATTTGCCTTAAGGTAGTTTTATTCAGTGACTTTGTGCTTGATCTATTTTGACAATAACAACTTTCAGCAGTGGAAGTGAAGACTGAGGCTTTGAGCAGCAGAGAGCCATATGGCGCTATCATTTTTTAAGCAGAACTCTATACTGAGCTACATAAGCTGCTCTATGTAAAACATTGCCACACTTTGTATACAGTAAGAGTTGAATATGCTTTCCAGCATGTTATCAATGGTTCTCAGCACAAATCAATAAGGACAGCTTATGAAATAACTTGGATTACCGTATTTTGTATCAATGTTATGTTTTTTTGGCTCTACATTGTCTCATTTTTTAAATAAGAAAATGAACATTGAAAGTCTGTCAGGGTTTTAAGTTTGTTTTCTCTGGATTAAGGGTATATTAATTGGTATATTCTTAAGTGGAAAGGAAATCTTATATGTTATAGTGCTGTAAAGTATCAGTGTTGAAATAAAGGAAAAAATCCTCATTCTTTTATTGTAGGTACCTTAAATTACTTTTTATTTGGCAGTTCTCCAACAACACAGAGTTTTTAACTGACCTGTTATGACATGCTCTCTTATTATAAAAGACAAAGAAGAAACTGCAACCCTAAGGTTAAATGAAAGCAATTTCTAATAAGATATCATATTTATTTAATAAAGTCATGGTTATAACCTTATCTAGCACAATATTAATATTTTACTACATCTAATAGAACATTAAAAGTTCTGCAGTGAGAGTTTCTTTACATAGATCATGTACTAAAATATTTTCATTTTCAAATTACTTATATATGATGCTTGAATAGACTAAGTTGTGTCACCAGTAATAAATGTGCAACATGATTTTAATGGCAAAATTTTAATATTGTTGCAAAAATTAGTTGGGTAATGCAACTTGTTTATTTCAGTCACTGCTGGCAAATGTTTACTTGTTCAGAAACCACACAAATACCAACATACTACTTTTGATTACTTATTTTGAAAATATTTCGTAATTTCTGGTGGCATTTCTCTGAGAGCAATAGACCCTGCAGCTGTTTCCTCTTAAGTTAAATACTAAATATTTACATTCCTAGATTCTCTCAAACCTATGTTTTCACACACTCACATAATAAATTAGTTTCAAGATATAGACAGAATAAGAAGTATGAAAGTTCTTGAATCAAGAATACCTGTGAGCCTTTGGTAGGGACACCCAGGTGGTCTTGTGATTACAAAGCAGGACTTAGAAGGTATTTCAGATTGACTGCTCTTCCAGAGCAACAGAACTTCTTGTGTTATATTCCTAGAAGACTGTCCTTCCTTCATCTATGGAAAAATCTGATACTGATTGTCATATCAAAATATGAACATGGTTTCTGTAGTACATTTGACATACGTTAAAACATAATACAAAACCATGCTACAATTTCAGATCGATCCTGTGAAAGGAAATAAAACCCAAGCCAATTAATTCTTTTACCAGGATCATTGTGGAAAATTTCCAGATTACTAATTAGAGGAGGAAGATTTACTTTTCCCCATGGACTTTATTGTTACAATACTTTATTCTGTTTTTTCAACACAATCCTTACACATGCAACTGTACTTATTCAGTACAGTTGTATTTCTCACTAACAAACACAGTGAGACAGTCATGTTCATCAGGTATGTTATGTAACAAGTCTTTCTATTCCCCTCTGTGCAGCTTGATAGAAACAACATTATAATGAACTACATAAACATAAAATTGTGTTCTATTGTCTGCAATTCTGTTGCAGGGACCTTCTCACATCTCTTTGTTAACATAAATATTAATGTTAAACAAAGGTTAACAAAGACAAAAATAATGCTTTAAGCATAACCTGAGTTCTACTCTAAACATGGTTGTTTGGGGTTTTTTTTAACAGAAAAGAAAATCAAAATTTTTAAAGGTGCTTTTGTTTTAGCTTTTAACGTAAATACTTGTGTTTAGATAAAGTAAATAAACACATCCAGATCTATTCTACTTCTTCAATGGATGTGGAGAAACTGTAAGGGCCTTTCACTGACTAGAGGCTAAAGATAGTGATGGTATCCCTAAGATATAAAACAAAACCTACAAGACACAAGAAATTGTAGGGGGGGGGGGGTGGAAATCAGTGTTTTCACAAATCTTATATGTTAAAAATCCCCTAATTCAATTAATTTGTAACATATCTCAAATATTTTCCTCTGGAAGGAAAATAGAGGATTAAAGATTAAGTGTACTGGAAAAAATATGTATGGTGTATGAAAGGCAACAAAAATATATTAAGTTACAGACTGAAGATTTAACAATCTGATTCTAAACCCATTCTAGAACATTAATGACTGTGAGATTTATACTTTTTAAATTATTAACTATTTAGATACAAACACTGACATTTCATTCTTTGCTAGAATCTCTAAGAATAATGATTGATATAAAAATTCTTGTACAAAAATATCATGTCACTTCCTAAAAAAGGGAAGACATTAAAACCAATGTCATTCTAAATAAAGAAGAACTCTGAATATATTTAAGGATATATTGGTAAGGGTCAACTATTTATTTAAACTGTGGAAGAAAAATCTCAGCTATACCATTACAGAAAAAAAGACTAATTACTAAGGGTCCAAAGAAAGACCAATTTTTCTAGCCATATTCAACTTTCATGTATGAAAAACATTTAAGAGCACTTTGGTAGTTATACATTCCTCCTTACTGGTATGTGGGTCTACCAAAGATGCAACCAGTGAAGCATGTAGAAAAAAAGATTCATATAAATCTCACAGAAAGAATGGAAAGTAAAAAAAAAAAGTGTTTTAGGAGGTATGTATTTTAACCTTAGCCAGACCCTAAGGAAATCTTTTAGATCACAAACATTCTTATCTTCATATTTCTTTGTACTTTTCTTCTCCAATAGAAAAAATAGTACATTTTTTGCAAAGAGGCAGTCTGCTGAAATGTAAACAATTCTCAAGTGAGAATCATATTCTGTTCCCTGGACATGTGAACTGTGCTTTTATTTATCTCTCTTCAAACATAATTTTGAACTGTCCCACATGGTTTCAAACACATATCTACATAAACAATGGTTAAAGCTGTGAAAATAGCAAAACTCAAAATAGATTTTACCTTTTCCATCTATCTGAAGTTTAGGAATCCATTTGAAACTAGGTACCAAAAAAGCCCTTTCACGGCCAAACCCAAGTATTTCAGAAAGATATTTGATGTCCAGGATAAGTAGAAAAATTCTCAGTCTGAAGTTACCATTACTTCTCACCCAGGTGAGGACTTGGGCATTTCAATAACTAGTTACTAAATTTTAGAATAGTTGCCAAAATTTTAAGTGAGATGAATGGTAGGCTTTGAATGTGGTGTCAGAGGATTGATGTTTTTTTAATAAAGATAAAGACAAAAAATGATTCTGAATTCATCCTCTCTCTGCCTCACAACAGAGTCTATATGTGGAATACTTATATTTGCACAGGTTTTTATGTTTTAAATACATTGCAACATAGTTAAAGCTCTGCATGTGACTCCAAACTAGCAGGAGAAACTCATCTGCTGCACTTTTGCATTGCAAAATAATGTCTGTTAAGGTATTGACTTACTTGAAGAGATTGATCCTGGTAAACTTTTGTGGGCCTAAAATTAGGAAATTAATTCTAGCATAACATAGTCTTATTAAAGATTAAATATTAAATATCTTCAGTTCTTTTGAGCCCACAAAATGAAGTTCATATTGAGGTACAGCACTCGAAGAACACCACATACGAAAACTGCTGGCAATGGCATGATGCCCAAGGCTTTACAAACTTTTACTCTGACAATTTATTTCTGGGAGAACACAAGGCACTGACCAACCAGGTTCAGCTCACTAATTTAGTATTCCTACAGGTCCATAGCAAACTTACTGTGTCATATCTCATAGCATCAAATGTCAGCAATATTACAGTATGCTTTCTGAGAGAAAGTTTAGATTTTTTTCACTTTTCTGTTTCTTGAACTGGATAACAAATATATTTTAGGTACTGTAGCATATATTGTACAGAAATGTGTGTTATGTTTTGTTTAACATTTTAACTTAAATACAAGTGACACAAAAAGGCCACGGTATAGTTATTTATGTCTTGATTAGTAATGACATATGTTTAAACATTTTTCTCATGAAACGTGTTCTTCATTAACTATATTTTTTGCATAAAAGGACTAACATCTGTTCTTCTGCAATATACATAGTTGCATGGCAACTGAGACTGTCCTTCAGTAACTATGCTTGGTAATCTATTTAAAAATGATCTCATGCCAAGAATTGACTGAAACATTAACCTGCTGTCACATACATTAGCTATTGTTGACAAAGAATGCTATCTTATTTCAATTCTGTGTTCCTGTTAGCTTCACTGCTATGCAACTACACACAGAGTCTATAAAATTCTTCATTTTAATACACCCTTCCTACTAGCAACAGCCAGACTACCAGTTTAAATCTTAGACTAAAGAAAAAAAAATATTAATTCTTTCAGGTTTTGCAGAAACAATGGTTTACTTAGGGTGCCCCAGAAAATACTTTCCTACACATCTGAAAATGAAAAACACTTCAACTAGTTAATAGACCATGGTCAGGCCATGAGCTGAATAGCATGAAGTCAAAATAGATTTCTATTTTTTAAAATGAAAGCTATTCCCCGTGCTCTGTTAGGTTTTGGAGTACACAACTTAGCCCATCTAAGTCAAGAGTTGCAACATGACTTACTCCCTTCTACAGATTGTGAAAATTTACTTTCTCACAGTACTTTTATGCCATAAAAACCTATGTAGGCAGTGTCATGGTGCAGAATGGATGAATAATTAATCAAAACATTGGAAAAATGGGACAAGAGGTTTTTCCAGTGGAGAGAGATAACAGTAGCATCTCACAAGGATCTGTAGGAACCTGTGTAACTCAACATATTGCCAAAAAGGGTGAATAATAAAGTGACAAGTTTTGTTATTGATGCTAAGCTACTTGAATAATGAAGTGACAAGTTTTGTTATTGATGCTAAGCTACTAAATCAAGATCAAGGAAGAACTTCAAAAGTTCTAATACTTACAGATAAAATTAATTGTAAATAAATATCAAATGCTGTACATATGAAAAAATGTTACATATGAAAGGGTGATCTTTTGACTGACAGCTCAGATGAAAACTTGGAACTATAATAGATTGATATAAAATGTTGGCTCACTACTCAGGAGCTATCAAAAATAAGAAATTTATAGCTAGAAACTGTTGAGAAAGAAAAAGGAAAAAAGGGGATTTACAACACACTGTGAATTCCTGGTTCAGTAGCATCCTGATTACAGTGTGCAGTTATGGGTACTGATCCCTTCCACCTGAAAAAGGATTCAAAGGAATTTTTGAAGATGTACAGAGAAAGGATTACAAGAGGGACTTGAAATAGCTTCTGTGCATTGAACAGTGGAAATGGAGGAACAGATGACTCAAGGAGATATGAAAGAGGTCTTCATGGTCAGCAGGGACAGTGAAAAAAGTAGAAATCCATTTTTCACTGTGTCTTACAAAAAAAAAGAATTAGGTGACATCAGATGAAACTAATGGATGGCAGTTACAAACAAAAGTCTTCACATGATGGATAAGTAATCTGGAAAACAGCCAAAGGGGACTGAAGGCAACAAATGCTTGTAAGGATTGCAAAAGTAATTTGATCTTTCCTTCAAGGATTTGTTCACTGAGGGCTACTAAACACAAGGATGCATACTCTGGTAGGTATCATACATGCTTACTCTGTTCTCATAATCTTGCCTTGAAATGTGTGTTTGGCACACTTGCTGTCATGAGCAAAACAGACTCAGCTTGGGGAAAGTTATTTTAATTTATTGACAATTAAAAATAGAGTTTCTCTACTTTTCTTCCCAGACTGTAAATTATATAACACTGAATGGTAATATTGAAAGAGCATTAATATATATTTGTCAGATTGAGGATGGAGGCCCTTAAATCTCTTCTTTTGGGTTGTGGCTTTTGCATAGCAACAGGGATAAAAGCAGAGATACTTTCTAATCTTTAGTTAGGAGAAGTAAAGAAATGCCACTATGAACACACAACCCACTGATATTAATTATGTGGTATTTATGAAAAGCATAACTTATTTCACAGTACAAATAGGAAGCTGAAAGGTCTATGGAGACTTTCAGTTGCTTGCAGTAGTATTCCCCAGTCACGTTCTCACTAATACTACAGGAACAAAACGCAGGAGGGCAGGAAACAGAAACATTCTTACTGAAAAGCGTATCTTGGCATAGTCATGGTGATTTCAACAGACTGGCCAGGCTGTTATACTGGAGAATATAATTTC
The DNA here is from genome assembly GCA_035222235.1 of Margarornis squamiger. Lineage (NCBI taxonomy): Eukaryota > Metazoa > Chordata > Aves > Passeriformes > Furnariidae > Margarornis > Margarornis squamiger. Next base: position 74,952,494 of record JAWWTY010000077.1, read on the forward strand.
AAAGTCATTAAGTAAGAGTTACCTTTTCTTCCCCATTGATCTCTCTATCTGCACAGTCACATTCACAAGCAATGCCCTGGGATTCCTCTTCACCTTTTCAGTTCCTATCTACCATGCACAAAATGTATGGAGAAGAGGGAAGGGAGAAACAGAGCTGAAACAGTGTAATGTTTTCTCCTCCATAACCACACAGGCTTTCGGAGACATGACCCTTCCCAGTGCAGAGCACAACATCCGTAGTTGGTGCTTCACTTTTAGTAAAATCAGCTTAGATATAAGGTGCGTGTTTCCATGCTGAAGAACTTTTTACCTGTCTTTTAAGCACACATGAATTAGTCTCGCCAGTTGCTCAGTCTGGATTTGATCAAACAGCAACACATTTGTTCATCAGCTGGATGAGGAATCCTTTGACTGGGTTTTGACCTGAAATCTGAGGCAAATAGATTTGTTTACTTATCTGAAGCTGATTAATGTCATTATTGATTGCTTCAGTTTGTTTACCATGGCTACAATGTCACAGGTTAATTCTAGTTAGTGGTCTAGACTGTGGTCTTAACACTGTATCTCCTAAATTATTGACTTTTGTGCCTGCTACTCCTTCATTTTGTTTACTCGCAGTAATAAATCTTCAGCTTCGTTTGAAAATGAACACAACACTGCTTAAGTGACTCAAATGTCACTCCAAGGGAAAAAGCTTGTAAATGAATCAGATCTTTACCCCAAAGGAATGTTGCCTTCTAGTATGTTTCAGTACCCTGTTTGCTTCAAAAGTTATAGTCTGTTTCAGGGCAAACAGTTAAATTTCATTATACTCTCATAAATGTTATGATAGAAAAGTTTAGTCAAGTTGTCCAAAAAAACCCCAAAACCTACCCTCCAACCTGATCAATAACTTCTGTTTTATTTGAGTATTTCTTTATATTCATGAAGATCCCATGGTTGGAAACTTTCTGCTCTATATGTGTCCTGTCATAGAGCTCGTTACACTCAAAAACCATGCTATAGGGGGCAGGCAAACATACCTCTTGGAGCTGGTGTCACTAAGCTAAGACAATCCTGCACTAAACAAGGCTGGATTCTGCACTTCTGTAAGTTGCTATTTTTATTTCAATTAAAATTGTAATGAGTGAGGGAAAAGAAACATCAAAATTTGCAAATAAATCCAGAGGACTGTGGGAACTTCCATCCCCATCATTAAATACCATCATTAAATAGCAGAACAGCACTGTTTCATATTTGATCACCTAGTTCTTGATGTAAAAAGTATAGATCTATTTTAGGCCTAGAAAACTAAATAGTTCTTATTTTTGAATTGTTCTTGAAGCAATAAATATTTGCAACCAATTAGGCACCTAAAGCATTCAACAGTTCTAATGTGAATATCACAAAGTACTCTAACCTTTTGATTTCAATACAACTGCATTATTTTGAGATTTGTCAGACATTTTGTTTCAGTCCTTAAGGGAAAGTAAGCTTCTTATTGTACTTGTGGATAATATGCACAAGAATGAGGCATATATGTCATGAACATCGTTGTTCCATGCCATTCTGATTTCTTTGCATTCAGGAAAGCCATAAGTCTCTACACATAACTTAAGAAAATTAAATACTTCCCGTGATTCACATTGTCATATCAGTTCAAGAGTCACCACAATGAGTAGTTAAACATAATACAGTACAAATGCCTGCACTCAGAAAGAAACATATTAATGAAGAATTTCTTTGGACACAGTAACAAGCTGCAACAGCATTACAAAAATTCATTTCTAAATATTTTACCTAACACACTGATTTGACAAACAGTCACGAAAAGTCTCTGCTGGAGATGTATTTAAAGTTCCATTGAAAAACAAGTTAACACAGCCTCTGAATTTTAAAAGTTTAAAAAATTAAGTAGGAATTTTTTCTTTCTTTTTTTTTTTTTTTTTAATGAAACATTTACATTCTAGCAAAAGATTTCACATGCAATTGAAACAAAAACCTAGAGTTCATCTTAAGATTTGTCTTCTTGGCCTAAAATAATCAAAGATCAAAAAAATTAGAATATCCACAGAAAGTATACAGAATGATCATTCAAGAATAAAGTAAGATTTATTTGAGCAACTCCAAAGACTCAGAGCTGGGCTGGACCACAGATGGTCTGGAGCACAGGCAGTCTAACCAAGGGCCTCAACAATGCCTTAGGGGTCCTGGCAAGGAAGGAGCAAATATGGGTTGAATAAAGAGTTTCTATTCACAACCTCTTCATGCTGAGAATGATGGTTTTCCGTTTGCCAACAGCTTTCCCCCAGTTTTCCTATTGGAAAAACTGGTTATGAAAACAATCAGTTTCAAAAAGCACAGAATTTTTGAAGATGTACCAGAAAAAAATTAAGGACAGTGATCCATCATATAGAGTTGTGGAACAAGTTTTTTAAGGATTTGTTTCATTGTTTAAAAATATGATCCTACTCTACAGAGGGACTGAAAAGAAATGAGTTGATGTTGCCTATAAAGAGAATGACCAGTATGGAAGGACAAAAAAGAATAGAAATGATTTGAGGTAAATAATTATATATACTGATTTTCTTTGAGAAGTATTTTTAAAGAAATTTAGTCATATCTCCCATGTCTTCTGGTTTAGAGATAAAACAGAATGTTGTTGAATTCATATGGCAATTGAACAAGAAATAATGAGGCAGACCAGAAAAAGTAGGATGACCATTCTCCTTCAAGCTGCTCTTGTTAGAAATCAATGCAGATTGTCTCAGATAAATAATGTTCATAAATGTACATAAGTGTACTTGTGTACTATAGTGGGACAGTACCTTCATTCATTTTTCAAGTATATATTTCATATCAGTTATTTTCCAAAGGCATATTTTCTCTCTAGAAAGGTCACCTTCTTGGTTACATGAAAGTTACAAACTGTAATTCTACCATGTTAATCCAGAGGTAGGTTGATTTCATTAACTATTCCAATGTATTAGTATACAGTATTCTAAAAAAAATATATGTTCCTCTAATATTTTGCATCCTTTCATGACCTCATTTGTCTAAAAGTTGTAGTTAAGAAAATGTCATGTCACTTGCCTGCCAGAGCTCTCATTTCCTCCAGTTTAAAGGTCTCAAAATTTGTTTTGCCTTTTTTAGAGCTCAAAACTTGCTGCGAATTCTTATTTTCTCAAATTCCTTGAAATCCATTCAACAGTGCATCTGTTGGCAGTTTTCAGAAAGCAATTTTAGTTATGGGAATGAGAAATTGAATAGTGTAGAGTGGGGACATGTTACCCATAAAACCACAGATCTTCTGTAGGGATTTAACCTGCTGTATATTATTCTTTCCTAGACACAATTTTAGAGGAACAGAGTAAAAGAAAATGCATCTTGAGGTTCGTTGATGAAAATTTTAAAAAAATTAAGACTTGGCAACACCTGAAAGAAGCAGGCTTAGTATCCATAATACCCAACTTTTGAGCAACTCAGTTAAGGTAAATGGGGTTTCCAGGGTGGTTTTATCAAGCTCCTGAGGGCACTTGTGACTCCTTCTGTCTCTGTTTGGCCTGTCCCGGGACATCACACAACCACTCATTTAAGACTTTGAAATCCCCTCTGGAGCCAGTTCCTTCTTCATGCTACAGAAGTTACTGTCTAAACTGTGATGCAGTCAGGTGCTGAGCATAACACCTGCTATTGCCTCCCTGGATGACTTTCTACACATTTGGTCTATAGTTCAGCAAACTAAAATTTGCTGTCACTGGAAGCAAGCACAAGGCTCTGTACTGCCCTGACAGCTCAGGTGGCAGGACCTGTTTGTCTGTAATATTTTGTAATGTGTTAGTGTTATTTTAGCTGGTCTATTCAAAATTCTGTCTGCATTTTCATTACACTGTTAACATACTGATTTGTTAACAGTGAATTTCTGGCTGCCCATGTCAGTTGGGATCCAGTTTTGTCCAGAACCAGATTCTGAATTTATCAACTGTAATTTACTTTCTTGGGACCTCTAATTTTTGAATCTCATGTAAACACACTACTGCATCTTAATATAAGTGAATACAAAGGCTGAGATCCAGTCAGCCTAACAGATTGCCTAAATGGCATTCAGGTTTAGACGCCTGATGTAGTAGTAATCTTTAAGTACCAGTCTAAATGTAAGATATTCAAGATTATTGTTTTTGTTAGGGATTAAAACAAAATAAAATTTTTAAGCCATCTATCTGGCTTTCAGAAGTCTCCTGAGTGCAATAAAAATAAAACAACTATATTTCATGAAAAATACTCGAGATATTCAGTCAGCTAACATTGAAAAACTGATGTTTTTTCCAGGACCCATAATTCATAATTCATTGCCAGAGTTTTGCTGCAACTCCTGTATGTTCAAGTGAACATATAAAAACATAAATATTTCAGGAGAAAACAATTAAAATCTTCAGAACCTTCCTCCTGCACTTGATTTACTTTGATCAGAAGCATATAACAGTTGGTCGGCCCTAGAGTGACATCTAGAGTTCAGAACGATATACAAGAGAAGCAAAATTTATATCCACTCAGCCAGCTTTAACTAGGAAACAGGGGCATATTAATGAATTTGGGATATGAAAAACTTATGTATTTTACCACAAAGCATCCTGATGGCCAGGCAGCAACAGAAATATCTCAGTCCACTTGTGGAATTCAACTCTTCTATCATTAGTTTCCCACCTCTACTATTTGTGAATAGTTCTAGAAAGTTTTAATCTACTTTAGTAGATAAAACTCCATCACATGGTGATTGTACAGTCTATAATACTTGCTTTAACAATAATAAGCAGAACCAAGTGTTTTAACCTCAGAAAACAAAGTTCTACTTTTTTCCTTCTAAATGCAGTGTACTACTTAAATGCTATTTTATGGGATAGATGTGTCTTCAACTCATCAAAGTAAATAAACACCAAGATATTAAAAAAAAAAATAAAATTAATAGACATTTCTGAATGAAGAATACATTCAATATTGGCTTTAATCACTGAGTAAACAAAATAATTCCACTCTATTGATCAGGTCATTGGCTCGTTTTGATCTGATGGTATTTCTGGAACTTTTTATATGACATTTTAACCCTGAAGAGCACCAACAGAATAAAATTTAGTCATATTCAATGGATTAGTATGATGAAAGTCAGAAGAGCTGGGGTGTTCATTAGAATGGTCATTAGAAGATAAAATATGCTAGTTGTAAGACAATTCACAATCTGTTTAGACATAATAATCAGTGATAATTAATTTGGAAATATGAGTCTATTATAGTCCAACTAACTGTGAAATATGATTCTGAAATTATGTTTTGCTAATGTCAGGTTGTGAACAGTCAATGCAGTCCATTACTTACAGGTGATTGATGAACTCTTTGCATGTTGTTAGAATAGCTCTAGGAAAAAATGACCAGGACCTATCAAAAGACTTCTGTAAAAAAAAAAAAAAAAAAAAAAAAAACCAAAACCAAAAAAATCTATAAATTTTCCTTTTAGAAGTTTCTTTTTCTTGCTTTTAATGCTTCCAATTTTATTAGTCTTTCAGTATCTAGAAATATAAAGTTGTGACTTTTGTGTACCAACGATATTTTCTATTCACAAGGATTTTCAAAAGGATATGGGAAGGAAGAAATAATTTTAAAAGATGGCAGAAAAGACAGGAGGAAGGACAGGGGAATTACACAATAAATAACACACAGGGACTTACTGTCCCTGGCAGAGAAGAACAGATGATTTAAAAAGATTTAAATATTGTGGACATGACAGGTTTATTCTTACTAAACACAAGCCAAAGATAAAGTCAGTCTGAGTGAAGGTGAAATGAAAAAAACTAATGCATAATAACTACTTTGTGTCATTTTAACAACTTGTCCTATAAATGTGTGTGTGTTCGATCAGTCAAAATAGATACAGGGCTCACTCATTAACATGTGCTCTAGCCCAAATTAGATAGCCTGCAACGACTATCAGTCAAAACTGGCAAAAAAAAAAAAAAATAAAAATCTGTATAGAAGAAAATATTTCTATTTTTGCAATGATGATGGAAGCAATGGGTACAAACTGAAATACTGAAAATTTGATTTAAACATAAGAACAAGGTTTTTAATTGTGAGGAGGACGAAACACTGTAGCATGTAACTTGCTCTAGTTGATTCTCTTTTCAGCAGAGGTCCCTTCCAACCTGATTCTGCAACTGAGATAAAGCATTTTTATTGGACAGACTAATGTTTCAGTCAGAGGAACATTTCCAAAAGTTGTTATCTATCTTTAAGTGTGTAACATTTACTTCTCAGTTTTAGGAAGGGTACATGAAAAACAGTCCATCAGATTAACCAAGTGTGTCTTCCAGCAACTACACTTCTAGAGAATGTTCATTTAGATGTTTTTCTGGATACCTAGGTGCATTAAATGACTTTTCAAACTATTTTTTTTAATCGAATTGTGGTTCATGCTCCCAGAAGAGTGGAGAGACCACATAACTGATTTATATTAATAGGATCTGTTTGGCACAGATATAAAATAATATTTTTGATGTATTGCTCAGTACTATTCCTGCAAGACACAAAATCCCTGGGGTAAATAAGAGTTACTCCAGAGAAACTGAAATCCACTTTACATAGTTAACTGCTTGGAAATGGTATCTTTCTATAAAAAGCACATACATTCATGCATTTCTGATAACCCAAGATATTTCCTACGTCTCTGTAGAGGAAATTGAGTTAAATAGATACTACTGAATTAACATGAAATCATGTGGGATTAGAGCAGCTCTACATTTCAGTGGAGAAAAATAGCTACTGTTAAAAAGCTACAGAGAAAACACACTGGAAAGCATGTAATGGGAGGTGTAGGGAGAAAATTGATTCTTTCTTTTCTTTGGATTATTCTAGTTGGTTTTCTTGTAGCATTTTTATCTATTTTTAACTTAACCTATTTTTTAAAAAAAATTACAATTATGATTTGTCTTGAAAGCTAGAAAACACACACTCATGACAATTCAAGGATATGGTAGAATAAAAATACAAAAACAAGTAGTTAACAATTTATTTGATTTATAGACATCATAACTTATTCAGAGAAACTTTTTTTCTAGGTAACTATATGAAATCTCAGATTCTGCTGTATTATGGACAAGTAATGTCTGTTTTGCAGCCATTATAACCAGTTTGTTTTGTTAATTTTTAATGTGACAATGCATTCCCACAAATAATCATTTGCTCTGGAGAATTAATGATCATTAACACTGTAATTACATATTTCACTAACATTTATATTTCAGTGACATTGACAAGCACACATTTCCTACCCTTGTGTTATATATAAAGTACTTTTAAAGACTTAGAAAAAGATAAGGTTGGTTGCTTTGTTTGTTTCTGGTACTAGATATTACCTTATTTTTTTTTAAATCATAGTGAAAGACTGAAATATATAGCAGGCTGTCCATAGATGCTTTTTTGAATCAATCATATCAGGCACTAAGCAACAATAAAATCTTTTGGGAGAAAAAAAAAAAAAAAAAGGTACACAGTCATACTAACAATTAGAATTCTCTTCCTAAAAAAGACAGACAGCAAACTGGTGGTTAATATTTTTCACGGAATTCTCCCTCATTTCTTTGGTTCAGTATAGGGAAGGCAAGAAGAAAAGTGTAAATAGCAGTGAAAAGTTGAATAGTTTGTGTTTCTACAAGGATCTGGATCAAGTATAAGAGCTTTATACCAGTTTTGGTTGTCTTGGGTTTAATTTAAAGTAAACATAAAAAAAAATATTGTTAATATAACTTGCCTGATCAGCCTGATAACTTTTTGCTATAAAATGAATCATTAAATGGGATGAAAGCAGCAGAAGTTCATTATCCAGGTTTTAAAAGTATTTTTGACACAGTCTATTGGAAGGTCCTTACAGCCTGTGCCCACCCTTTTCAAGGCACCGTGTTCTCAGGCAGGTGTCCCACGCTGGTTCCGTTACTCACCACTCTCGCCATACTGTTAATCACACTCAAGCCAACAGGGTGGGCAAAGACAATTCAAACATCTGCCAGACCTCAGCAGGAGGATTAAGTCCAGTTTAGTACTCACCACACCAACAAAGACCTTAGCAAGCTGCAGCGAAAGCCCAAGAGGCCCAGGTGAGCAGGCAGACAGGACACAGAATATGCAAGGAAAGGCTGCACGACTTGAGTCTCTCTGGAGAAGAAAGGTCAATGAGGCCACATCCTGCCCTCTTCAGCTGTGTTTCAATGCCCTCGAGAAGACATAGCCAGACTCTTCTCACAGCTTCACACTAAAGTCACAAGAAACCAGAAAAGGTGCTTAGGTGACATCTGCAACAAAGGAACAAAAAGGACCAGCTGGATCTCCTAGTGACCACATGAAAAACAGACGAGCTAAAACCCAAGGGCCACAAAGGCTTCTTTTCCCTCAGCTGTTGCTGGAGCAATCTGCCCTTGGACTGCCCAGGTGCCTGAATCTGGTAGAAGAGCAGCATAGCAGTCCATCCCAAACAAATTTCAGCATTCATGAGGTCAATCACCTGAGTATTTGCCCTGCTTCTTATTTGCATCAAACTGTATTGTTGCCAGGAAAAACCAGCAGAGTCCAGTTACCACGTGTGTGTCAAAGAGAGACTATAGCACAGTTTTGTTGATTAGTGATTCTCCTTTAACAGGACACATCTTCAGCAGCACTGATTTATACAAAGCATTTGTGTTGTGCTTCTGAATATTATTCTACATCTGTTATGCCAGCCATACATGAAGTCAAATAAGTCTTTGATTCAAAACCACTTCCATTGAAACATAGATAAGCTTTGCCCGCACAAAGACTTACACTGCTAGCAACAAACAGAGGTTGTTGAGTGTTATTTCTTCATGTATCTTTATGCAAAATGTGTGCCTTCAGCTAGTCACTGTACAGAAAGGCCACAAGATGGTAGTCTTGCCTTGAAAAGTTATATGCTGAATTATTTTTTTTTTTTTTTTTTTTTTAAATACATAGTTGGCTGTCTCCTTTGTGACATCAGGGACTTTCAGTTCCTATTCTATTTCTCTGAAATAGCTTCTGATGTAAAAGTGAAATTAAAGCAAAAAGGGTTTAAATCTTGGCTCAGTTTTCATTATTGAAAGCATAATATATTTCTTGGAAAATTAAGCTCGTACATGAGTAGTGACTTTTAGAAATTCAGAAAATTAGCACGGCAAACAAATAAAACTTGTATTTTAGTGAGGTAAATCTTTTTACTTATAGAAAATTAATTGTAATTTTGGCCTAGGACTGATTGTTTCTTGTGACAAAAAAATACTATGGTGGATTATCTGTAATGATCAAATAGTTCGGCTTCCATAGTACTAAAAATATACTAAACATCAGCAATTTTTAAAATCCAGGAGAGGTTTACAAAGGTTTGATACAGTAAGGTGCTTAATTGGAGGATTCTAATACCAGTTTTCCAGATTCATAACTTATTCTAGCAGTTGCTAATTCAAACCAGGTAGAGTAGTTAATTTCTTCTGTACTTCCTTCAACCATTAGGTGATTCAGTTTTGTACAAGGAAAAGTGGGGTTTAAAATACATAGTTTGAAGTAAATATATAAAGTGAATCTGTATTCTAAACTAGCCCCCTAAAGGTAGAGGGGTTTTGTGGGGGGAAATAGACAAGTAAACATCCATGAGAGCTCAAATTCTGTTCTTACTCCTAATTCCTCAAAGCTGATCTAGCTCTTAGAGCTGCAAGAAAAGTTTATTTTCTTTGCCAAAAGCGATAGTACACTCCTTGATGAACTGTTATTTCAAGCATACAATGAACCAAGTTTTCTCCCAGAAGTGCTGTGATATGCTAGTTCATTGAGATGTAGGCAGATGAATCACCAAATGCACAGCTTTCCTTGACAAATTTTGTTTTGCAACTAATGTAGACTTCAGCAACCGTTCTGTACATGCTTTGCCCTCATCTCTTTATATCCTATTCTACTTTTGTCCTATCATTGATGGCCTTGTTCAAAAAGAACACATTTTAATTTCCTTAAGTCAGTTCTTTTCATGTATTCAGGTTTTGATAATAATCATCATAATGAGTATTGCCTGTTCTTGTTCTTTTTATTTTTTTCTTTTCAAAATGGCAAACTTCTGGTATATGAAATAAAATTGTTTAAATGCTTTTGAGTAATGCTGAAAAAATCAAGATTTAGGTTGCAGATAAGAAATAAGAGATCTTTCAGATTGCTTGTGGTCTGCACTTAATCTATAGCATCAGAAGTGTTAGCTATTCTGTCACACTGAAATGACACGGTTAGAAAGGATTTACAATTCTGTGGTGTCCAAGAACCAGTATTCTATCACTTCTGTCAAAGAAAAGACTCTTTTCTCAGTGCTGTTAGCTAGGAACAACCCAAAAGCTCAGAAAGCTAGCATAGCTTTGGGGAATTAGAAGATTTAAGTAACTAACTACAGGATACAGCAATAGAATTTTTTCTTATATCAGTTTGGTAAATCTAAAAGAAATCTTTTGGGTTTACAGTGAGATTTCTGGTTTGGTTCTCCCTCCCCCCCAGTAGTTTAGCAGCAAAACTACTTTTCAGCAAATAATATATTCTAGAATCATATTATCAGGAATTCACTCAGCAACTCTCTGGAGTTATGTTACCATGAATATTTTTGGATCTATAAATGAAACTAAGTAATTATGGAATAACTTTACACAAAAATACGGCTATGTATAATTCCTTTAGAAAAAGATATTTTATGTGTGAATAATTATCAAACCCCATTCCCTGGGAAATTAGACTTGATGTGTCTTTTCTAAGAAAAAGACAACAAATGTCATAAATAGCAAAAAGGAGTTCAGCTTTGCAGTTTTTATCATCCTTTAAACAAAGGAAAAAAACACAAATGCAATCCTTTTTGTGTCTACAAAAGCAAATAGTAAGGCACATTAGTAGTTAATTACTAGATCACAACATTTAGTGCTGAGACTTCAACATATTAACTGCATGAAGTATGAAGGTTTTCACTTTCAATCAGATTTAGTCTGTTGAACAGTAAACAAAATTGTGCAATGCTGCCTGTAGGACCAGCTCTTGGACTGGATGCTTACATTTCCATGAGAATTTGAAGTGTATTTGAAGCCTACCCAGAGCTTGCAGTTTAGTTGCCTTTGAAAGAAATCCAGTTTAGACATCCCAAGTTTGCTAGTATTGATAGGCATCTCCACTAAGAAAACTATTTAGAAGTTAGTATGAAAAGTTTCATTTTAAGTTGTGCTTTCGTATCACATTCAACTTAATGTAGAAAATTAAATCTCTAGAGATGTTACAGCTATTTATTTATAGAGAGGATTTTTGTACTAAACTATTTCATCAAGGTTTTGTTGTTCCACACAAGAGCATAAATATGATGTTCAGATAACTTCACATGCAAACACACATACACACACATACTCATACATTCCCCAGTTACTCAGATTAGAAATCCTCTAGTTACTCTTAGCTATTTGTCATTACCTGATTAACAAAACTAATATATTAATGAAATTAAACAATATACATTCGAAAATGTGTTCTCTCTCAGACTCAAGCAAAGAGTGACTGCCCCTATTGTGCCAGCTCAGAGACAAGAGTTCAGTCTTAGCAGAGATTCTCACAGAGTACCCTCTGGCCATAGCATCATAGCATCATAGCCCATAGCATCAGAATTAAAGTTCATACATGAGTTTACACAGCAGAGATCATTTGTCACATAAATGCAGTTTTACTCAGCTGTGGTACAGTCACTTGTAGCTAAAGTATCTGTCCTCTGTTATGTAATTTACTTTTCAAAGTAAATCTCTTATCTTTTACTATTGATGTTTTGAGTACTTCTTTCCTTTTCATTATGCCTCAGTAGTTCAACTACTAATAACAGCAATAACTAAATTTTTACATTCAGCATGGGAAATACTAGTTTGCATGTGGCAACACATTTGCATACAACAGTGACTTACAAAAAACCTTTTCAAGCAACTTTTCACATCAGAGAGAGGAAAACTGAATATCTGATAGCTTAAGTCACACATTACGTATGTGTTTGAGTTAGAAATAACAGGTAAAAAAAAAGATCATCAGTCAACATCCCCAAAAATATGATAAATATGCAAGAGGAAAAAAAGAAATAATTCCTTTAATTATTTTATATTTCTATGCAAGTTCCACATGCCCTACTGTTAGATGCAATGAATCAAAACAGAATTTGACCAGTACCTGATCTCAAAAGCAGTAGTAGTTTCAGAGGATGGTCTCTAATTTCCTTTATTTTCTTCCATCTTATTTCACTGAAATATTGATTTCATTACATGATTTATGTGGTTGTGACATAAACATAATCTGCAGGCTAAGATTAGCAGTTCTGTTTATTCAGATGCCAGAACTAGCTCAAGTATTAAGACCATCACTGACAAAAAAAAGGTCTTATTCACATCTCAAGTGCAATTTAGACTGCTGTGGATGCCCAGGTGTAAACGGGAAAAGAGTGTACCTTGAGACATCTTCTGTACCTGTTAGTCTCATTTTCTTATTTGGTCAGATAGAGAATCCAGAAGAACTTGACAGAATGTATATATTCTCCCTTAATGAAATGGCTGAGAGTCAATGTAATATTTGTTTGTGTTATCTGGTGAAAAAGTAAACCAACTTCTATGTGTAGATCCAAAGTCATAGTGAAAATACATAGTTATTGAAAAAAGTTGCTCATTTATGTGTAATTGCTTTCCAGGTCTATAACATTATTATTATTATAATTATAATTATTATTATTATTATTATTATTATTATTATTATTATTATACTATCTTAGTGAAAAGCAGTTTATAAAACAGCTGTATTTTGTTGTTGTTAATAATAAGGCCTCTGGAGATTATGCTTCTAATTCTAATGTTGAAATAATACCAGTCTCTTCACAGCTGTTACCAACTCGTTTAATTGACAGGAAAAAATAATTAATTTCTCAAACTTGATGATGATTTAATGGAGGAGTACAATTTGCAACTCTTTGCAACTAAATTATACCTGAACACCTTAACACATTCTCAACTTTTCTGATCCATGGGGAAACAACACTAAGCAAATACCATGCTGAAGACAGTGCAATGCCTTGCTCTCCCGGTTTAGATCCACCACGATGGAGGTAACTCTTCTGGACAAAGTACTTCTATAACAACACACTGTGTGGAATTCATACCTTATTGTCCACTGCTTCGTGGTCTTATAAAGCTAATTCAGGTTACAAACTCATCAGAAGAAAAGATAAATTTTCACATGACTGAAAAGCAGTCAGTATATGGTCAGTAGTCAATAGCAATCCAAGAGTATTGTGGAACTCGGTTTAATTAATTTCATATTTCTTTTTCCTTTGGCTTGCATTGACATCTGTAACCTGTTAGACTCTTTTTCCTTGAGTAAATTGCTAAGTGTGGGTTATTCCCTTCGTTATAATTTGTTGTTGCACTCCCAAATGGATTTGAACTTAGAAAGCAATCACATGGTTAACTCCTAATTTACTTTGTGCATTGCTTGTCTCATCTTCTTTGCCTCCATCTCCACAAATAAACAGTAAAATAGCAAAGTTTTAATACGTTTCAGACAGCATTTATTATTTTTTTGGATTTCTGATATAATGCACTCAACTAACACATGCATCTAGATGTCTGATAATTTGAGGTCAAAAGATCAATTAATCAGAAGTTACACTTTGGCTTTTATCACTGTCTCTTGTCTCAGAGAAGCAGAGTTACTACAAATGCTTCTGTAAATATGATATCTAAGCAAAAAAATTTTACAGTCTGAAGCTTTCCTAGACCAGCATATGTTACAACACAACAAAACAAACTGTTTTTTTTTTTTCCATTTTTAATGCTACAAGCTGAGAGTAGCTGTTCATATGACAATTGAATTACTCAGTGTTCATCACCAAACTTAATCCCAAGCATTTCACATCCTCTTTCTGACATCAAAAATCAACATCATAATATATCAGAAAAATCAGTAATGCAGTTAAGCTGTTCAACACAGAATATTACAAGTCACATTTGACTAGTCTACCTAGTCTGACATGACTTTATCTAGTGAGCTTCTGCTTATATTTGGGCTTCTGCATTGTTTTCATGCTTAGAGTCAAAAGGTAAAAATGCAGTGGATTAACCAATATGCCTCTGCCCGAACCTGGCTGAAGGTCATGACTGTCATCTGTATATAGTTGTCCAGTTCAAGGACACTGGATCGTCCTTCAGCTTAAAGTAGCATGTGCATAGGTTTAAATCTCTACACTCCTTCTCTGTAGATCATTTAGGTGGAGATTGATACAGAGAGCATTCTTGCATACAACAATTCTGAAGTATAGAACTAGACAAGAGACAGCTTTGCAGAGAATATCTTTATTTTTTTTCTTCTTGCATTTCTGTAGAACTTCAAATAAATTTTTGCCTGTTTTTAATCAGTAATACAACCTAGAGGAGGAAAACCTTTCCTACTCGAACAAGCCTCTCCTGAATGAATCTCTGGGTCCTTGCAGTTTGATCACACAGCCACTGGATGCCGCTGCTAGCAATGATTTTTTTCATATGCCAACATTTAAACGCTTTCTGTTTGCTGACTACCTTTTGACTTTTTCACCAGTGATCACAAAATGACGGTTTTAGACTCCCTGAAAAAATAAGGAGGGTGGTCACCAGAACGTATATCTTGGACTTCCAGGGAGAAGACTTTTGCCAGTCTGAGAGTCTTGATAGCAGTCACCTGGGAGGCAGTCCTGAAAGGCAACAGAATCCAGGAAGGTGGGACATTATTCAGGAAGGAAATACTAAAGGTACCTCATTGTGAATTGTAGTATTCTAAGGAAATTAAGATTATAAACCATCGTTGCAGGATGGAGCAGCAAAAAATATAAAAACAGTGTATATAAAAATAAATTTGAGAGAGCATGAGACTAGAATGCAAATTAAACTTATTGGGCACACATTTCCTCTTTTTCTATGCAGAAAATTTTAGGGTAGAAATGGCTAACTTTTTCAAGGTCCCAGAAGCAAGAAGGTACTAAGTAAAACAACAAGAGCTAGTGAGCATATGTCATGGTATCTTATTCTCAAGCATGCCACTATTTCCAGATCAAACTATTTCAAAGAACTGAGGTCAAAACTCTTACAACTGCAGATAACATTCTTCGCACAAACTAAGAAGAGAAACATAGGCAAATGCAAGCATAACAGTTTCTATAAAAATTTAGTTGGATATTTACTGCATCTTTATTATTGCTAATGAATGTTTGTCTTATTAGGTGCTCAAGAGCTAAGTGAAAGTGAATCCCATTAAAGTAAGTTCCATTAAGTACATCCTTCAGTTCACAGAAACACCAGTGAAGAAATTTTGCTTCTTAAATGAAATATTCTGGGTAAAAACTGAAGGTCTGATACAGGAAAATCAGAATCTTACCACAAAGTTTCAAGGGATAGTGAAGAAACTAAAGAAAAGTAGCAAAAGTATTTCCTGTACTTTACCACACCTTTATATAGAATTATATTGTTAACCACGCCCCTTTCACAAGGTTTATATTTAGCACTACCATTTCAAGTTACAGAGATCGTTCTATTGTACTATAGTCTTACTGATTTATATATTTTACATCACTTGGAAAGTGTAGTGCAAATTTTATATAGCTCTTTTTGACAGCTTGAAAGCTGGTGCCAAAAGATAATAAAAATATTTATTGTTTAACAGCAGTACAATCAATAAGCCCGTTTTTCTTAAAAAAACCCTCTTGCTTTAATCTGTTATACAAATGTGGACTCCTGGTTGCTCTTTTTCCCATACAGACCAAGTCCACCACAAAGCATAGAGACTAGTAGGTTGCACCTAGAGGCTGTGTAACTGGGTATCACATCATAGCAGATGTACAGGAAATAAGAGCTGTTAATATAAACCAGACTTATTCGAGCTTTTTTTCATGTTTCACTCTAAAAAACTTCTTTCCCTCATGTTAACCTCACTTAGCTTTTTAATAAAGAGACAACCAAACACCTGTTACACGACAGCGCAGACCTCACCTGGGAACACAGGGCAAAACAAACCCCAGACTTGAAGGGATTTAAAAAAAAAAAAAAAAATTAAATTTTTCTATAGGCTCATTAGATATCTATATGAAATATATTTTCCCTCTCCCTTTCTAGGCCTATATGCCTATTCTTCAAGGAGTCTCAGAGAGACATTCTCAGGCCTTCAGCTACCTTTGCTCACAGCAACAGGCAATGCTGCATCCCTCCAAAAACATATTCAGATAATTTAATTAGGTCTTATATTCATTTGGGCCTTTAGCTCATGAAGTCATACAATAATTGCTGACTGAAGGTGCCTTTTATGGTTTGGGGTTTGCTTTTTTTTCTTCACACAGTGGAACAGCTAATTCACATATGTAGCAGCTGGGTTTCGCTCTCAAAAGCTCATGGAGGCCTGACCTCCTATAAATGAGAACACACTTTCAAAATGTGTCTAGAAGAAGTCACCCACAATTTTGGAACCCATCACAGAGGTTTATAGCAGTAAGCCTTATTTTTTCTTTGGAATTAGTCGGCTTTCTGTGTGTTACAAAGACTTTTTAGTGATGAGTACAATTTTTGTTTTCTTTAGCTATTTGTAAGTCTAACTATACAGCTGTACAACTTTTTTAACTGTGCAACTAAATCTCAGATACAATAGGTCCATTCTTAGCACTTTTAATTTCTTTATAGGATATTTCATCTTTTAAATTTAGTCACTTTATTCCTACTAATTTAAACCTCCTTTCCTAACTTCTCTTCCTTCTCTTGACAGATTTTGCTTAATTTCAATAAAAGGGGAGTATTTGCTCTGAAAAGGGTACACTTGCATCATTGTTTTTTGTCATTCTTTGGTTGTACTTCACTAGAAAGAAAAAAAATGACCAGAAGTGTGACAAGTTCAATGTGGCAAAGGAAGCATTTCTGTTGGACTTCATAAATTCTTTCTTCAACATTTTCTGATCTTCTTTTGGTTGAACAACTCACATTTTAAAACACATGATGTAATTTTCTAGTGAAAAAAAAGTCATACTCAGGCTATGAATTTCAAAGACAGATTATAACAATGCAATGCATCTACACAGAAATGTATCTCAGGGAGCTTGCTTTGGCTCCATTTCCTAAATAGGCACTGACTAATCTGTTGTTAAATCTGTCCTAACTTATCTTCATAAAGTGTGAGTTGTCTCAGATTACTGCCAAGACTTCAGATCTTATTTGGAATCAGAATGTGCAGGTCTTGAAATCGTAGTTTCCAATACCTGGGGACTCCCTTGACATGTGGAGTTTAGCAGAAGATTTTCACTCATCCAGTTCCTCAAGATTTTTTACAAGAATCCATACCAGCTTTGCTAGTTTAGTGGTCAAAAGCAGTAATATTCTAAGTATAAGCACATCACTACCTCTCTTGCCTAGGACCCTGGACATTGCCCAGGTATTCAGAGACCTCTTATAAACAGTAATGGGTAGAATTTTTCAGGTTTTAAGGTTCTTGAGTTTGTCAAAATAGAAAGTTTTAAAATTAACCTCCTCCCTAGTCGGAATAAAAAATAAACCATTATAATAGTTGTAAGTATTATCTGTGTTCTTCCTATAAATGAACAGTAGTAATATTTAGTACTGTTGTATACAGATAGCACACAAAAAGGTAATAAGTAATATTCCTCCATTATCCAACACCCACTCCCTGTTAAAAAACATCCTGTCATAATGAACTGTGTCAGAAAAGCTCTACCAAGTGACATTCTGCTTGTGAAGATTCTCACAAACAAAACTTCTAGCTAAAGCAGTCCTCCAAAAAACATCCTGCCAGAAAATCCTGTCATTGTATAGGATATCTTATAGTTTTGAACATCTGAACAAGGCTACTTGCCAAGGAACCACTCGCGACCCAATTTTGAATGCTATAAAAACTGAAGACAAATTTTGGGAAATCAGGAGCAAGGAAGGGGGAAAGAGAACTGGCTACTTCAGCTGGGTATCACTCCCCAACCACTCCTCACCTCTTCTCTTCGTCACCGCATGCTGCCCAACTGCCAGTGGAGACCGAGCCTGTGCCAGCCTGGAGACAACTGAGACCCACTGCTCTAGATGAGTTTCCCTCATCTCTCTGGCTTTCCATGTTTCTGAAGACCAGGAAGGTAAAGCTTGGGGAAAGCTCTGCACAGATCCCTGCAGCATGGCTCAGCGTGAGCAGCAGAGCCCAAGCACCCTGGCTGCATTCCAGAGAGCTAAGACCCTCTGCTGCTAAGAGATAACATCGGAGAAAACAACAGAGACAGGAAAAAAAAGAGGCTAAACCAGCTCCTTCCCCCCCCCGCCCCCTCCCATACACATGCATACACTGATATTGTGGTAAAATAAGGTTAGTTTTGTGGTGGTTTTCTTTCTCTGTGCTTCTAAAAATTAATCTTGGTATTTTTCAAATCTTTCTTTCTTCCCTCTCTCTCTGCACCTCTTGGCAATTAATTAATAAAAAAAATCAGTTTTTGAAATCAACTGATAACTTGGTTAGAGTTTTAATTTTGTTGGGGAAAATATTCAAATCTGAAGTTCTTTCTGCAATATTTAAGAAGATTGTAACAAGTACTTCCCTTTCTTTTAGCCGCAATTCAGGGAAAAAACTATCATTATATGATTTAATTTGTTCCAGTATTTTGCTTCTTGGGTATTTAAGTATTTTTAAGTATTTATCTATTGAAAAGATTCAAATATAATCAGGCAAGATTAAGTAATAATTCAGTTTAGTTCAGTGATCAATTCACTTTTGTACATTAAACTAGAACCTAGTACAGAATTATCTTGAATAAGTTATGCTTATGTCAGAAAAGCATCTTCTGTTTAGAATGTCCAAAAAAGCCAAAGCCTAAAATAAAAGCATATATCAATTTTTGATTGAAATCTTTCATAACAACTTGTCTTCCAATTATTTGAAAGGATTCCATCTCCTTGGCTAATTTAATGAGCTAGAAAAAATTCCAACCTATTTTACCATTTGTTTAATTGGAACAGTCTTCAGTGTACTGAAAAACCCCATAAGATTATGTTATTAAGAGCAAAATGAGGATGCAGAGAATGTTATCTGAAAGTAGGAAGGCAGAAAGGATGAGTTGATGTCAGCCAACTCAAGTTAAATTTTACTATCTGAAAAATTAGAAACTGTGGATGATGAAATATATATATATATATGTTACATAAAATTGCCTGATGAAAAAGGACAATAAGTATTTAAAAAATTTTATTCAGATTATGAGCCAGGATGGAATGAATGTCAGACCTGACAGGGGAGTCTCTAGTGTTGTGAACATGCTAGATGATACAGGAACACAGAAGGAAAGCTAAAGGTGTAGCCAAGCTCATATGAAAGGTAAGTCTTCAAGTTGAATATAGTATATTATAATGCAGTAGTTTTAAAAAAAAAAAAAAAAAAAGAAATTAAAAAAACACTGGTGAGAATGGCCTTGTTAGGTGAGGCAAAGCACCACATCAAAGTGACTTGACCAGCTTCCAGAGCACTGAAGTTCAGGTCACCCTCACACAGACATATAGATACAACCTGACCAGTTTCAGCAAACAGTGCAAGCTTTTCTGAAAAAAGACTTTGAGTTTCTCCAGTTTCTCCACAGCTTCTCCAGATGCAATATGTGCTTCTTAGCACATCTCCTGTATGGCAATAGCCAACTGAGGAATTTCAACACACACTACTCTAAACACTTGTTTGAAATGGTTATATGAGATTCAGCTATGTGAGAGTGCATGTTGCGTCTCCAGCTCTTTTGCTCAAAACAGGTGGAGAGCTTTCTTAAAAGAAAGTATTTTTTCATTTGAGAGAACAATTAATTTAACCAAAGACAAAGGTTTAGTTAACATAAAAATTTGCAGTTGAGGTTTGGTCTTTTTATTGAAAGGAAAGTATGGAAACTATGAACAGAGCCCTAGAACAGTTATGTTCAGT
>JAWWTY010000077.1:74972594-75001932 GCA_035222235.1 Margarornis squamiger
AACACAGATACAGTATATGGCACAAATAATACTTTAGAAACCTGAGAAGGGTATCTACTAACAAAGTCACAGAAAGATGCCATAGTCCGAACAGAAGAGAGATACATATACCGTCAAATTGCTAAGGGAGAACTGATAGAGACCTTTCAGAAACTAAGCAGCCCTTTGCATGAAAGAGTGTTCATATTTATATTTCTTGTGAGATTTAAATATGAAGAAAGAAGGGCCTAGATGGCTAGAACAGGAACTGTTTGTAATACTTTAGAGCAAGTGATGCCAATAAGAAATTAAAATAAAATGTTAACAGGCATGCAAAGGAATAAAATTATGGAGCTGACCTAAATCCCCAAAACATGGGATGTATGGTATTCACAGGGAAAAAATATTGAAAACATATCTCTCAAAGTGTATAATCCAGCTAAAAAGTATTTTTTAATGTTAAAATATATAAACAAACTAGTTATAATTTTATATTTACATTGACCTTACATATTTCTTCATTAAATTGTAAAACCATCCTTGCAAGAAGCATATAAACGTCCTACCCTTGTATTCTTTGTTTTCAATAATGTAGTAAAATTCAAAAGCTTGCAGAACTTAACGGCATGAAATATGCATCACATGGAAAGCTCACAAAGTGTTTCCTATGTATTCAATCTAAGTTTCAGGAGCAATGCACCCCACATTTCTCAGAGAGATATCTTAACATGAGCTTCTCATTCAAAATTCTGAGCCTGTCTAAGTCCTCTCAGGTGTCTTGCTTTCCTCTATATGTCTCATGGGACAAGATTATGCAACATCATTTTACTATTATAAAATATTTAAAATGATACCTGTCGCTGGTTTCAGATTTTCCTTGTCAGCTAGTGGCAATTTTAAATATCCAGGAAGTATTTTAGAGCTCAGCTAGACACAAACAAAGCTCCATGCATTTAGGGTTTATAAAAGCAACACTACATTATGACATCAAAAGCAGTATATTGATAAACTATGAGTAGAAAAAATTCCCTTGGCAAAGTCCTTAATGGTGGGTTATTTTATTTCTTAAATCTGACACTATAGAGTTTCAATACAAATGGTTCTGTCTCCAATTCCTTGAGAATCAGGATCACGAAAGTGAGATATTAGGAAAAAATCTAAGTTTACTTTCACTAATCTCTGAAAACTAGCCCCCAGTCCAAGAATTATGGAATATTCTTTACTATTTTGTTGTCTATAGTATCTTCATGTGACAGATTTTATGAAGGTCCTTTCTAAAGGAAATTATTTCTAACAGAAATTTCCCAAGATAATTTGTTAATAACTCAGAGTAATGCAAATAATATTTAGTAGTATTTTATATGATTGTCCATATACACACATAAGAGAAAGATAAGAGTAACACCTGTTACTTGTGGTTCATGTACAGTTCAATCTCAACCTGCTGTAACAGCTCTACAGTGTTATTCATAGGTTTGATTTCTTTTCAATATTTTCAATAATCATGTACATATATTAATAATATGCTATTATAAGTATGCAATGAATATCTCTTGAGAAAATAAGGCATATGCATAGCACAATGAGTCCTTTTCCCTTCAGATGACTGTAAACCATCTGTAGATAACAGGGCTATCAGAGCATCTCATAGGAAAGATGGAAAGACTAGTTTCTGGTGGGTTGCTAAATGTCGATGCTTACATACTTGTCAGGAAACATGGCTTTCTCTTATCAAAATGACATCATCCTAGGTTATGGTTTTGTTTGGTGGTGTTGTTAAGAATTAAATACAACCAAACAGAAAATGTTGAAATAATGTAATGTATTCTCTTAGAAAATATTACTAAAAAGAAAAATATTGTTATTAGAGTATCACTGAAGAGTGTTCATGTCATTAATTCAATATAGAGCATAAATAATATTATCACTAAAGAGTCAATATATATAAGCTCATCCCAAATTGGAACAATGAAAAAACCTTTGTCTTCCTCTTGTTTCATTTTGAGAAACTTGGCCCTTCCACCTTGTGTTTTCCCCTGCACTTTTGTGTTGGTTTTGACTAGGATAGTTAGTTTTCTCCATAAGAGCTGATATGGTCTGTGTTTTGAATTTATGACAAAAACAGCATTGATAATTGAGGGATGTTTTCCTTATTAGTGAGCAGTGCTTACATGGGGTCAAGACCTTTTCTGCTTCTCACCCCACTCCACCAGTGAGGAGTCTGGGGGTTCATAAGGAGCTGAGAATGGACACAGCTGGGACAGATGACCCCAAATGAACACAGAGATATTCCACACCATATGATGTCATGCTCAGCCTACAAAGCTGGGGGAAGAAAGGAAAGAGGGGACATTTGGTGTAATGGTGCTTTTCTTCCCAAGTCACTGTTATGTGTCCTGAGGATGGCTGAACACCTGCCTGTCTGTGGTATATGAGAGTAAGTGGTATATGTGAATAAGATCATGTTCTTCTTTGCTTGCATGTGTGGCTTTTACTTTTCCTAGTAAACTGTCTTTATCTCAATCCATGAGTTTCCTCTCTTTCACTTTTCCAGTTCTTTCTACGCTTCTACTGGGAAGAGTAAGAGAGCAGCATTGTAGGACTTAGTTGCTAATTGGTGTTACACCACAATAACCTGAAAAATTATCTGGGTAACTCTATTTTGATCTTTTCATTCATATTATTTAACTTTTTAACACACTTAATAAGGACATATGTATCAGAGGGAGCCTTTTGAGGATAGAAAACAAATTCCAGTTCCTTCAAAGTTATCATTCCATGAGTATAGAATCTTCACACCAGTGTTTCCTGGAAATTTTCTTTGATATTTTATTTTCTTATTCTCCTGCCTGAATTTGACTTTAAAAACATTACCTACTCTCCAGACAATCCCAAGTGTTGCATAAGTATTCTTCATATATGTCTTTTGTGGATGTATAAATCTTCCATACTTTAAGCAAGGGAAGATGTTCACAAAAATGACACCTATCACATGTGGTATACTTCCACTTTCTGCCTGGAGTTATAGACCTCCTTTTTTTTTTTTTTTTAAAAAAAATGCTGTGTAGTCTGACTGATCAATCCAGTTGTCTCCATCTTTAAGTGTAAGATCAGACTCTCTCCAACATCTCTGTCTGCTGTGAACTTGCATCTGCCTCATCAAGGCTTTTGTTTCTCGTGCTCTGACTGCTCTACTTAGTTTCTGTTTTCTTTAAGCTCAAATTTCAATTTGAGTCTTCAGTTTAAATTAGGAAAGTTGGTCTGCCAAGCTAAACTGAAACAGGGATTTTCCTTCTTTGAAGAAGATATCTTCCCTTTCAAGGAGGCACCATGCTTTATAATGTAGTGTAGAACAGCCAAATCCAAAAATCTCTGAAAGTTCCCTTATATTAATACCCCTTAGGGCTAGCTTCAAGGGATACAATGCATTGTTAAGTAAATTACAGGTGTTAGACTATGACAAAAAAAAAGATAACCCAGCAGTGTTTAAAAGCAACAAGAAGTAATACAGGATTAATCAGAAATAGTATCTAGGGGGCAAAATAACTCCATACATCTATTTTTCAAGTTTGTCACCATCATCCCTGGACTCAAAGTCAAACTTGTGATCTCAGTCCATTTTAGGTCCTGCTTATTTCATGCAGCTAGCATGAACCTAGCAGTATTACGTTTGTTCAAATATGGTTAGAGTACTCTTTTTGCTTTTGCATGTCATAAACAGTAGGATTTCATCATAGAAAAGATGTCAAATACCTGAAGCATATGCAGAGCTTTCATCCCACATAGCTGTTTGAATGGCACAGTGGAGAAAAGAAATAAACTATAAAGTTAATGAAATAAATACATGAAATAATGAGGTCTTTGTATAGAGATTGTGATACCATTCAGGGACCGATCCAGGGTCAAGGGTCTCCTGTTTCAGATTCAAGGGCTCAGTTAATCAGGTGTTATCTGATCTCTGTTAACTGCTTATTGTCTAACCAACATTTATCTCAAATTGCTTGGAGATGTTTTGGAGTACTTTAAATTATATGGTACTATTTATTTCTAACAAGATAGCAGATGTCTTTCAAAATTTTGTTGTAGACTTTCAAAAGGAGATTCTAGTGCAGCACACTAGAGCAGGCAGCTGGAGACTTGCCTGTGAGCTATAAAATTATTCTAAAACTTTTAAACTTATTTGTGGATACCTGTAGTGTAGCAAAAAGCAAGCATACCTCTTGACTTTGCTTCCTCATTCAGACACTTAATATTTTATTTTATTTGGCAAAATAACCCCTAGTGTTGACAGCAAAAAAACCTCTTTGGATTAAATGATTTTGCTTGTTTTTCAGGCTATGAGATAAGAGATGTTGTTTTACCTTTCTAATAATGAAAAAGAATAACAAAGCAGAGAAAAACAGGGTATTATCAGATATTAAATATGAGCACTGAATATAGATGCCTGGATAGCACCATGTTTCCTAAACTACCTCAATTTCACAAATGAAGAATAAAGCTGGAAAGAATTATTTGAGACCTATTTCATATATGAGAACTACAAGAATTAATTTCTGACTATATTATAACATCTAGTGGAAAAAATACTAATCTTGAACAAGAAGTTTATGCAGGTAGGAAATCCTGACAGCTCCTGCTTAGCTTTCTCAACAGTCAATTACTCTTACTGCTGAAAGTAGGTATCTTTATCAGCATTTTTGAAATTTCTCCAATTTCAGATTCCATCCTCTGAATCTTATTTTTATCTTTCTGACAAGTTCAAGAGATGCTATCAAGGCTTTAATCCCTTGAGAGAGCTGACAGTTATACCTTAGACATCTCTCAAAATAGATTGAGCTGCTGAGGCTTATAGTATTTTCTAGCTGCCTGATCATTTTCGTGAGTCTGTTTTAGTCTTTTATTTTCAGTTTTCAGTTTCCAAGCTCTGGTTGAGTATGGGCCAAGTAATCCAGAACGAACCATACTGCAGAGACATAAGAAACTTCCTGTAGTTCCACTGTGGATTATATACAAGAAAGATCATTCTGACTTGCCCGGATGTATAACCCCACCTTCAAAAGTTTAGAGTAAACCACCGCTATTCTTTTTTAAAACAGGAAAAGAACATAAATTAAACAATTTTTTGTCTTAGTAAAATAGATGCAGTTAAGGTTAACTGGCCCTAAACATCTTTTTTTTTTTTTTTTTTTTTTCCTTCCCAAGTCTTTGTATGTAATTCTGCCACTCTATAAAAGCAGGAAATTTTCTTTCTGCATAAATGCTAAGTGTAAGCAGTATATTGGAGTATTGTGGAATTCTGTGCCTGTAGCACATCTTGGGCTTTTTGTTTTCTTTATAAAATAAACTAGCAGTACAACATCAAAAGAGATTATGAACTGATTTGTAGCTGGTGACACTTCTGAAGATTACTGGGAAATCAGAGGAAAGTATAGGAAGCTTTCATACTTTTAAGTTTAGTTAGAATGTATATAGTACACATGCATAAAAATAGGTTTGTCTGTATTTCAAATACCCCCTAATGAATGAGCTAAGGGATTTTCCACTGGTTTATTTGTTTGTTTGTTTGTTTGTTTGTTTTCTCCATTGATAGCAATTCTATTCAATTGTTTCAATATTGAATTACTGTGGAAATGCCATTACTATTTTACTATTTTGCTGGTGTTACTTGAATCATGAATGAAGGAAAGTATTATTAAAATTAAATTCTGTCCTTTCAAGTAAGCCCACCTGACCCCAAAAGAATTGATCTGCAAACATAGGTATAGCTAGGGATGAAATTTAACAAGCCAGCTTTTCAATTCATGAGACACTGAGTTTGGAGTTTTTTTGGGGAAAGAGTAGAAGAGAGGGATTAGTTTGGATTAGACAGGAAGAATATAAGATTTGAGATCTATCTCCAAAAGTGTTCTAGGAATTGTTGCAAAGGGATGAAGTAAAAAACATACTCTCAGCAATTCTGGAATCACAATACCTAGACCAAATGCTGATATTTAGGCTTGATGAGAAAGGTAGGGTTTTCCTGTACATCCTGCTCTAGTAAGAGTCTTGAAATACTTATTTTTTTTACCTTAAATAATTTGAAAAATTAAAACTTACTCAGAAAAAGACAATGTTTTTTCTTATGTTGCTTTTCACGTATTATTCTTAATTATATCAAACTAAAAGAGAATAAAAGAGAAGTATTTTGAAAGCAAAAATGTCAGAAAAGTCGGATCACCAGAATACGTGCCTGTACTAGGAAACAGAAGAAGAGCTCTTGTAGACACAGTAGATAGCATTTGCACATCAAGATTTTGACCAGAAGAACAAGTTCAAACGTGACAGTAAATGGAGTTTAATCCACTGCTGTTCAGAGTTGCTGAAAAATGTGAAGTAAGCACATAAATAAAAAATAAATATTTTCAAAAATAAGACTCATGGTCCCCACAGCTAAATATCAGAAGTGGCTTGGGTTTAGCTGACCTTGCCCATGACTAGAAGATAAATTAGGTGCATTTTCAGGATCCCCTCTGGTATTGGACTCTCATATCCTTTATAAGAGTTCAATACATTGTTTAATTTACTACGCTTCTTGCTTCCAAAAGCGACATAAAAAACTAATAATAGAAATGGCAAGAAGTATTTCTCCCTCCTTTTGACACTTCCTAATATCATCTGTGGACTTATAGACGGATTTTTAAGTGATAACAAGTATTCATCTTGTGAAAGCTACCTCACACAAGACTTAACGTATTCTAGAGCTATGCATATTGAATGCAAATCATTCCAGCTGTACTAAATGAAGTAAAATGAAATCTTAGATTTTTTTAATTATTTTTTAATTGAAGTAATAAGAGTGTGTAAAAATTGAATCTGTACATTTCTTACATGCTAGGGAGATAAACAGACCGCTGATGTAAAGTCACTTGAGTTGTCTCTGGTAATAACATGGTGTAAATGTGAAAATAGTGAAACTTGTAATATCTGCAAATTAGGACAAGTTGTTTGTCCCATCTCATTATATAAACAGAGCAATGAACTTTTAAGGACACAGGTTAGTTGAAGGTAAAACATGAATGATGAATGAAAGCTTTTGTGAGACTGAAAAAAATACAGAACTTTCTGCACAAGACAATAAGCCAAAATATACTCTGGTAAGGAGAAATGTTACAGTATAATAGCCATCATTTCTACTGCGGGAAAATCAAGGGACTAATTAATAATTTATTATACGGCCAAGCAGAATTTCAAATTTGTTTACCCAGTCATCTTTTGGGCGTCTTAAAACTACAAATTTGCATTCAGCTCTTTGCTTCTACTTGTTTCAGTGAGACGTTCTATGAACCAATGACAACAGAAAGATTCTGAATCACTTTCTTTTGCTGTTTGCTGAAGCATCATATTCTCAGTTGTGTAAGGCTCTTGTGAGCCTCCTCAAGCCAAGTTTGTAAGCAAACAAAACACACAGAGCTCTGTTCTTTTATCACGTATACAAGGTGAAAATTTAGATGATACAGTCCCAAAAAGGGAAAACAGCCTGCAGTGCTTTACACTATTGTAAAATGACAGAAACAATATAATTAGGTTAAAAAATCTATAACATTATTCACAGCATTGTGTAGGAGAACTTCAAAAGTCTTAGTACTATGATATTTCATGAAAGGTTTGTATAAATAAATTATAACTGATACACCTTCACATTCGAGGATTAAAAAAAAAAAAAAGGATTAGAAAAAAAAGAATAATAATTTCAAAGGGAAAATTTGATTTGTATTACCTTGGTCAAAAGACTAGTTGGAGATGTGTTTTCACATGGATGAAAATCTAGGCCTCCCTCTATATTTTTTTCACATCTAGATATTAAAAAAAAAAAAAATAAAAAATAAAAAAAATATTTTTATTCATGTCAAATTTAAGAAGATCAATACAGTGTTATCATTAATACAGAACCACGATGAAAACTTCAAGTACATTGATTAATATAAGAATACTTTAGCTACTGCATATTCACAATATTTTTGCAATCACAACACAAACAGAAAATAGACTTGAGGAATTTGATGGAATTCTGATTCAGGTCTCCCAGGGCTAGTGTAATTCCCTAAATATTCCGGCTAACAAAATTTTAGTACTCCCTGGTGTTTGAGGAAAGTCATGACCTTTTGCATCAAACAAAAGATGAAAACCCAAAACCTTCAGATCTCAGGATTAGTAATCAGTGCAAAAGGAGAGGGAACTCTCTGCCTGGAAGGATGATCGATCAGTCATCAGTGAGGGAGCACGTTTCTTGCAGCTGAGGCTGCCCGTTATCTCAGGTAGCAGCAAGGAACATGAAACTGCTGTAGCAGTCACGTGCTGTGGGCAACAGGCAACAAATACCTGCTGGTAAATATGTTCAGTGTTGAGTGTGTACAACTATTAAGACTACACATGAGTATGCTGGGAATATGCTGGGAAGATAACAGAACTATTTATCTTTTGGGGAAAATAAATAGATTATTAAACTATACTGGGAACTGATGTAAAGGGACTTGGAGGATTTATAAAAACAGCAAAGTAGAAGGAAAAAGATAGAGGGGGAGACCTCAAAAGCTAGTAGGGGAAATTTGGCCTAGGTCCAAATGCATGGTAAGCACAGAGCAGAAGCAAGCAAGTATAGCAGACTCAGGCTAAGAGTCAGTTAAATGCTGGGGGAAAGACTGACAGTGACAAAGGGGCATCATTAAGTGGAAACAGGATTTTCTGCATACAGGGAGTGGAAAGACCAGCCTAAGAGCAACAGAATAGTGGTGAAGAAATTAGCATGGGAAAGAGAAAGCCCCAAGTCTATCAAAAATGAGAGTTCAGCTTGTAGCTAATGCTATCAGCAAGTTTCATAATGTCTCACAAAGCAGAGAACATCCACTCATGGATGTTATTTTCTTTCATACAAGGTGCTGTCAGCTAAAGCTGACAGTTGCTCCATGGCCCAGGCTGGTTGCCTCAAAATGCCTTGGTAACATAAACAATACTATATTAAAAACATTTCTGATTTCATTTTGTGTGTGCAATTCAGTCTAATGACGTGTTTGGACACATCTTCCAGAGGACTACTACTTCCTTTTGTTTCTAAGAGGGACACTGCTCATTAAATCATCAGCTGCTGTGTAATTTATTCTGTTATTCAATGTCAATCCTAAGTCTTATTTACCATGTACTGTTTGTTTCCACTTTAAAGGAAGACCTACTGGATTGTTGATTTCCCTGTGGTATTTCACTGCCCCATCATTATAACGTTTGAAGACTTTGACCATTCATATATATCTTTACAACACCTAATCTCATTTTGTAGAATAGAACTCTAAGGGCTTTTAATAATTCCATGTGCCCAGTTTGAGAAAGATTGCTGTTTACAAATCATGCATTCTAAGCCCAGTTTGAATAGATTCTTATCTTGCAACTTTGAGCATTAGGCAATTGTCTTTAGAATCTTAAATTGGTCACCCTAGAACAAATGGACAGCCTCCAAAACATTTAGGCAGGTTTCCTAGTATTGCAGATACTGATGGAGACACTGGAGGGATATGTCTGTTCTTTCTTGTGAATCTCTCTTTTGTGGGCTATGAAATTATGTGTTGCATTCAGGAATTCTTCCTCGCCTGCAGAGGAACACTGGCCGAAACCCAGAAAGTGATTCTTTGGCTAATAGTAGTTTTCTGTAGTTGCCACCAGGGATTTTTCTTAATAAATCCATTCAATACATTATTTCTAACTCGTGTTTTTAAGGAAGTAAAGGTGGGTAAGGATAGGCATTTAAGAAGTTTTCGAATAAGATTAATATTAGGAATCTTATACAGATATTTCAAAACCTGGATGGATAACCACACAAAACAAATGCATATGTTTCATAGAGAGTCAGTCAACTGAAACTTCTTAGCCTTTCTCTTCTGTGAGAAAAAAGGAAGAAATGAACAACAAAAAGGAGAGAGTCAATATATTATTAGATGCAGAAATAACTTCCATCCCCACAATTTGACAGTAATTGTGTAACAGTAGGAAGATAAAGCTCAATTCAGTCAAGTTCCCTTTGTGATTAGAAAGGTCTTTAAGGCATATTCATTCAATGCAAACTTGGATATAGATATATAACCACACAAAACTATCATGTTAAAACAGAATCTATACAAAGCAAATGTAGCTCCAGTTAAAAAAATACCCTGTTGCTTCTGAGGTATTTTTTCTACCTATGTATTATTCCTTTGCATATTAATTATGCATGTATTCAATGCTTGATATTGTCAATTACTAAGGAAAATGATGATGTTAAACATATTTCTGAAAATACATCCTAAAGTATCCCTGAGAAAATATTCTGCTTCAATACTCTCATCTTCAACAAATAAGACTTTCAAAACAACATTGTTGGATGCCCATTTTTAATATAAAACTGATTACAGGATTTTTGGATTTCCTCATTTGCATTTTTCAGGGCAGTAAGAAAACACATGGAGCCTACAGACTAGTCATACAATATAAGCCCACAGAATCCTGTGAGACTTCCTTGCCTGCTTTAACCTGATCTAGGTGACATTAACAGCTTGCATATATATGAACAACCAGAATTTTCTGTCTCACTATCCATTAAATCTTATTTCCCATACGCGAGAATGCATTTTATTCCAGCTGCCTGTCTCTTAACCCTGTCATGATTTTTCAGTAAGATTATTCAACTGCAAGGAGAAACAGATTTGTACTACTACTGTGCCTGTAAACTGGCTGTAAGATCAGAAACTCCAAAAATTGCAAGCTTTCACAGCATAAGAAATGCTGCTTGCTGGGAAAAACCTTAATACAGAGCAAACACTGTAAGCCTTTACATCTCAAAATTCAAGGGAACTTGATAACCTGCTTTGTTTTCATATTTTCTTGTCTGACATTTTCATGTTAATGCTGTAAGTTTAAAAAATTTTAACAGAGTGACTTACCTATGGGCAAAAGAAGTCAAAAGAGTAGAGCAAATAATTTGACTAAATCTTGCATAAGAGTTTTTTTCTATGGAAACATTCTAACCCATCAGAAAACAAAAATCAAGTACAAATGGTTCATCTCTCCTACATCCTGCTGTCACCCTTCACTGTTATCATAAAATGGTTTGGATTGAAAGGCACCTTAAAGACCGTGTAGTTCCAACCTGCCTTCTGCATGCAGAGACACCTTTAACTAAACCAGGTTTTCATCCAACCCGACCTTGAACCCTGCCAGGGATGGGGCATGCACAACTTCTCTGGGCAACCTGTTTCAGTGTCTCACTACTCTCACAGTAAAGAGTTTCTTCCTAATACCTAATCTAAACCTATCCTACTTTGGTTTAAAGATGCTCTCCATCAGTTCTTCTTCTGTACAGATATAAGAAACTGCTGGACCCAGGTGTAGGACCTTGCACTTGGCCTAGTTGAATTTCATGAGGTTTGCATGGACAATTGTCACTGGTCTGCATCTGGACATTAGGCCATTGACTACAACTCTTTGGATATAACCACCCAGCCAATTTCTTACCAAAAAAGAGAGTCTATCAAACACCCTGTCTATCCAAGGTGAAAGGATGTTGTGTGAAGCACTGTCAGCCTTACAGAAGTCAAGGTAGATGGCATCAGTTGTTCTTCCATTATCCACAATGCAGTAACTCCATCATACTGAGTTATCACAATTACTTAGGAAGACAGAGGATAACAGTTCAGTTGGAAATCCTGGAATTGCTACTGACATTTGACTTCCTTTCTCAAAAATCTCATGTCGTTTGGCTCCATAACACAGAAAAAAAATGATCCATGATCGTAAACATTGAAGAAAATTACCAGAAATTCTCATACTAAATCTACACCAAACAATAAAAAATGTCATGAAGACAACAAACTAGCCTTAATATCAGAGATTAAAATCAAACTAACAAATAAACCCACAGGGTAAGTGCATTTCTAATAGAAAATCAAAACAGTCCTCGTTGAATTTAGCTAAAATACAATTATTAGTTTCACTGTTCTGAAAATTTAGAAGCCCTACAGATTTTGGTCTGCCTGCTGATTCAGTAACATACCATATCTAGTAGACTGAACACTTTTCACATTAACATTTTCTTAGTCCTTTATTTTCAACAAGTATGAGACAAGTCATATTTGAATTCTACTATGGGATCAGTACAGCATTTATTGGAAGAGGTTGTGTAGGTGAGCCTTCCACTCAAATCAAGGTAATAACCAGCATCATAAGTTTGCTGTGACTTTGCCAGTCTTCAAAACTTTCAAGGATGATATCTCAACAACCTGTTCCTACTCTGCACTGCTGTCCCAGCATTTTTACTAATGTTCAGTCTGAACAGTCCCAAATTGTGTGGTTTTTTTTTACTCTTGTTCCATATTATATTGTCTGACACCACCACAGAGAACCTAATGCCATCATCTTTGTACATCCCCTTTCATTCAGTTGTAGTCTGCTATGAGGTGTATCCTCGATCTCCTCTTTGTTAGTCTGAACAAGCCCAGTCCCTACACTGCCAGCCTCTCCTCTTAGCTGGTGCGCTCCATGCCCTTAGACATCCTAAGTCTGCATGTGGGAACCTCACATTACTGCCTATTGAGTTTCAATTAACAACTGTCAAGAATAATGTAATTAAGATAATTTTATATGTACTTTGAGATGGATTACATTAATTTGACAGTAGTACACTAAAACTAACTCATTTCAAGACACTAATGTAAGTTTCAGGACATAGAATCAGAATAGTTTGTTCAAAGATGAAAGAAAAATGGGAATTATTTTACCTTCGAGTATATTCTTCAGTCAGGGTATCCCTTTAACATGGGATATTCAGCATCATTATTATTTATCCATTCCATTCACTTAAACCTTCCTTAATTATTAGCCTAATATCTTCCAATGACAGAATTGCCCTAAGGGATACATTTTAATTCAGAAGCTCCATACTCCTTTGTTTAAAGTAGGTATAATATTCAAGTTTTACATTCACATATTGCATTAGTTCAACAAGTGACTATATCCCTTAACATGATTCTTAAAGCTCATGATCTCAGTAGATCATTGAGAAACATACATTAATACTCTATTTACATATGTGAACATATAAATCTGACTTCAACAAACTTCTTGTTCTGTCTATAGAAGTATCAGGTGTCTGCAGTTTTGTGTTGAAGAAAAAGAAAACTTTACTTCCTCTTTTTGTAATTTATTTGATAAAGTAAATAATAAATATGTTCATGATGGGAAGAATGATTCCATCTTTCTTTAATGCTATATAATTGGGCATATTGATTACGTTGCTTGCAGTGTTATTTATACAGACAAAAATGAAATCAGTATTGGGATTCAAAATAGCAATAGGTCTTACCACGACTGTTATGAAACTTGTTAGAAGAAGTGCGACATTAACTAATTATAAGATCTTGTAAAAAACATATAGCTTTATGTTTCCTGCTATTTGGCTCTTTTTGGTTGGTTGGTTTGTTTCCTGGGTTGTTATTTTTTTTGTTTGGTTGTTTTGTTGGGTTGTTTATTGGGTTTTTTTTATTGGTTGGTTGGGCTTTTTTCTTTCAGAAAAGCAAACTTTCCTCAAAATTCAGGAAAGAATGACTACATAACAACCTATGGCAAACAGCTTTCCAGGAACCTCTAATTTCATCCGCTGACCAGTATTTAGGCTATAGTATAGCTTCTACAGTTCAGTGCTTGCTTTTCTAGGTGAGAAGATTCAATCATGTAAAATTTCTCAGGTGAGAAACATGACAAAAATGGGTATCCAAGACCTGTAGTACCTGCCCCAAACTGTCTATTCCCCACATCAAAAGCATTAAAAACTTTTCAGGGTTTAGACTGACGTAAACAGTTTAGGCAATATCCTTCAATCCTGTTCTTACCAGTCTTGTAAGATGAGAAGTAGCTTTGACCAGATTTTTTTGCTATTCAGAGTTGCACCCCAAAATAATTATGCAATAGATGAAGTTATATTTTTCTTCAAGTAAAAGGCACTTAGTTCAGCACTAGAATAGGTGTTAGAGGACTTTAAAAATTGAGAATGTAGTGTTTATTTAAAAGAACTGCAACTGGTCAAGCATTCTTATTGTAGTACTGTAAATACAATCCCACATTCACTTTTTTAATTTTTAAAAATCAATTTAATTAGCAAAAATTATGTGAACTAGTAAACGAACAAATTCTACAAGATCTTCTTATGTACCCTTGAAAATGGAGGAAAACAGTACTGCAAGGAAAGGTTTTTGAAAAGCCAACATTTTTTCAGGACTAATAAACTAATAAAACACCAAAACCCAAAGTATTGACATTGTTGCTGGGAGAATTAACTACAGTATTTTATTCACATTTTAGTTTACATTTGTTAAAAAGATGTTATGTCAAAAGATGGTTACAAATGTTTCACTGACATTTGTCCACAGCAAAATAAACAAAAGATTCTCTGGAATAAAATATTTTGACACCCAGATTTCCTTAATCTTCCTGTATAAGCTTCCTTCAATTATTGATCATATGTTCACTCAAGGTCCATTTAGATAAATAAAAATAGTAGCTGATTGTGCCTTCAAAACTGAAACTTTCAGAAGTACTTTTTACTCGACTTATAAAGGATTTTGTAATTTATTTTTTATAATTCTGTAAGAGACTACAGTAAAGGAATTTAGTTTTAAACTTGGACTCTAGGATATATCATGGTTTGAATTACCATGATGTATAAAAGCTTGAGCTACATTATGGGCTAAAATGACTTAAAAAACATAATGCAGTTATAAGTGAATAACATTTCCTGAATTTTAGCTTCTTGACTCAGAAGATATTTCATTAAGAATTTTACAATGACAAATTATTTTCATGGATACAATAATTCAATATTAAAGTCCTAGGTCCTTAAACTGTAGATAGATCATAAATGAACCTTTACTTATGGATAACTACATGGATTGCCTAGGTATTCATCTGTTCATTACTTATTAGCTGAAGATTATATCCTTGTCTTTTCTATGAAAGCATATAGAACATATTAATACATAGACAGCTTCTTCCCAAAATAACCTTTAAAGAAACTCTTGCCTTGTTTCTGTCAATCAATTCAGAGAGTCCATCAGACTTCTTAAGAGTGAATTATGCTTTGGTGATATATAAACCCAGAGTGATATTTTGATCAAGCAGTGCAGAATGCCATTTTCAGAAACTACCCCGGTTTCACTCTGAGCATTTCAGCATTTCCCATCAGAAATACTATCAATAAAGAAGCCTGATAACACCATATGTAGTCAAAAGTGCTTAAATATTGAAAGTGCTCATTCTTCCTCAGTAGGTCTGGGCTTCACATAATTGCTTGATTACTTTATTTTAATCGTGGGAAGAGGGAAATACATTTTCTTTTTTTTCAAATTGTATAGAAGATATTATATCAAATTTGACCTCCTAATCACTCCAGGAATAAACCTCTCTGAAAAGAAATAACTTGAAATGGGAACAGAAGTGTTAATCTGATGGACAATACAACATATTTGTGTAGAAATCTGAGACTAAAATTCTCCTGTTACAGGGTAACATTTTACTCTTTGTACACCAGTTTTCCTTCTAGAAAATTCTAAACTCCTTATGGCAGTAAACTACTATTTGTTCTGATCCACCTTAACAAATGAGGCATTAGATTGTTTTATATTGCTCCAAATGAACTGTTTGTATTGGCAAGCTTTTGCATGGCAAGGTTTTTGGAACTGGGGCAGGTTTCTGTGAGAAGCTGCTAGAAGCTTCCTTTATGTCTGATAGAGCCAATTTCCAGCTCCGAGATGGACACACCACTGGCCAAAGCTGAGCCCATTAGCAACAGTGGTAGCACATCTGGGACAACATATTTATGAAGGTGAGAAAACAGAAGCCAGAGAGAAGTGAGAATATGTGTGAGGAACAGCCCTGCAGACCTCCAGGGACAGGGTAGAGGTGCTCCACGTGCAAGAGCTGAGATTCCCTTGTAGGTCCCACAGGCGTGCATCCAGATCCACCAGCAGCCCATGGAGGACCCCACACTGGAGCAGGTGGATGTGCCTGAAGGAAGCTGTGACCCCATCAGGAAACCTGTGCTGTCTCCTGGCAGTGCCTGTGGCCCTGTGAAGAGAAGAGTGCATGCTGGAGCAGGTTTACTGGTAGGACCTGTGACCCTATGGGGAATGCACACCAGAGCAGCCTGTTCCTGAAGGACTTCATCCCGTGGAAGGGAACCATGCTGGAGCCGTTTGTGAAGAACTGCAACACATGGGAAAGACCTGTATTGGAGAATATGTATATGGATGACTGTCTCCTGCGGGGGTACTCTGTGGGGGAACTGGGGAAGAGTGTGAGAAGTCCTCTCCTTGAGGAAAAAGAAGGAACACGTGATGAACTGGCTGCAGGCTTCATTCTCTGTCCTGATATGCTGCTGGTGATGAGGAGGTAAAGAATTCAATCCCTGTGAAGGAGGGAGAGCTGGGGGGAAGGTGTTTGAAATTTACTTATTATTTCTCATTACTCTACTCTGATTTGACTGATAATAAATTAAACTAATTTCCCTGAGTCAAGTCCATTTTGCTGATGATGGTAACTGGTGAGTGACCTCTCCCTCTCCTTATCTCAACCCATTAGCATTTTGTTATATTTTCTTTCCCAGTGGTTTTGGCAGGCACGTGAAGTCCAGGAAGGGTCAATTCTCCACAGTATTTTAAGCAAATGTTAAAGATACTTCTTTTTTTTTTCTTCTAAACCTTTATTCACACCTCCACCATCATTAGTCCCATTATAAAAGTCTGCATAAACTTATTTTCTTGAAGATAATCTTTGGGTTATGAATTTGCACTGTCCTCAAATTTATACAGTGCATCTACAGTAAATGCAGATCAGCTGACCAAGACACAGATACAGACAAACAGAGGAGATTCAATTCACTTAAAACAACATGATTTTTTCAGAGAATGAACAAAGGAATTTGGAAATGCAAAGTCTGTCCCCTACAGATAAATGAAACAAACCTCATAATTTTTCAAATTTGAAGCTCTAAAAATATCTGTTTTGAGGTGAACATGGATATCTCTTATAGTACAGGCTGAAGATATCGTGACCAGAAAAGCTATCATTGTCACTATCTGACACCCAGAAAGAGAAAAGATACTGTCTAAGTGTACTCACTGTTATCTGCACATGCATTTAAGAAGGCTGTGGCAACAAATGTCTTGAGATGACTGGAAGCTTCCATTTGGGCAAAGACAGATACATTTTAAGAAAATATCAGAGAGGGTTAACTAATTTCCTGAAGAGCAAGCTATCTTCTGCTATTCTTTATGTATATATATACATATATATATATATATATATAGAGAGAGAGAGAGATTTTAATGAACAAGCAAAAATAGAAAACCTAAGCTGAGAAAAAAATGGTACTTGAAAGACTTTTTACCATTTATCTCTCAACCAACATATAATGTATTTTGTCATGAAATACAGTCATTACTCAGAGCAGTTATGCCTTTGCTAGTTCAGGAAAACATGTACCCGTCAGCATATGGTTATTCCCCAAAAGTCTTTGCTAAAGGAAAAAAAAAAATTCTTTCAGTTTTTCCAGATGAGTTTGATAGTGATTTAATGATTTTAATTGACCTCCGGTGTTTCTTTTCATGTGCCAGCTCTGCACCTCATTTGACCTCAGGCTTGCAGAAATTAATTAAATATGAGCACATAGGCAACTTTAAAGTTCCAGAGCCAAGAGAGATAACAAAAGAAGACTTTCTCTACTTTTTTCTCCTATTTCTTGAAGAAAGGAATTCTATATTCTTACTAAAATACACAGACTGTCCTAGTTAATAAGATCATCTGGGATCAATTACTACCAGACATAGTGATTCTTTACTCCAGATGTGAGACTAAGATAGCTGTATATCTCTGCAGAAAATGAACACTGGCATTCACTTTAAAATTTTAGTCTTGCATCATTTTCACACACAGTCATGTTTGGAGGGCCTTCTGTCCACTATGTTTCTCCTGAAGGGGACAATCAGTGAGGCAAATGAGCTTTTATAAAGAATAACACCCTATTTAGGAAAAAAAAAAAAAAAAAAAAGGCTTTTTTTTTTTTTTCTCCCTGCCTACTTAGGTAGTAGACAACTGATT
Organism: Margarornis squamiger; assembly: GCA_035222235.1. Taxonomy (NCBI): domain Eukaryota; kingdom Metazoa; phylum Chordata; class Aves; order Passeriformes; family Furnariidae; genus Margarornis; species Margarornis squamiger. Next base: position 74,990,721 of record JAWWTY010000077.1, read on the forward strand.
TCAAAGAATTATGCCTGCATGCACATGTTTTCTATGAGACCCAATTTTTTGCCTAAAGAACGATGCATTTTCAAAGGCCAGTCTAAACCTGAGCTGCTGGATGATATGGCTCCATCTTCCTCCATGAGTACTCTGTGTTTTCCATCCTCCTCCAGCTCTTCCTCTCATGCAGCTAAGCAGACAGCCAGATCAGAGATCTGACACACTGGAAACAAACAAAAATACACCAAACCAATCAGGTTTAGCTCAAGCATGATTTTGACTGCCACAAAAGCATCAGTCCCAAAATGTGACGAAAAGGTAACATTTTCAGTAGCAGGAGGCTTAAGATATTTAAGTAAATCAAGAAATGAAGTACTAAGATGAAAATGAGATGATTTTCATTATCTGTGAAGTGCAGGGTTTACAAATAGGCATTCTGTAGTGTTATCCTACTATACTGTGTATGGCACTTTTGTAGGATATTGGCCCTTCACAGAGGTATTTTTTTCCACATGCTCCAAAGTGGTAATCAGCAGAAGGACAGGCTGAAGAAGCTACAAGGTCAATATGTTACTGAACAAAATTAACACAGTTACATCCACTTCCATAGGAAGTCTCATACACTGAGGATTTTCTTACATTTTTCTATACATTGTTATTCCTGAACCAAATAATCTCATCCCAGTGTACTTCACCACGTAAGACTGCCTGATAAGGTGTGAAGAGTGCCAACTGCTGTAGTGAATATTTACCAACTCCTCCTACACGTGTACTCAATCTGATAATATTGAATGAGAAAATGAAAAAAAAAAAAAAACACCAAAACACAAAAACAAACAAACAAACAAACAAAACAAAACAAACAAAACAAACAAACAAACAAAACAAAACAAAACAAAAAAAACAAAACCAAACCAAAACCAAACCAAAACCAAACCAAAACCTACCATAATCCCATCCTTCCCCTCCAAAAAAACCCTAAAAATACAAACCCACAACAAACCAGCAAAAAAACAAACAAACCACAACAAACTAGCACAGAGACACAGAAACCCTGTATAACAGCCACCTTCATTGCCTCATCTTCTGCTTGTAGCTGCTAAAAGCACAATTAATTTGAATGTCTCTGGTCTAGTCCCGTAGGCTTTGCACATTTCAGAATATACGTGAAAGTGTCACTTAGTATGATCCTACCTACTAGAGGATGGATATTACTGGTTATAAATATGTCAGAATATTGTACAACTGTCCATACAGGTATCTTAGCCACTGCAAAGGCCTGGGAATTGGTCCTGAATAATTTGTTTGCAACTGAACAGCTCACATTGCCTTCACAATCTTGTCTCAGTTATAATAGAGATATGTGGGACAAGGTTATCTGTTGGAATACATCCAATTCCCTTGACTGAATGAATTACAAATAGGTTAGCCAACTCTGAAACTACTTACTAAAATGCAGAAGTTTAGGAGCATCAGCAAAGAAATGTTGTCAATCCCAAACAGGCATTTATTATACAAGTAGTCCACTGTGTAATACACATTGCCTTTCTCTCTGCTTCTCTGCTTGGAATGGTGTAATATCTTCCTTGGAGCCAGCAGGTGGTGAAATTTTTCCATTTTAAAAAAAATATCAGTGGGAAAAGACAAATTCAGCTGCTATGGAGGGAAAGCAGCTGTGCTTTCCAAATCTATTCCTTCCTTATAATCACAAAATCTATACCAGTCAGTTTCCTAGGTAACCCTATGAAATTGAGACTACTAGTAGAGACTGGAGAAAAGAAAAAACAAATATCATTTTAAGCTCACCTTCCATAAAGTAAGTTAAGAAATGTCACCTTTGATAAGATTCAGAAATTCAGATTAATTTCACACACACACACAGACAATGGTTTGTATATGACACAACCATTTCCACACAATAGCTTGGAATGGTTTTATAAGACACTAGGGTATTGAATTTTTTTTTTTTTTTCCTTTTAAGAATGCATACACTGGCCTCTCCTGGTTCTTATAGTTGGCACACAGTAATTTTTTGACCACTTGTAGTGAATGTAAGTATGAACACTGATACTAAGGAATATGAACATCATACTGTCACTGTCATGTATTTTACTGAGGAATTCTGCTGAGATAACAGTCAGCAGCTGATACATTAACATAGGAATAGAAGAATAGATAATTTGATAACAGAATGGAATATCATTCTAGTCTCTTCTTCAAGGAAAAGGGAAAAAAAAAGGTTGTACTGCAATAGCACTGCATTTAAAATGTTCTCAGAATTCATGTAAAGCAAAACCAGTCACTTTGTCCTTTCTCAAAATGAAATATCATGCCCTCTATATTCACACCATCCACTCAGAATCTGTCTTATTGAGAATATGGAGGCACATACTCTAAAATGCCCTGGATGAGGAGAGGTTATAGACCAAGGAAAGAGCAGAACTGTGTGCTATGTTTGCTTTCAAATTCATATGCATCCACTCTACCTTTTTGTCTTTCATGAAGCATGTATGGGTCTGAAATATAGAAAGAAAAACATATCCCTCAGAGATTGACATCTGTGTATTTCACCTCAGCACTGCTTGCAAAACTCAAAGGAGTCGACAAAGTGGACCGACATGCTGACAAAGTTGGTCATTATATTTTAGATATCCTTTTTCTAGAGAATCTTAAGGGTTCCAACATTAACTATAATTATAATTTAAGCAGTCATTCTACCTGATTTCTACTGTTTCTTTTCAGCCTCAACCCATCTTTTTTCCAAAATTCCTTGGTGATCGGCACAGGTACCGATATATACACAGCATACAACTATAGCCGTACCATCTGCTATGCAGGCTTTCAGCTGGAGACCTGCAGTAGAATGTAAGGGAGAAAGATGATTTTGTACAACACGGTCTTTATGTATTGAAAAGTTTAACCAAATCCACAAACCAAGAATCTGACTTAATCACTCAGTAATATAATTTCTAAAGAGACATTTCCTACAGTATTTGTACTTTTAGCAAAGTGTTCATGCACAATTAAGAGATGTTGCATGTTCAGTACCCAAGTACCCCAGTACCGAAAATACTTAAAAACCTATTCAACATTTGAATAAAATGTTTTTTGAAAAAGTGAACCATAATTCCAGAGAGTACAGGAGAGTTTTTTGATTAATGCTGCCTTTCAGCCTCATGTAAACTGATTTCCATTTCACACCTGGTTTATAATCAGAATTTTAATTAATATTGATATTTTCTTCATTTTGTTTGTAAAGGAATAAAATGCACCTAGCATACAGCCTTTCCCTACTAACCTTCAGATCAGCTAACATTAATCAGTGGTCAAACTGTTTGTGACACATTGCCATGATTTTTTACCATTTTTGAGGGATTTCTGTCATTCCCACAGCTACACAGACCTGAAACCCTTCCACTGTGTGCTCTGTGGCTGTGTCTGCAGCAAATGCTGCTGAATGAAAGCTGCATTTGGTACACCTGTAATATCTCAATAATGTAGGGGACCAACCATTTCACAATTTAGAAGCCCAGCTGAAACTCTGAAGCATTTTGTTTGAGCAGGTGCAGGCAGAAATCAGCATGATTAACCTGTGTGTTGAACAGACCAAGCTGGCTGTAATCCAGAAGTCCAAGTTTGCCTGGAACTACACCTGAATACATGTGCTCTGTCATGGCCATGGGCTATACAGCTTACACTTGTTGTTAGCCAGGCCTGTAGGTTTACCCACATGTGCCCCTATATAGACATGCCTCAGAACGGGGAATTAGAGTCACTTATAGCATAATTGATAGTCCCTTTCTAGGTAAAATTTTCTCAGCAGTATTAATTGGTTGAGACATTTTAGATATTGTTTCTAAATATAGAAGAAGTAAACCTCAGCTGCTCTCTAGTTACCATAGCAACTTCAAGGTATTATGGCATTTATCTGCGTGCATACATATAGCATTTTCTATGTATAAAATGAATATCTGAATGCAATTTATATATGCTGAAAAGGTTTAATTTTTCCATATCACCTGTTTTACAGGTGACCCTTCAGTGAAAATACATGAGCAGAAACTTCTTAGAATACTAGAATCATAGAATTATATTATTAGAATCATAGAATCATAGAAGGTTGCAACAGACCTTTAAGACACAAGTCCAACCATTAACCCAATACTGCCAAGTCCACGACTAAACCATATCCCCAGGGGTCACATCTCTACATATTTTAAATATATCCAGGGATGGTGACACAACCACTTCCCCAAGCATCCTGTTTCAATACTTTTGATGAACAAATCTTTTCTAATATCTGGTCCAAGCTTCCTCTGGTGCCAATAGAGGCCATTTTCTCCCCTCATATCAGCTACTACTTGGCAGAAGACACAACCTCCCACCTGACTAGGTAGTTGTAGAGAGCAAGTAGATTCCTTCTGAGACTCCTTTTCTCCAGGCTAAACAAGCCCACTTCCTTCAGCTACTCCTCATAACACTTGTGCTCCAGACCCTTTACCAGCTTCACTGCTCTTCTCTGGACATGTTCCAGGACATCAACATCTTTCTTGTAATGAAGGACTCAAAATTGAACACAGAATTCAAAGTGTGGCCTCACCAGGGCCAAGTACAGGTGGACAACTGCTTCTCTAATCATAGAATGGTAAGTGTAGTTGAAGCATTTTGGAATTTGTGACCAACTCATGTAACAGAAGCCAAATGTGTAACTGCTTCACTATTAAATTAATAACTGGAATGGAATAAATTTCATTTACAGTTCAAAAATAGGCAGTTACTCCAACATGAACAAACCAATAGGACAGAAATTGACAATGAAGTTAACAGGTATATCAAGGCACACAAAGCAACTTGTTCTCTAAGCCTAATTCTTAGTAACTTGGTTTTTCAGACACAACTTACCTTGTAATTTTTTGGCCTGCATTCAGTTCATAGTAAAATCTCACTTGAAAAGCCATGATAATGTAAAGAGAACAGAAGCATGTTTAATTTATATAAAAAGACAATCTCAATTTATGTTTAAGCCAAATTACAGAATTAATGGTTAAGGTTATTTCTGAAATTCATACTGTCTCGTGGTATATTCAAAGTAGTTTAGTTTTAATTTATTGTAGATTATGGAATGGTTTGGGTTAGACGGGACCTTAAGGATCATCTAGTTCCAGTCCACCTTCCACTGGATCAGATTGCTCAAAGCTCCATTCAACCTGCCCTTGAACACTTCCAGTGATGGGGTATCCCCAACTTCTCCAGGCAATCTGTTCCAGTGCCCCAGAACTACCATAGTGAAGAATTTCCTCCTTATAGAAAATCTAAATCTACTCTCTTTCAGTTTTAAAGCCATTAACTTCTCTGTCATCACTACATCTTCTGCTTTTCATGCTTCTAATAGTTACTAAAATGGTTATTAGGAAGAAAAAAAAAAGGGGGGGACACTTTTTAATTTTTTTTACAATTTTCTTTCATAAAACTTCTGTGATTAACATGGTTCTATGTCAAATCAAATATTTATCAGCTCTAAACTGCAACAGTGCAACTTAAGGAGCCTTAATACAGAATTATACATCAGTTTTATATCATTATATTTGTCCTCTTCTGGGCATCTGCTTCAGAAGAACAACAAATCACAAAAATCTGTCACTGACTGAACTGACATAAAGGCTTAGATATCTCTTTCAACACCTTAAGTTACATGAACAAACATCACTGTGCTCAAACCCAGTGTGCCTTCAGAAGAAAGGTACCACATGCAGGTCAAAATGAGTGCTGAGAAGACTCCCACACTGAGGTAAGGATTCCCACACTAGCAGCAACAGCAGCAATTCCATCTAGCTCTGGGCTAGGCACAGTGGCAGGAGGATTTCTATTGCTCATAAAATATGCACTGACTTTGAAGTAACCTTGGTGCTAATGGTTCACACACTGTAATTTAGGAACCACTTCTCAGAGGTTGTTAAGTGCTTGCTACAGGATACATCATCATTATGTTGGAGAAAGGTGCAGGGTCCCTTTGCCCGCATTTAACTAAATGTGAATCAGCTCTGAAGTGAACCGAAAGCTGAATAGGCAGAATAGATTTATCTGGGCTCTCTGCTATGCTAACACAGTTGCTCTGTTAGATAGCTTATAGTACAGGCAGAGTGAGCCCACATTTGCCTTCATTAGATATATTGATCGCAGGAAGGAATAAGCAGCTGAGAGGAATCAGAAATCTAACAGTCTTTACTAATCTGGGCTTTAACTTCTAAATATACGGCTTGCAAAAGCGTAATGTTAGAATAAGCAAATGTATCACGGGCTTGCATTCAAAGTTTATGTGTAAAACTAGGGCGATACTTAATTACTCTGATTTCCCTAAAGAGCCAATTCTGCTTTACTTCTAGTACTGGAACAGACTCTCCAGGGAAGTAATCACACCACCAAGCTTCTCTGAGTTTGGGAAGTATTTGGACAATGCTGTCACATGTGATTCTTGGGGAGTCCTGTGCAGGACCAGGAGTTGAACTCCATTATCTTGATCAGTCCCTTTCAACTCTACATATCTTATGATTCTATGATATTTTCTACTTTCATGTCAATTGAAATAACCAAGATGAGAGAAATGTGCTTCTCATTTTTATGAGTCCTACATGTCTGAGAAAGTGTAAAAGTACAATACTTGCCCTCCCTTCCTCATACCAGGAGACTCAGGGAGTCCCAGCTGGAATGGTATTTACATTTTATCAACAAACTCAGGAAGGTTTCAATTAAAAATAAGAGCTCAGTATCTGAGGACTTGGATCTTTTTACTCTTAAACTTGAAAAAAAAAAAAAAAAAAAGGAATAATGGAAAAGCTGAAATTAGAACATCTTTCTCTACAGAACTAATTTTGCACAGCTTCCTTTTATCTTGGAACGCCATAAAATAAAAAGAATTTAAACCAGTACATCCACACTTAGAGAATTTTGAAGAATCACTATAGTTCTATGCAAAAAATACACAGTTATAAAACCAACTTTATTCAAACATAAAATAGTTCCTGACTATAATTCCATGTTACTTTTAGGCCTCTACATCAGTCTCTTCAATTATGAGAGGCTGACCTGTTCATCTAATTTATTTGTCTGAATGAGCTTTCTCATACTTTACTGGGGAGGAGATCCGTTCTTTGACTGGACTTATTAATTATGCCTTCCAAGCTGAAAGCTAGGAGATTCATGGAATCCTAGACCAGAAACAAATCACCAAAAATGATGTTTTCATGTCACACAAAGGACATTTCCAGAAGAAATAAAAGTCTATGAGCAACCCTTTTTGGGCTTGGTGTTATATGTCTACATGAGCACACTTTATAAAAGCATGCTGATAACAAATGCTGGTACAGCAGCCTTTGTTGATGTGTTCAACATTTAAGAATTTGTGAAGTGAATATTTTATATTTGTATATTTATAAAAATATTATATATCTATAATATAATACAAAATATATAATATATGTTATTTAGATTTCTTTATGGTACAAGATGTACAAACAAAATCAGGTCTTTATTGCAGTCATTCTGTCTTCTGGATTTTATGGAAAACTGTGCATTACTGTGCATTGTTGCACTGCAGTTGTGATGATCCATGGGAGTAATACACATACATATGTGTATAGAACTATATAAACTGAGAAAGCTCATAGACAAATGTGATTTCTGGAATGACTTCTTAATCCCTGTTAAAAAGAGCCAGACAGATATTAGCACAGAAGAAATATGCTAACAGTAGTAGACATAGCTAACCTTGATATATAAAAAAAAAACAAACACAAAACCAAACCAAACCAAAACCAAAACCAAAACCAAACAACAACAAACCCCCCAAACAAACAAAAAAACTAACAAACACAAAAAAACTCCAACCAAACAACAACAACAAATGGCTAAGAACAGTACAGTTAGCAGGTGGGTTTCACAATAGAAAAAGCTTGTCTTCTTGAGGACTTTCAAAACAATGGCATGATATTTGAAAGATGGTGAAATGCCAATAATTTATGATCTTCCTTGACAAGATATCCATCCATATCTCAAATAACAGAACTAGAGCTGTGACTCACTTCACTCTGTCAGAAAACAAGTAGAACTTCGATCAGATACAGTTTCCAAGTGAAATTTTGAATATCACTGAGCTTGACTAAATTGGTGCCTGTGGCTGTGTTAAAATGTTGTTCTTGGTGCACAGCAAGAAGCTGCTAAATTAACCCAGAGCACAAAATTGGCAGTTTGCTGAAATTTGGAACAAGACAGGGACCCAACACCACAGCTATCACAATTTCAGGAACATTAATATACTAAACTGAAGTCTGTCATAATCATTCACTTCTCTGTTGAAAGAGTAATATCAAACAAAATTAATAAATTCAAAATGAATAAACATCCACTTTGGTATGAAATAAAAAAGGCTTAGAGCTTAATCACTTTATAGGGAGGGAGGAAATGACAGGCAGAAAGAGATTGATGATCTTTAACTAACCTATTCTAATTCTGTCAAAATAGTCAGGAAGTGTAAAGTTAATAATTTCTCTTCAGATATATCTGTGTTCATGATCAGATTGTTTCTATAATTGCACATGAAATTTACTTGTTTGTGTGATTTTAAAAAAATATTCCTTTTTTTTGTTCTGTTTTCCAAACTAAGTGAGGTAAATTCGGCTATACATTGAAAGATGGAGTTCAATTTAATGATGTTTAGATTTAGAAATATGAAAATGATAAAAAAATAGTCTTTGGCATATTCCAATTTTTCTCTTAGTAGAATAGTTGTTAATTAGCAGTGATAGCTCTCATAACTTTAGGATGACATCTTGAAAGAATACAATCATGCAGACAAAATACAAACCACAATTCTGTAAAACTATAAATCTTTTAGGGAAACTAATAGTAGAGTGGAATAAGAAATGTTAAGAGCCTTTACAGGAGAACTGACTGCTAGCCTCTTCCTCGGAAAACTACATAGAAGGTCATTTCTGTTAAGCGGTTGGACAAACAGATTGTGATATGGCATAGGGCCTGAACTCAGAAAGTGGCTCTTAGGATTTTTTAAGAAGCCAGGCTGCTCATTAATTTTGAAATAAACTTGCCCAACACTTGTTGAAGACAGCCAAAGATTTCTTCTGGACGAGTCTGTATAACGTAACCACCGGAGAAATCTGGTGAGTGGGAACTAAAGACATGACCTCATGACCTTGGGACAGGGTCTTTGCGAGGGTGAGCAAAATTAATGTGCTTCTGGTTTTCTGCTTCTGGATTCTGATTTAGATCAAGATCAAATTTAGGCCTTCTGCAGAGCCTAGAAGAGAAAAACTGCAAAATATATATAACTAGTTTTTACAATATTCATTGCATTTCCTTTGCAAGTGAACTAAATGTTGAGTGAAGATCTAAAAAGGAGATGTTTTTTATGCCAGACACTCTACTTGAACTTCTTTCATATTCTGAGAGCAAACTCCCCTCAAATGTAGCGTAAAGACAAAGACCTACTACTAGGCTGCCTTCAGCACTTGGACTGCTCAGAGAGATGCAGTGGTGTTATACTGAGAGGAGGAACACTGTCATCTGAGTTGTGGTCTTCCTCAGTATAAAAAATATGTGACTGTTCAGGACACAGATCCGACAGAGATGAATGTGCAGACATGAATTTTATTTATTCTTCTAGAGCTGCAAAAGACTCCCTGAAATCAGAAGAGCCAAAGGAGTGCACTTTGTTTTCTAAGAAATAACTAAGAGAAAATTTTTTTCTTCAGCTGAAGTAGACTCTCCAAATAAAAATTTTATTTGTCAATCAAGAATAAACAGGCCATGGTTTTCAATGTTCAGAAAATTCTTTAAGGTGAAGAGGAGAAACACTTTAAAATTTAAGAAGAAGAAGAAACTGCCACTCTGTGAGAAGTTCTTTAGAATGATGCAGTATATGAATGGTCACAAAATGTAAAATCTGACCTTTCAAGTCTGAAAAACTGCTTCAAAGTTTATCAAAAAGGTGAAAAAACACACCGATGAAATTAAATTTCCTGTTTATAATGATATACTCATTGCTTTTCATACAAATCTCCTAGATTAACTGGTTCATTCATGTAAATTATTTATTTCCTAGAGATGTAAGTTCTGGCATATATTCATTTTTATTCTCTATTCAGCAGATGTTATATATAAGATCTCCATCACAAACATCTCCAGGCTTTACCAGGTCTCTTTATGCAATTCTTTTCTAAACACTTAGGAATGAATGTTTTTAAACTCAATTTCTATCAGGACCACTCTGCAGCAACTAGTATTTATTTATATATGATCCCTTGCTTTGCTGCAGAGCCCTAGTGATGGCACATGTGGCAAACTACATGCTTAAGCCAAGGTGTGGTGACAATACTTCTGAATTGCTTTAACCTTCTAATGAGCTGGTCTTGTTTGAATCCAGTCTATCTGTCAAATATCAGATTACACTGTTCTATGAAATACACCTGTGAGGAGCAAAAGATCTTTTTAAGCTGCAATAGCTGCAATCAAGTTCATTGTTCCAGAGTCAAATATAAATTCTTCAAAATAGTTAGATTATTGTAGTACTTCAGGTTCAAAGCACAGTTCTCACTGATCTCAGTTGCAGCAACTGTGGCTCAGTATCTCTTTTAGGCATCCAGAACCAAGTACCTCATCAAGGAATTACCTGTAAACTATTTTTCTTGAATTCACACAGTCTTTGGCACACACATTCTGAGTGGCTTAACCACTGAGTCATGTTTCTTTTCCTGCATGCTTTCTGATTGCTGAAAAAGTGAGGCAGTGGCTCTGTGATCAAGCCTTCCCCAGAGAGGATACAGAATCTATTTGAGTCCTAAAGGATATACAGTATGATATAATAAAACAATTATAAAGCCTATGGCTTTGATTCAAATGAATCAAGACCACATAAGCAACTTAACACATTGAATTTTAGCAACTTTCGAATGCTTGGCCTACAATCTCAGGAGTAAATTCAAACAACATTCAATCAGGCTGTAAATCATTGCAATCCACCAGAGTACAACCAGGACTAGAAACTCTAAAGCAAATGCAGCACTTGAGTGAGCAGGAGAGTTCATAGCAGTGTTTTCTTATTGTCTGTTTGGAAAAGAACTTCAGAAAAATAAGAGACCTTATGTCTTAGTTTGAGAGAAAACTAAGATATAATGTTGGCCAAGAAATAAAATAATCCCTCTCCTTAAATTTAGAAAAA
>JAWWTY010000077.1:75003115-75018216 GCA_035222235.1 Margarornis squamiger
CCGTCTTTAGTGATGGTAAAGCATTGCCTCCAAGCTTCTTTGGAAGGAATTCTAACTGGGTTTTGAAACTATAACACCTTAGCAGTGGGTCCCTGTTTGCTGTTTGATAAGAAATAATAGTGAGATATGGAAACCTCAGTGTTAATCTGTTGTACAGTTGAAGTGTTCCCTTGTGAGCATGGATTTCTTCCTCGTTTTTCTCCAAGGACACTGTTCCTCGTTGCCTTTCATGTTCCAGCTTGAGCTTCTTTATTCTCCAATTCAAGCTGTCCATGTTCCTTCTCATTTTTCCATAAGGACTCCTCACTAAATCTTTCCACACAGGTAAACTGGTTTTTCCTTCAACACATAGAAAACTCCATCTTAGTAAAATTCAATACATTTTCTGAATTTTCATACATTTTCTTTCTTTTTAATATTACAGAAGAATTTTTGTCATTTTCCTTTTTATTTTAGGTGATTCAGACTGGAAAATCTCATTTAAAAATACAATCAAGAGACTGTATGAAGCAGTCTTAGTTTTTCTGCCAAAAAAACTTTTGGCTGAAATTCTAAAGACAGAATGCCTCAAAAATATATTTTTATGCTGAAAGAAGTCATTGGCTACCTTATTACACTGGTGCTGCTCAATCAGATTTCCTTGCCTATCTAAAGCCATTTAATATACACGGAAACTTTTAAATTAACTCAGGTTTCAATTCTTTATTTTTTGCATCAAGAATATATTTATCCAAGGTCAAGACTGAGAGAAAGTAGATAAAAAAATGAATGACCTTTTATCCACTTTGGAATATTTATGGAGCAATATTTTACTTTAGTTATTGGATTAATCTGTGTCAGTAATAATGCTGTACTAATATCTATAGTTTTTATAATTATTTTTTAAGAGCCTGGGAACTGTCAACCTCTTAGAATGATGCAGTTTTGTTCTTCAGAATATGTGTGTAAAGTTTCCTTATCTTACCACATCCTCTGTCTTATATTGAGAAAAGTAGACTTTCAGAATTATGCAGCATGTAAACCATTTGTATCAATTTACACATCATGAATTTTTTAATGATTGTCCAACCAACCCAATATTCTTAATTCATTCTGTCTCTTATATCTTTCATTCTAGTGGCTAAAAACACCAGTATTTTTCCCCCAAAAGAAAAAAAAAAATTAAGTATTCATATTTTAATTATTTCTTGAGATTCACCTTAATATTTCAGCTCTGTTTTATCATGATCATAAAGTATCTCATAGCACCATAATAAAGCAAATAAAAATACTACCTCTGAAAATGCCACTGCTTGTTAGAAAACTTCTTATATAAACAAGAGGAAAAAATTAGAAAATACACTAGTAGTTGCACATGAGAATATGAATGCACTTGTTTTGGAATAATACCTCGTCTTGCTCAGGAACAAAGTTGTATGCAAGCATAGCCATGGACCACAAACTTACTGATAGCAAAGTTAAACTATTAGAACTCTTGACACTGAAGTATATCAACAAGTTGTACAGGAAATTGGTGCTACAGTGAATCACAAAAGATAGGAAATTTAGAGAATTAATAATTGTGGTTTGGTATTTTTAACACATTTTAGTGTCAATATTGAAATACCCAAGAGAAAAAAATAAAACATACCCTGCTGCTAAGATTTAAAGTATCTAATATACTTTAAAAATATAATTTTCTCTAGGAGAAAAAAAAGTAGCAGTTTTAACAGAGCATGTTTTAAGGCTCTCCATTTATATTTCAGTAGGATCAATATCTCTTTATGAAACTCATATTGTAATGCCATAATTCATTAGTTAAAATACATCACTATTGAAGATTACAACAATGTACATGCTGCATATTGTGACAAAAAGTATTATAAACTCCCTAGAACTAAATACTACAAAAGCTTTGACATTTTATTTAGTTTTTCTGATACTCTTAACAATCATAGATAAAAATGGCATCTACATTTCAGAAAAGGAAGATTTTTGTTCTATCAGTTACCGTGTCCTTGCTAATTGCCAAATTTCTACCAAATTCAGTTCAGAGTGAAAAATTATTATTTTCACAAAAATATCTGTCACACATTTGTTATTATGGATAAGAAGTGTATTACAGAGATGAAGAAAGTATCTTTATGAAATGCTACATTTTTTCTTGACATTTCCCTCAATCTGTTCTGTGTTAAGAATAAATATATAAACATACTAAATAGCCTTAAGTACTTGAGTAATAGATTTTTGAAAGATAAAATGTAAAAAAAAATTAGAAATAAAAATTAGAAAAGTAAATAAACTGTGGATGGACACTTTTTAAAATCAAGTAAGTTTACTCCCTTTTGATTTAGATTTAATTATTAAAATAAACAGAAGTCTTGTAATTGAAGAGTGAAAACCAAAACGTTTTCAGGCAAACAAAATAAGAGTTTTCAAGAGAAAGGAAAACAAATACTAAAACTCTCAAAGTGTATATTTAGAAGAAGCCCATATGACTGATTTTGAATGTACACACATTTTTAAAAAGTAACTATTGTTGACTTTCCACATACCCCGTGACATACTTCCAATGTAGGTTAAGCTGTCAATAGCTCAATGAACAATGCATCAGTAAAATCCTTTTGCTAGAATGTCTTGCAATATGAGTTTGCTTCAAGAAGGAAGATCTTGCACTTTTTTCCCTCACCATCCTAAAAGACACCTTGTATTGAAATCCAAGGTGAAAACAAATAAAGACCTGGAAAATGGAAAGAACTCAAAAAAAAATATATATCACTAAATGTACTACTAATAGTTCACTGAAGTTATTGAAGTTCTTTATACTACAGTTAAATGTATGCAAACTGAATAAAGGAGTAGGAAGGAAAGATGCTCATGTCTTTAATTCCACCTGTAATATGAAAAAAAATATTCTTGCTGTCCTCTTCCATTTTCCAATGATCTCTCAAACACAAGAGATTAAGATGAAAAGACAACAGGTTAATATAATTTATCTATAAATAAAGTGTTTTATACCAGTTTCATTTCAAAGAGGGACAACATACATATAGGAAAGAATAAGTATCAATATGTCTTAGCACATTTTAGCAAACATTCCATACTAAAAGAAAACCATAGAAAATACAAGAATTCATTACACTGTCCTATGTTTCAGAAGCCTGGACAACTGAGAGAAAAAAAAGTCTTTGTAGTGGATCTGTCTAGGTATTTTTATAACTAGTTCTCTCTTAAGGCACAAAGAGGAAAAAAGGCCTTCAGTTTCAAAAGTCATGTTTTACTGGAACATAAATTAGAATAGTGACTTTCTTGAGTAGTAAGCTTACTAAGAAAGGTAGAACACAAGCAGAAAATGACCACTGAGTCACAGCCAACCAGTGTCTGCCTATCTAATCCCTGCTTTCTCATGATTCCGTTGTATTGGAAACAGTAATCATGAATCAGTGTAGGATTATCCGATGTTTCACGCCCATTCATTTAAGTTGCAGGTCTGAACAGAGTGCTGTGAATATTCAGTATAGGGTAGGATGAAAGTTGCATTCTGCCACATTAAGAATTTCTAATTATACTTAGGAAACATAGACACAAAAAACCAAAAGCTATTAAATTGGGTAAATCATGACTAAAAATGAATAAAGACTGACGTTACATGACAAACAAATCTCACAAAAAAAAAAAAAAAAAAAAAGGGGTGTGCAGCTTTAGGCAAAATAATCAGACAGCTGATGTCCACTGAACCTTCAGCGTGACTGTCTTGTTTCAATGTCAACACAAATTTCTTTCTAGAGTATTTTATCAGACAGACCAAAATTGTTTGAAGCAATTGAGACAGAGTTAGAATGTGGGACTGCTTACCACTTGCTGGTGACCCTTGCTGGCTGATCTGAGAAAAAATTCCTCTGTTTTGATCTGAATGTCTAATGATGGTTATTTGGGGTTAGACTTAATTATCCTGCTCCGAAATATTATGCAATACTTCACTATAAACTCTGAACTTTCTGTTTGAGAACTGACTCCAAAACAGTCAGTCATTCACACAACCTTCATGAAAGGGAGCTTATAGAAAGCCAACATGATACAAGATGCTGGTTGACTTTGGCTGCAACTAAATGGGATGACTATGTGAATGCCTAGGTCAGCAAAACTGTAGTAGAGAGCTGTAATGAGAGCTGCACATTTGCACAGCTCCTCAGCCCTGGAAGTAAGTCAACCACAGAACTAATTCCCATATGAAAAGATTATCAGAAATAATTTGAAATTTTTTTTTAATCTGTTATTATCTAACTAGGAAAGAGTAAAGACAGAATCAATAATGAATTGTAGAGGCATTCAGGCTGGAAAAGCCTCAGGAAGTCTCTAGTCCAACTAAAGCAGGGTCAGCTCTGAGGTCAGACCAAGTTGCTCAGGGCTTTATGAAGTCTGGTCTTGAAAATTTCTAATACAGACATTCTTCATCATTTCTGGGAAGTCTGTTCCAACACTTGTCTGTCTTCATGGCATATCCACTCCTCCCGCCACTTAAAATGGATCTTCTGTCTCTTTCAATTTATATCTATTTTCCCATGTCATCTTGTCACGCACATATCCAAATATCCTGACTCCATCTTCTCATAACCTGCCCAGAAGGACTGGAAGGCTTCTATTTTGTTCCTTTTGCAGCCCACCTCCCCTTTTACTCTCTGGACTAAATAATCCCAGCTCCCTGAGCTTTTCCTGGTGGGTCATGTGCTTCAGAGTAAGTCACAATTAACTTCAGCAGTAGGACACAGACTTGAATAAGCAATATGAAAATAGTCAGCTCCCCTATCTCTAGTCTATTTCAAGTTCAGTATCTTCTTTTCTTATATGATCCTTCAGTTTTATTCTATAACTGTCTAAATATTCCTGCATGCCACTACTGGTTATCCACTTCCCTTGAATATTGAAGGATAAATTTTCGGAGCATTTCCTAATTTGATACAGGCTTTCAATTTAAGAATCACCTTGCTCATTGAACAAATTGCAAGTATAATTTAGATACCTTCCACCTTTGATACTGGGTTTAGTGAACTTCAGTTCTCAGGTGCTTATCCTGAAAAGACAGAGCTGAAGTTTCAAGATGTGTTTCCCATGACCTAATGTTCATGGTTACAAGTATGGTTTTCAAACTAGTTTTCCAGTAAGTCTAGAGAAGTATTGCACCTGTGCCTTTTACATTTGGAGAGGGAAAGCTGGGGGAAGAATAGAAGGGACAGAGAACCCAGAGTCTTAAAATGGGGAATGTTTTGATTTTGTTTAGTGTGGAAAGCCAATTTAAAAACAAATTTCCATCCAAAGATAGTATTATTCTTCTGAAAGGGGAATAATGAGATTTTAAAATATAGTTGCATACACAGCATAAAGCCCCTGGTTTGTTGTATGTAATCTAAAGCAATTATTTATATATGCACAATAGAACTGCCTTGAAAAATAAAAATATTTTGCCTGAATCCTGCTTATCTTTCCAAATGATTATGTTTTAGTAAATGATTGAAAGTGTGCTGAAAGAAAGGTATTTTTTCCAAGGAGAGAAGTTAAATACTAAAAGAGGTGCCTAGAGAGGCTGAGTCATCTTAGTCCATGAAGATTTAAAAAAAAAAATAATAATCAACCAAGAGCAGCCTAATGTAACTTTGAAATTAATCCTGTATGATTGTGGATTGATCTTGGATGGCTGCCAGCCTCTCATTTTCTCTTTTTTAATCCTTCTTCCTCAACAGGACAGGGTAGAAAATAATAAGAAGCTCATTGAGGGTCAAGATAAAGACATGGAAATCTCTCACCAATTATCATCATGGGCAAAAATGACTCCACTTGAAGAAAATTAGTTTAATTAGTTGCCAATCAAAATAGAGGTGGTTGATAAACAAAGACAAAAAACTCTAAAATATCTTCCCTCACCCAACCTTCTTCCAAGGCCCATCTTTACCCCTTCATCTCCAACTCCTCTGCCTTCTTGTTCAAGACTAAATTTCAGAATAACTGCATAAATGCCATGAGTGTGTAAAGTGCAGTTATATACTAGAAGATGCAAACAAGATCTTCAAAAATAATCTTTTTTCTCACCAGGGCTCTCAGTCTTTGCCTTTCCTCCACAGATAAACACTGTGTGCTTTGAATGCACTTAGTGCTCTGTTATTGCAAGCCAATTCATCATTTTTGCTAAGACGTTAATCAATATTGACTATCTACAATTTCCCACAAAATATTCCTAGACCCATTCCCATTTTAATCTGTAGTAACATGCAATTAATTTGTCCGTTGACTAAAGGTTCTGAAAAATTTTTATTCTCTTCACATGAATTGCCCATTTTTAATTTGCTTATCAAACTCAAAGATTTTCCAGAGAGTTAGTTTTTGCAATGTAGTTGCTAGGCAACCAAAATAATTTTTCCTGTCTTATTTCAGCAAAGGAAGATATAAGTTTACCAGCCTGAACCTTGCAGAAGCTTTTGTGGTTTAATTAAGTTTCTAACATTTCTAATCCCTTGTCACTCATATCTCTCCACACTAATTTATTTTCATTGGAGTTTCATGGAGGTAGGAACAGATGTAGCAGTTCTCAGACTGCCTGCTATATGCACAAGTCAATTACAAATTACCTGGATTCATAATTTAGGAGGGAGCAGAGTAAACATGTCAAACACTTCAATAGCTTTTTATTTGGCAAAACAATATCTCATAAGTCACTAGAGTCAACTTCAAAAGTCAACTTCAAAAGTCAAACATGGAACAGCTATCAGTTTTAGTGTTCTCAGTAAACAGATATTTCTAGATTGTTAAAAAATTTCTAGAATGTTAAAAAAACCCCAAAAACATAATGGGTATGGGTTTCTATAAATGTTATTTTACCTTCCTCCCACAGCTTGTTATTCCATATTTAAGGTTGGACACATCCCATATTTAGAAGTTTCTGATTAAATTATCTCAAAAAATTTTACTCATTAGATGGCATCGTTTCAATCTGCAGTGAAGTGTTTGTATCTAGACATGTGTCCAATGCAGTAACTATTAATATAGTTTTAAAAACACAAGATTAGCGTATTCAATGAGTCATAAAATATATATAGCATTTTCAAACAGGGAGAGGAAGACAGGTCAGTCAAGCATATGACTATAGACTATATTCCATTCAAGATTAGGGCAGTTTAGAAGCAAGAAAAGAATTAGCAAATTATGATTGTTCCCTTCAGAATGAGGAGAAATTCCCTGTAGGAAAGGTGAGACAGTACTGGAAAAAGAGTCTGTACTTTGGTGAATAATAGCACTGTTTCAAAAGGTTCTTCATCCCCCACATTATTTTTTAGCAGAATGATAGATTTGCATGCTGATTCAGTGTTTTCTACACACACGAGTTTTACGATGGCTGCTATAGCAGAAGCAACTTCAAGAGCAGTCCCCAGAAAACAAATTTCACTTAACATAACAAACTCCCTAACTGATGAACAGATGCAATTCATTAACTGCTGGGTAAAAAAACAAAAAACAAAAAACAAAAAACAAACACACAAACAAACAAACAATAAAAAACCACAAAAAAAACCCCAAACAAACAAAAAATGGAATTTTTATTATCTCAACAACAGTTTTCAGTTTCAACAACTAAAGCTGGAAAATGCTCATCTTTCAGAATGGCTGATAAAAAAAAAATAAATCCAGTTAGACTCCAAATAACATTTTCCTTCCCACTCAGCACTTCTTTTTTTAAATCCAAGATTTATATTAAAAACCCTAAAACACTAGAGCTATAGTGATAACTATAGCTCAGTAGGATTTAAGCATAGTTTCATGAGGATTAGGTAAGGGAAGAATTTAATCATACATATACCACTTCTAAAGAAAGATTTTTAGCAGAAAACACAATATACGGCTCTCTATAAAAAATGTCACTACTTATTCCATCATATTTGAAGAAGTAATTTGGTGTGTGACAAAGATAAGGTTAAGTGAAAGCAATACCTGAAAAATATACCAGCTTTGGTGGCTCTGATGCCCAAAAAGAAGTGTATGTCAGAGGCAAGAGGAACCTGAGAGTCATTACAGAGAAAGATAATGGGCAGTGACAGGCAGTAGTTTAGGTTGCCAAATGATTCATTACCTCGGCTCTGCTTCTGCTATTTATGCAGAATAAAATAATTAAGACTCTATGCTAGAAGACAGAATGACACTACTTTATCCATACATGGCATACAAATCCAGACACACTGAAATAAAACCTGCAAGATTGCTCTGAAACATTGTTCAAAAATAAGCCAGCATGAACCATTGTAAAAAAGGATACTGCTGGAACACAGAACTTTACTGTCCTGTCTGCTATACCAAAATGAGGAACATCTGCTATCCTTATACTAGCAAGGCATTTGATACCTTCTTGGAGAAAAACAAACAAACAAACAAACAAAACCAAAATCGAAACCAAAATAACTAACCAACAACAACAACAAACACAACATAAACAAATGAACAAAACCACACACAAACAAACAAAAACTCAACCTAAACAACAAAAACACACCAAAACAAAACAAGACCAAACAAAATCAAATACAAGCTTAGTCTGTGTTGCTGTGGACTGCAAGGACATTAGACATTTAAACTCGTTGTTTTCTGCAGCAAGAGTGTGAGCATTGCCTTAATACTTATATATATATATATATTTAGTAACTTCAAGCTATGCTTTATAATGAAAACCATCTAAAATGTTAAGACTATGTACTTTTGTTGGCCCACAAATAGCATGGCAAACAGCATGTAACTAAAAGCAACACTGCAACTATAGAAGTTACCTCTAATTTTCCATTTGCATTACAAGGCCCATGCACAGCATTACCCTGTTGTCTTGGTGTAGCATGTGTACCCCATCTCTGGTCAGATAATCATTCTCTTGACTCAACCTTTCCAAAAAACCAAGATGCATCTTCTATCTTTAAGACAGCACAAACAAAGTGATAGTCCAAGCACAACAGAAAAAGGAAGGAAACATTTTTCTTGAGGTCATGTTCAGGCCTTCATGTTTATTCAGCCAATTACCCTGACTGCCAGATGTGCATAAGCACATGCGTGTATTTTAATATGGGTCAGACCCATGACATAAGTAGTCAAAGACAATTACTTAACATTTGTACATCTGAAACTTGCCAATAATTATACAGTGGGCCAGATCCCACTCTGAGCGTCAGAAAACTGAAAGTCTGAATGTCAAAAGGGAAGGAAAACTAGACTTTTGTTTAAGTTTGAACCAAATATCCCAGGGCTATTAATGTGGTGCTAGATAGATAACTAGCAGGATTTCCAAACAGCTTGAACTGCTGTGAAGCCTTCATATCACAACATTGTCCCTGCAGCTCCTTAACTAAAAATGGGGAATGGAAGGATTTGCACAGTGCTGGCAAAGATGCTTAGAGAGAAAGGAAACTTAGCAGCAGAAGGAGGTGCCTCTTCAGAGCAGCAGCAGCCCAGCAGAGTCCTTTATCAGAAGGGCAAAGCCAGGACAGATGTACCCAGCTGCCTGCTAAAGCCATCAGTGTCATTCCTTGTTCCTTTGATGTCTGCAGGCAACCAAAATGCCACATGTAGTTTGGTAAAAGGAAAGGTTCTTAGTCTTCATCCCCACTCAGTTCACCTGTGCTAGAGTGACTGTAATATGGGAGCAAACAGTCTGAACACAAGATTTACTAAAAGCAGAAGCTTAAAACAACTGCAGTAGCAACATTTTAAGGAGTTCATAATACAGACATATAGAAAAAGACCACTTTTAAATTTCTTTTCTAGGGCATATTTCACTTCCATAGTTGTGCCAGGCATTTTGCAGTAATTTTTCACTTGAATAATGACAGAAAAAAATGCATTTAAGGCAGGTAACAATGTCCACTTACTGATCTGTCCTTTTTTGGAAAGACAACTATGTGAACCACCACCTTTTTTTCCTTACTCTTTGTAGTAAAAAAAGGGAAAAAAAAAAAAAAAAAGAAAAAAAAAAGTCATGAGCAAGGCCTTCATCATACAATATGCTATACAAAAATAAGGGAACAGTTCTACATCACAGTTCCTGGAACACACTGGGTCATTTAAAACTGCAGTAAAACTTTAAGCAATAAAGGGAAAAGACAAAACTCCAGAGACTCATAATTACCTACTCTAAGGCAGGGTATAAGTAATGATTAAATACCGTCATTAAAATGTGGGCAAATTATTTGCCACAAATAATATCATCAACAAATTAAGTTTTATTTTTTCTTAAGCTGGCCAACCAAATTATAATGAAATCATCTGTAGCAACAGTGGCTTTATTTCCTAAATTTTTTCTGTAATCAGAGTTTTTCTACTAATTCAGGCTCCTGGGTTTCTGGGAAGAATCCAGCCTAACAACAATAAAAAGCAACCACACCAAGAAAACCAACCAAGAACAAAAAAACCCACCAAGAAACCCAAATCCTCGACTTAAAACACCAACTTTCCCATGACTTGCAGTATTCAGTGAGATTGTACATATAGCTATTATCTTGGCCTAAAAAGGCTTCTTTAGTATGCTTGCACATGTGGGAAAGATGATGTTCTGAGGTAAGAGATGCAAAAACATGTTATGTAGGTAAAATTACAGAAAAGTTAATACTCTGTATAAAATCAACCATGTAGAAATTTCTGTTTGTAAATTTGAACCCTGACAAGTTACATAGTTCTTAAATCTAGATTACTTCTTGAAGATACCGATTCAAGCACTGTCAGAAATATATCAAGTTTTGATTTATTAAATTAAATGGAAAATTTCAGAATTAAATGTCTTTGTAAAGAACAGAAACCAAGCAACTTGTGCTCCTGAAATAACTAGCACAGAACAGATTTTGGCAGGAAGGGCATTGCTTGCATTTTAAAACTTATCCGAAGCTGTTTTAAAAATAACTGGTCCGTCAACTTGATTCAATCATTTTATTTTTTAAATCCTTTAATACCCTGTTGCATTTCTCTCCAAGGAATGTTTCCGGTGTGCTGTCATGTCATATTAGGGCGTTGATATGGAGATTGTATATATTGGTGAAATCATTAAATTCAATCTTTATCCCAAGAGAGAGTGCAGCAATGCACTCTTCAATGAAGTTGGACTCAACCTCTTATATAAATTTTAAAATACTTCATT
This sequence comes from Margarornis squamiger, assembly GCA_035222235.1. NCBI lineage: Eukaryota > Metazoa > Chordata > Aves > Passeriformes > Furnariidae > Margarornis > Margarornis squamiger. Next base: position 75,014,247 of record JAWWTY010000077.1, read on the forward strand.
GAGTTGTTATATGATACTTTGTTGGGTTTTACACAAAATCTTAATTTAAAAACAACCACTTTTCAGAGAGCAAAATTGCCTTTTTGGTGTCAATGTGAAAGTTATCACTGCTGTAACATACTTAAATGAAACACATTATTGAATGTCTGTAAACATTAACTGGATATTTTTAAGGGTTCAATTTATGGCTTTTTCAAAACCTTGCTAGAAGTATGACCTCCAGATTTTTGCTAAATCATCAAATATCTGCTTTTATTTCTTTGCACCAGAGTCTACATCATGTTTCAATCCTTTGGAATTTAGAAGCCTAGGATTTCTTCTTGTTCACAGTTTCTTCTGTCATCTTTTATGTTTTGTTGGAAGGAAGAAATATGGTCTTTTCTACCACAGAACTTTTTAAACTCCTTTTGACTGGTTCAGATCTAAGTTAGGACTCTCTCTTGAACAAACTCACCTTTCTGCTTCTTTCTGCTACCCTATCTAAGAATTTTGTGATATTCATTTTCTCATGTCTAAGATAAGGGCTGAAGAATATCATTAATATCTGATAGAAATTCTGCTGCTGAGATAATTTATTCTTCTAAATATTTTCTGTTTGCTGACCGCCTTGGCTTAGTCATTTTATTCCTACTAATCAGAAAATATTTGACCCAGTCATGACAGGCTGTGGTTCACATCACATGTATTATGAATTTCTTCAGCAAGAACACTAAAAACATTTTATCTATCTATAAGTGATACTTCCCTAAACTAGAGCAATGTATTTTAGTAAATTATATACTAATATGATAATATTCATCTGCATTCTTTGTTTCTTATTCCACAAAATACAAGTATTTTTGATCAGGAAGAAAATCAAATCATTATATCTTCAACCAATTGTCATTCAATATCACAACTTATCTAAATATTTTATTGATGAAATAAAAATTGATGAAATTTTAAGTTCTACTAAGATATGGATTCTACTAAGCATGGATTTAAACAACTGGGTAATTACTGATTAATAGGTGGTCTGATGCCTTTTAAGTACATCCCCTATCTCCCCACTAAGTGTGCATAAGAATGTTTAAAATGTGAATGACATATGATTTTAATGTTCTCAGTATGTATTAAAGTATCCATGCTTGCTAAACACAGTAATATAAAATATTTGCAATAATTCTAAGCATTATCAAGCAAATCTGACATCCCTTAGATTACGATTTTTCTAAATAAGAACAGGATGCACATATATTTAGAAAAAATATCATGGGTTTGCAAAATGCATTAAAAAATCCCTGCAGAATAGCCTTAAAATAAGAGAAACAAACTAACAATAGTAACATTTTAGTTTGATAGACCATTTTCAGGTTATAAAGAAATTTTACTACACATTTTTTTTACTATCCTTTAATAACAAAAGCTTTACAAAAGTTTTATTAAAAATGTATGAAATAGAGAAAGAGCAGCTTTAGAAAAATGTTAATTGATTAAAAAAATAAAAATATTTATTTTGGCTAATACAGTATATGATATGCATGTGCATCAAAAGCCAGGATGTTATTGCACCAGACCTGCCACAGGCAAACAGTGTGTACACACTGATGTACATACATTTGAATGTACACAGTGTCCAGTAGCAAGGTGTCTCAAGAGCCTGAACTTTGCTTTTAGTTGAGATTCCAGAATTTCTGGAGCAATACCATAATTCTTACAATAATCTACAATGCGTAGTGTAAAAGCTGAAAGGGATGCTTACAGCTTTATCACTGCTTTTGAAAGATCTCAGGTCTGAGGGCACAATTTTATCATCTGCTGAGAGGCACTAACCATGCTTAATACCTATTGAGACATCAGACTCTCACTCAAGGAAGAGGGAAGGTGTTCACTGTTCTCTGCAGCCACTTTGTGGGTAGAAAAGGGGGGCAGGGTAAGGAGAGGAATGTTGAAGGTAGAACAGCAGATGAATAATTACAACCTGAATAGATGTCTCCAATATTTTCTGTTGTGACTGAATCAAGACTAGTGACTCAGGATGTAAAAAAGCATGCTAAATCTTCTGACACACAAATTATGCAAACAAATGCTCAATATTAGCTACTGAATACTTTGTCTAAACAGCATTACACATACACACACAGAGGACCTAAAAAAAAGGGATATAGATTTGCAAGATAGGGAAAATATTTTTCTTTTTAAACAAGCTATTGAGGATCATTGTATAGCTCTTCTTTATTTCTACTTATAACATTTTATACCAGTAAATAATATGAAGTATAACCCCTCCTGCTAGTGTGGCAGTTTTACATGCAAAATGTTTATCAAAAACATATGGCTAATGGTTAGTAGCAATAGACTAGACTGTGAGCTATATGAACATTTTCTCATAAGCTTAGTGATCTCAAATTAAACAATTCAGTTGTTACCACTCTTAATTTCAATGCTCTATTTGAAATCTTTACAATGCATTCATTCATTAAAAGCAAGCAATTATGCCCTTCTAGGGTCAAGAAATAAACTTTCAAGTGTGAAGTTCAAAGTAACAGGAAAGACCAAGTGTCATGTTTAGCTTAAGCTACATTTGGTGTGAAAACCTTTCAACTCTTAGAAATGATCTTCAAATAAGAAGACACATTTATGTTCAGAATTACTCTGCTCAGTTTCCCCGTATAAGTGTTTCTGAAATGTCAGTGTTTATTTGTACATATGTCTGAACTTATCTTCATCATAGTTTTCTCTAAGCAAACTAAATGAGGAAAAAGTCACCAATTCTTCAGAGACATTGAAAATTATTGTTGCATCCGTGAAAAAAATATCCATTAGTTATAACAGTGATCTTTTAGACCAACTCCTTTCCTGGTAATTTATTATACGGTATTAGCAAAGACATGCATGTAAACAAAACAAAGCAGAATAAGCCTGACCTTATAGCAAAATGGTGCTGCTGCTATCTATGACTTCACACTTCAGCAGTTACCTTGCCTCAGCCGGGCCACCAGATCAATACAGGAGTGGCTAAGAAAAGCTTTGTCTGAAGTCAATAACAGATACCGGATGACAAATCTGTTCTGTTACCTGCTATCCAGCAAACTGAACTAATACATCTTCCACTTTCCATTCAACCATCTACTTCTTCAGCTCTTTTGCAAGTCAAAACAATGTCAATACACACATCAACCCCATAAATGAATAGATACTCTATCTTATTTTCTGGGATTAGTTATTTAAAAATATGACTGGTTAAAATTATCCAGACTCAACTGTATCTTCTTCAACACACCATTATTTCAAATTCTTTTTAAAATTTTTTTTTTTTTTCCCTATTAAACATCAGGAACATAATTGCTGTGCACCTTTGCAGGCAGGTCAGAGCTACTTTTGACTTTTCATTGAAAGGTTGTCATACAGAATAAGCCAAGAAAGTACTAATTTGTGGGCAAAGGAAAGTTGCAGTATTTACATAACTATGTAAAATTTACATACCGATATTTACACTTTTAATTGAACCACATTACAGTGTATCTCAACAAAGATAGAAATCCCATATTCATATTCAGAGTGTTTGCTACACATGTGAAAACCTTTCGAGTCAAAATGCACATTAGGACTAAGTGTGGAACCACTTCCAAAACAGAAAATCCTTGAATACCTAGCAGTAGACCTCAAAAGCGGATTTTCTCAGTTTTAAGAACACAAGTAAGAAAATATTTGATCTTAAAACCCTTTAATTCTCATCTGATTCAGTATTGACATTGGCTTCCCATTTCCTTAAAAATTGTTATACAATGAAGTTCTGACTTTCATAGTGAACATACAAAAATATTTTAAGAAAACAACAAAACAGATCATATTCTGTAATCTTCAGTTATTTCCTAATGTGCCTAAATTTTTTAACTGAGTTTCTTGGTCATTTCATAAGATCTATGTAATTATAACCTCAGACTGAGGAACACACAAAACTGCTAACTCTTCTGAGCAATCCGTTTTT
>JAWWTY010000077.1:75018275-75043321 GCA_035222235.1 Margarornis squamiger
GACCAGTGACAAGACCCGAGGGAATGGCCTGAAGTTGTCAGGGGAGGTTTAGGTTGGATATTAGAAAAAAGTTCTTCCCCCAGAGGGTGGCTGGGCACTGAACAGGCTTCCCAGGGCTGTGGTCACAGCACCAAGCCTGACAGAGTTCAAGAAGCGTTTGGACAACGGTCTCAGGCACATGGTGTGAATCCCTGGTTTTAAACGCAGTTTGGAAGGAAGCGAGGGAGAGGTAGAAGATATTGACAACTGTGATGAAAGTTCCTATTTAAAATAGTATTGAAGTCTTGTTTCAAACTACAAAGAGAGTATTTTAGATGCCTACCTACATTGAAATATATCAATACGTTTTATCTGTGTTTGGACAACATAACTTTATGTGACAATGCATGCTATTTGTACTGATAACAAAAGGTTGCCAAACTCTTTTCTGTCTTCATACTATGTGTAAGAACTGCAGAAGAAGTATTTCACCAACTGTTTACTTAAGCCATAGAAACTAAATTGAGAATAATGAAAAAATCATAATGAGACATCTGGACTGTTTTGCAATAAAGTCTTACAGCAGGTAACCTAAGCAAATGGGACTGCAACTGACAATCAGAGTAGGCCTGCCGGGTTTGGCAGGCTTCTCCCTCCTAACCCTTTCCATGTTGTGAGCAATACAATGGTTTTGCTGAAGAATGCAAAGCTGATCATTCCTTTGGATCAATTGTTCAGAGCTTATTGAACTTGAAACTGAAATGACAACAGAGACTTGTCTAGTACAGCTTTCATTAAAAAAAAAAAAAAAAAAAAAACCTGAAATCATTCCAAGAAAAAATATTAAATTTGTAAATAAAATTAAAGAGTGTAATAGCTTTGAAAATGTTTACAGAAAAGTATTTCATGCAGTTTCTATTGATGACAGATAACCAAAAGTCTTTTAACACAACAATTTACAAACTCTAACAGGAATGTATGTATGGAATTCCTATTCTGAGTAATACAGTAACACCATTCTGAGAGGTAAAATGTGACCCACAGTCTTGAAGTTTTGTAGCACATTCAATGAAAATAAGGATAAACAAACTGCTATGCTGCTTTTAAATGTTTTTTTCCTTTTCTTTTGCTTCCTTGAGCCTCAGCTGCTGTACATTCAACTGTAGACAAGAATCACTGAGTCAAGATCAGGCTTTCAATACACTTTCAAATATCTCCTTGCAACATACTTCTGTATCCTGCTATTTGAAGTATGAATTGACTTCAGGTTAACTAATGTGTTACTCAACACAGCAGAAGTTTTTGTATGTGATCTGGCTTTGACTCAAAATTTATAACCTTTCCTCACAGTTTTCCTCCTGATGAAGGATACTAAAGTTAGTCTCATCTGTTTAAGAATTACTTTGTCCTCTTTTGGCTATAAATAGAATGAGTGTTACTAAAATCTCAAGTGTAGTCAGTTATCTTACTTATGTGGTCTGAAAAATAGGTGTAAAATATCATGTAAACACAAAGTCTGAATTTTTTTAACCATTTTTTTCTCTTATACTTTCCTCATTACGGCAATAGATAATACAGAGATAAAGGAGGAAATGAAGTAGAAATTATGTCAGCATCCATTAGCGTGAGACAAATTTACCCCTCCTATATTCCAAAAAAAGCCAATTTCAGGTGGAAAAAAGGAATGAAAAGGAAGATAAGGAAACTGAAACATGAGTGAAATACACAGTTTGGTGCACTGACAAACAGAAAATACAAAACCAACAAGTCTGAAGGATTATGTTTTATAAACAAGTTACTGAAGCCCTCTCTTCTCTATGGAAAAGAGTTGTGCAACTGAGGAAACAAACAACTTTGGAGGCTTCTGAGGTATTTCACTGTAAGCTGCAGGAACTGTAGTGCAGCCACCAGCACTGTCTGCCAGTGCCACAGCCAGTCTGACCCACTGTGGATTTTTAATAGACACAAGGGAGAACACAAGACCATGAGGGAAACGAATTATAAGCTTGTCTTGCAGATATCATTCCCCAAGGTTTGAAAGAGCATAGGCAGCTTATTTTGTCATTACTTAGCATTAATAATGAGTACACATTCACCTAACTCTGCTTACCAATTAGACATCTGTGATTACTTCTCCAAGGACTTAAATTCACAGGTTGAGCAAGGCAAAGGTTGTTCTTTTACTTATTTTTCCTCCCTAAAGGAAACTGAGAGTGCCAAGCACATTCAAGTAAAAAATTCAAATAAATACCAGTTCAATTGAAAAATTATTAACTGACACATCTTATATCCTAAAAGTAAACTTTGCTTTCCATAAGGAACCTATACTTATGAAATTCAGTTTTGTTTGCTGAGACATTTTTACCATCAGAACTTAGACAGTTTCTGAAAAATATTTCAAGCAATTGTGATTTTTGTACCGATTAAGTATAAAAAGATTCAAGTTGATGCTTAAGATGTTTGAAATAGTTCACTATTTGATAGCTTAGCTCCATAGTAAGTCAGTGATTATATAGAAATGCAATTACTATCTGTTACTTCAGACACAAACAAAATTACATAGTAGCTCTTAAAAGTCGCTTACAAATCTGAAGCTGCACTAAAACTGGTCAAAGCTGTTAAATTCAAGAAAAATAGGAGCAGTAAGCAGAAACACAGGAAAGACACAGAACCGTAACTAAACAAGATAGAGAAACTAGCTATTAATAAAGCAGAAGTTTCTGATATTTTCTTCACCTCTGACTTTGCTGGAATAGCTGGATCCCAGATCACAAGATCAAGTAGGTAAGACAGCACAGGTGTCAATGCACCAGTAGTGGAAGAAGGCCTGGTCTGCAACTTCTTGCAAGGTCTCAGTCTACATAAACCTGAAGGGAATCCAGCTCAGTGAGTTAGGAGAAGAGGCTGACATTGTGTAAATCCACTGACTGTAATATTTGAAAAGTGTTAAGACAAGGTGATGTCCCTGATGACTGGAAGAGGGTGACTATCAATTCCTGCAGCTGGGTCAGAGTTACTGAAGAGCCCAGTACAGGCTAGGTGTGCGTGGCTGGGGAGCAGCCTTGGTGTAAGACACCTGGGGGTCTTGGTGGACAAAGAGCTGAACAGTTCTGATACAGCTACAAAGGCAAATTGGATCCTGTGCTGCATCCTCAGCTGCATTTCTAGCAGTGATAGACATAAGTCTTCCCAATATACTCAGTGCTTTTCAGGCTGTACCTGGAGTATCATGTCCAGTTCATGACCACACATTTCCGGAATGATGTGGACAGGCTGGAGAGGGTCCAAAGCAAGGCCATCAAGGTGATCGGTGGGCTAGAGAACATGCACTGTAAGGAAAGACTAAAGGAATTTGGTCTTTTCTCCTTGAAGAAGAAAAGGCTCAGGGGCTGATTTTCACAGTATTCCAATACTGAAAAAGCAACTACTAAGAGAATAGAGGCTCTCTCTTCACAAGAAGCCACGTGGAGAGGACAAGGGATTATAGGTACAAGGTGCATCAGGAGAGATTTCATCTCAGCATAAGAAAGAAATTTTCACAGTAAGATTAATCATTCAGTGGAACAGCCTCCACAGGGGCGCAGTAGAGCCCTCATTCCTGGAGGCTTTCAAACTACAATTGAACAGAGTGCTAGATAATCCCATCATCTATGAAATCTGGAATTATATTCAATAAGAAAATTACAAAGTCCTGCTGTTAATGCATGATTCTTGCATTAACAAGTTCCTGAATTACTGCAGATCATTAAGAGGATTTAGACACTTATTAAGAGGTTAACGTGCATGATTTTTTGCACAATTTTTCAGATGTTTTGTATTTTGCTGTGATGGAATACTTGCTATAAATATTCATAGGGCCAGTACGACAATAGAAGCTTGAAAGCAAACATTCAAATTTAGTCTGCAGCTATTTCCATAGTAAAATACATATAGCACTCTACCTTCCACTGATTTTTATTAATATATAGTAACCTCAGCACACTTAGGCAATATTAACTCTATTACTTCATCATCACAATAAGAAAAACAAAAAAATAACAGATACTACAATGTTTCAACTTATTTAAAAGAAGTCAGTAACACACAGAATATTGTGCAGTGGAGTCATCATTAGAGGGAGATACTTTCCAGTAAAGGTTTTCACATTTCAAATCTGTTTTGAAATTCTTAGTCTTTGATCCCATTTGCCATGCTGGTTAGGTTGACAACAGCCCCAACCACACCATTCATAGATGAATAGGCGTGACTATTCCATCCCTTAGAACACATTTTGTTTCTATACTGAAAAGATTTGCCAGTTGTTTGATTACTGGTGCAGTAGTGGAGCATACCATCTCATGCCAGATGGTTTAATCCTCTACCAGACATTGAAGAACTTTTATTCTCCTTCTAGGTGTCTCTCCAACTGAAATTCAGGGCAACCGTGGGGCCATGTACCATGTACCATTATTTCCTTTCCTTTCCATAAAATTTCAGACATATAAGTGTTTTAGAGCTATTTCATGTTCAACCCCTGTCTTAATGTGATGGGTGGCTTAATTGCCAAGCTGGCACTGTGGAAATTTCAGTGCATATCTATTCCAATCTTCCCAATCTGATCAGATCAGAGAGTATAAAGTATATATTTAAAAGGAATTTGCTTATTTACCTTGGAAAAAGAAGGCTCAGAAGGTTGCCTATAGACAATCTCGTTGTAGTAGCAGCATTTGCAAAGACAAGATTGTAAATATAAATTCCCTATTGGCATAAAAATAAAGTGGCATTTAAAATATGCAGGCTGCTAAGCAAAGAACTTTTCTAAACATCTGGAAAGTGAAAAACATGATCATACCTATAGGTACACAAAAAAAGGAGAAGGGAAAAAATGGGCCCATAACCTGAATAGTTTGCTACAAGTATATATTTTTTTATGTTATCTGCTTGCCAAAACAGGTTCCTGCCAACAATTTTAGCAGACTGAAGTTAATCCATCACTTTTTTAGTTTTAATACTAAGAGGTAGTAAGCTTGGTATTTTCACATTTCATCTTAAAATGACGTCCAAATGACAGTCACAACTTGAACTCAGATAACAAACACTGAAAGAGTAGGTGCTAGGGTAAAATGAGTAGCAGGTGGCCATGGAGAGGCCAATTCTTCATTTGCATGTAAGATGCGAAAGATGCATAAAAATAAACATAAATTTAAATTATTTATGCTAACCACCACTAAAAAGCAAGAAACTTTGAAAAACATTGAGCATGACAAGAAAAATATGGATCTTTTTTTTTTTTTTTCTTAACAAGCAGATTTCTGTTTTTCAAAGGACAGAATTGTGAAAGTTATAAGAATGAAGGGAGGTAGAGGCTTGCACAGGTGGAGACAAGTCACCAGAGATTAGAGGTACCCTTTCTGACAGGGTTGTGTACCAAGTCTGTCTGGAAGAAGAGAAAAGGGCTACATAAAGCCTTCAAGAGAGCCTGGCTTTGCTTATACTCTTAAAATACAAAGAGCTATGTCCCAAGTATTTTTGTATATTTTCACTCTTGGCATGGCAGAAATACCTTATTTACTGTGTGGTTCTGTTCCCAGCAAATCGTATTCTGAAATCAAAAGGACAACAGAAAAACACCTTTCAGGATTATAATTTCTGTCCATATAAGAGAATAATCTTTGATGAAGGTTTTGAAGAAACAGCATAGACCAGATGATTCCATGCAAGTACCAATGTCCAGTAACAGTACTTTGGTCCCTGTGCACATCCAATTTGTCATTCTGCTATGGGCTTCCACCCTCTAATGATCAGTGCCAGATTGTTACTGGGCCCCATAACAAAATTAAAGCTCTCCCCAAAGACATAAGGAAAGATCTGCCATTCAAGGCCATTGGCATGAATTATCATTCATGGAGTCAAGTGACTTATTGGTTTGGTGTGGCTTGGGTTGGGTTTGTGGGTCTGGGTTTTTAGGTTGGTTAAGAGTTTTTTGTGTGTGGGGCAAGGGTTTTGTTTTGTTTGGGTTGGTTGGGTTTGGGTTTTTTTCATTACTGAATTGTTTTGGCTGCTTTGTTTTTTAAACTACTAGCATAAGGTTTCCATCACCTACCTGGGAAAACAAATCTTTTTTTTTTTTTTTGTTTTGATGAGATGCGCATTAACACTTTTCTTACCTAATTTATATACCAACTAATGTTGATGTAGGCTTTCTTGTTTTAAAAGTATGTTTACTCCAGTGAAATTTGGTAACTTTAATTGATTTGACTAAGGTCAAAATCTCTTCAATTTCAACACTACAGTAATATGCCACTATTATATTGAACTGGTTTTGTAAAATCCAGAGGGACCTTGACAGGCTTAAGAGGTGGGCCTGTTTGCACATGAAGTTCAACAAGGCCAACTGCAAGGTTGAGTGCCTGAGTTGGGACAATCCCAAGAACAAGGGCAGGCTGGGTAGAGAATGGACTGAGACTACCCCTGAGGAGGAAGGCTTGGGGTGTTTGTAGAAGAGAAGCTCAAAATTACTCCTCTATATGTGTTCACAGCCCAGAACACCAACTATATCCTGGGCTGCATCAAAACAGGAGTGACCAGCAGGCTGGAGGAGGTGACTCTCCCCCTCTACTCTGCTCTCATGATACCCCACTTGGAATACTGCATACAGCTCTGGGGTCTCCAACACAGGAAAGATGTGGAATTGTTAGAACAAGTCCAGAAGAGGGCCACTAAGCTGATCACAAGGCTGGAGCACCTCCCCTTTCAAGACACACTGAGAGAGTTGAGGCTGTTCAGACTGGAGAAAAGATCTGGGAAGACCTTAGACAACCTTCCAGTACCTGAAGAGGGCTTACAAGAAGGCTGAAGAAGAACTTTTCACAAGGGCATGTAGGTACAACAAAGGGGAAGGGTCTTATGCTGAAGGAGGGCAGATCTATATTAGATGTTTAGAAAAAATTCTTTAACTGTGAGGATGGTGAGGCACTGGAACACGTTGTCCAGTGAGGCTGAGGACTCCCCATGCCTTGGAGTATCCAAGGCCAGGTTGGATGGGGCTCTGAGTAACCTAGTCTAGTGGAAAGTGTACCTGCTCATGGCAGGTGGGTTCGAAGCAGATTATCTTTAAAGTCCCCTCCAATCCACATCTTTCTATGATTCTATGAAAATCAGAGGAAATTAGAGGAAGCTCAATGGGATAGAAGATTTACCCTCTGGGGTGGGCAGAGATTGTGCCACTACACTAACTCACTTGTCAGTGGTTTCTTTTCTTCTGTATTACCTGAGAGGCCTCATTTCTCCTTTAGGGTAAGCCAGATAATTCTTAAATGGTAGTTTACTTTGAGCACACTTGATACTACAGACAAGATCACAGCAGCAATTTCTGAGAACCCGTAGACTAGAAAGCATGCTTTCCCTTCAATCCTCTGTGCCTAACTTGTTTTTAAGTTGCTGTTTTTTGTTTAGATCATAGCCTAAGGACCTGTCTGCCTCCTGAGAGGTGCAGTAACAGAGGTTTAGAAAGCAAGATTCTGATTAGGTAAGGCTTCAAAGACTGAATACCATGTTTGGATTACACAAGAGTGGAGTGGCAGTAGCAGTCCACCTGGTTTTTTCAAAGTCTAATTCATTCCAAATACCATAATTTCATCCAAAATTATGAATTGTGAAATGAAATTCTTGCGCATAGTTAGTATCAACAGCTATTCCCAGCATAGTTTAAGAAGATTCTCTTAGGATTACACTTGCTGCTTGATTTAGGTGGAAGAGAAATGAGTAACACATCAGTGACTGAGAGTTAAAGAAAAATGAGAAGCATGGAAGGAAAAAGTTCTCCTTCTCCATGGCCTCATCTTCCAAATAAAAGAAGTCAATTTCAAATATGTTGAGTTTTAAGTGCTCAGACCAACAGCATTAATAACTATTCCCAGATTTGCCACTGTTTTATGTCTTTCATTAAAATATTCCCTGCTCAGTACCTTAAAAGTAAAAACCAGACTTCGTAGACTACTTTCAGACAATCCTTGATGGTTGTTCTGTGGACAGAACAGCATATAAAAGAACCAGTAGCACTTGTGCAGGTTTTGTTGAATATCTCCAAGAACACTTTACACATGAATTATAAATTTTTCACTGTAGAGAATGGCAGAGATGATCAAGAGAATAATTTCAAGTACTTCTATAGAAGCCTGGGTTTTCAAGTTGTCATCTTCTGCTTATTCCCCAAAACTGAGTCTTAATTGTCATTATTCTTTCTTCTGTCTGGGGAGATAAATTATAATCTCATATTTATATTACAGAAGTAGTATAAGCATTTCAAATTAAAGAAACAAACACCAAGAAAATATAGCAAATTTCCTTGGTTGCATCAACAATAAAAGCTGCTAGCAACTTACTGTCCTGAAGTTTCCAAGCACATTAACAAGCACACTATTTTGCCCTTTAAGGACTTCTATTCTCTCTAAAATGGCTTTGTGAAGAATCCACTTAGCTACCCAAGCTGCAAGGGGGCAACTCTGCCCATATTTGCCATCCAGGGAACACAAACTGTTAAAAGAATGCACCCCATGTCACATCAGAATTTTAATAAAACCAAAATGACAGGCAGACAGATCCAACTTCTGATCCTCTCAAAGTTTCAATTCTCCAAACAAATTGAAACAATCTATTGTTATTGCTGACTAGAAGTACCACATCGTCATTAGTAACTGTATCTGGAAAGAATCTCACCTTTAGTCTATCCACAATTATACAACTAATTCAATTGTCAGATTTGCAACCTGTTCTTCACCACTGCACAGAGTGCCTAAATGTTCTACAGTCAATAAATCTGTGAAACTGTGGTGTGAGTGGCTGTAGTAAATTGAAGTGCACTGAACAGCAACATGAATTTAAAAATTAATCAAGTGACTGCCACAGGTTTTAGGCATTGGTCACTGCTTACTACTTTTAGAACCACTTGGCTTACACTATACAATGTTTTGAATTCTCTGCTTAGATGAACTCATAGGAGAAATGTTGGTAACAGCAGGATACCGAGTGCTACTGGAGAGCCTGACTAAAGCTAGAAGGACTTTCATTTAGACATTTCATCTGTATTTCCTAGCTAATTAGCAGGTTTCTTCTTTAGGTTTCTTCTATTCAAAGTTGCTATGGAAGACAATCAATATAGTACCATTCACACAAAGAACTTCTTCATTTTTCTAATGGTATCAGTAGGTCGTTCCACAAGGCGTGCCACATCCTGAAACCATAACAGTTAAGTCAAGCATTACAGATGCACTTTCTGTTACTGGAATTTGTCACTGTTGGGGGAGCTGTGATGAGTCCAGCTTTAGTTCTAGAGAAGGTCTCAGCTTTCTTGGTGGTGCTTAGGTTCCTTGGATGAAGAAACATACAGCAGAGAGAGAAAGAAGAGTTATCTCATTTTAAGAAGCCCAACTATTCAAAGAAATCTTGTGGAAGTTTAGGTGGATGTGGATTGGTTTAAATGATGTCTCATGTCTCATTGATAATTCATTCCTGGAATATTTTGATATAATTAATACTTCCCTGCATTTATTTAGGCCCAGGTTTGTTAAGGAGAGGATTTAAAAATGTCTCTTGCTTTAATAAATATCATTTACCATGTTACTTTGTTTGAAGTGGCAAGTTAGACTTCTGAGATTTGGAAGGCACTGAAAGGGTTGAGTCAGACATGCTCTCTTGCTGTCAGTCTCAACTGTCTGCTCTTCACTAAACACATGTGATGGAGTCAGGCTTTTCAGTGGATACTATTGATATGAAATTGTTGATCACTCCATCTATGATTAATCTGGTCATTAATTAATATTTGGAGTTTTTTAAATTAATACTATAATGGAATATATAACCATTTATCTATATATCTGATCCCATTATTAATTACGAGCATTTTTAAGTTCTTGTAATTAATTTATTACATTATCAGTTTATGAGCCTAACATGTTCACGTAATTAATAGTTTTCTACTTTAAAGGTTTCATACATTGCTTCTCTGCATCACTATTTTATGAATCAGTTTTATATATTATTGATCAAACACAGCATTTTAGCAGAGGACTTGATTATTGTAACACCACCAGCTACAAACATCTTTCATTCCAGCCATTAACTTAATTTTATTCTATTCTTATCCTTGAAACACCTTTATTCTTCCCAAACTTAGGCCTTTCATATTCTTGCATTATTCATTAACATTATTCTTATTGAAGCAGGCATATCACACCCACAAAATTTTCTTCTACCAATCTCACTTGACATACTCCTCCACAAGATAGTCCTCAGCCCACCCCAGCTAACAAAGTTTTGTTCTTCTCTACTACATTTCTGAGGAAGCCTCACTTTTCCCTCCTGAATGACCCATTTCTCAGAAACATACTGGTGGTTTCTCATTTTATTTATTTTCTTAATTATATCTTTTTAAACTCTGAAAATCCATTCAGGATGTTTGCATTTTGGGGTACATCAATATAAGAAGAGCATCAACTATTAGAGTGTGTCCAGGGGAGGACAGACATGTGAAAGGTCTCAAGGACAAGACTTATGAGAAGTGCTTGAGGTCCCTCAGCTTGTTCAGCCTAGAAGGTGGCTTCATCTACAACTTCCTCAAGGGGAGCAGTCTAGAGGGAGGATTGATCTCTACTTTCTGGTGACAAGCATCAAGACACAAAGAAACTAAATGAAGTTATGTCAGGAAAAGTTCAGATTGAACATCAGGGAAAGGTTCTTCACTGAAAGGGAGGTTGGTCACTGAAACAGGCTCATCAGGGAAGTGGTCATGGCACCAATATTGCCAGACTTCAAGGAGTGTCTGGATGACGCTCTTGGTCGTGCAGTTTAGGGTTAGGTGATCCTGCAAGGAGCAGGGAGTTGTACTCAATAATCTGTATGTGTGCCTCCAATTTATTATATTCTAAGATTTGTAGTGATGAGCCTCTGAAGAAGATGGAGAAAACAAGCCATAACGCCTTGAAAACAGGTTTTTACTGTGTTGTAAAAGGGATTCTACCTTTTTTCTTTGAGCTACCTTTCTTCTTCCGGGGACCCCCTGAGAAAACCCCTCTTAGTATGCAAGAATGTGCCTGGGCAGGTTTATGTGAAAAGCCCCCTTATTGGTCCTTTGTCAACCCTTTCCCCATTTGCTGTTAACCCTTGTTTTTTATTGGTTGTGACCCACTTCCCTTAAAGTCCCTTAAATACCCTGACCATGGGAATAAACGCTCTCTCTGCTTCCACTCCTGCAGTCTGGGTGTGTCTCTTTCCTGGGACGTCTTGGGGACCACGTGGTTAGGAGGGATAGGGAAAGGGGGAGCACTCCACCATGCTGGCGTAGGGTTTATTATTGTAATTAATAACTAATTCAAATTAATTTAAGGACAAAATTACCTTGTAACAATGTTAAACCATTGTAATAGTGAAGGATTTCAAAACTGACTCTGATAATTTATCATGGAAATGCTTTCAGCACAACCTACCTTCTAAATTTAGAAATTTTCAGGTTTCGTTCTCACTCTATCCTCTAATTTCAGACATAGGAACCTTAGTTAGTGGTAAAGCAAGGTTAGAATAAGAAATTAATGAAGCTTTTACATAGTTCTGCACCTTCAGAGTTTTATGTTTTAATACATAGCTGGTTTGAATACATGAAATTAATGCTGCTAAAATCAATACAGTTTATAGTTGTTTAATATCTTATGGTGCATTTGCTGATTTCTTAGGGTATATTTGTCTTTTTAAACCAGCTTCTCTACAATTGCATGGGATTTTAACAGGGTTTTTTTTTTGTTTCTTTTTTACAAACACAAAATCATAAAGGATCACATCTTGTTATCTCCTTTCTATACTACTCATACTTCAGCAGATTTGTAGGTTCTCTCTCCCTTTTCTTTGAATTTTTATATTAAAGCTCTTCCCAAAGTTTGCACATGTGAATGTATTAAAAAAAACCAAAAACAAAAAACAAAAACCCAAAAATATAAATGTCTCAAGTAGATTATCACAATAAAAATATTTTTATCTATTGGCTGATCACAATATTTTGGGATTCTGTGACTTGATCAACTAAACCATCAACTGAAATTGTGGTGATGACATTCCAAAAACATATTTTAGGTGCAACATTTTAGAGATGCAACACAGCTGTGAACTAACTCTTTAGTATCCTCAAATAGCCTTATTTTAGCAATAAAATCTCCCAATAGTTGAAAATATCTTTGCAATCTCAAACAAGCTTCAAGGTATTTAATGAAATGTATGTTCCCTTTCCATAAAAGAGGGAATGACCCACAAAAGGAGTACTGGTTGCAATCACTTGGAAGAACAGTAGAAAATTTGGCAGACCAATATTGCTAAGTTGTTGCCTGTATATGTCCATATAGATACAATTTTATAATAATATTGTCATAATTTTCAAGATTAAAAAAAACTGTGAGTTTTTTAGGTATTTGCACTCTGCTTTTCTGAACAAAAAAACACCCATGGTGAATTTAAAGATTCATGGCTGCACAATAATGAAGAAGCAAACAGGGAAGCGTAAATCCAAACAGCAATTTATTGCTATAAGGTTATGATTAGGATTGCGAATCTAAAATAACACTGGTCACAGTACAGACTTCTGAGGGACACCACGTCACTGATGTCCAGCAGGACTCTGAGACATTGATCAGTACCTTCTGCATGCAACCATCCAACTGATTTCTTATCCATCCAAGAGTCCAATTTATCTGTTTAATCCATCCCTCTCCAATTTAGAGAGAAGGATGTTGTGGGGGACCTTGCCAGAGGCTTTACAGAAGTCCAGATAAATTACATTTGTAACCCTTTCCTTGCCTACTGAAGCAGTCACTCCATCATAAAAAGCTACTAGGTTGTTCAGAGATGTTAATTTCCAGTCTCTTCGGTCAAGAAAATCTGATAATTAACTGCACTAGTGCAGATAAAAACCTCCCTACTTTTATATCCAGTTTATTTGTAGTGTTCCAACAATACCAGCATCCCACATCAGCCATATTCAACAAATTTTAAACCACAAAGTACTAAAAAAAGATAAATTACAAATAATACACTATTTTCTTACACTTAGGAAATATAACAACATAGTATTGTCTGCTAATGCAGGAACTATATTGTTTCAAAAAGCACTTTTTCTTAAAAACATTCTTAACTTTCAATTTTCTAAATGTGGGATAGCTATTAAGCAATTTATTTCAGTGTGTCCTTGAAAAATATTTTATTTTTAACAAAAGACTTGATCTAAGGTACAAATCAAAATCCACAGCCAACAAATCAACAGATGTCCATATAGTAAAAATAACTGGATTTTAAATATTGCAAATAGCAAGTCTCCACCAACTATATCAGCCAGAACCAGGCATTTTAGGGAAAAGGCAGTGTATTTTCATACTTTAATAGTTGTAGTTTGTTTCTGCCTTTGACTTTTAAAGTGAGAAAAATACAAACAAATTATTTGGCTTAGGAATGAGTTCCAATTATTTTTTTTTTCCTTTTTTGAAATGCTGACCAGGTTCTTGTTTACCCTTTTCTTTAGTTAATAAATAGTTCATATTTTCACAATGGATTTATGAATCAACTTAGTGATTACTGCATAAATAATCACTGGAGCAATTATAAAGTCATTAACAATAAAATTATGCCTTTATTGTCAGCATGACAATTTCTCAAAACATTGGAATATTTTCCATGAAATATCCTGTACTTATCATTAATTTCTTTATATTTGAATAACGAAAAACACCCAAACCCTAAATCAATTCTGCAGGCAGAAAAATCAAATAGATACCATTGAATCCATACTGGGAGACAGGAAAAAATATGTTAGTCCAGTAGCCTGAAATTTTGCTTGAAGCAGTGCATCAAATTCAGCTTTTCTCTTCATGCTAAAATTGCAGCTGAGACAGAGTTTCTGTTCAAACAAATTTTCTAGACAAAACAGTTATCTCTGGTGGAATACATAACCAATACTATAAATGTTGCTCAGAAGTCTCAGATTCCCATTGTAAAAGATATGACTTTGAACCATAGCCAGTCTTTCGTATTTGACTACTTTAATCACACTTTGATGAAGTGAAAAGGCAAAACAATATCCAAGAAGGACTCAGTCTCAATAAATGAGCAGAAAATACTTTCACTAATAGAGCAACAAAGCAAGAAGAGATGCAAAAATCATTTTCCAGACATAGCACTTGAAAATTCTATGCAACAAAAGCCATTGTCTCATTTTAAAATATTCTGTCCTTCCCCTTTTCAACAGCTGTTGGCTTCATGAAAGTTTAAAATAATTGCCAAAACACTGGAGGGTTTGGGGGAGTTTTGTTTGTTTTGAATACCTCTATATTGTGTAAACTTCTGTTGGTAATCTTGTTAACAAAACCATTTCAAGACTATTATGCATTTTCTCTTAAAAGTTACTGTAGCATGAAGGTTGTATATAGCATAGATATTTTATCTCACTGAAGGCCCATGTCAGCAGAGACATCAACAGTATCCACTATAAAGAGAACTTTAGTGAAAACCAACTCTATGATACAATGGTTCATATTTAGGGCAGGATGGGATTGTATGAACTTTTGCCTTTTCAAAGAGAAACTTCCTATCCCTGTCTACAAGTTAACAGAAAACACATTATACAAGCTACTAAGAAGTAAAACAGTTCTCCATTAGTTCCTTCTCTGTTGAATGAACTAACATTTGTCTTGCAATTGCCACTAAATACAAAAGAGAACAGGTTATGTTACCAACACACAGTCCTAATTCCTGCGGAAAGGGAAAGCACATCAGAAGACCTCCTGCTTGGCACTAGTCAAGACCATCAAAGTGATTTTGGGACACCTTTTTGTCAGACACTTTTATTTCATCTAAATTCTGATCTGATTAGGTTTCACAGGATGGCTTGCATTCTTAAAAGTTGTAAAACAGCACAGGAAATTGAAACTTTCACAACCTCTCTTACTTGTCACTGCTGGAAAAAAAATTCATTTACTTCTTTGTAGTTAAAAAATACCAAAACTCTTAGAGAAAAGTCTGTTTTTGAAAAAAAAAAAAAAAGTGCATTATGAATGTAAAACTAGGTGATCCTTAAAGGTACTAGAACTTAGGCTCACCATTTAAATTTTATGTTTTTTGATGTTATAGTGCAGCATTAAATAAGCCTTTATATTATTCCAGCATTTTCTACTGCATATATTTTTCTTCTGAAATACTCCTCCATGGGAGGTTTATCTAAATAATTAACATTTAGAAGTTTAGGAAAAAAAAAAATTCCTTTGTTACACTCTTTAATTCCTCCTGAAATTTTTGGCAGGAAAGCCAAAAATACTCTATTTGACACTGTGTCATGCAAGACACTGTATAAAGTCCTGAAGTAATTTCAAATCCATACTGTTGACATCATTATTCTGCTATAGTGGTACTTTCTGAGGTTAAAGTTATTCTTGTATTTTTAATGATATCTTATAGATTACAAATATATTATTATAATTAAATGTCATTATCATTTAAAGCGCCAAATAAATATCCTGAATTCTATGTAATTATTGACACAGGAATACAATAATCACTTAAAGATCCACCACTTTCTGAAGAAACAGTGAAAATGTGACAGAAGGTGCTTTCTAAAAAAGAACACAAAAAGATCACATAGCATATGTGGTTAATCCTACCTCCATTCACTGTAATGCAGTTGAACAGTGAGATATTGGAAATAAATCTATTGCAAACTGATCTTTGTGCTCAGTCTCTACCCAGGGAAATTAAATCAGAGCCTGAATTTTGACTTTATGTATTCATGGCCTGCCATGACACAGCTATGCCTACCTTTGCTGTAGAGAGTAGGCAGATGGGTGGAGAAAAACCTCACTAGACAAATAACATGACCTTAAACTTTTGACTTGACTAAAAGGATTTGTGTTAACATTAGAAAGGACTATGAAATCCATGGTTACTTTTCATTTAAGCAGCTGGATATTCTCATTCTGACCGCATCAAAGGTTAAACAGTCAAAGTATGTCCTAAACCTTACAAAACAAGATTGATCTGAACACATTATTCTTTGCAGGACACAATATTCTTTTCTATCTACTTTTTACAGTGCACAGGTGCTTGTACATGTCAATGTAGGTAGTTTCCCTTCCCTCCACTTCCCATGGAGCACTACTGCTATGCAAATGAATCAAATAGGAGTACAGTCTAAGTGTAAAGTGAAGGGGGAAAAGCAGGTGAGATACACTGAAGTACAACAGAATAGCTTGTACTCAAGTGGTCTGTATTAAGTATATAAATGATACTTTTTGATAAATGAAAGGTAAATCTTTCCCATGGCTGATGAGGAAGAGGAGCTTAACATTTTTCTCTTCCTAGTGCTCAGTAAGGAATTTTCATTCCAAATAATCTAAAATTTAACACAGCAGGCAATCTGCCTTCAGTTGCGTCATTTCCTTTGAAGCCTCTATAGCAAGTTTCTGAGCAGCTGCAGCGTGCTACAATTCATTTTATCAAGACTGATATCTCTCAGACCACTGAATTCCTTGGTCTCATCATACAACTTACATCAAAAAAATCCAGTAGACTTTTCTTTTAGAGAAGATTGTGTTTTAAGCAATTCTTTGTTAAGAAGTTCAAAAGAGTAGCTGCCTGATAACCATAAACTTCTCTGTTGATTAGTAACAGCTGATGGGGAATATTTTAGTATTTATTCTACTGTAAGAAAAAAAAACAAAAAAACTACAGAAAACACATCTGAACAGAAAATGTGTCACGTTTGTCTTTTTACTGCACTCTTAATTTCATTGAATGACTTAAAAGATTGGACTTGATAATCCCAGAGGTCTTTTCAAACGTAATTGATTCTGCGATTCTGTAAAATGTGATCTTCCCAAATGTCAATATGAAATGAGATTTCTGGATCTTAAAGGCATTTCTTCTTCCAAGAAGGTTTCAGATCCTGCAGTTTTCTTAATATCTATGTGGCAGCCCTATCTAAAGGATAAAGCTATTTTTCTTTCTCTTTGCCCATCCACTTCAGCCAGTGAACTTTCCAGTGCACCCTTGAAATTGGGCTGGCAATTCCATAGGGAATCCTTTCATCTCCATGTCATTATGAAGGTAGTAACATTATTTCACGGCTTGTGTACTCTAGTATTGCTGGAGGTACCAAATTTCTCTCTTTTTAGGCTTGACACAGAAGATATTCTGCCCTTTTACATTTTCCTCTCACTCCCTTTCCCAATTTACTCTCTTTTCTGGACATTTTATTTAGCAGATAAAGCCCTAAGTCATCCCTGAAGTATACTCTCTTCTCAGCTGCTTATAGAACAATAGATCAAGAACAAAGATGCTTGTACAGTTGTGTAGGGCAGAGACACGTATTAAAACTTCAGGTTTGATAGACATTAAATGTTTCAAGCCACAATACAAGTAATGAGGAATTATGTCCTCTTGTCATCATATGTCTTTGCACGTAAGGGTCAGTCTTGAAGACAGTTTAGATTGATGAGAATAATCAGTTCAGAAGACAACGCAATAGTTCACAGTGATTACAAGCAAAGCTGGAAGAATTTTGAATGTGTTGCAGTCTTCGAGAAGAGGAAAAATACCAATGAGGAAAAAATAATGTGTTGAACAGAATTCCACACTAAAGCAGAAGATTATACTGTTCAGATCAGAAGGCAGAGAACATACAGCCTCAAAGTAAGGACTTGATTCAAGAGTAACATCAAAGTGCCACTGTTTAACTATTAAAAAGCAAAGCAAACAAGCAAAAATCCAAAACAACACACACATTCTACAGCTACTTGAATTCAATGTTTTCTCTGAAGTGTAAAGAAGACCAAAAAAAAACCAAACAAAAGCCAAAAACCACCTCAACAAACAAAACACACATAACCGCCCAGAACACCCAAAAGAACAGGCAAACATTTTGATATATAAGTTCTCTAAGAATTCTACTGAATATATTTCCAGACACCTTTGAGTAGAAAAGAGGTTTTTTTTAACCTGGTCTCGAAATTGTTTAACATAATTTACTTCTGCCAGTGTAAATGCCTCTTGCAGGAATAGATTCAGTATGTGGTACACTGCATCCTCTTGTGTTTGGATGAGGAGGCTCCAAATATCCCACTCAGACCAAATCTTGACAAGAAAGAATCCTTCCCCATCTCATCCCCAATTTATTCCTAAACAAAAAAAACTATATATCTGATATTATCTTTTCATCCCACATGTAGGTAGATTTTCCTGCCTTTGTTTTTTCTTTCATACATACAACCAACACACTGAGAGGTATTCAAGAACAATAATCTACAACAATGTCCAGTAAAAGCAGCATGGTCTCTTGGAAAGTGCACTGGACTGGGCCTCAGCAACTACAAATTTACTTCTTAGTTTGCACTGTCTTTTTGACATCTGTCAGAAAAATCAATCCATCCTCCCTCAGTTTCATTACTTCTCCAAAAGGAAGAGATAATAATTTTTAAAAAGTTTTGGAGTTCACTGTTGAAAAACATAGTACATTAGTCATAGCTAGCTACCTGTTCTTCTAGTCTCCAAAGCAGCCAAGTATTCCCAAAGCTCAGTATTTCACTCCTTAAACCATACAAGTTTTGCAGACATGTTACACCACAGTCATGCCTTATAGTTTTAACGTCCGGAATTTCTACCCTTTCAGAGCAGGAGTGAAAAATAATTCCTTTGTGGATAACTTGTTTTGCTGACCCCTTCAGCAAGGTGACGTAGAAAGAAGTGAACACATTTCTAATGCATTTCCCTCATCAAAAAGGCAGGAGTCCTTTAAGATCTGTATTTGCCTTTGTTTGCTTTTGGTTTGGTTGGTTTTGTGACATGGGTGTGAGTGGCTTGTTTTGAAGACTTTTTTGCTGATTTAATGCTTAGAGAAACAATTTAGAAGCTTTATATCAACTTTTTCCAGGACTTGAAGAAAAAGCTTGCTGTGTGTACAATAATTATTTTTCCTGCCACACATCTTCAGGTTTGTACACATGCAGCAGCTTATAGTTCCAACAAATTCCGAAGAGTGTTGATCATATAGTCCGCTAACAGTGATCTATTTAATTCTGGGACAAGTGCTTATAATCAGTTTTCTGAACTATAGCAGGTATGTAAAGTCATTTTTTTACAAAAACATTTTCTCCTCTGAAGACTAATTCAGTGATGTTGCCGCTCAGAGAGTAAGAACTGCACTGATTAAATGAACAAAGTCTAAAAGCTAAAAGCATATTTACTGAAAGCTTATATTTGTAACTTGTTTGTACCAAAACCACTGAATATTATTAGTATATATATCACAGTTTCCCCTTTCAATTATTTGAAATGTTAGGGTAGAACTTACTGCAGGAAGGAGCTTCTGACATTGACTACTACTGATGAAACATAAAGGTAATTTTCTACTTTCTTTTCCTTGTGAAGCATTTCCCCACTTTAATCACAGGAAGTAACGAGAAGGACTGAAACAGGATGACATGACTCAAAACCCTTTAAGAGCAAAATTTGTCTATATAGAACTAAAAAGCCACCAGAATTAAAGCCCAAGCAGAATACAGTTTCATTCCCATAACAAAAATCACAGAACCATAGAATAGGTCAGGTTGGAAGGGACCACAGTGGTTCATCTGATCTAGCCTCCCTGCTCAGTCAGGGTCGTCCTAAAGAACATTGCACAGGGTTGCATCCAAATGGTTCTTGAATATCTTCAGTGAGGGAGACTCCACAATGTCTCTGTGCAATCTGTTCCAGGGCATGGTCATTTGCACTCTAAAGAAGTTCTTCATATTCAAGTAGACTTCCTGTGCACCATTTTCTGCCCACTGCCTCTTGCCCTATTGCTTGGCATCACCAAGAACAGCCTGATTCCGTCCTCCTGACACTCTTTTTTCAGATACTTAAAGACATTGATGACGTACCCTCTCAGTTGTCTCTTGTAAAGTAACAGCAACAATATTAATAGCAAAGTGTACAAGAGAAGTGAACAGTCCACATGCAAACGTACAAGAACCCCCAATACCTGAGTGCACCATCACAATCTGTGACCCAGAAGGGATCCCCTCCCCTGTCCCCAGAAAATGATGTGAGCTGCTATAGAATAACCTCCAGGACCTGGTCATGGTCCTTCCTGACTACTGTAAAAATTAACCCTGTTAAATAAGGCCAGAACCAGAATATCTATTATAGTTCTTAGTCCCATAAGGACAAAAACAATCCCTTGTGTTCTACTATTTTAAAACTAGTAGATTTTTTTTAGATTAGCTCTTTTGTTGCTTTGAAGTAAATTGGTTCAAAGTTTCTTAAAGTATGACAGGCACTGAAGACAATACTACCACCTTCTTTTCTGCTGTGCTAGAATAGCCTTGGGAAATATTGTTAATATAGCAAGTCTTCAGTGTATACATTAGTTTAGACAGTCTCTCACAGAATTTTGTTTCAACAACAAATAAAGTAGCAAGTTCATCACTGTGTGAACTTGGAGCACTTTTCAAAGGAATGAGTACATTTTTCATGTTCTCCTGTATTAAAACACTGGTTACAAGACATTATCAATCTTGCTGAGTCATAAAAATTGAAATTTTATTAATTGCTGTATTTTGTAGTCTAATATATACAAATGCTCTTTCTCCACAATATGGAGATGTACCAAGTAATATGCAAGTATAAATTTAATTTGTACTGTAGAGGTATTTAGGAACAGCAGTAGAAGTCTCCTTTCATATTATAAGTAATTCTGATGATCCCAAGTAAACGGTATTTTATACATCATATTTTAGAGATGGGCCAGAAATACAAAAAACAGTCAGAGTTTAATCTAATTGCCCAGCATTTCAAGAATGGAACAATTCCAGTTTAAATGGCAAGGTGTCTTCATAGTCAAATGAAATTAGAATAAAAAAGAACAATTATATTGAAGTTGTTAGTCTTGAACCAACACAAATTTACTAGAAAGTATTAAGTCAGTTGAACAGTTTTGAGAGTTCACCTCAACTATGCTAGTCTGCTGGCAAGTAATGAACTCTTTAGGTATCAGTATGAATCCACTTAATAATGCTTTAACTGAATCTTTCTCTGGAGTTATAACTTGCTTTCTGAAATGGAAACTATGCTTTCTATGAGGAAAAATTATTATATCTGAGGGTCAATTTCTTATATTAAGGTAAAGCTTCAAAAGAAACATGTTCTAGCCAAAACCAAGAAGAAAACAGTACAATATTTTATGTTTCTAATGGAGAAGAAATATACCTCTCCTCCACCTTGATGTTACTGCTAAAACAGCTCCTGATCTCATTTAAAGTTTATACTTCAAAGGTAATAGCACAACCACTCATGGTCATTTTCTGTTTAGCTGGATGGGATAGATGTGGGTTTTTTCTTAAATTAGTATTATTTTTGAGTGTGAAAACTCCCTTGTGAAACTGTTTGAAAAACCTTCAGTTAAACTCAGGTTTATAATCAAATAAGTTGACTACTAGACAAATTTTGAAATATAACCAGTTCAAAAAATGAAATCCACAAATTTGTCTATTTGGGATTTTAGGGGTTTTTTTTGGTTTGGTTTGGTTGGTTGGTTGGTTGGTTGGGATGTTGTTTTGGGTTTTGTTTTATTTTTGATGAATATTATAGAAACAGAAAATGCATCTTGATAATTTTTAATTATTGTGTTGTTTCTCCCTTCCCAAAATCAGGTAAGCCAATTCTTTAGGAATATCTCTATTTTTCATTATACACAGGTTAAAGCTTATTCCAGGAACAGTTACAGTAGCCATAATGAATAATTCACATGGTATGCTTTTAGAACTCAGATGCTACTCCCCCAAGTGACTCTGAGACACTGACCATATGAACTTGAGCATGAACTTTGGAAATGACAAATTATAAACATTTTCCTCCATCTTTAGACAGTTTACCAGTATGCATTCACTGAAGATGTTGGAAAAGACCACGGTTTATACAAGAAGTAAAAAAGGCCTTCTTTCACCCAACATTCAAAGTATTCATTAATATTAGAATTAATAGGTGAAATAAAAATAGAGGAAATAGGGGAAAATAAAACAACAGACCTAGTACCCCACAACACATAAAGATTAGTTATTTCCTCACATCTAAATAAATCATAGTATTACAATTTTAACTCAAGAATTAGATTCTAAGCTAAATTTATTGCCATTTGAATTAGTACAGTTTTCTTCAATATTTACCTGGGAAATTAGTAAGATTTTCAAATTCTAACTACATGTTGAAAACAACCCAGAGAAATAGCCCATTGATTCAGTGCATTTTGCATTTTATTCTAAGAAGTTTTTAATACATCCTTGACTACTTTTCAAGGATTGCTACAAGCTGACTTGTGGCTAGGCTTGTTGGGGAGATACATGGAAGGCATCAATAAATTTCTTTCCTTCTGTGATAGCTTGATTAATAATTAAAATGACTATACTGAAAACAAAAATTTTAGAGATCTCTTAGATTTGTTTTCTGTGTAATTCATGTGTCTAAGTGTTCTTTTTCCTAAGCTACTAAAATTTTTGTCCATGTATCTATTTGGATAGATAAGGGGGTAAGAATATAAATATTTTCCTTCCTGATGTCAAACGGTTTCGATATTTGTAATGTATGTTTTGCAGTCAGTTGATTTCTAAACTATAAAGAAATATTTCAAAGCTGTCCCCTGTCACTAGATTCCTTAAATTTCCCAAATATATACGACACATTGTAAATTGCTCCTTTAATACTTTGCACTATTACAGAAGTCCCACATACATTCAGAAATTGTCATATGCTGTCTTCACAAACTATTACATTAATTATTGATAGCTTCCACTGGTTCACACTCCCTCACTTTCCCCATCATTTACTTCAGTTTTCTGAAGATTCCTTTTCTACAGAAAATTTACTGTCCCATAAAGACAATGAAGCACTGGCTCTAGCTGACCATGCCACATTTTCTTATGAGATGAGCTCTTCCAAGCTCCCAATTTCTGCTCGCAGCCACCACTGCACTTATTACAGCTCAGACAGCCACACCACAAACAAGAAGATTTCAAGACTTAGATGTAATTTTGACAGCAGTATCTCTATCCTGTCTGATACTTAAGTTTCTTTTGCCCATGCTGTGGCTGCATTACATTTTTATTCAGGGTTCACCTATCACACTCAGGTCTGTCTTCTTTATGGTGTAAACTCCAAACAGCAGAAATTCCAGAATTAGTTTTTAAGTTCATGTCCTTGTCTTTTGCACTATTAAGCACCATCGAACTTCTGTTACAGTCCTGTAGTTCTTCTGAGACATATTATACACTAACAAATTCAATAACCTGCAAAGAAAATCCCATAAACTATATACCAGCAGGGATCATTTATATTCTGCCAGAAACTTCACGTCTACAAACTTCTTCCTTCAAAAAAGTTTTGGTGACCTTTTCTGTTACTTCTTTTCCATTGTTTATGACACCTCATGAAGTGTTACTCACATCAGTTGATTAGAGTACTTGCTTTACTTCCCACTCCTTCTACCACTTATATTGGCATGACCTACACCAAATAAACCTATATTAAAGTTGGAAATTATTTGCCATTTGCCTTCAAAGCTTTCCTAAATTTAAGGTCCTTGCATCCCCTGTAACAATAAGAGCCTCCAAGTACAACATTAAAGCCTATCAATGCTAAGTTTCATTGCAAAGCTAAAAATTAAATAAATCACCAGATAGTTCTAGACATTCTTAAAAGCCACAATGTGGATCCTATTTCTACAGCTTTAGAAAAACACCTGGCACTTCACATGTTTAATCACAATTCTAAGTTTATTTTACCTGAGAATGTTGCTGTTTCAGGCTCATAAATAGACTGTCTCTTGAGATTTCCTCTACTACTCTTTTGAAAACGTTCTAAATTCAAGTATTGCTTTCTTAAGAATTTTATAAGTGAAAGCCTTTTTTTAGTACTAAAGAACATTAATAAAAAACTTGCAGGTAGCATAACACTTATTTACTATTTAAAACCAAAATGAACAGAAATTAGTTATCAAGCAGATGTTATTTACACAGTTAAATAGGTTTGCACTTTTAGCTACAGCCTACCTGAAAAGAGTTCTATTTTTCTTATAATTTTTATTTTATGGAAACCATTTTCTTGTTGTTTTCTTATAGACCTCAGTAAAACCTCCAGATTGCAAAGCTGTTTCTAAACCACTGTTTTTCCACAAGGATTAAAAAACAATATATCCCCCACTTTTCAGTTGTGGGATTTGTCTGAGTTTGGAAAGGTTGAACAAACTCTGTATTGGACATACCACAGCTGAGCAAAACAAATAAGTAATGAAAAAGTACAGAGGTGAGTTAATAGCATGGAGGTTACTAGATACTTCTGCACATTTAAAAACAGTGGGGAGATAGAAGAACTGAAGTCTTAGGGCTTTAGTGCTTTATTTGAAAAAGTTAGAGTGTATGTCATCCAAAAAGAAGTCATTGTCAGATAAGCTACTGATGTACTTTTGAAAACATCCATCAGATATCTTTTTTTACAGTCAGTTCTTTTTGGTTATTGCTCAGTCCAGAAATGAAAGTTTCAGGCAAGGCAGAGAGGTAATACTTTCTTTTAATTACTTTTCACAAGTTCTTTAGTGGCAGATATTTCAAATGCGTCCTTTCTTCACACTATTTCTAATTCCTGTTAATGTGTTCCAGATGGTTCACTATAAGGATCATCAAGGTACCAGGAGAGTGCATCCTGTCTCAATTAATTGTTAGAGGATTTTCATCCATGAAGTTGCAACATCTCTGTGATTCAATTTTCCTGAATTATTCTGAGATTCTGGGTTACCACTTTTTTTTTTTTTCATGTATGTCCAAAAAGTGGAATCACCAATATGATACTGTTTTGACATTTCTTGGAAGATACTTTGTAAGAGATGAAAGGACAAAGCACTTAATTGCACAGTTCCTTCGGCACAGATTGATCAACCCTAGCATGTTCAAGACCCTGTCTTACACTACAGGTAGTGTACAGAAACACATCCACAAAAACTAGATTAAGGCAAATTCAACTTTCTCCTGTACTGTATCTCC
>JAWWTY010000077.1:75043421-75055785 GCA_035222235.1 Margarornis squamiger
ACTACAGGTAGTGTACAGAAACACATCCACAAAAACTAGATTAAGGCAAATTCAACTTTCTCCTGTACTGTATCTCCCCAAGAAAAACAGTATTCAGCCTCTTGTTCTTTTGCCAATGAAGCTTGTCATATTATTTTTTATTGTTTTAAGTATTTTATTGAGGAAATGTCAGTAAAAGAACAGCCTCAATATCACTCATCTTCTGACTGTAAAAATGTTTGATACGGTCTTTAGAAAGACTCTTTTCATTCCAAATTCATTTGCCTTAGGAAAAGGGAATTAACAGCCTATTAATCCTGCAACTTTCTGACCGCTCAGAGACCTGTGCTGTCATAAAACATTTGTAAAAACTGCTGAAGAACCTACTTCACATCTGAGTGGTTTAAAAACCCTCAAAGTGCTGAAGGTCTACCCTCTTTAAGAAAACAAGGAGGCAGAAATTACTACTTCACCTTTTGGACCCTAGAAATTTATCTCTGTAGTTCTGTGAGTCCTGTTGAGCACTATCAGGAAATGTTTCACACATCAGAATTCACACACTTAGAAAGGCAAACATATTGTTGTTCTTCTCCATTCATGTAGCTATGGCAATTAAAGCATGATTAAAGAGTCATCTTCTCCATTCTTCACCCCGTTATCCCAAGTTTCGAACACAAAGTCAACAACTAGTTCTTTTGCAAATGTGCTCTGCTAACCACAGGAAACCACTTAGTGTTATAATTTTCCACTCGCTTTAGTAAAACTTGTTTTCCAGAGCAGAAAATAACTTTTTTTTAAAGGCAGAATTTTGTATTTGTTCACTTGTTTATCTGAGCCTATTCATAATGGTTATTTTAGACCTGAAGGAATGTCTGTTGGTAAGTTTCTATAAGATGTAAATGCAGCATAAAAAGATGTAAGTGATGTCTCCTGACACACCAATATATGTTGTCTTTTCAATTACATGCAGCTCGAGAGCCTTGCAGCTCAGCCATCGGGCACCAAAGAAAAGCATAGTTCATATAAAGTTCATGCTTTCTAAGTCTTCAAAACCTTAAACTACAAAAGTAAATAAAATAAAATCAACTCAGATATGGGCATGCCTTACTAAAGAACCACATGATGTTGTCATCATGCTCCTCTCTTCTTGTTTCCATCTATGACCCCTTGCTTGCCATTACTTGTTCCATTTTGATATGCAAGTTCTTTAGCAGAGAAAAATCATTACTTATCTTGCCAGCTGCAGTGCCCATCTTCCCTGATAAACATCCAAACAGAATTAAAAATAAAATAAAAAATTTAAATCACTATTAATATGATCTGCAATTAAGCTTCTACAATTTTTTAATATTAAACATGTGAAAAATTTTTAGCTCTCTTAACAAAATGAAAACTTGTTAGTTTAAAAACCTTACTTAGAAAAGAACAATATTCCAGTGAAAGCCGATGGCCTACAACTTTCTTTATATATTTATACATGAAAATGTTTTCATCCTGTGTAATCTTTGCCACAAGATACATGTGAAAAATAACAAGTTACCTTTCTATTCCAAGAATTTTACCTCCTGCAACACATTAGTTAAGCGAGGTAGAAACGTTGTTTTTTTTTTTCCTTAGAAAGACTGCTATAATCATTGACATGAGCAAACTAGTGTAGAATACCTCATGTAATTTAAGAATTTTAATATTTAGGAAGCAGCTGAATTTAGAACAGGGCAAATATCAAAATAGGATTTTGCCAGTAATTTTCGTATTTCAAAATACCTTATGACAAATAAACCTAAATATTTATCATGTGGCATATCCTGGTTCACAGAAAGATTACTTGGCAAAGGCCCTTGAAGCCAGAAGCAGTCTGGGAGACTGTCTGCAAGGAAGAGAGATGGTCAAATTGCCAGGAAACCTTCCTGGCCTGTAGCTTACCTAATAGACCTTCTGGGGCAGTTGTGTCAAACTGAAAAAATTCAGTGAAAAGCATGTTTGCCAGTTTGTTCCCACCCCACTGTTCCCTCAAATACCAATCTCAACAAAGGACATACAATTCCCAAGGAGGTTTTTTTTCCTTTCATTTATAAAGCATTTTCTTTATGCTTTCTGTGAATTGATAGATTTGCATGTGTGAAATTTTCTACATTCCTGCATAGTGAGGGAATGATGAAGTTCACATCATCTCTTCTGATAGATGATGTCTACTTGCAAAAATCAGTCAGATCCATAAATGGCTCACAAATTTTAATTTTAAGCAAATGGGTCATGGTGCTTAATGGTAACTTTATTAAGTTTTCACAGATATTAACAATTTGAAATGGAAGTCAACACATAAATGTAGTCTGAACAGCACTTCTTTCTGAAGCCTGCCCTAAGGACAACAGTGATGAATAGAAATCAATTGTTAATTTCTGCCAGATTTCACACACTCACCATTTTGTTAAACACATAAGCAAGGCTATATTTATCTCAATAAATTTAATTAATTTACTTAATCAACCGTGATATCTTAGTGATCTCCCTATATCAAACTCCTCTTTTAGCAATACTACCAGAATTCCATCTCCTACTCCATACAGCATTTAGTCACATTATTACAACATGGCCATGTAGTGTTTAAGACTCAAGAAAATCTAAGTTGAAAAATTTTACAGATATTTTGGACCAAATATTCTTCTACTCAAAATAGGAATTATAAATTCCAACAATAAACTGATTTGCCTGATCTTCATGTATTGTATTTTTCATCTCTGATGTCAGTACTTTCCACATCTCTATACAGACACAATTCTTGTTCTATACTATATAGACTTTTTAAGCCAGTTACCACTTCACAGTGAAGACTTGTTCCAAACCTCAGGCAAGAATACTGCGTAATAGTTCAGGGTTCTTTGCTAACAAAAATTCTAGCAACTAGCACAAGATCAATCTACCCAGGGAAATGGTGACACATGTTACTAGCCTATGTGTTTAGTGTTCCATGGAACAGTATGAGGGACCATACACTTTTCCCAAAGTTACCACTTTGAGAAAGTCTTTGGGGGAAAAAAAAAAAAAAAAGGAAAAAGAAAGGGAAAGGTCTTTCAATAGGCTTGGAACAATGTTATATATAAATCAGATGTCCTATCAAACTTCAATTACTGCAGTCAAAATACTAATCCCACACAGTTTCTCTGTCAAATGTACAAGCTTTCCAAAATTACATCTTCTTTCAGCAAGACTTCAAATTTCTAAGAAATCATATGTAGAGTAGGTGAATGTAATAGAGTTCTTGATTAACCATAGTGCATGCTTTTCTGACTAGTCAGGTTTTGGTGAGTACCACCTAACCTTTAGGGGTCACTGTCTGAACTGCTCACTATGTTGTACCTCAGTGTCTGATTCCTGCTGAACCAACTTAACTTTAAAATTGAAAATACATATGTGTTAATTACTAAATTCCTTGGGTTTTTTTTTTAACAATTTGAATATTTTAATTTCATATGACTATGTAGCTTATTTCCAGAGATTCACTCAATCATAATCTGTTTTATTTAGGTTTTATTTTCAACAGAAAAGATAGATACATCACAACTGTTAATTTACAGAGGGCCAAGGTTCATGTGTGGGGGGAGAATACATGCTAAAAGCAAAGCAGATCCTTTGCTGGAATAGTGTTTATAGTTTCATTCTAGAGATCACCTAAAACTAGGAGGTTGAAGCCATGAACACACAGCTTCAAAGCTATATATCGTTACTGCTATAACACTCCTCAGTTATACTGCTTAGAGGTTGGAATGAAAACAAACAAGCTTGTTCTATTTAGCTCTTGCAAGCTTTTGCCATCACATGTCTTTTCGTGCCATAACTAAATCTCTTTTTTTTGTTATAACCAACTAGTAACCTCTTATGCAAATGAACAGTTGGAAGCATATAAATGTCAGAGATTGAAAGGAATGAAACAGGTATTGCAGAAACAGTGTTCAAAGATGATACAATAATTGATTCTCTGTGTAAAGTTTAATGAAAAATAATGTATGTCATAGACAAGGTATACACAGAGTAAAGAAAATTCGTTTCTAGATGCTGAAAAAAAATGTATAATTTTCCCAAAAGTTCATGTTGTAAGTTAATAACTGCCTGAATAGCCAATCTCATGCTGTAATTAACTCTACCTAAATTAATTCCAACATAATTGCCTTGACAGTCAATTTCATAACTTCTTTTTTCAAAATTGAAATGGACCATACCTGACTGACCAACAGTCATTAGCAAAAATTATGCCATTGTTTAAAATGTTGAATGATCCAGAAGTTGTGAATTAACAAAAGGCTTTTATTCTCCTAAAAGTTACAAATTTCTGTCCTCCAGTCATTGAGACAAACCTGAATTCAAAGAAAGCTCATATAAAGACTGGCTACCTTAGTTTGTGTTCAAATGACCCATGAGCAGGACGGGGGTCAGGTAAGGGCATTATAGAAATCAAAGCCAATTAGTGCACTCAGGACATTTACATCACACCTGACAGCGATCACGAGCAGGGTCAGAATCTTCTAAACCAACTCTTTTCTTGCCAACAAAGAGTTAATGGATTCATAAATGGATAGGCTTTTCATCCTGGGTTGACTGTGCAGCTCTAGTTATGGTCAGAGCAGCTTCTACATGTGTACATGAAAATTGCACTGGTATGACAACAACAACAAGGCCAAAAAGGGGTAGATTTTTATCTAAGTGGCAAGAGATGCATCCTTTGTCCCAGGCACCCTCTGGGTCTTTTGCCTGCCGGTTTAGCATGCTGACTTGTGAAAGCTCAGCAAGTGAAATAAATACATAAGAAGTATGGATAAAATATTATATCAATACACTCTATCAATACACGAAAATTAGATTAATTGTTCTAGGTATTGTAACCCAGAAATGCTGTATCAAAAAATATCAACCACTATTAATATAAAAGTATGTAATAGAAACAGCCTTTGAATTCTGTTTAACATTAACTGTTTAAGAGAAGCAGTAATGAGTAAAAATTAAGAGGATAAGAGAAGTAGTGGCAAACAAATAGGTGATTCCAAATGAAGAAGTATCAGAGAGAAAATATTAGTGTTTTGTGTCCTAGACTGTGTCTCCATTTTGAAGCTGATTCTCCTTGATCTGTACTAATGCTGTAGTTTTTATTTATTTATTTTTAATTTTTCAGTTACATCTGCAATGACTTTCTTTATGCTTTTACAGGAAAGAAATGGTGCAAAGAACTGTTGAACTTGTGCTGTATGAGGAAGTAAATGCACAGCTTTCATATAGCATTAAAATATTATTGCATAATTGTGGTCCAAGTTTGAGTCTCTTAAGACCGTACAATATTTTCTGTATGTTGAATATTATATGTCTGTCCACAAATAGGCAATTCTATATTATATATGAAAAATATTAAAGCTTGTTAGTCTTGAAAATGTGATTTACACTCCAACTAGAAGAATATAGAAATTTATTTCTTGTTTCTCTGCACTCTCAGCTATCCAAATGGTTTCTCTCTACTAATTATTTTATATACGTTTTATAAACTTTTTATATACTTTTTTATATACTACTCTTACTATTTTAATTTTTGAAAAATCCTCCCAGGACCATATTGTCAGAAACTACAGTGAGGAATTGTCACAGAACTAGCTAAAATACATAAAAGTATTCTCACAAAATAGATGCCAAAAGAGCATGGCTTTTCAAATGGTTGATGGCATGATTTATTAAACTGAAGAAAAATGTGGGTTATTTCCTGAGTGCTAATAAAACCAGTCAGATAAGTGCATATGGCAAAGCATTGAATCATCTCACCTGTGAGTGAAATCGGTACTTCCAAGCCAGTGTTTGACCTCCTTCAGAATAAAATCATCATTTTACAGAATCACAAAGTCACAGAATGGTTGAGGGTGGAATGTACCTCTGCAGGTAGCCTTATATAACTACTCTTGCTCTAGGAAGCCCAAGACCATGTCCAGATAGCTCTTGAATATCTCCAAGGACAGACATTCCACAACCTCTCTGGGAAAGCATCAGGGCTTCCTAATGCTCAGACAGAACCTCCTGGGTTTCAGTTTGTGCCCATTGCCTCTTACCCTGTTACTGGGCACCAGTGCAAAGAGGCTGGCCCTGTCCCCTTTGCACCCTCCCTTCAGATATTTACGTAGTTTAATAAGCTCTCTACTAAGCCTTCTCTTCTCTAGGCTGAAAAGTCCCAGCATTCCCAGCCTTTCCTCATATGTTAGACACTCCTGTCCCTTTGCTATCTTTGTGGGCCTTCTCTGGAGTCTATTTCCAGTATGTCCATGGTCCTGGTTCATATTCAACCTGGTGTCTACCAGGACCCCCAGATCCTTTCTTGCAAGGCTGTTTTTCTGTCAGTCAGCCCTCACCATGTACTGGTGCATGGGGCTCTTCCTCCTCAGGTGCAGGGCTTTGTGCTTCCCCTTGTTGGACACAAGCTGCTATAGGAGCAGCTATTGCACCTATCTTGTTTACCCAGCTAGCCCTCTGAAGCCCTCTGCAGTCATTGATAGGAATAAGGTATCATCCATCTTTCTTCAGATAGACACTGTGAGTACAGGTCACTGTTGCACAGCACTGCATGCATACAAGCAAAACCAGAACTAGTCTGCCTTTAAATGGGAATATCTAGCATTTAAAACGCTTCCATATAATAGCAGAAGTTATTTAGCGACATGATACATTTTTTTTTCACAGGAAAAAGCATTTTAAATTATTTACAAAACTGTACTGACCATGGCTGTAATACCTAGTCTCTATTTAAGAGGGTCGAGCATTTACTGGCATTTATTTTTGTATGTGATTATACTGAGAATATCTGAATTGCACGTGGTTATACTGAGAATATCTGAACAAGGCATTAGTCTCTTTGGG
This sequence comes from Margarornis squamiger, assembly GCA_035222235.1. Taxonomy (NCBI): domain Eukaryota; kingdom Metazoa; phylum Chordata; class Aves; order Passeriformes; family Furnariidae; genus Margarornis; species Margarornis squamiger. The sequence goes on from JAWWTY010000077.1 coordinate 75,050,283, forward strand.
AACTGAGAACCAGAGCAGACAGGTTTCTGTTCACTGATGTTATTTTAAGAAAGGCTAATGTTAGACTTGAGGTTTCATTGAGCATTCTTTTGTATTATGTTCTTATAAATTTTACACCCTGAAATTAATTTCTGGCATTTAGTAGAATTTATTATAATTTTTACCTGTGCTTTTTCCTCTATTTCCTCAGTAACTAAATTCACATCTCAGTTATAACTTATGCAAATATCTGAATGATTTACATGATTTACATTGCAAGGCTCCTTGGTAAATTGTCTGAACCGTACCCTCTGATGTAATCAGATTAGCTTGGAAAAGACATGTTCACCTCCTGGATTATATTACCATAATCTCAAACTTTTGGAACCTCTAACCCTATGTGGCTGCAGAAGCATTCACATATTCAGACAGAGATTTTTGGCTTAAAACTGATTTAACCTGAGCCACTGAGAGATAAACACTCAGAACATTAACTGAACAGCTCCAGGCTGTATCAGGGAGGAATCATAAGGGACTGTTTGTCTCAGATGGCATTTAATTATAATGAGCAGAATCCAGGTTATTAGTAGAATATATCTGCATGTGTGTTTTTGAATGAAATGTACTGAACAGGGAAAAAAGATAAAAAGAACACTCAGATTTTTGTATAATGTCATAGAAACAAAAATTTTGAATTGATGCTTTAATTTCTCCTCTATATGCAGCTAGTTATTCATATAAAAGATTGAGACAGCAAATTAGCATGTAATTCATAAAACTAATTCCTCTTTCATTACTGGTACAGTTTTTTGAGCTTTCAAAGGAATTGATCTTGATTGCCAACAATAGAATCAGAAATTCTCAAGTGGAACACAGACTCCAAAGCATTTAGATCTTGTGCTTCTTCATGTTCATCCATTATGTATAATATGAAATGACGCTGTGAGCCAGAAAAAAAAAAAATTCTTTCACCTTCTGCCCCACCATGATTATATCCCCAGGAGCCCTGCTGAGTCACTGTGCTTCCAAATCTATGTAGGTAGAGCCTCAGACAGTGCCCTAGGGCAGGCAGCATCATTTCTTTTGATTCCAGTCTTCTCTTCTTCCCTCTCCTTTGCATTTGAAGTTTCTTTCTACGTTCCCATTCTAAAACTCAGGCCCAATAGACTGATATCTCAGTTTGTAAACCTTTAGAGACCCTTTCCTCAATCCTTACCAGAAACATGTTAGATGGCTCACACCTCCTGAGTGTCAGCCAGAACCATGCTTTTTTGTTTCAACAGCAGCAGTAAAACGAGATGTCACGTTCTTTAAACCTGGTAACTCGCACTACATGTATCGTGACAGTCAGTGGCTACTGAAGCAAAAATGTAAGAAAGTAATCAATTTCCTATGTTCAAATAGGGAATAAGAAATTTTTATCATGGTATGATAAGACAAATATGAACTGATATACTTGGAGGGACGGACCCACCGACCCTGAAGTAAATGAAGACTATACAATGTTAATTATTCCTAACAAATGCCAAAGATTAGTAACATTAGTGAAAATTAATTGTACTGAACTACATTCCTAAGTACAGTTGTTGATTTCTTTTTAATAATTGATGTCTGAAAACACACTTGCAGCTAAGAGCTATGATTTTCTCACATTGCCTAGCAACCTGTGCAAATATAGAACTACAGATGCAAATCTACTGACCTTTCTTTCCTACCCGCTTACCAGTGCTTATTATTTCTACCCTATACAGCAAAAATATAAAACCAGAAAAGAGATTTCAAACACTGAACTCTTCAGCATACACTAAGCATTTCAGATAACAAAATCATGACAACACCTTTGCTTAACAGGAGCCAAAATATTTAATTTGACTACACTTTAAACATTACATACTGGATACAGTCTCACTGCTCTTTCAATGCATACAGAATGGTTACTCACCCTCAATATCTGCGGCTCTTAGGAGGAGTCATCTGTGCAGATTCCTTTCCTAGTCCCCATGTACAGTCAGTGGGAGATTTTTTTCTTAAACCAATAATATCCACTGAATCTATTCCTGCATACAAGTATACCTGCATTCAGGCTAAAGGGTGGGTTGGACTACTCATTTCTTTTCTTGGTAAAGTAGTTGGACTATTCAGCAAATGGGAAGATGAGCACATTCAAAACCTAAGAACACATTGAAGAAAGGCAAGATAAATAGCCTACACAGCTTCTTCCCATTGTGCCAAAATATACCTCCCTTGGTTACATGAGAGTATGTAATGGGACAGCATGTACAGAGATGGAACTGAGAGAGAACTTTTACCTGTCTAGTTGGGTTTGGAAGGCTGAACAGTAACACCTGTCGTAGAAGGCTAAACAAGCATCAACTAACAGCACTGCAACAGGCCTCGGGGGACTGAGAGAAGGAAGATAAACAGAGAGAAAGAGTGGATGGTAGCCACAAAGTGCTGAAGATCTGCATTCCAAACCAGGAATTGGTGGTGAGGTTACAGTAAAGTCATTTTCACAGGTTTCTCTCTGTAGGAAGGTAAGGCCATTCAAGCAAAACTCAAAGGCCTAGGACAATTATTGCTCAAACATTTGATGCCTTTGTAACTCAAGATTCTCTAGTCCTTTTTAATTTTGTTCAGAATTTTATCATTCATATATTGAAGGAATACAGGCCCATCATTTCATCTGTATCCTTTGAGAGATCTGCAGTGTTAGATAACTGGCATTGCTTTGCACAGTTCTCTGCCATTTCCTCAGACTGATTCTTTCTGTGAGCCGTTATTTCTTGTCTCTGAATAAGATCTCAGGTCTGACTTCCTACGTGGTGTCCAGATAGCACACATTAATATATGTTTCCCAATGGGCGAGACTGTCCTTCACTTTGCAGAAATGCATTACCCATGATGCATACTGAGAAGTTACCACTTCAGGAATGGAAGGAAGGAGAAAAGCAGGAAATGAGAGAAGAAATACATGAGCCTCAAGTACATCTACATATTAAAAATACAGACATATTAATGCTTGACATGATTCCCCTTAATGTCAGCAAACAGTCAATATACACATTTTTCCAAAGCATATTTATAAATACCATTTAATCACTGCTGCCCAGGTGTGGATTTATTCTGTGAATAAAGATGCACACTTCAGAGAAATATCATGAAGATTAGTTGTTTTTTAAAGTAACTTTTGAGGAATGTGTTTATTTGGCTGGTATTTGTTTACTATTATGTAGCTAACAGTTAACATAGCTATTAGTGCTATTTTTAATATGAACTATTGAAAATTATTAATATGGAAGAGAGGGGAAAAAATTCATTTGCCTTGACAGCAGGGACCTGTTACACACATGTAGAAGAAGTTAGGCTGAAATCAATCTGAGAGGTGGAAATACCACCTTAAACTGGATACTTCCCTTCTTCTTGTCATGGATGTAAGTAGATATCCACAGAAAAATATATTTCAAAACATTAAAAAAAATAAAATAAAATCAATGCATTTATAAATCATCCAGAATGTAAACACACAAACACATTCCCTCTGGAATTGTTACAGTACAATTTGCTTAGCATGTTCCTCCAAAAATCCATCTACAAAGCAGTCTAACACCATACTGAAACTCCCTGGTAGTTTGGGTTAGGAAGCAATACTACAAGAGTTCTCAAAAATCTTATAATAATTTTTCTCAGGTATTAGACAGTCTTTTAACCCTAAAATCCATTTAGCAATCCATAGCAGGATATAGTACATATGACTAGCATTTGGTGCAAACTCAGACTCATGTTTTTCATGACACCATCAGTTCTTCTTTCCAGTGATCCCTATATTTGTGATACTGGTTTCATGCCAATGTTCAATGTGTGGAGCTTTAGGAGCAAAGTTTTTACAGAAGCACATACAGATTAAGGCAATCATTCCACTATCCTACCCATTAAGTAAACTATTCTCTTTTATTTGTCTCATAGAACACATTGGAATATTCTGCATAAGTACAGTACAAATAAAGTGAAGCTAACAAAATATTTCATACTTATAATTAGCTTACAAAGAATACAATTATATCAATATCAAAGGTCATAAATATCAAAAGCCACTATAGGTTTCTGCTGTCCTTGCTCTCATAAACTAAGAAAACTCTTGAAGAGACTAGAGGGAGCAACTGAAACCTTTGTCATACTTCACAGCATTTGTCTAAAAACATCTCAGAAGTCCTAAAGTGCAGGATCCTTTTTTTGTTTTGTTTTGTCTTTTGGGTTTATTTTTTGCCTTGTGTCTTTTGCCTCCTAATAAGCTGACAAGTCTTTTCAAGCCTCACCTTTTTAAAAAGGACAGTATAGGAGGTAAGCTGCCTTAAGGATAGAGGTCAGAATTTAGTTAAACAGTGTATTATAGTATTCCTCTATGAAGTATAACTGTTCTGTTAACATTTCTTAACCAGTTCCATCTGTTCTTGAAAGTTTTAGTCAGGCAAAAATCTTTCAAGGCTTCAGAATTATCAAAAGTGAAATAATTAATCACTAGACTATGCAAGCTGAATAAAAAGAGCAATAAAAATTATGTTGTTTTATTTTACTATCTTATGCTTATAAAGTCATAAAAGATCAGTCTATAAAGTAAAAAAGTGGATGTCTTACAAAAAATATGTATTAGTATTTTAGTGAATACTTGCACTGTCTAGAAAAGAGTAAGATTATCTTCATGAAGAATGAAGACAGAAAACCCAAGACTACACAAAACTTACTGTGTTAAAAAGTGAGATTCTTCAAGATACAAAAGTAAAAAACTCAGCTTGCTCCCTGTTTTGCTAAATTTAAAGATCTATCCTTTAAAGTTCCATGCTACAAAGATTTTTCTTTTGTTTTAACTTACATACACATGATTTAAATAAAGTGAAAGTATTTACATAATTTAAGACATTGTATGAGTCACTACTTTGTATAGACAAATTTTGACCCTGTCTGTAAAATATCACCTGTCTCAGATCATTCCTTCTTGTTAGTTTCATATTTTAGATGTTATTTCAATTCACACTAATCACTTTCATCACCACTACAGCATGAAACAGAATGGAGTTTACTCCTCTCTATTTATCTCCTTTTGAAGTAACAGGATTTTCAACACCTGGAAAGTCAAGGCATTTGTATCTGAAGACACCGCTAAAAGAAGTAATAAAAGAATGAAAATGAGTAGGAGGAGAGAGAAAAAGAATTCTAATTTTGCCAGTGCCTCTTTCTTTTAAATTAAAAGCACTTTAAAACATTTTGACAACCATGTTTGAGTAGTTATATTCTTTTGTAGAACCAACTTTATTAATATTCTTTATTTTTATTTTATGCATACAGTTCTAAATTTGTTAACAATGAACAGTTAATTATAAGAGTCAGCAGTGCCCTGGCAGCCAGGAGGGCCAACCCTGTCCTGGGGGGCATCAGGCACAGCATCGCCAGCTGGTCAAGGGAGGGGATTGTCCCGCTCTGCTCTGCGCTGGGGCAGCCTCACCTTGGATATTGTGTGCAGTTTTGGGCA
>JAWWTY010000077.1:75055885-75066754 GCA_035222235.1 Margarornis squamiger
TGTGAGGGGAAGAGGAGGGGCAGGCACTGATCTCTTCTCTGTGGTGACCAGTGACAGGACCCAAAGGAATGGCCTGAACTTTTCTCAGAGGAGGTTTGGGCTGGATCTTAGAAAAAGGTTGTTCACCCAGGGGGTGGTTGGGCACTGGAACAGGCTCATGAGGGGAGTGGTCAAAGCGCCAAGCCTGACAGAGTTCAAGAAGCATTTGGACAATGCTCTCAAGCACATGGTGTGACTCTTGGAGATGGTCCTGTGCAGGGCCAGGAGTTGGACTTGATGGTCTTGTGGGTCCCTTACAACTTGGCATATTGTGTGATTCTGTGATAATTAGCTAATTTTTTTTTATACTTAAATTTTTAAATTAATGGTGTTTGCGTTTCTGAAGTCTGAATTCCGGTTTTGACAATAACTTTTTTAGAAGCATAAATACTGGACAATTGTCACACTTCAGCTGTGTTTTAAACATGTTTATTGAAAACAAGAAACTAAAGATCATACAAAGTTTTGCATATAATCAATGCAACCATTAAGTTTTGCATGGTTAAGTCTATATGATTTTTCTAAAAAGAGATCAGCAATTTAGAAAATGTCCTATTTCTGCACTATGTGTTGGATTTTTTTTCCCATAACTACTGTTCTATACTTGTGATGTACATACTTCTTTGAAATTTCAAACATTACAGCTTATCTTTTGGTTGTTCTTGTGGTCCCTAGTCAGTAAAAGGTTTTTTATAGTTATTCATGTATGCAGCATTCTTCTACCACCATTTCAGCTATTTTGAGTATGTGATCCCTCTTTAACAACATCTAGTCTACAGTAACATAAAATTTTCATGTATGTGTCCTTGAATAATACATATCCCACTAAAATTCAAATAAAAAGGGTACACTGGACAGCAAACTTGTTTTGCTGAAATGTGAAGAGTAAGATGTACAACCTAATTCTACACTACACAGGAAAAACATATGTACTGAGTGTTAATTCTAAATCATGCTTTATGTGTCTTCCAACAGAAAACTCACCCTTGATCCATCACAGGGTGCTGATGACTGATACTGCTTCACAGGGAAATAAGGTCTTGCCTTGTATATCTCTGCATTGCTGATGAGCACTTGACAGATTCAAAAGGCTGGGAAAGAGGTGAGATCATGGGTAATGGTAGCACATATTTTAGATATTGTTTCTTCCCTACCTCTGCTAATGTTTTTGGATTCCAAAACAATGTAGGCAAGTGAATATTAGTTTTCTGTAAGAAAAGTCCAAGTATCTCTTTTTTGACATTAAATTTCATGAAAGCTTCCAAGAAGATTAAAAAAACCCTCAAGTTAATCAATTTGGAAAAAATCCTTTGTTAACAGGAGGTGTTCATCAGCTGGCCACAAAATACTCTGGAAAAAGTGATTAAGTAATCTTATGTTTCATCTGCCAGTAGAGCTCTTGGTGATGAAATATATTACAGAAGTCTTTGCCAATACATGTCAAGCCAACTCGTTCCACTCTTGCCTTGTTAGTCACAGATATAACAGAGTACCACGTCTGTTACATGTTTCTCAAGAATCCGCTTTTTTGGATAAACAAAATAGTAACAACACTGTCAGTCACCTGTCTTTCAGCAATCATATGCTTGCTTTTTGTGGTTAGTGACACAAAATAACATCTAAGGAAAGAAAAGCTGGTTTATATCTTTCTTTTTTTGTATCAAGAACAAAATTCATTATCCTCTATGTCAAGACATCTCGCTTTAGCCTCTCCAACTGATTAATGCTGCTCTGAGATACTGCATACTCAACTTACATCACTACTCGCACAACAATCAGTTAAATAAGGAAAACCACAAAACACTGGACAAGTCTTAAAGGAATTGAATAGCAACCCTGGTTTTAATTTGATCTGCAGACTTCAGTTCCTTTTACTTTGGAAAAGTATATAAACATCTACAGATTTTTAAGGCAATTCTTTTCTTTCTGGATAGCCATTCAATGAAATTATACAAATTTTAAAGATCCATTCATTTAAAAGCACTGAAGCACTGGTTTTTCAAAAGTTAGATTTCTTTAAGAATTTCCACTTTTATGAATTGTTAAGGAATTTCATTACAGATTATCAAGTCCAAGCAATTTGCCCAGTTCATCTCTTATGCACTATTTTGTATAAATAACTAAATATATTTCTTACATCTTGTTTAAATTGTTTGTAGGCTTATTCACTTGCCCTAAAAAAAAAAAAAAAAAAAAAAAAAAAAAAAAAAAAAAAAAAAAAATTAAAAATCAAGTTTTATTATCATTTTAATCTCATAGTAAAATAATAGTTGTTAGTAGTCAAAATCTCAAAAGCTGCACTGTTTTTCTATTTTTCGTTGTGATATTTTACATCTTATCATAAAACAGACAAATAGCTACAGGATATCTCATCTAGAATATTTTAGCTGAATAAGGATTTAACATTAGATTAGTTACAAAACTGTGTGAATAGCATTTTTCCTGTTTCAAAGTTTAATCTTACTTTTTAAAAAGAAAAAATCTAAAAGGTCCTTACTTTTTTCTTGACAATGCATAAGACAGATTTTCAATCATTCCATTCAGCTAAAAATACCATTTAACTTGCTCTTATGCAATTTCTGCCCTGAGCTCCAAAGTTGATGTCAATTACAAGCCATCTCTATTATGTTTATACATTTGAAACACATACATACTAAGCTTTTGCTTTTTGTACACAAACCTTCCATAGGTTTACAATGACAAATGTCTCACACAGAACTTTCTTTTTGGAATCCAGTTCAAAACCTGAAAGACTCATCCATAAAGATTTTATAGTCAAGAACAAATGCAATGTAAAGCCAGAATTCTGTATGTTTGTTACAAATAAGCACTAATCAAGAATATTAAAAATCATTACAGTATATGTAGTTAAAGAAATGAATCTGCTGTTAAAAACAGAATACTTACAGACTGGCTAATGCATGTTTGTTTATATTATGGCCTTTCACTTCAACTGTGCATTAACTTTTTACAGCTTGCAGGTTCTCTAGGTTTACTTGTCATAGATGTGATTTTCTGATACAAGATTATGGCTTTCATAGTAAAGTGATCAGAAACCCAAACTGAGAAATGGGAGACCTAGTATCTTAATCAAGCTGGGTAAATTTTGGTATGTACTTTCAATCCTGACTTAGTTCTTTTGTTTCTTTTCTTGTTGAAGGATCTCCAAGGGCCAGGAACTGAGTTATAAGATCTATTACATCTGAGACTTTTGATTTCTCCTACATTCTTAAGGTATTGATGAAAGTTTCAGAAAATTATCAAGTTTGGGACAGTAGATTCATTGGTATTTCCACAGTTCTGAATTCGGACTTATAAAAGCATTCAACTGTCTAAGTTCCTTTAAAACCCCAACTAGCCATGACAAATCTCCATATTCTACAAACCATGATTCCTCTTCCCTCCATCTATACTTTCTGTCAGCACACAAAATTCTTCCATACCCTGACACTACAGGATCTGTTCTCCCCATTTTGATGTATAAGACACAAAACCAAAGGCCAGTTTTCTCTCTCTGTATGGGCTTTCATAAAAGCAGATGATCTGAAAGGCATACTTTGCATATATACCATGAATATTGTGGAAAATTAACAGAAAAGGAAAGAGACAGAAAAGGAGCTGAAACCATCTATTGATTTCTACAGATTCACTCCTGATCTGTTGATTTCTAAAGACTCACTTGTGATTAAAATCAGTGCAAACACTTTCTAAAATAGGCTATTCAGGAAGGAGTTCCCTAGTTTCATTGTGCTCTCACCTATTCCAGTTTTATCAAGGACAATAAGACATCCCAGAATAAATGAAAAATACTTGCTGGGGAATTAGGAATTTAAGTCTCTTTCCTACCATTCCTACAGTAAAGTAAGTAAAACCATGGCAAGATATGTAGTTTTGCAGGAGTTTCAGCTGGCTATTTTAGCTATGTAAAGCTAAAAGCAGTGAGCTTCTTGAAAGGGTGACTAGTTACAGCAGGAAAAACAGGCATTTAAAGACGTGGGGCATAGGCATTCTGGAATGGGGTTACAACCTTCACACCAAACCACACACTGAATTACTTGTAGTTTAGTTGGATAGAAATCTGTTAGTAGCACATCAATGACAAAATTACTTGGCTGAAAAATTGTATGAATTTAACATCTTTCTCCACCTCAGAAGCAATACACGCTCAAGTCCTGGTGATCTAATATCTTTTTTCTGCCTCAGAAAATAAAGTCTTTTGTTGTCCTTATCATGAATCATCTATAAATATTAAAGACAAAGCTGGCACATAGTCATATCTAAATCAAACTTTAGAATACACAGTCCTTCAAGAAGCAGTATTTTAATGAAACTATTATCCTACACTAGATTTTAGTACTGAAGTTCAGGGAATGATACACAGACTTCAAATTCAGTGCAAATGAGTTAAAAGACAGTATATGATCTTTAAAGTTTTAATCTGTACAGCAGAAATCTATCTAGAAATCTAGAAAGATTTTTGCTGTGGCCTGCATTGGCCCTGATATTCACAGAATGGAATGCATATTAGTGAAAATGAGAGAAAACTGTGTTCCCTATTACATAGGCACTATACAAGCTCAAAAGATTGAGGAGAATAATAATAATAAAATTAAGTAGTCTCATCAAGGATTACTTTTTCTATTAGAATCATAACACAGTTTTGTATGAAACACAGGTATTAAGGTTTCATGAAAGCTAAAAAAAAAAATTGATTGTAGCCTATATATTTTAACACCAGTAAGCTTTCTGTCAACATTTGCCATCTCTAATACACTGAGATTTGTACTGCATAATAGTGTATTCTGCTTTGTTCCAATTGTTGAAACAGAACGACATCACTAAATTGATATTATTTCATATTCTGCAGCATTCTAGAACAGAAATAATAAGCTTATATCCTCATTCATCAAAAAGGGGAATGGAGGGAGCTATGAGGAAGGGAGCAGAAAAAAGGAAAACAAAACAGTCATAAGGTTTCAGCCTGAAGGCTTACATGCCTCATCACTCAAGGGAGTTACCTTGAGTGAGCAGACAAAAAATTGCTTCCCTCTCCATTACACAGTTCTGATGCAGGGATCTGAAGACACCATGCCCAAGTAGCACAGATATCGGCCATTTCTGCCATCTGCCCCACAGTGGGAATTCTACATGAAATCAAACAAGTTTGCTAAGTTAGCATGGCTAAAGGCAGCTCCCTACAGTTGCCGAATTGGGGAAAGATTTTTGAAGTTGTGTATTAGTCCTTAGCAGAAAGGCAAATACACTGCACTTCTAAAGCCAGAAAGACTTAAAAATTAAGAAATAGAGGGAAAGCAGTGTCTCAAAGTAGTAAACTGCTTCCCTCCTAACATTCAGTGAAAATTAGAAAACAATAAGAATGATTACAGGAGACAGAAATAATCTTCAGAATCATTAGTTGTTAATGAAAAATTTTATACAATTCATGATGACACTTCTTTTCTTTCATTGAAAATAACTGATCCCTACCAAATCTAGAGACTCAAGTGCTCCTAGGCCTCAGGCCATGTGCTGATTCAAGCTTTAGTTGGCAAACCTCAGTAGAGTTAATACAGTTTTAATCCTCCGAATAGCAGAGTAAAGTTTTTCAAACATGGTTGAGGAAGCTAGAAGATTTATATCACACATAATTCTGAAATTTATTCCAACCCCAGGAGAACTGGTTGGCATGGAGCAACCAGTGAGTGGTGGTTTGTGACCAATACTTACCAAATGTGAAAGAAGTCAGTGCATCCAATTTAGCAGCTGAGATCTCAGTGACTGTTCTCTAGCCCTATTTAAGGCCTATACAGATAGTGAATGGGAATATTTAGGACCATGAAAGTCTCAAAAGATAGAGATTTGTGATATGTAATAGGGAATGCTTTTAATGGGATGTAGAAATAAAGTTCGATTTTCAATTTCTAGTATGAAATGGCCAAGTTCTAATGTAGAGCTGAAAGTCTGAACATGAAAAATTACATTTCTATCAGTGACTTCTGAGGGAGAGAGAAAAGGTGAGATGAACTCTTCAGAGCAGTCCAAAACTGCCACCTCTATAGAAAAAGACCCTGAAGTGACACTGCCTGGACCAAAAACCTCATCAGGACTAGAAGAAAGACCAACTTCTGCATGTACAACTTGCAAAGCACTCATAGTGTGACTAAATGTTGTTCTAAGCTTCTCTGGTATTCACTCATAGCTCTTGCAGAAGTTATTTGCGATTCATACTAGCTTTTCAGAAGGCTTTGAAAATTCTTTCACTGTAAACCATTAGAGAGCACAACTGGAAACAAAACCCACTAGTTTCTTGAAAAATTAGTAGCATTTCATTATGAAACTCAATGGATTCAGCATAGAAGCATGTTGTTTATAACTTCCAATTTCTATTTCAGGTTTAAAAAACTACCCACAGAAATTTTCATTAAAGATCAATATTTTATATTTAATTATCTCAATATTTAGAATTTAGTCCTAACAAAAAAACAATTCTGCTGTATTCACAAAGGTCAAAAGAGTTTTTCTAAAACTTTGATGAATAAAGCTTTAAGCAACCCCTAAGGTTGGTTTGAGCTATGGGAAAGCAAATGACAGAAACTTCCCAGAAAGCAAAATAATGCTCATGAATTTTAAACCTGACTTTGAGAAGAACTCTGATTAACCAGAAATTAGAATTAAATCCAGAACCCATTCTTCAGCCCAGGGGCTACACTTGTCCCTAATGTAGATGAGACAGCTTGCATAAGCACACAGTTCCTATTGACTTTTGTGACCAGCTCTTAGAATCAGAGATCATCTAGTCTAATTCCTCCAGCCATGGGTGGGTAGATCAACTTCCACTAGATCAGGTTCCACTAGACCAGGTTGCTTAAAGCCCCATCCAACCTGGCCTTGAACACTTATAGGGATGGGACATCCACGACATCTCTGGGCAGCCTGTTCCATTGTCTCACCATTCTCATAATAAAGAATCTCTTACCTACATCTAGTCTAAATCTACTCTCTGTCAGTTTAAAAGGGTTGCTCCTTGTCCCAAGACTACCAGTCCTGGTAAAAAAACCTCTCCACCTTTCTCACAAGCCCCTTATAAGTACTAAGAAGCCATATAATAAGGTCTGCCCAGAGCCTTCTCTTCTCTCAGACTTTTCTCACAGGGGAGGTGTTCTGTCCCTCCAATCATTTTTGTAGTCCTCCTCTGGACCCAGATTAAGAGGTGCAGATCTTTCCTGTGCTGGGGGCCCTAGAACTACAAGTGCAGTTTCACAAGAAAGGTGTAGCAATGCACAATTACCTCCCTCAACCTGCTGGCCACTCCTCTTTTAATGCAGCAGAGGATACAATTGGCTTTCTGGACCATGAGCCCACAACTCATATTCGGGTTTTCATCCACCAGTACCCCTAAGTCCTCTACAAAGCTGCTTTAAATCCAGTCCGTACTGATACTGATAATACTGGTGATTGCCTCACCTCAAATGTAGGACCCTGCACCTGGGTTTTTTTAACTTTTTGAGGCTCACATGGGCCCACTTCTCAAGTCTCTCAAGGTCTGTCTGGATGGCATCCCTTCCCTCAAATGTATGAACTGTACCACTCAGCCATCTGCAAACTTGCTAAGGATGCAGTCAGTGTCACTAATAAAGACATTGAACAGTACTGTTCCCAGTACAGACATCTGGGGGACACCACTTGTTTTTGTATATGGGAATTTATGATAATATACTGAGTATGTCACTTGTTACTGATATGGGAGACTGTGCTTCTCCTTACATACACAGGGACACATCTCCTACCTCACGAAAATTCTGCACTCATCTAGTTTCAATAATAACCCACGTATTTCAGCTCAGAGAAAAAAAAATGTGAAGGGTTAAAGTTTTACTTATGCCATAAAGGCTTGTAGTCATAACGTTTTTTTATCATTGTTCTCAGACACAAAAATCCACAGACACACTGGCCTTCCTTGTAACTTCTGCAAGACTTCAAATGGAGCTTGTAATATTCACTGAGACATTCCAAGAGCTCCCTGAAGTTCAAGCTTTCACATTTAATAACTCCAAAAGTTATAAACCCACTTGTAGTAAAGTTGTCTTGTTCTACTGCTTTAATCAATTAACATCTCTTCTGTCATATACATTTGTGAGGATGTTATGGGGACCTGGTCAGCTTCTACTTTGACCAGCTCTCATCCTACACAAAAGAATGTCAGGTACCACTAGTAAAATGGTTCCCAAATTCACAAATTATTTCTGAGACACAGTTATGGATCAAAATCCTGGGAAAGAAATATACAATCTGCACAGCCTAAGCAAATAATCAAGAACAAAGCAAAATATGTTCTTCTCCCAACATTTTAAAAATCACTTGATAACATTAAACTATTTTTCACTGTAACTGGCTTCTATCTAAAACCAAATTTATTTCAAAACCTGAAGTAGAAACGGAACTTTTCTCATTTCTATGAGAAGACGGTTTGTCCAGTGATTCTAATTATGCATACAAATACATTTGCCTACACAAAATGATGCTAGTAATATCTGCTTTTAACTCAAGTGCAAAAATGCTGACACAAAAGCATCTATTTTCCCAGTCAGGAGTGAAATGGGGAACAAAAAATGGGTACTAAACACAGGATGGCTATCGGTGTTTTGGTTTCATTAGTCTGTAGAAAATATAAACTAGTGGTTCTTTTGGTTCTGAAATCTAAAGTCAACACATTTTTTGGTTTGTGAAAAGCTATCACAGATGTTGAAAAATAGATGTTACAGGATGCAGGCTTTCTACAACTCTAGTAGGAAAACAGGAGGATGATGATAGGACAATCTTCTTTGGCAGACAAGATAATAATATTTATAGAGAAACTAACAGTAAAAGCTATTGCAGGCAAATAACAAAGAGAAAAAAATGACAGAGCAGGCAGCCAGAAAATGAGATATTTTCTGTAAGGTTCAGGCTTTGAACTGTGCCTTAAAAATCTCAGAAATCTGGAGCTGAATCAGAACAAGGTATCAGACTTCTAAAATCAAAACCTCAGAATGTTTCGTTTGGGCCACATTCATCTAAAGAACCTCCAGTTCACCTGCCCTGCACGATAAACTGTAAAAAATATAGTTAGTTAGCAGAGGTATACTAGTAATATCAAAAGAGTCATCTACTGCTGTAGCAGATTGGAAGACGTGTTTCTGTCTTCAGACGCGTATCTGGTTCTCCTTTTCAAATCAATTAATTTAACAAATGTGTCTTCTGTTTACCTACAAATCTTGCCAAGGTATTTTGAGGCATTTTATACAGCTTTTATACAGAAAAAGTTCGACTTCCACTATGCAAACAGCTAGTAACTTTAAGTGTAATGGTCTCTAAAGTTTGAACTGGAATCCTCAGAACTAGGCATAGTTGCTATTTTACAGACAGTTGCTTTGGTCATTCTTAAGGTCTGGGATCTTCCTTGGGTTTACTTTTCCTTTTAGTGATTTCAAAATATTACATTTTAATAAAAAGAATCCATTGTGTTTAATTTTCACCACCACACACAGTTTTGGACTGCATTTTCACATGTATTTCTTCCCACATTATTCATTATTGCAATGTTACACAATTTCAAAACTAGGGTAGGACTTTAACTTTTGCCATTTGTTCCCTTTTATTTGTTCAGGTGTTCATCCTGCAAAACACTTCCACATTTTATGACAGAAGAATAAGACACACTCAAAAATCTCTATGAGGCCAGTTTTTCTGATCACTGGAAGTTCATTTGAAGCACATGAAGGTATCTAGACCCTTCCCAAAGGAGGTCTAAAGAGTAAACAGTCTTAGTATGTGTATCTTCTGGTCTTTAAAAATCAGAACTAGGCTTCTGTAGATATAAAGCAACAAGTAAATATCCCTGAAACAAGACAGAGTTTTCTTCTGTTTCAAGAACAGATTAAAAAATGGGAACTTCTGCAAGTGTTCTGTTTATCAAACACAATAAATCATGTGACAGTAGTCTGATATGACATAATATGTCATATGTCCAAATGCCATCCAGTGCTCTCAGGCCTGTGGTGTGATTCTTGTGCAAGGCCAGGAGTTGGACTTGCTGATCATTTTGGGGCCCTTCCAACTCCACGTATTCTATGATTCTAATAGAACTGAGGCTTACACTATTTGAAAAGTGGGTAGTATCTCTTTTAACAAAACAAACATTTTTTTTATTACCTGCTGTTGTTTATGGAGCACATAACAATTTCAAGTCTGGTAATTTGAAAGGTTTGTCATTTCCTTATTTCCATTTATCTGAATTAATTTCAACAGCAGACAACTGATAATATCATCAGTGCTAAAAAAGAGAAGGCAAGGAAAAAGATTTATTAAGAGAAGAATGATTTTATTGGCAGTAGTGATAGCACTGTAATGTTTCCATAATAACCCAAAGGAGTTTCAGTGACACATGGAATGTGGCTGCTGAATCCCACCACGGTTTCAGACAAAAGGGAAAGAAGAGAAAAATCCCATAGCAAGATTTTGTGCACTGTCAGTAAGAAAGGGATTAAATCAGAATAATAGAATAAAGCCTTTTAATTAATTGAATTTATTTTAATTTACTTCACAGAATCTGAATTTTCATATCAACAAAGCTAGCTCTGATGAAATCAAAGCTGTTAGAAAAGAAGAAAAAAGAGAAAAGAAAGAAAGAGAGAAAGAAAGAGAGAAAAAAAGAGAAAGAAAGAGAGAAAGAAAGAGAAAACGAAAGACAGAAAGACAGGAAGAAAGACAGAAAAGAAAGAAAGAAAAGAAAGAAAAAGAAAGAAAGAGAGAAAGAGAGAAAGAGAGAAAGAGAGAAAGAGAGAAAGGAAG
>JAWWTY010000077.1:75066854-75077817 GCA_035222235.1 Margarornis squamiger
AAGAAAGAAAGAAAGAAAGAAAGAAAGAAAGAAAGAAAGAAAGAAAGAAAGAAAGAAAGAGAAAGAAAGAAAGAAAGGAAGAAAGGAAGAAAGGAAGAAAGAGGTTTAGAAAGATAGAAAGAAAGAAAGGAAAGAAAAAGAAAATCCGTTGGGATAAATTTAGGAATGGAAGATTACAGAAACCTTCTGCAGTACTGAAAAATATTTGTAACTTGCTATGGCATGAAGACTTCATAGTCTGCCTCAAGGACAAACCACACAAGAAATACAAGAAAGGGAATAAAAAGCAAGTTCTTTCATTTATTATCAAGAATACTATTTTTTACCAAAATTCCATGAAGTGGAAGTACACATTAGAACATTGCAAGCTTTACTAACCCTTTTTTCCCAATCTCAAGAATCAGTCTTAAGAATTTAAATTAAAGAAAACCTACAAGCCAGCTCCCAAAAAACTTATTTTTAATAACGAATACATGTTAAGTTCTTTTCTCCTCATTTGGTTTTGGCAATCAGGTTGTAGGCAAATCACTTGCAAACCTTTTCTTATACCATAAGTAGCATAGAAGTCACTTTCAAGAGTCAAAACTTTAAAAACACCAAGAAAATCTCAAAAGTTCTGTTAAGGTTGTGGGTATTCACAGTCCTATGAAATGCATGTTGTATATACTTGCTTTGCAAATCAGCTTTTTATTTCCTTGAAACTGGCCTCAGGCAGGGAGGCCCATTCTTCTTCAAAACTGCTGTTGCAATCCAATTTCAGTTTCCATTCTCCCTCAGAGGCTGTATGGAATAACCCGTAACAATTTTCCAGTAGCAAGCATGCACATAGTGTTGTGTATGCATGTATACACAGATATACACACTAGCACAGAAACATGGTTCTGCTAAATAAACACAGCAAAAAGGTAACCATTATATTTGGCACTTATACTTGAATTCAGTCCATGTTGTAAATTATTGAAGTGGTATCATGAAAATTTTTAGTTATCCTTGCCATGAATTGAAAGGCTTTTTGATGTGTTTATTCACTGCTCTGGGAGGAGGGAGAAAAAAATAAAAAAAAAAAAAAAAAGAGGGAATAATGTGACAGTAAATGGTCTTGCCACTGGTAGTAAAATTTCCATTTTTTCCTTAACCATTTTGTACATACAGAAAACACAGAAAGCCATTTCTTTTGAGAGGCCAAGGTAAAAACTTTCTTCAGTTCTTTCTCTACCACAAAGCCTTTGATTGTTAAACACATGCAAAAGAAAAATATGTCATGTTTGTCTAACAAGGTCATATAAGTCTGTAGCAAGAAGAATAATTAACCTTGCAGTATAGTTAGAGGTCCGTAAACAAAGGAAAGTAAATGTTTTATTATGAACTGAATGACTGCTAGCTGACATTAAGAATCTGACCATGATAGGCTGGGACTGTTATATTATTCAGTGTAATAAGATATATTAGGATACATTTACTTTTTAAAATCAAATTTCATTACCCCCTTTTAGTGTACTTTAATTTGTGTTGAAGAGTGGTCTGGAAGTGCTTGAACTATGCTGTCCTATCCCAGCTAACAACAATTATTTAAACAGATAGAAAGTCCTGGCTTGGCTAAAAATATTTATTTTGTTGTGAATGTTCTAAATGAGCTCATGTGTTCTAAATGAGCCTTTGCAGAAATTGTCCAGTGACTGACAGTGTTCCTGTTCACAGAGTTTTGGTAGTGTATTAGTCAGTTATGGTTGTACCTTTAACTACACCTAAAAAATGGTATGACAAGCAGTACAAAGAGAAGCCTGCTATTACTTTTCAGGGCTGGAAAAAATATATGTGAATATCTCTCTCTCCCATAAAGTCTATTCCTGATTTTAAATATGTTTATGCTGCAATCATTTCAAAAATGAAAATAGAAGTTTTTCTCACTATTTCCTTGTATTTTTGTGTCCTTCATGAGGACTAAGTATTAGATTTGTGTCTTCCACGAGGACTAAGGATTTTAAACTAATGCATAACCCAAACTAAAACATGTTCAGAATTCTAAAAAACTCTTACCTCTTCCTGATTTTGCAGGTATTTGTTGTCACTGGTATTATACCCATTGATAAATATTATCATCAGAAGAAAAGAATAGTTTGTTTAATATTCTGCTAAATAATCATAGTTCTCAGTATCTCCCTTTCTTTATTTTAGATGCTTTATTTTCTGGTATAGTCTTTATAATTTCAAGCACATAATTTATTCAACCATGACTGAAGCAGTAAAAACAGACTCCTGAAATTACTTTAAACACAAAAGTAAATAAAACTTTTCCTTTTATGCTGTACTTTGCATAGATTCAGTATAAGATTATTCGCCAAATAGTATTCATCCTTTCTAAAAAATGGTTAATGAAAACAAAAAATTCTTTGAGATATTGTAGAGTGGTGGCTTCTTTATGTATGTATTTGCAGCACAAGATAAATTTGGGTAATTAAAGCATTCCTTTAAATTCCTTCATGATGTTTGAAAAGGTTCTTTATTAGTATTGCAACAAAGAATCTCTAACCCAAAGATGAGTTCTGCTACAACAGGATATAGCAAGGCGGATATTTTCTTTCCCAGCCCTTTAGCCATAAACAGGCTAAACTATAAAATCACTGACATTATTTCAGAATGCTCCATGCTAAAAGGCTTTTTTTTAAGCATGCCTTTGAATTAAGGCAGACTAAAACAGCATTACAGCAGTCCTGGGATTTGGGAAGCAGCATTTTAACAGAATGTTGCCCATGTTCTCATGCTGTGAACATGTTCATAGCAGTTCTATGAAAGTCCCAGGACTGCTGGTGTAGCATCTGTTCACTACCACCAAAGACTTGGATATTACACAAGAGTCTGTTTTCTATTCATCAACTGCCTTTTTACAAACACAGTACTTTTTTTCAGCAAGGGAATTTTCTATCTGTGTTTTCTGATGTTAACACACAAACACACTTGTTAAATATATATCTTTTTTATATTATTGGACTATCAGACTACTCTCAGAGCTACGCTCAGGCTACATAGGGACTCTTAGGCTTAGATGTTATCCATATCCAAAAATGTATACATGTTTCCAAAGGTGCTAACACAAAATCATAACCTTGGAACAAAATGCCTTTCATTCACAGTAACTGAGTTACTAATGTCCCTATGCTCAAAGTGGTAAATACATGTCGATTCACAATTCAAAATACTTGACCTCACTTTGACATTTAACATCTTACATCTTGCCCAGTGATGAAGAGTGAGTATGTCTTGGTTCCACATAGATTCAGATCTTGGTTTCTGCTATTCTCAGAGATGTAGATCCCCAGTTTCAGTAGGGCATTCCCAACAAATAATTTTAACAAGAATCATTTCATGGTGCTACTTCTGTTGAGTGCATCATTTGTTCCAAATCATTAGTTTTATTTTTGTTTGGATGTGCTTACTTTACCAATTAGGCTCATTTAATGGTTCAGGCAGGTTCACAGTCTGCTGATTGCATTTGCTAAGATCTGATTAGTGAGAGAAGCCTCTGCCCAAACTAAGGTGCAAACAAAACTATATGCTGAAGTGAATAATACAGATTTTATTTAGCAATGAATATGAGGTAGAGATACAGAAAGAAATATAGAGAGGAGAGCAGGGAGAGAGAGACAGAGAGATCAAGCAGAAGATAGTCACCATCCATGGATCCAGAGGTGTTCTGTTGGTCTTTCTTCACCCTGGGGTTTGGGTGGGGGAACAAAGGTCATTAAAAACTTTTCCCCATTTATACATCTTAGCAAACAAAGGAATTAATGCTCATTGACTACACAGTCCTCTTATTCTATTGGTTAAATTGTTCCCTCACTTCTTATGATAATTAATCCACTCAGTTTTTCTCTTCTTTTCAGTCAGTGGATTTCTTGTGTTGTGCCGTGAGTCAGTGGCCATGATCTCACCCTGCCAGAATTACCTTTTGCCCAATCCAAACTGATTTCAACACAGTTGCTGAGTTGGCTTCCATTGTGGTCCATAAATTCTGCATTCTTTGTGTCCATTATGAATAACACATTCTTCTCCCCCAGCTTTGTTAACCTCCCTCTAGGTCTAAGACAACACCCAAACAATAGTACCACCTTTATCTTGTCTCCAGTTCCTGCTGTGGTGGTTTGTCTTACAGTCCAAGTTCCAGGTACCCATGGAGGCATATTTGGTGTTTGTTGGTGGTCGCAGGTGACATCTATCCCATAACTTGGGGTGATATTTGTTTGACCAGTGATATGTGTATAAGCAGTTACTTCTTTACACAGTTTCCCACAGTGTGAATTTTTGTCTGGATGCATAGCCCAGGATGTGTTAACCCGATCTTGCCTAGGCCTGGGGTCGGTGCCATCCTGTAGCTTCCTTCTGTTATCTCATGACAAAGTCCTTCTGGGGCCTTAACATGTTTGAGACAGGCCTCTAACTCCTCATAGCACTGCAAACCATCTAGATCTCTTCCAAAATCTCTTTAGAGAAAGAAAAATCTGGACCAAGCTGATCAGTCACCTTCAAACATATGACCTGAGGACAGCTGGCATAACAGTGTATGCCAGAATCACCTCCAGACGGAGAGTATGGATGCAGACAGGACAAGTATGGCTTCCTTTTCTTCGGACAGTCTCACAACACTTTTTTAATAGACCTCATATTATTTTTCAATGACATGAAATGAAAGTGTGTGACTAGACATCTTTCCCCCCCCATGCTATACAGCTACAGAAGAAAAAACTTCAGAGGTAAAAAAAATAAACCTCCACACACCTGTATAAACATGATGCTCACAGGCTCATGTATACACATACTCTGCACTTCCATAGCCAGTCATCTTCTAGCCAGTATTGTAAATAACAGGATGGTGGAGTAACAATGAATAGGTAGGGTGAATTGTTTAATTTTCTTTCTCATTCATGTAACTTCTGGTTGCTGCAGACTTCAGTGGAAGATGGCAAGGAAGCTAAGCTGGGTACGCTTGTCACAAGCAACCTGCTGGAATGTTCTCAGACTAGAAGACAATCAGGTTAAAGGATCCTGTACAGTCATACTGAGGCTATTGAAAGTAATTCTTCATGGATTTCAAGAAATCAGATTACCTCATAATCCGATAGTAATATTTGACATGCTTTACCTTATTAAGAAGTCACTGTAAAATTGTTATGCAAATTAGATATTCCCAAGAAAGAGTGCAAAGAATAGAATAACTAGAGAATTACACGGTGGTATGAAGTAGCTGAGCAGTATCTTGACTGTTGCCAATTACATACCAGTCTAGTTTTTGAAAGGGATTATGTTTCTGCATAGAATATGTTTCCAGAAACTCCACTGGACATCATTAAACCAGTAGTAGGTTCAGTGTACAATCCTCTGTAAAGATTCCAAAATCCCATTGCACTTTCATGTTTTGCTTGTTTACATGAAAGGCATTTACCAGCCATTTTGTGTAGTAGTGGAGTGAATATCTACATAGAAGAAAAGAAAATAATGCACTGGGAACAGGGATAGTTTCAAAAGAGTAACATTACCAAATAATTGTCAGACAGCTGATTAGTTTAATGTCATCAGTTAGTTTTCACATGCTTCCCCCCATCTTGCTCATCCTTTGACATTGTTCAAATAATATGATTTTCTTATATTTAACTATTATCCTATTGTACTCTGCACTTCCATTCAAGTTCCATGTCCACAATGTTTTGTGGAAAGATTATAGCATTGCACAGTGTGAAATGTGTGCAGACTGACATCTATTCTTTTAAAAAGCAAACCTGAAAAACACCAAAGGACCTCTTTCCTGATATTTTTCCCATTACAGTCTGGATTGGTTTAATCACATGCCAAGAAGCTGTCTAGAAACCTAATTTAATTGTTAAACCAAATACATTCCTTGGCGTTTCAATGCAGACAGCACATTTTTCCATGCTGGAGCCTAAAGGAAGTAGCTGCCACCATGGCCAGCTGCCTTTGGCTGCTGTGGTGACACAGAGCAGGTGCCACCACGGCAGATGCCACCACAACAGCTGCCCCCTGCCCGCACGCATCCCTGCGTGGCCACAGCATCCTTGTGAGGGGCTGTGCCTGCTCACACCCAACACAGCCATGCTCCTCGGCCACTGCTGTTGCCATGTGGACTGGAAACAGTTGTACAAAAAGAAAAAAAGAATATCAACCCCAAAAATAAGCACAAAAATCCTCAACAAGGCTTCATTAAAATATTAAAACCCAGAGCCTATAAAATAGCCACTTCATATTCCGTGAGGCACATGCTGTCTGTCATGACGACCTTGACATTCAATTTTATCACTTCCCCTTGGGTAAGAGATTTGCAAGGGCATATCCTCTTTAAGTTCAAAATCTTCTATTGCAAATATGATTTATCTTCCAAAGCAGCAGCAAATCAAATTCTGTGTTTCATCATAGCTGCTTGTGTGCATTTGCAGGTTTATTGATTTGGAAATCTAACATCTGCAAAATAAAAAACTAGCCAATTAACCCTAGGAAAAGCTTTACACAAGAGCTAATCTCCCCTGTTGTATGCAGGCTAATGGTATGCACCCACACGACTGTGAACTAGTCTGGAAAATGAGAAATGCCTGTGATCAGTAATAATTATGTCATTATCTAACATTTTTTAAAAAATGGTCTTTCTGATTTGGCCAGCTTCTACAGGTATCAGTGGTCATTCTAGAATTTATTTCCGTGGTACAAAGGTGAACACCACTTGTTCTCTTTTTTTCAGTCCATCACTTCTTAAAATCAACATCTAGAAAGAGATTATACTTTTTTTTAGAACAAATAGTGCAGTTGGAAAAAAGGGAAAGATCAAGCTTTAGGGCACACAAGCCCTTTCGCAAGCCTGACGTGAGTCAAGCATGCACTGGAAAGAACTACTCTGGCTGCAATTCAGCTAAGGGAGAAAAAAATATTTCCAAAGCTCAAAACTAAACTTGCAGGAGATTGCTTTGCTTACTAATATGTATAATATTACAGGATAAGTAAAATTCTGACCTAAAGTATGGAGGTTATTTATACCCTACTAGAACTTCCTCCTTATCTTAAATGCTTCAAATTCATCACCGTTTTTCCTACTATTCATTGCTGAAATGTTAGAAGAACAGCCATTTTCAGAATAAGCAGGGACATAAACACTTTCCTTGTTTGACTCTCTACTTTCTCGGTTATTCTCACAATTTCCTAGTTTAATAATATAAATCAATGATATCCACAGCAATTACTACCCACTTAGTTTAATGTTTGTTCTGTCTTTATCAGGCCTCAAAAAAGACTTGAGAGCTTCAGCCTTCTGCTCCATTCAAGCTACATCATATTGCCCATCTTCTAGCTTGGCTGGTGCAGCCAACTAATGCTGCTATTCATTTTGGTGTGTTCTTTATAGTAAATAAACTTGTTCAGTATGCAACAGAGAATCCATTATTCAATCAAAATGGAGGGTATGATCGCACTATAAAAGGAGTAAAATAAAAGAAAAATCATTCAGAGATAAGCAAAAAAATAATTTTATTGCTGTGCATTATTTCACATCTTTCTGTTTTTAAATACGATTTTAAAGTATTTTTTAAACTCAAACAATATTTTCTATTCAGTTAGGATCATAAACACACTACAAATCAGCATAATCTGCAAAATAATGTTATTTATACACATAGGAAATTGAGTACATTTTGACAAATCATTCTTCATAGGATATTTAATAGGAAAATTCTTAGGAAAAGTTTCTCATTACTTTGCAGAATCACAGATTCGTATAGTTTTCTGAGTTGTAACAGATCCACCATCAAAGTCCAACTCCTGGCCCTGCGCAGGACAATCTCCAAGAGTCACACTGTGTGCTTGAGAGCATTGTCCAAATGCTTCTTTGACTCTGTCAGGCTTAGTGCTGTGACCACTTCCCTGGTGGGGGGGGCCTGTTCCAGTGCCCAACCACTCTCTGGGTGAAGAACTTCTTTCTAATACCCAACCTAAACCTCCCCTGACAAAACTTTAGGCTTTTTCCTCGTGTTCTGTCACTGGTCACCACACAGAAGAGATCAGTGCCTGCCACTCCACTTCCTCTCATGTGGAAGTTGTAACTGCCATGAGGTCTCCCCTGTGTCTCCCCTTTTCCAGGCAGAACAGACCAAGTGACCTCAGCCACTTCTCATATGGTCTCCCTTTCAGGTCTTCACCATCCTCGTGAGCCTCCTTTGGATGTTCTCTAATAGCTTAGTGTCTTTTTTTATATTGTGGCACCCAAAACTGCACACAATATCCAAGGTGAGGCTGCCCCAGTGCAGAGCAGAGAGGGACAATCCCCTCCCTTATCTGGCTGGCGATGCTTTTCCTGATGTCCCCAGGACAGGGTTGGCCCTCCTGGCTGCCAGGGCACTGCTGACTCATATTAAACTTGCCATTGTCCAGGATCCCCAAGTCCATTTCTGCAGCACTGCTTTCCAGCATCTCATTCCCCTGATGCCTAAACCTGCAAAAGACTTTCGAAACAATATTAGTGGAGATAGATAGATAGATAGATAGATAGATAGATGGATTAGTTCCTTTATTAGAAGCTTCTAGGTGCACAACAAAAGTATGCGTACACATGTCAGTTAAATGTTACAGTTTTTATAGCTTTCAGTAATTAACATATTTGTTGACTATACCCAACCTGTGATACCATTTTCCCCTGGTGCACACCATCAGAACTCCTCAGAATTGCCCCTTGGAGCCCCTCCAAGGGCTCTGAGATTAGTCTCCTGTTTTGACAACAAGTTATCTTATTGTCTCAGTGTTCTTGGAGGTTCTTCAAAACAGCCTGTCCTTGGTAATGTGTGTCTAACAGAATTTCAGGAATATGTGAGAAAATATTCAGTAACTTCAAAATGTTACTTAAAATGTGAGAGATTTAAGAAAACTTACTCAACTTATATAACTCTATGAAAGTCTATAAAATACACATTAAAATCCTTAGGCATCACCCCAGTTGATACGTACGTTAGGGGTTGGCCCAGCTGAAGTGCGGAATCCAGCACTTGCCCTTGTTAAACTTCATATGGTTTATATCAGCTAGAAAGGTGTTGTATTATTCATTGTCTATTACATCCAAACTCAATTACTTATTTTCAGCTTGCACAATGCGACACCAGATGCTCACTAAAACAGCTCTATCACTCCCCTCCTCAGGTGGAGAAGAGAGAGAAAATATAAGACTCATGGGTTGAGATAAGAACAGGGAGAGATCATTTACCAAATACCATCTTGGGCAAAACAGCCTCAGCTTGGGGAAATTTGTTTAATTTATTACCAATGAAATAATGAGAAAAAAACTGCCAAATATTAAATCACCTTCCTCCACCTCTTGCTTCTCTCTAGGCTCAGCTTCATTCCTGATTTTTCTAACTCCGTGCCCAGTGGCACAGAGGGACAGGGAATGGGTGTTTAAAATTTTCAGACTTCTCAAAAGAGTTTTGGTCTCCAATCTTTTTATTTATTTTTTTTTCTTTTAAGAAATACATATATGTACATATATGTATATGTACATATACACATTTTTATGTGTATATGTACATATACACATAAAAAGATGATTGTAGTAAAGCCTCTCAAGGACAAATTCTGTGATTCCAGGCCTGAAAACAGCTTCATACCAAAGTACACTGTTGTGAAAAGGTTCCTGAGAAAAAAAAAAAGAAAAGAAGGGCTGAGAAGTGAAAATCCTTAGAAACCGATTGTATAGCATTGGATATCCAAGGCATCAGTTATGCCCTGGAGCACTATACTACACTAAATCAACTTTCATCTAAAGCTCTGAGGACCTCAACTAGAATAGCTAATAGCAAAATAACAAAAAATAACAAAATAATAGCAAAAATTATATCCCTCAAGTAATTCCTGATTCAGAATTGTAGAGCTGTCAAAAATAGTATTCTTTCAGCAAAATATGAGTCTTATTACAGCCCTTGATGCATGTGGCTATTACTTGCTTTCTTGACAGAATGTGTAGCTAACAAGGATTGGTGTCTTTAGTTGCAGACAAGATTTGTTTTGCCTCTTGGGAATGAGCAGGCTGGGTTTTTTTAATCTATTCTTTTGAATAAATGCCGAATAAAAAGTTGAATTTTACATATTATATAAATTGGTTGCATTAATGTCAGATTAACTGATAGCAATGGATTCAAAGTAAAGAAACAGAAGCAGAAGTCTACCAGTATGTTCAATTTTTCTGTGCAGCAGGAATCTCAGTGTGGCCACTGTACATGATAGGAGCTCTGTGATGAGACTGGATCACCCTGTGTTCAGACTGATGTGTCACACAGTTCTGGGAAAGGAAGTTTTCACACTAAAAGGAAGCTCTATGCAAAGGACATCACAGTCCTCTGTAGTGTTCTCCATGTCTTAAAAAAAGACCAAAAACATAAGTCCTTTTCCATTTTATCCCAGTTTCTAATAACTAGGTAATGTATAATGGTGATAAATTCATCAGAATAAATAGCTGCTGGGTTTTTTTACACAGATCCTTAAATCTAATGTTCTTAATAAATAAAGTTTGGAGAAACAGTCAAGCTAAAACTTTTCATCTTCCCTGGCATAAGGCTGGCAGTTGTAATCCAAGTCTTAAAACCAATTATTGCAATCAATACAGTGAAAGAAATTAAGACAGAACAATAGCAAAACATTCTTTTTCTTAATTTAGCAACCCAGTAAACTCCTATTAGAAGTTTTTTAAGTGTGCTGTGGATTCATTTACAGCTCTGTTTGCAACCTTCCAAAACAACTTTGTGTGGGTAAAGTAGAGAAGAGTTCTTTTACTTATAGAATTTTGGGGTACAGAATATAAAGGACTATAAAAGAGTATAAAAGTATAAAAGAGTACAACACATGTTGACAAATAACAGATAGAAAAGACCAGTGCTAGGTTGAACTCACGGCCTCAGGAATACCATGTGAGCTCTTTCCAAGCACCACT